>OY751108.1:2502500-3752500 GCA_963564075.1 Eupithecia subfuscata
ATTCACAGTAGCAGCCTGGAGTTAGGATGTTGTTGCACCCCCATGCCTCGGAAAACACGTTAAGCGATTGGTCTTGCGCCTGACCTCTCCCCGGTCATGTCGATCGGTCGTCCCTTCGGATTATGAGAGTGAGGGAATAGAGAGTGCACCTGTGTTTGCGCACACACTTGTGTCCTGCGCATCTGGCTAGTCTACGATGAGACTGGCTGCCGTGGTCGAAATTCGGCAGGACATTTACTAGTGCTCTGTTGTCTCGGATTTTATCAATAGAATTGCGTTTTTGTTGGGGCGTAAAAGCGGTTTAACAGGCATTGATTATTTATTTTTTACCATCTAATCGGACACATGTTGTCCAAACGCTGTCGAAAATTTTATAGAAAAACTGATTTCACGGATTTTTAAAGGCGTTTGATGAAATCACCGCGCACAATAAAAATTATATATATTTGGATAGAGGACACTAAAACAAATGAAAATGTCACTAAGAGTCTGGTTTCTGAAATATTTACCAATGAAAATAACTTTAACTATTCTTCTTATGTGAATATCTCAGAAACTTGACACTTTGGAACATTATTTTATTATCAGTGTCATTTATCCAAATATACATTTATTTTGCACGGCGATTTTGAAAAATAACTCAAATGTTAGGGCCACATAATACTTATAACTCATAAACAACACATACTTATTATCTTCCATACAAACATCCTGAAACCCTGTTGCGAGAAACCAATTTTTGTTCAAACCTAAAACCTCCTCAGGCTAATTTTAGAAATATTTTATAAACAGAAAGGCGTGGAAAGCTTATCATTTTGTTTGGTTCTATCATTATCAATTTTAAGTCTTTAATTATCAATTAACGTGGGCAGTCAACACACATTAATGTTCTACGAAACATGGTGCTCAGTTTTATAAATCACTAGACAATCGCCTCGCGGTTTCACCTGCGTAGTTCCCGTTCTCGTGGGAATTCCAGGATAAAATATAGCCTAGTACTCAGTAGACAGACGGTAGTTACTCCCTGAAAAGTAAGTTTTCTATCGGTGAAAGAATTTTTCAAATCGGTCCAGTAGTTTCCAGTAGTTTCCGCCTTATGGACTTTTAACACATGGGGGTAATGCCCATAAACCCCACGCTGGGCATACGGGTTGGGGATCGCAGTTCGGTGGTAGAATTGTTGAGCAGGAGGCGCTGCTGCCCGCCCCCGGTGGATATCCCATTGTCGCTTCTTACGACACCCGCGGGAAGAGTTGGGGTCTCTCATACATAAAAACTTTTTTCGCAATACTTTCTGAGTGGCCAGGTAATGCGCACATCCCATAATAAACACTGATCGAAGGTTGTAGCAAATAAAATATGTAAATGCGTATCATGTTTTATGGTCTGACTGTACGTTTGCCAAGCTTTTGCTGATTATCGCCTGTTTTTTTCTGGGTGGGTTGAAACAACGCTTTATTTGTGTGGGTTGAAATGACAAAAATTATTATAATGTACTTGCTTGTGGGATGAAAATTTGGGACAAAATGACGACTTCCGTGGCGCAGAGGGCGAAGGTCCGCCTACGACGCAGGAGGTTGCGGGTTCGATTCCCGCCTCGGGACAAATGTTTGTACGATTTCCAGATATTTGTTCAGGGTATTCTGGATGTTTTCTATGTATAGTAAAAAATATCTATCTACGTCGTGTATTGTAGTTATCTAATACATACAACACAAGCTTTGCTTAGCTTGGGGCTAGATAATGCTGTGTGAATTGTCCAGCTTTATTTTTTTTTAAATAACAATACACCGATTCTGATAAAATGAATGAAATTGCAATAAAAAATTTAATTTGAATTTGATTAGTCGCATCTTACGACATCGACAGACTGAGTTGTAGGAATCGGTTCTTACGACATGACCTCCACTTCTTATTGCTAGTTGTGACGAAACTCATCTATACTAATATTATAAAGAGGAAATATTTGATTGTTTGTTTGTTTGTATTGAATAGGCTCCGAAACTACTGGACCGATTTGAAAAATTCTTTCACCGTTAGAAAGCTTACTTTTCAGGGAGTGACATAGGCTATATTTTATCCCGGAATTCTTACTGGAACGGGAACTACGCGGGTGAAACCGTTAGGCGATCGTCTAGTTGTATATAATTCATTTTAAATGTGTTTCCCAGGCTGAGACAATCCTGGCCATGGGGGAGCTGATATCATCACTGCAAGATGAGCGACAGCATATCATCGAGTTTCTACTTGGAGTGCTCCGGGACAACAGAACTCACTGGTAGGGTTAATAACTAATATCGCATAACAGACACGTCATGACATGCCATGAATATCAAACAGTTCCCTAAAAATAGCAATATACATAACCTAAATAATAGAAATAAGAATAAACTCGCTGTGCCCACAACTAGGCTAGACAAGATTAATGTATCTTTTAAAGGAAAATGTATACGCTTCTACAAAAAACTCCTAGTGAGTTGCAAAATTTATCAATACATAAATTCAAACAAATTGTCATACATATCCTTTGTAAAAAGGGTTACTACGAAACATCAGATCATCTAGTCTAGAGGATAAAAAAACTTGCTCCACCTCGAAAACTAACGCCTAACAAGGTAGAGGTTTCTTCTTCGCTTCTTTACTTTACCTTAAAATGATTGAACGGTACAAAAAAATCAAAGTGATCACTTTAAACTTAACTTGAAATCACACAATTTAATTCGACTATAGCAGATAGAAGTTTATTGGATGTTTCAACAAAAAGTGTCCCAATGACCCACCACCTAGATACTACCACCAATTTAAGTGACCATAAAACAACAAATTAAAGATTTAAGACGTGAAATGGATACAGCACACGAATAAATTGCAAATCTTAACTCATATTGCAGTTCACTTAAAAAGGAGCTGGCTGATAAATCAGCGCAAATTGATTTATTGAAGAAAATTACAACTGACCCAGCATTTGTTTCTTCAAGATCTTCCTCTCGAAATAATAACACCACCCCAATGAAAAGAAACTCACGAATATTCGTATGAGGATCCAACGGACTTCCCCTATAAACAACAATAGCAGAGATTGCAGCATTCGTGACACACCGATTAGGCAAGAACTCCTAGGCTACTCAAACAAGATCTCTATTATAACTGTTTTTGTGACGTGTCCAAGAGTCTTGTAAGGTCATAAGAAAATAAAGCACTTTGATATCCCCTGAGCAGGCGACGCCATTTTGCAATTTTTGACACATTCGGCAAGCATCCGCCAGCACTTGCTGGCGTTTTTAGCGCGAAGTTACCGCGCGCTACGAAAATCAATATTCCTACATGGTTTTGTATGTAACTACATAAGAACCATATCTTTGGAATAGTCTTGAATGCAGCTATCAGATTCTAAAACATATTATGCAATTTTGTTGCCATTTATATTGTCAGTCTAAGCTTAAAAGTAGAGAAAGCTAATATTTGGCCGTTTCGTTTCACAAATAAGTCTGAAAAAATAAATCAAACGAATTTTAAGCACATTATTACTGTATTTACATAATTATACACCAATAAACATTATTCAATCGAAATATCACAACTCTTCATACATTTTTTCACTCAACAATCTTCTAATGATATTCATGGATGCATGTCAAGCCTGTACTTGCATGCTTGAACAGGCTGTATGTAAGACAGTCAAGACTGAGCTCACGTGTGGGCGGACCATTAGGTTCCTTCCTGTATAAATTTGTTGTGCAAAGTATTATCTAAATATACACGTAATTTATAGGATTCAAGCCCCGAAAGAACCAATTAGTCAATTTTTTGATCTGTCCTTTACCTTCTTGGGGCTAAGGCTTCGCCCAAATTTTACAAAATACAAAATCAATAAACCAATAGAATGCTGGCGGGCTGGTAGGAGTACCGATATATTATTCATTGAGATGCTACACGCGAAGAGAGGTCACTGTGGTTAGGTAAGTGGCCACTTTAAGAATTAAGTTGCCACTATAAGTGTTTCAGTGCCTAGAAATGTATTTTATTTTAAATTTCCTCTTTTCGGTTGGTTAGCAGAAGCAAGAACGGTATCTGAGAATCAGAATAACGTTTATTTCATAAAGCTCACAAAATACTTTTACATATGGACAAGTAATTTTATAAACTAAGCAAATTCGAAAAGAAATCTCCTCCTATCTCAACGGAGTCTAGCCATATGAGCAAATAGAGGAACAACCTGATGCGAGCAGCAGCGCCTCCTGCAACAATTGTACCATCTAACTGGGATCCCCAACCCGCATCCCCAGCGTGGGGATTATTGGCAATATCCCTATGAGATAAAAGCCAATAAGGTGCTTATCAGAGGGAGGCCTGCGTCCAGCAGTGGCCCAATATAGGCTGTTGAGGTTGAGGAGGTTGAGGGAAGTAGGTACCCAGTATATTTTGGCCAGGGAGAGAATCAAAATTATTGTTTTTTGTAAATTTTTTACAAATTTTTCAGATTTTCCCTCTATTTGTACTATAAGACCTTGCTTCTTGACAAATTTTATGATTCTAGGTCTACGGGAAGTACCCTATAGGTTTTGTGTGCATAAGATTCTCTTGGAAATTTCAAAATATTCGTACATAAACGGCTTTAACTTTTGATTGCGTTGACCTAGAAGTTTTATTTATATCGAGGCTTCAAGAGGTTAAAGACTTGAGTATTTGATGTTAATTTCAACTCGATACCTCCACGTGTTTATGAGAAAAGAGGGTTGACAGACGGACAGACAGACAGAGGGACAACAAAGTCAGGTACAACAAATAAGGGTTCCTTTTTTCGTTTTGAGGTACAGAACCCTAGAAAATTACTGAAATCCAATCCTGCTTTTCAACAACATTGCTGTTTCCTTTTTTCACGTCAATATCCTTAGATTCTGTCTTGGATTATTCTCATCTAATTGGGTATTTATCCCAGCATCATAACAATAAGCAAAAACAGCGTGTGTACAATGCGTAAAAGCGGATAATACTGACAATGTACGACCACTTATTTGACCATGCTGTAGGCATCCCAGTTAGTCATAACCCTAATCTGGTGGATTATACCGCCTCAGCAAATTATCCATGCTGTTAGTAAAGTGAATTGATGTGCTATATGCAAGGAAACTATTATCCACCCCTAATTCGTTTGCGCGAACTCTAGATTTAGTGTTCCGTAGAGAGCTTTTACCAGAATGAAAATGGGAATAAGCTATGCCCAAATTAATGATCTCATATTCAAACGTAATATAATCAACTTGAATATGCACAAGCGTAGCCTAATAAACTCACTTTTGAATATGAATTTCTAGTCTTGGCGCGCGGTTTTGCTTACATATCAGATACTTATCATCATCATCAGCCTGTATTTGTCCACAGATGGACATAGGCCTCCCGTAATGACGCCATAGCGCCCTGTCTTCATCTTGCCGCATCCCAGCCTAGTGCACATAATTCCCACGCTGGTGATGCGGTTTGGTGGTAGAGTTGTTCTGCAGGGGGCACTGCTGCCCGCCCCCGGTGGAAATCCTTTAGTCGCTTCTTACGACACCCGCCCCCAGGTATATGTTCCTAAGTCGCTTCTTAAGACACCCACGGGAGGTGGTGCGAATTCTAAGCCGGTACCGCACGGCACTTACTTATGTCTCGATATAAAATGTAGTTTCGGGACTTTCTACGGACGCGAGCGGCGTTAGCTCCACCTACAGGGAAGAAATTAATCATTGCGTTGAAGTTTTCCAATCCTGCTTCAAGACTATTTATTTTATTTTATTGTAAAGTTACACTATTTCGTTTCACGAGAGTTTTGCGTTGCTATTTTTGGTGTAGTCTCAGAGTCGCTCGACAACTCGGTACTTTGGTTGCCTAATTGAACCGGACTTTCGAGTTTTTAAGGTATGTTTTTGTTTGCGGTGCTTGAGTCCGCAGAAATTCCTAAAGATTTTCGACAGTCGGGTACTCGGACCTTTGGTTGAATTAGTAGCGCGTACGGGAGTACCTAGTGGAAGGTTGCGGCTTCAAGTCCGGTCTAGGTCGTCCATTATAAGGATATTTTACATAATAATAAGTAATAATGCTGGACAACCCACACAACATCATCTAGCTCCAAGCTAAGCAGAGCTTGTGTTATGGGTACTAGATGACTGATATACTTAATGCAAACATCATCATCACCATCAATCTCTAATAGTCCACTGCTGGACATAGGCCTCCCCTAATGAGCGCCGCCGTAGCGCCCTGTCTTCAGCTTGCCGCATCCAGCATCTGCTTGCAGTCTTTCGCAGGTCGTTATCCCACCTGGTCGGAGGGCGTCTTACACTACGTTTGACTTGTCGCGGTCTTCACTCAAGAACACGTTTACCCCATCGGTTGTCGGTTCTTCGCAAGACATGGCCCACTGCCACTTCAGCTTGCTAACCTTTGAGCTATCTCGATGACTTCGGTTCTCTGTCGGATGTATTCGTTACGACTCCTATCCTTCAGAGAGACTCCGATCATAGCTCGCTGAGCGACTTTGAACTAGTGGTCCAGCCCTACCGTGAGTGTCCACGTCTCAGCTCTTAGGTCATGACGGGTAGGACGCAATGATTGAAAAATTTAGTTATTTAGTTTTCAAGCATTGCTGTATGGATGACGAGAAGACTCAATGGAAGACTTAATGCAATACATTACATGGATAGATATTTTTTATTGTGAATAGAAAATACCCAGAATACTCGGGATAAATATTTGCAGACCTTCGCCCGCCGCGCCACATCGGTCGTTCGACATTTTATTCTGCGAGTTATTGCTATCAAAACCATGAATGATATGACAATAACTGACGGCAGCTGAATAATGTTTAATGCTCCCGATTTTCTAGGTAACATGACATGACATGGAGCCGGATGGATCTAGGAAACATGCTCGCCACAGCCACATTTGGTTTGTTAGGTACGTAGCGAAAACTAGAATATTATGAATGCACGCTCAAAATTTAACTAAGGTAATTTTACTTCGTATGTGGGTACCAAAATAAATGCAGAGCATAAATTATGTTAAAAATAGAAATTCAAGAAAAGTAAATATTGTGAATTAAGTAAATGGAGGTTGAATAACCTTTTAGAGAGGCGTTAAAAACATAATTCTGAACTTTATCTTAAACTCAATTTATGCTTTTACTGTCTGGTAGGTAAGTAAGGTTTTTATGTAAGGTTTTTGTTATTAAAGTGCGTAAGCCCTCTTTTTGCTTTTAAAAGACAGTAAAAGCAAAATTAAGTCACCCTATAATAATTTACACACCATAATGCGAAAGTTTGGATGGATGGATGGATGTTTGTTACCTCTTCACGCCGAAACTACTGAACGGTTCGGGCTGAAATTTTGCATTCAGGTAATTCTAATCCTAGAATCAAACATAGGCTACTTTTTATCCCATAAATCAGTTCCTATGGTATAGACATCACCTTTCAACGTTTATAGATACAACGCGTGCGAAGTCGTGGGCATAAAATAGTTTGAAATAAAGTACTAAACATATTTCCCAGTTTTGAGTAGCCTACTTTCCTAATTTAGTACAGACACATACCGTCACAGAAAACAAAAGTAATTGCAAAACACGACCAAAGATGTGGAGTCTTCCACCAAGAAGCTAAAAGCAACAGGATTGTTTTTTTTTATTTCAAAGTACTTTTATCAAGGTCAAGTGTTTTAATGAAATTTTGTAAGGTGTTTTAATGAATGTATACTATAGGTAAATTTTTAAACGCTGGCGCGCACTAGCACCTATCCTATAATGACATTTCAAAGCCATTTGAATGGCATTCGTAATTTGATATGGTATGGATTCAGGCTACAGGCTTTTAAGGCCATTGAAATGGCTTTCAATTGTCAATTATAGGATGGGTAGTTTTTGCGCAATCGCACAGCAGCGTCCAGTAGACAAAAAACAAAAAAGGATCACGCTAGCTTTTAAAAAAATACCAAAAGCAGATGCAGCAAATATACGTTGACTTAAGAGGGCGCAGTGCGCGCCATTTTGTGAGAAGGATAGGCATAGGATTTCAAGTACAGAAGAGCGGGACGGCGCATACGTGTTTAGAACGGCGTTAGCACAAAAATGATGTTTTTGCTTTTTACATGTAAACTACAAAACTTATGAATAAACTGTATTAAAGAACCAAACAATTCGCGACTAGATTACGAATCAAAACAACAATCTTTTTCATTTCTCATACTCGGAAAGTAGTGTTGTTTTGATCTACACTTGCGAGCTTTAAACTGGAATCACTTCAAGGGTTGTTCAAGACTAATTTTTACAATTTCTTTGCAGTGAACTATGAGTTAAGTTATGTTTTCCCTTACGCAGGATTTATTGGCGATGATAAATTTTGATTTAATGCACGATAATGTCCGCTGCCACACCGCAGCAGTGACTAGACAGTACCGACAGACGTCTTCCATGTCTGCATTCCCACACTAGACTGGCCAGCCCTTATTCCTGACTTGAACCCAATCTGGCATATGTGGGACGAGCTAAAACAGCGGATACGAGGGAGAAATCCAGCTCATCCAGCTCCGGCGCCGATAGAAGCCGATAGATGCAACTTCGACCTATTGCAATAATTCCCAAAATTTAGCTAGCCAATTTAATTAATTTTAAATCTTCGTGAAACGTAACAAAATTACCTTTCAAATGATATACCACAATCTATAGTTCATTGTACATAAATTGTAAAAAAATTGTTTTGATCAACTCGCGATGAAAGCGATTCCATTTTAAAGCTCGCAAGTGTAATTATTGGGTGGAAAATGCTGCTTTCCTTTCGTAGGGAGGGAAAAACTCATACAAATTCATTCCGGCCCGAGGGTCGGAATGAACTTTAAAAATAGAACTGCTGTCAGCTGTGAAGAGTTTTATGTAAAAAAAAACTAATTTTGAAAATGTCATGACTTTCTAAACAGCCAGTGTGAATTTAGCACAAACTTCTTTGAGCGGAATAAACCGCGAGTGCCGCGACCTCCATGTTTAAAGTTTAAAAAGTCAACACAAATTGGCGGGATACTAAAATCTGTTATGTATTGTATCTGTGACGGACTTTTGTGCTAAGATTTGAATTGAATATTAAAATGAGTTCAAGCGAAATATTGACACCAAATTCCATTACAGACGAGGCAAGTTGTGTCATAGAAAATCTTTTATTTTCCTCATATTCTAAATGAAAAGCAGAGTGTTTGCCACGGGTAAAAGAATCAATTCCTACTCGGACTATAGTCTAACTACCTCGGGAATTGATTCTTTTCAACCCTAGGCTAACAATCTACTATTCTATAGATCGCGGGGTTCCTGAGATCTCGACCGAACTAGGTGTAAAACAGTTCCCTTTCACGATGTTTATCGTATTTTTTCCGTTTCCGTTCCATTTTATGTGTATTCCATTTGAGAAAACGAAGAAAAAACGTTGTATTTTATATAATTCAAATTTTTAACCACGGGGATCCCGTCAGTACTGTGTTCATCTAGGCCTAGTTTGACAAGCAAACCCGCTAGGTTCGGCCCTTTATGGCAATATTGGAATAGTTAATGGTATATACCCAGTTAGACGCGGTGATGCGACCCTATTTTCCAATTAAAATTGTGTTCAGATGTTAAAACCAACACTGTCAATAATGCAATTTCATCATAATTTCATGGTTATTTGGTCGTTAATATGCAGTTAGAAATGCAGCAGCTCAGTAGTTCAAACTTTCATCAGAGCTCAACCAATTAACCGCTGAGGCGAAGCGGGTTCGGTTTTGCCAGAAGGATGAGCGAACGTCGTGTGAAGAAGGCGAGAAAGGAAGGTGCTGCGGAATAACCTTCGCGATTTCATTGGTCGTTATTTGTATTTTTTTTGGCTCTAAAACATAACTCTTTCGCAAAAAGATAAAACCATAATCGTCTAAAGTATTTATTAGGGAACACGTAGACGGAATTTCATTGAAATATGATAAACAACTAGAAAAATTAAACTGGTTTTCCCCTAGAAGTCTCTGTGTAAAATAAAGATTTAGAGGAAACTTTGCGTTTTTTTTGTATTGCGTCAAGCTTTGTCAATCGTGTTTCTACTCCCATAACTTACTTACTAGAATCCTAAAATTTTGATGCTCTCAAAAAATTATATAAATTCAAAGTTTTAGTGCCTTAAAATTGATTTTCCGTGCAGCGAAGACGTGGGTTTTGGGACTCATTTCACCTTGAATAAGACTTCAACTCCTATTTAACGGTTGTTTGGTTGCTGGTGGAGCTCCAGTGAGAGTTTGAACCACTCTGAGCTGCTGCATTTCTAAGAAGTTCATAACTTTCCCAAAACTCTTAAAATACTTCAAAACTGGGAAACTTCGGAAACTTCTTTACCAATTTCTGCCCGCGGCGTCGCACGCGTTGCTTCTATGCAAACGTTTAAAGGTTATTAATTAAGGGATAAAAAGCCTAGATATGTCTGATTCCAGGTTTAGAACTAAACCTTTGTAAAATTTCTGGAAACATACGCCACCCTGCGATGGTTTAGGGTGGTAAACATCGCAGGGTGGAGTATGTTTCCTCTTCAATAAGGCCCTCTCTAACAACGTTGAAGACATCTCCAGTGTGTCGACCAAGATAGCGCACCTGATTCATCTTAACTATATCGTTAAGTTATCAAAGAATCAGGTAGATGTAAAGGGGCGCGAAGATCGTTCAGGTCTTCGCACCCTCGGCCTACTGAAGTAGTAGAATATGTACGAAACCGTATCCGAAGCCATTGCTAACACTACTAAGGCTCACTAAGTTGGTATGGGGGACTTCAATATCAAGGTAGGAACCCAGATTTTCAACGAATCCCGAATAAGCGCTCATTGTTATGTAGCTAGGAATCACAGGGGGCCAATGTCATCTTGGCAGGGGGTGTTGAGAAAGTAGAACCCTTTATGATAAACTCCTTCTTTAAGAAGGGGCCTCAAAGCCTTTGGCAAATCCGTAGTGGATTTGCCAAAGCCCCGATACTGTGACCAAAATTAAGATCGCCTTCATCATGACGGATAGCGAGCACATATTCAGACATGACTCAGTGGTTCAACACCGCATTTGAACACCGACTGCTCCGGGGCTCTCTGAATACTGACGTAAAGCTCGAAAGAAACCGTTTGATCCTAATCCACTCTAAATCATAACGGGAGCCGAGAAGTTCCAACTACATCTCGGAAACAGATTCGTTATATTATGGATTCTAATGTATCCAGTCGACTGAAGTTGGTACCTAGTTATGATCATCATTATTATAAATCGGTCAATTATAAATATCTAGTCTTATTCTCGACCCCAAGAGGTTAGCTTACTTTGTCACTGACAAGCTTTTTTATTCCCTTAATTTACGAGACTTAAGTTCATATTGCAGAGCTCGAGTAGTTAATTTATTTTCATTGGGCCATGGTTTTATAAAAATCCCTACTAGAAGTAAACTGTAGAGCTTAAGCTTAGTTTTTTCGTTTATTGCATGTGAAGATGAAGTTTATTAAATGTCTAAGTAACCACGTACCGTGTGAACCGATTCTAAACACTACATTATTTTATTTTTTCTTCGTTCATTTTTAAGTAAACGGTGTATTTTGTTCAAAGTAGTCTCATTTGGAAGCTAGATAGTCTATCTTGCTAAAAAATAAAAAAATTGTAGAAAAAAATACTAAAAAAAAACTATTTTTATTTTATTTGTGATCTGTAACTTTAAAACTGGGTCATTGAGGTGTACTTTTTTTAATGTTGTATTAAGCTTCATGATTTAGTCTAAAAATATTCAACCATTGTTTATCTCTTTTTGCTGTCATTTCTAATATTCACCGCCAAAGTAAACTCGGACTCGGAGTAAAAACTTTTTGTGGTTTGACTTTCGTTCCGCATTTTAGTTCGCCTGACGTACTGTCTTGTAACTCATGTTTGGAAAAGAAACAAGTCATTTTCCGAGCAGGTGTAGTCTAATATTTTAAAAGTTTTTAGTAAGGTAGATTATCTAGCTTCCAAATGAGACTAAGCACTTTAAATAATACATAGTTTACTTAAAAAGAAACGAAGAAAAAATTAAAAGATGTAAGTAGTTTTCATTTTAAATTGCCTAAATTTGTAATTGGTTTTAAGATAGCTACTTATATATATATTTTTTTCTGATTTATATATTTTTATCGATAAATATATGTCAAGTATCTGCGAAAGATTGCAGACAGATGCTGAATGCGGCAAGCTGAAGACAGGGCGCTATGGCGCTCATTAGGGGAGGCCTATGTCCAGCAGTGGACTAATATAGGCCGATGATGATGATGATGACGATGTCAAGTATCACATCTCGTTTGATCAAGGGAATACACATTGTGCACGTTTTAGGACATGGTGTCCCTTTAATATTTAATATTTTTATTATTATTTGTTATAGCGGCAATAGACGAATCTCGAAATATATCTATTTCACTCACTGAAAATTTGAACTGTTTCTCTATGACGGTTAATGAGATACAGCCCGGTGACTGACAGACGGACATAAGAACGGAAGGACCGCGGAGGCTTCTCGGTACCCTAAAAAACTAGTCATTTTGAATTTGGCCTTCTTAAAAAAGTTTTCTTTACCATAACGATTTGCAACGTTATTCTATAAGACATAAGAAATTATTAATTTTACTTTAAAATTTTTCAGAGAGATACTTCTTTTCTACTGAGTAAAGAAAACATTTTTACTTTGTTCTGTTGTTTTCATTTGCTCAAATTGGCCGCCTCCATATTTTAGGAACCTTCATAGGTTCATTAATTTAAATTAAACCAAGAGAAGTTAATAAGCTTAATAAGTTACTAAGGGATAATCATCATCATCATCATCATCATATCAGCCCTTGTCGACCCACTGCTGGGCATAGGATAAGGGATAATACAGCAACAAAATTATTAACTGTAGTATGGGGTATTATCTTCTCAGATTTTCGTTTTTCAATATATACCTTTCATATACCTATAGAGATACAAGGCGCCGAGTTCAGCACAATAATTATGTACCTCATCTCACTTCAACAGCCTATATTGTTCCACTGCTGGACACAGGCACCCCCTGATAAGCGCCTTATTGGCTTTTATCTCATGGAGGGTAATGTCAATAGTCCCCACGCTGGGTATGCGGTTTAAGGAACGCAGGATCACATCGGGCAAATTCTAAGCCGTCACCACATAGGTGCAATAAAATTTAACATTCAATCAGAATATTAAAAAATATAGTCCAGTCAATAAGAGCTGAAAAGAGAGGGTTGGCTGTAAAAGTCTAAAGCAGAAACTTTGAAAGAAAACTTCTGAAGTATTGTCGGTTTCGGTGTCGGGTCGGGTCTGTTGATGAAGAACCGCCCTCTTCTTTAATTAATGATGAAATCTCTTGCCAACGTCAATTTGGGTTGCTAAGAATCTATCATATTAATTTCCATTGACTGATTACCTAGTCCATTGGATAGAAGGATTAAGAAGCTGGTTAATTCATTACCTAAAATACGGGTCAAATAGTTAGCACAATACACGGTAATGTTTTCGTTTACTACCTGTGACCAGCGCCGTAAATAGCTATTTTGCACCCTGTGCAAGATTCCAAAACTGCGCCCTAATAAAATTATCTAACCTAGTATTGCTTGAAATATAATGGCCGTTATCGACTACATAATATCCCGCTTGCCTAAGTACCATTTATTATAAATACTAGCAGGGGTTCTTAAACTTTTTGCCAAAATTTTGGCTTGTTACGGACCACTAATACCTTCGGCAATGCCATAGCCAGAAATTTATTTTGGGGTAGGGGGATGTCAGCAGCGAGCGTTATGTAAGAGGTAATGTATCGGCGAGCGAAGTGGCAAAAACTTGTCAAGTTGTCAAAGCCTTGCGGCGGTGTTCGACACTTTTGATCAACTTCAACTTCTTGTCTGATAGCTCTGCTTATGGTTTGACGCAATTCTACCAATATCCGACTCAGATACCATCGCAAGCTTTATGCGCATCAAACTTATAAATATTTGGATAGAAGATATTAAAACAAAAAAATGACTTATAAAATAATGTCCTAAACCTTCAGGTTTTTGAAATATTCATAGATGAGAACAACTTTATATTTTCTTCATATTATGTGATTATCTCAGAGACCTGACGGTTCTCGTAATTTTTTATACGACATTTCTTATTTGTTTTAGTGTCCTCTAACAAATATAATAATATTAATTGTGGGCGGCGATTAAAAAAAAAAAATGGTGACTGATGTTAGGGCTAAAAGTTTCAAAACTCTTTGTGACAGTTATCGAACTTATTACAAAATATACCTTTAATGACGTGGTTGGTTGATTGGCGAATTCTTCCGTCCACGGATTTATTCGTCATGCAAGCACTACCTAGTAGTCTGCATGTAGCAATACATTATTTCGGGTTTTGACGTAAACTTAGGTCATGTGTGGAAAATAAATTATTTGTGCCATGGTAGATATCATAACATACTTTGCCAGGTATAGCATTCCGAGACATTACGATCATGTGGGTGATATCGACGGATATGGCAGCGGCTCTCAAACTTTTTAGTTTGTGGAAAAAGTAGATCTAATAATAAATAAATAAATAAATAATGCTGGACAATTCACACAACGTTATCTAGCCCCAAGCTAAGCAGAGCTTGTGTTATGGGTACTAGATAACTGATATACTTACTATACACTACATAGATAGATATTTTTATTATACATAGAAAACATCCAGAACAACCTGAACAAATATCTGCAGATCGTACAAACATGTGATAAAAACCAATAAGGCGTTTATCAGGGGGAGGCCTCCGTCCAGTACAGGCTTTTGAGGTTGAAGTTGAGGTACAAACATTTGTCCCGAGGCGGGAATCGAACCCGCAACCTTCTGCGTCACAGGTGGACCTTCACACCCACAGGGGTCGTCTCATTCATTAAACAAACAACAACAACAAATAAAAACTCACTTGATTGTCGTCGAGGTTCAGATATAATTGTAAGCAATATTTATTAAAGGTCTCTTAAGTCGACAAGTAATCTAAATTGCGTAGGTATATAAAGATACAACAGAGCGAATTTGAGGTTATGGGCGGTTTGTTTACAAGCATTCTACATCGAGCTTGGCTAACGAATAGATCTACTTTTTCCCCAAACTAAACAGATTGAGAACCGCTATAGGTATCCGCCGATGACGTAGTATTTGTGACACTCTGAGAGTGTCAGACCTTGTTTTCATGGACCATGAGTTGTGCGAGTACGGTCTCCGCAAGGACTTATTACCTGTCTGAAGGTGCACACCTGTGAAGGTCTGAAGTTTTATCCAAAGAAAACTGGAAAACTATAAACGTGTTGGCAGAGCGAGTAAACTGATACCGTTGAATTATAATAACCGTATACCGGTAAGAACACTTGCTTTTAGAAAATAAATCAATATGCGGTCTCGATTTATTGAAAGAACCGCCCATAAGTAGGTAGGTAAGTACCTTACCTCACTTTAATTAAATGTCGGTTGGTTAAGTAAAATTTAACATTATTAATATGGCCTACATTTTTGGGGCTTTACTCGTTCTTGGGTTCTCTTCTATAGCTTTGACCTCTTTTACCATTTTATTTATTTATAGACATAATAAAATTAATATCGAACGTTAAACGTATCATAAAAAGCGGCAAGACAAAATCACTAACATACCTACCTACATATAAAATTAAGATGTTAGTTACAGTTAATCCACAACCGGAGGATCACGGTTTTCGTCATGATCAAATGCATTAAATAAATGAGCGCTTTTAGCGGCTAGGAAAAAAGGTTATAAGAAACTTATATGCCAAAAACACAATTATAAATATTATAAAGTAATTGCACATCATAATAATATATTATATATGATGTGCAGTTACTTTATAATATATAGTATCATCTCTATAGTTTTTATAATAATTCGATAAAAACTTGCGAGTTAAAGTTATGTAGGTGCTTAAAAACCCGATTTAAACTAACATGCAAAATTTCATAATAGTTACCTACCTACATATTTTGTTCTGCCCGCACTGGCTTATGCCCGCAGCTCAGCACGCGTTTTTGGAATAAAAAGTATCTTATATGTTATTCCAGCAAAATGTTAAATGTTATTGCTTGCAGCTGTGTGGTGCTCGCTTAGAATTTGCACGATCGATGTGATCCGGCGATCCCCAAACCGCATACCCAGCGTGGGGATCATGAGCATTACCCCCATGAGATAAAAGCTAATATGGCACTTATCAGGGGGAGGCCTGCGTTCAGCAGTGGACCAGTACAGGCTGTTGAGGTGAGGTGACGATGTTATTCGAGGTCCATATCTTCATGTGTCCAAAGTTTCAGCTCGATCCATTCAGTAGGTTTAGCGTTGTCTTCTGCCAAACATCTTTACAACCGGCACTAATATTACTAGGATTGTGACCCCATTAGCGAAATAGAGAGGGAAACTCTTATTTTCAGTCTCTTTGCTTGTTTGTTACCTTTTCAAAATTCACTGGATGGACTAATTTTTAACACCCGACGCAAAAAGAGGGGTGTTATAAGTTTGACGTATCTATCTATCTGTCTGTGGTATCGTAGCTCCCAAACGGATGAACTGATTTTCGTTTAGTTGTTTTGTGTCATAGATAATTTTATCCCGAGTGTTCTTAGCCATGTTTTATGAAAATCTGTTCAGCTGATGAACGTCGGCAGGTTTTTAAAAATTTTAATTTTGTCTTGTAATTATTGACGTGACAACGTATTATAATTCGATAGAGCCGGCTGCACGCACGAAAAAACATGACGTCATGCGGCGTTACCTCGCTCTGAGGCGTTCCATGTAAGGCTTGAAGTGCAAGCGAGAGCGCTCGACATCCGTCTCTCTCCTACTTGAGTGAGCGATGCGTCTGCGTGGACAGCTGCTATACTATAGTACATTTACATGTTTTGATCGAGTATCAAATGCTACCATTCCATCAGTATTTTCTTAAGACGTTGTCACGTTCAACTATCGTCAGTAAACCGACTTTACAGACAACCAATTTTTTATTTTTCCAAGACGCACACGTAGACAAAGGCGGTTGCTAGTACAAGTCGATATTTACAAGGCATTTCGAATTTTTGTTGGTTGGAATCTCGAGAAATTAATCCATGTTTTTACAACGAAGAAAAAGGTTTCCTGCAATGTCAATAGAAAGCTTTTAGCCGACAATGGTTTTCTGCTCGTAGGTAAATCTCAGATCACGTCACTCTATGTATACCTGTGAAAGTTTCTGTGGATGTTCGGATGTTTGTTACTTCTTCACGCCACAACTACTGAACGGATCCGGTTGTTTGCGTAGATGTAGCTCTAATCCTGGAGTCCAAACATAAACTTGTTTTTAGATCATTTATAAGTTAATTAATTATTCCTGTTTTTTGTGTCTTTTTGCGTTCTTTTTATATATTATTGCAGTTCCGTACTTTTTATTACGTTTTTTTAATACGTACCTACATATTACGACACCGTCAGCTTTACTACGTATCCTATCCATCCAAACTTTACCTGGAAGAAATCACTGTTAGCGACAAGGCCGCCGATTGTGCCACAGTAGATATAGTTAGGATTAAGTTGTTCAACTGTTTTATGTATTGATTGATGGTGTAATAAAGTAATAATCCAATCTATCAGTTCCCATGTGATTGAAATGGCCATGGTATAATAATATAAAGTATGCTACTCCGAGAAACAACGGTCACGTGGGTTTCCCAAGCCTACGTCATATCCACTACGGTGGTTCTCAAACTTTTTTGTTTTGGGAGATTCCAGATCTAGATCTAGGTTTTAGGTTTTCCATTAAATTCTTCAAACTTAGTTTCCATAATTTGAGCAAATCTCTGCAGGTGGATAAATCAATTTTTCCCTTGAAATGAAATTTATCTAATCGCAGGAACATTTTTCAGCCACAGATTCTCTTTTTGGGAATTTAAAGAACCTTATTTAACCGCCTTTCACATTTACAGTTACGGATAAACCATTTTATTTTAAAGATTTATCCGATCTATAACATCGAGTGATTTACCGGCGGCGTCAATAAAAGTTTGATAGTCACCGGCAAATGAACGTAACCTCCCATTTTTGTGGCAAGTGGACAGTGACGTAGGCTTGGGAAGATCTCGGAGTAGCATACCTTGTTTTATTTTACCATGGAAATAACCTTTAATCTTTTCCATAGAAACAACGCGTGCAAATCCGCGGGCAGAAACTAGCATGTTTATTGTTTTAACGCATGACAGCAAATATTATTACGACATCGTGACATTGTGACCTAGGTGCCTGTACGACGATTGCTACCTTTATCTCTCGAAGAATTTATAAAACAGACAATGGAAACCTATTGTGTGTATTTTTTCAAGTTTGATTCTAAAAGTACCTGAAATATAACATAATACCTATAGGCAAACAAACACTATTATTACGTATGCCTATGTATATACGTATACCTATGTAGGTATGCGTATACGTTTCAAATGAAAATTGTGACGTAGGTAATACTTTTAATTGGTTTTTGGAATAATTACCTGAATCAAACTTTAAGAAGAAATTACATCACCATTTGGTTTCTTGTTACAAACCTTTACTTTTGAAATCTTAGGAAAATGATAAACTTATTTTGTCAAAAGACTGCTTTGCATAACCAAACAAACACTGGGATTTATTCTGACAGCAAAAACGGAACCTTTATTATTTCGTGCTGTCTATCTGTCTGTCCATCACAGCTTTTTGCCCTAAATAAATTAGGAATAAGTGTCTACTTTCTCATTGGCTGCATTCTTTCTTCTTAAGCGCAGAAAAATAACCAAAAACATAGATGTACTTAAGTCAAAACGGGGAGACTAGGTGCTAGGTTCTCGAAAGTGGAAGGCTCAAATTAGGTGCAATTAAGTACATCCAACTCAGTCATAGTCGGACCTGTGGAGGCGCTGGCGTTCGTGTTTCGCGTATATTGCTATCCCGGTCGCACTTCGGTCTTAGGTACGTCTTCGCATTATTGTTGTTGCGCATTTTGAAGCTTGACTGTGAGCGTGTGTGTTTGCGTGTAGTTGTAACATGGCCATTTGTTAACTAAGCGCTTATAGAACGTACTATATCCCCCTTTTTACTTTTTACTTAGATCTGTGACCAAAAGCGGTCAAAATTGTATGAGCGAGTCACACTCAGAATGTCATAAATTGACTTGCAGGTATGCCACAACACAACATAAATATAAATATTTTCAAACATGAAATCCTATAAGAACCTTCTTGAAACGTAACCTTTTTTATTTCGTTTCGTTTTTATATGAAAGAATATAACATTACAGAGATGCCTAGACAGCATAATAAAACAACACCCAGAGTGTTTAGTATGGGTTGTACGCATTATTTTACGAATACTTCCGTCGTTTTCGAGTCTTTCCTATACCTTTAGCGCCTTGCAGAACCCCTACCGGATCGAGAAGAACTACTTTTCGTAGTATAACAACGATCCAGTCGTTTCTTACAAACTCGATGATTCTTTTCGAATGATTTTGAGTTATTTGTCGCCCTTAGACATGACAGTGGCAGTCACGTTTGCGCCATTGATGTTATAAAAATAAGTAGAGCATTACCAACATAGCTTGGTCATTGAAATACCTTCAATTGGCACTTTAAAAAAATAAGAACATGCAGGAAAACATTTCACTCGGTACTTGCACCGAATATAAGTTTTTGACGTGACAACGTCTTATAATTCGATAGAGCCGGCTGCACGCACGAAAAAACATGACTCATTCGCCGTTACCTCGCTCTGAGGCGTTACCTCGCTCTGAGGCGTTACCTCGCTCTGAGGCGTTACCTCGCTCTGAGGCGTTACCTCGCTCTGAGGCGTTACCTCGCTCTGAGGCGTTCCATGTAAGGCTTGAAGTGCAAGCGAGAGCGCTCAACATCCGTCTCTCTCCTACTTGAGTGAGCGATGCGTCTGCGTTGTCACGTTCAACTATCGTCAGTAAACCGACTTTACAGACAACCAATTTTTATTTTCCTTACGATCTACGATGTACCTACACGTCAGTCATAGGGGTAAAACACGCTCACTCAACAATTCTCTTGATTTCGAAGGCAAAAACGAATCCATGTGTGAGTTTACAAGCATAATTATAGCTTCAGTGCTTTCACGCATACGAGCACACGAATACGCATAAGAAAATGAGACGTATTTGTCGCATTTTTGTGGCTTCACCTCGTTGGTGTCTACTACCATTCTACACCTCTTTGTGTAAGACATCAATGGTTCTCGATTACTTTTATCGAATGTTTTTTGTATTGACTCGGCCTAAGGGTACAGATTCGTCGTAGCGTATTTTACCACCTTTCTGTAAAATGTGCCACGCAGTCGATGTACCTACTTATTATACTCAGTCCACGCGTTTAATTTCTTTGACTGGATGAAAGAATGCATTCTTTTCCATATTTCATCGACTCGATAGTTTTACTATTAAAACTATCGTAGCTTGACGAATTAATTACCGGTGTAAGCGGGTTAACTACGAACCTTATTTGTGTTGACTACGGCTTCCAGTTTTCAACGGGGACTACCGTGTACGCAGGACATAATAGTGCACAAGTGTGTAAGCAGACACAGGTGCACTCTCTATTCCTTCACTTTCATAATCCGATGGGAGAGCAGACCGACACGACCGGAGAGAGATCATGAGAGTGAAATTTTCTTGCTAGAAAAATCCCAATAACGAAGAAAGTAAAAGAATCTACTAGTTACTAGTTGATTTATAATACCTATGTAATACCTACAATACCTAGGTACCTGTTTTATAAAGTACTAACTGCGCCCCGCGGCTTCACTTAATTTTTTTCTTTCATAAGAACCTTCTCCTGACAATAACAAACACAACAAAGAAAGAATTAGCGAAATCGGTCCAGCCGTTCACGCGTGATGCCGTGACCAAGGAAAACGGGTTTCATTTTTATATATATAGACTAGCGGCCCGTATCGGCTTTGCACAAGTGGACATTTATTTATTAAACATATAATAATTGCCTATGTTACTAAAAGATAATGTAGCATTCTAATGGTGAAATTTTAGTATAGATACCTGTAAGGCGCAAAATGTTTCATAACTTATAGTTTTCATAAGCTATACGAAACTCATCCTAAGGCCTCCGTTTTATTTAAAGCTAAAGAAAATAAAAGATTTTATTTTTCGTTACAATAAGATTGTAAAATTATTTATTTATATATTTTGTTTGTAACATCCGTTCCCTTGTTCCAGGGCAGGCTTGCACCAAACATTCGCAGCTACAGACCTTTCGCTGGAACTCGTCCCGGCGGCTAGCGAGCTCAGAATGGAATTGTAGTAAGTCCATTTTAATGATACCGGGATATCCGATAGCCGAGCCGAGACCCGAGCATACCGGGATACCCGACAACCTTGGGCCTGTGTACAACGCGTTATTTAAGGCCAGGTGTTCCTGCAGCAGTAGATGTAAGCGTCAGAGCGCGAGTGATCGCGCATGCCAAGCCGCCGCGCTCTTGCATTTTGTCGGTAATTCGACATAGTGATTAAGAAAGTCATTTTACCAAGTCAACCTCTGCGAATATGTTTAGAAATATTTAGTGTCTTTAGTTAATTACAATAAAAAAACATGTAAAATATCAGTAGTTCAGTCATAATATTAAAAAAACCTTATAAAAAGGAGTGACTTTGAGATTTTATTCTATCAGTGAAGTTCATTAGATCTTGTAACTGAATGCGAGTTTGACTAGACTAGATCCTTAAGTAATATATGTCTTTTAAAAACCTTTTTTCAGAATTTTAAACACTATATTACAATATCACAGATGATTTTAAAAATCACAAAAGCGCAGCCTCTGTTCTTTCCTCTGTTCTGCCGTCGAGGAGTGTTTGTATCGATACAAACGAGATACGCATGCGAGTCTATGTAAAATGTGAGCGCTATGTGGAAAATAAATGCGCTGTCGACCCGCGTTTAAATTCACGGTGGACACAGGCCCTTAATTTTAATAATTAATGATATTTTGCTACGATATCGTGTTTCTTTTATTTGCGAATGAAATCATTTGTTTATCATCCGTGATCCGGGCGAGCGGCATACGCGGAAGTAATTAAGGAGTGGAAGAAAAAATAATAAATAATGCTGGATATTTTGATAAACATCCGCTGGTCCTAAAGTAAGCAGAGTGTGTTATGGGCACCAGATAGCTTATACACTAGGTACTCAACACAAACATTGATATACACATAATGATTCATTGATTGTTTGCAGTTAGTTCTATTGTTTCAATTAAGAATACTAGTTCTAATTTGTTTATATCATAATATATAATCTATATATATATAAATGAAACCCGTTTTCCTTGGTCACGGCATCACGCGTGAACGGCTGGACCGATTTCGCTAATTCTTTCTTTGTTGTGTTTGTTATTGTCAGGAGAAGGTTCTTATGAAAGAAAAAATTAAGAAAGTTGGAAACATAAATTTCCACGGGGGCGAAGCCGCGGGGCGCAGCTAGTTAAATAATAAAAACAAATTAGAAAAAGTAAAATTACAATCAAATGATTAATATAATGGTTGATATATGGCAATAAAAAATTAAACGGAACCCTTAGTGCGCGAGTATGACTCGTACTTGACGTTTTCGTCTCGTTCGGTCGTCTTTATTGGCCAGATGATGATAACCACGATCTAGACCTGCATAGAATGTGATACCCCTATTATTTGTTTACGCTGAGCTACTTACTAAAGAGCTGCACTTACCCCGTTGGGTCAGCAACCTGAAATGTCCTTCACTTCCGACAGAAAACGACATTTGGTTCTTTTCTGTGCAGCTGAGAATTAGCTTGGTAGACACCGTCAAAAACAGGTCAACAACGTCAGTGAAATATACGTTATACGTAAGCGTTTCTAGACGGATAAATCACCTTCAACTCTGTAATCTGTTATCGAAAGGACAAAAACTCAGGAGTGAGTCTATTTGACGTGAGTTGATTGTTACGTCTTTTTGTTTGAAGAAGAAAGAAAATCCATTTATTTGGCCCAAACATACACACACACAACTATTAAAAGGAATAAAAATTACATAAGGGGCCAAAAAGGTCCCTGTCTCAGCATTATGCCGCTACAAGCCACAGCGAGTAGTGGCGCTGATTTTCAGACAGGGCCTCGTGTGGTGGCACAAAGATGGTAAAAATATAGGTACAATGAATACACAAACAGACAAGAGTAGATAGAGAGGTTACATACAACACAGGAAACAATGAGAGAAAAAAGAAAAGGAAACAGAAAATTGGGGATTGTTTGGGGATTTGCGTAGATCCCTCTCCACACTATAGAGGCGTAGTACCAAATTGTATGGAAAAAGAAGACGTCACGATCACGTATCGATGTCAAATAGACTTACCCCTCTCTGATATGTGGATGTTTGCGTTTTTAGAGGAATAATCACCTTTAACTTTTAACTCTGTTATCGAACGGCCTACGTTAATAAAGTTACGGATAATAATTTAATGTAAGTGTAGTGATAACTAAATAAATAGATAAATAATGCTGGACAATTCACACAGCATTATCTAGCCCCAAGCTAAGCAGAGCTTGTGTTATGGGTACTAGATAACTGATAAACATAATAGTATAATACATTACATAGATAGATATTTTTTATTAAACATAGAAAACATCCAGAACGCCCTGGACAAATGTCTGCAGATCGTACAAACATTTGTCCCGAGGCGGGAATCGAACCCGCAACCTCCTGCGTCGCAGGCAGACCTTCGCCCGCTGCGCTACAGAGGTCGTCAAACTAATTGATAACTTTATTCACAAAGAAAATAACAATCAAATAATAGAAATAAATTAAAACTAGTATTTACAATTGAGTTCATAATTAAAAAAAACTTTACAGGAACACGTATACGTTGCCCTGAGATTTCAAAAACTACTGAACAATATTACTTAAAATTTGACGAATGTGCAGAACGTAATTCCAAATAAATAATAGGCTCTTTTTAATATAAGATAATAAGCTCTTTATCGGGGAAAAGCTCGTTTGAAACCGCAGATCTTAAAACGTTTAATACAATTGAGTTGTTTAATACAACATTCCACCGCCCATAAGGAACCTAAAATGTCTGTTCACTTTTAAATTAAAAATTTTTGCTTACCTGGCAAAAGGAGCAGGCAACCTTCAGACATGATACGAGTGCTATTTAATATACGTGTACCTAAAGAATCTGTTTATTATGTATTTTATATCTGTCTATTATTATGTCATAATTTTTCTCACACTTTTAGTCTATAAGTGATGATTTTAGTTTTAGATGGTTAATATTCATATTTGCTTAATTTTATTTATTTTGTTTTGTAAGTAGCTGCAACACTTCCGCTTTTTTAGAAATATTAATTAATTTGTAATTCCTCGGTCCCATAGGCCCCAGCAGAAAACCAGAGCAGGTTTTTAAAGCCTGCATTAGCTGAGTTGGGACCATTTTGTAGCTAAAACTAAGTTTAATAGTATTGTCATTTTGTATTTTTATTAATTATGTAACGGTTTTTAATTTATGTCTTCGCTGCAAATAAACGTTTTGATTTGATTTGATTTAATAAGGGCCATACTATTCTGCAAAATTGGTCGCAGTCAACAGAGAATATAATTATAATAATACAAGTTTCTATCCGCGCCTTCGCACGCGTAGTTTTAAATGCTGTTTCTGCCCCATTTGAACTGATTTATGGGATAGAAGTAACCTATGTTTTATCCCAATTATGCCTACGTTTATCGAAAGCTCGATTTGTTCAGTAGTTTTGGTGCGAAGAAGTTCCAACACCCATCTATCCATACAAACTTTCGCATTTAAATATTAGTGTAATGTGAAGTGTGATTAACGTATACGTACGAAACGGAGAATTATGTACTTATATTAGCATTTTTAAAGACCTCTTTTTTCATATTTCATTTATTGCATTCATAATTACAGGTAGGTAGGTACATTAATATTTCACTATTCTAACAATTTTAGTTGGTAGATCTTATAATAATAATAATAATAATAAAAATGCTGGACAATTCACTCAGCATTATCTAGCCCCAAGCTAAGCAGAGCTTGTGTTATGGGTACTAGATAACTGATATACTTAATACAATACACTACATGGATAGATATTTTTTATTATACATAGAAAACATTCAAGACGCCCTGGACAAATGTCTGCAGATCGTACAAACATTCGATTCCCGCCTCGGGACAAATGTTTGTACGATCTGCAGACATTTGTCCAGGGCGTTCTGGATGTTTTCTATGTATAATAAAAAAATATCTATCTATGTAGTGTATTGTATTAAGTATATCAGTTATCTAGTACCCATAACACAAGCTCTGCTTACCTTGGGGCTAGATAATGCTGTGTGAATTGTCCAGCATTATTTATTTATTTATTTATTTATTTATTTGTCCCGAGGCGGGAATCGAACCCGCAACCTCCTGCGTCGCAGGCAGACCTTCGCCCGCTGCGCCACAGAGGTCGTCAATTATGTACCCGGTCAGGGTGTAGCAACTTGAGAAGATGGTTACTAAAGTTAATATTTAATTATTTACTATCACATTAATAAGTATTATCATCAAAAAATTCAATAAGTGTTATAATAACATTTTTTAGTAGTCTTAAGCGGTTCAGGTGGCTTACAAAAGCTATAAATTGTAAAGAGCTCGTCCCTTTTCCCTGGGAAGCCCCATGACGGGTGTAACCTCACTCACTCACCCTGAAGATGACCCGAGGTCAAGTACGTTACATTGTTGTTGTTTTACAGGATCTTTAAAGTTAATTGTTAGTAAACGCCTCTCCATCTTCTAGGAGAGTGCGGAGCACTGATGCAAAAACGTAGTGTCCACCTGGGCAAGCACCTGCTTAGTCCAGACGAGCTAAGATACTTCACTCCGAAGAAAATCTTATAGTTCCTAGCTGCAAGGGTTATTGGCGAACTGTAAACGCCGCTCCTTCGAGGCTGAACACACAAAGAGGCGATCACAATAGGCCTATCATGGCCGCAGTGAAACAAAAGCCACTAGATGCAAATAAAAAAAATTGTTAAAGATAATTACAATCAAAAAAGAAATAAATTACAACTAGTATTTACAATTGAAACAATTGAGCTAACTGCAGACTGTTGCAAACAATCTACAGGTAGCTCAACTTATCCATATCAATACCAGTCGTATAGATACATAAATAGGTAATTAAGTATTACGTCCATAAAACGTTTTGGGAATAAAGAACAAATTTATTCACAAAGAAAATTATACTAGTATTTACAATTGAAACAATTGAGCTAACTGCCGACTGTTGCAAACAGTCTACAGATAGCTCAACTGATCCATATCAACACCAGTCGGAAGCGTCCCCAAGACGCTGGCTGCATTGCCACGCAGTATGGCAATGCTAATTAATGTAATTAAGTTAGTTTCGACAGGCTTTAATAGTTATCCAACTGGTTTCTGCGTTCGTCTCTCACGGATGATTATCAACATAACTAAAGCTAACATGTTATGTTATTTCACAACTGCTATGCAAAAGCGCTACCTAATTTGGCGTGAAGTAGTTGCATATATCCAAAGTTTCGCATTTGATCATAACTTTGAAGTAAACAAAGGCACTGGCATTATGCTAGCAAACTTTAATTTATTATAAATATTAAATAATTATAGAAATAATGCTAGACAGTCCACATAGCATCATCTAGCCCCAAGCTAAGCAGAGCTTGTGTTATGGGTACTAGATGACTGATGTATGTATGTATATAATATAATACATTGCATAGATCGAAATTTTTTATTTACATAAAATACCCAGAACACCTGGAAACAATATTTGCAGAAAGTACAAATATTGACCAACTCAAGCCCGCGTTTTATTCCAGGTGTAGGAAATAAATAATCGCACAGGTCCAAACAAAATGACGGCAAAAATTTTAAGTAAGAAACCGACGATTTAAAAATACATCCGACAATAATATTAATAAATAGCTAAAAAAATATGCTACTGAATTTTATTTACATACTTATTGAATTTTTTGATGATAATACTACTGATAGTAATGTGACAGTAAATAATTTAATATTCACTTTAGTATCCATCTCCTCAAGTTGCTGCACCCTGACTGGGTACATAATTATAAAATCTACCAAATAGGAGTGTTACAATAGTAAAATATTCATTTACTATTAATTTGGATGCAATAAATGAAATATGAATACCATAATGTAATATTTAAGCCCATTTTGGCTTGAGAGCGTACAAACCAAACCTACAAACTTTCACGTTTAATTATGATCGCTCAATTAGGTAGTCATAGGTGAGCAAAACCGGTGGCGTGAGCTACCAGCAAGCCAATAAGGTACGCATGGTAGAAACTTATGTAGGTTGTCTGTAATGAGTTGGCTAAATGTGCAGGTAATATTGGGAAAATTGCCGGAAAATTTAGCAAAGCTTGTGCACTACCTCATTACTTATACTAGTTCAAGCATCAAACCTGTTACACTGATACGCGTACCTAAAGCACTCCTGCAGCACAGCTCAAAAATGGAGTTTTTGGAACTATGGGCTTTAGCTCGTGTGGTAGCGACATTGGATTAATGAGCGTAGAGCCTAAGGCGTACCATAGACGAGGTATTGACCTGGTAGTTCGTTTCATTTTGTTAAATATCAAATATCTAGCATTCTTTATTTCCATACATACATATGGAAGAGTAAAATTTTATTAATAAAAACATAAAACATGTTTTTATATTTTTTTATTTGGGCTCTTCGGTGTAGTGAGCTAAAGTAAAGAAACTATTATAATTATAATATATAAAGTTATTAAATTACATATGGAAGAGTCAAATTTTATTAATAAAAACATAACAGTTTTTTATATTTTTTTTATTTGGGTTCTTTGGTGTTGTGAGCTAAAGTAAATAAACTATTATAATTATTAAATTTTAAGTTGAAGCAAAACCCGTTCCAAGTTTTGCACGCTTAATTTGAACGACATTTGTTTAACATCTCGCGGTAAATACAAATACAAATACAAAAAAATACAAAATAATTTATTCAGAATAAAATAAATGAAAATCAACTTTGTCAGGAAGTATCGTATTTTTGCACATAGAAACAAAACAATATTCAAAACTTTTTTAGCTATTATTTTACTTATGTAATTGTTGCTAGATCAATAATGAATCAAAAACACCTGTGCACAGTGGCACAGGTGTTTTTGATTCATATATACGCCAGGAAGCAACGTGCCGAAATGACTGCGTTTTTATCACCCGAAGTTATCACGAAGTTTTATGGTAAAAAATATAATTTGCCGTGTTTTAAAAAACTATGAACCGACTTGAAATTTTCATCGGACCAACTTTGGAGTATATCCTATCCAATAAAAAAAGATTTATCAAAATCGGACTACTCCGAAAAAGTTGTGCGAGGTCATACATAAAAAAAATATACGCTTCGACTTGAGAACCTCCTCAGTTTTTCGTCGGTTGAAAAGCGTAAACACATTGCACATTATTTTAAGGTTTCTACAAAGAAGTTTCTATTATGGCGTAGCAAGTAGCTACGACAGCGTAGCAAGTTCGTAGCAAGTTGCTACGACAGCGTAGCAAGTTCGTAGCAAGTTGCTACGACAGCGTAGCAAGTTCGTAGCAAGCTACGGCGTAGCAAAGTGTTGGTGCAAAATTAACTTTCTGTCCCTTACATTCCTAACTCTTTATGGGAACACTTTAAAGTGAACATGCGATCGGAATGTTTAATTTTCACATATTGCTGAGGTCGCGGGTAAACTACTTGATCCGATTTCAAATTTCAATTGAACCAATATTGTGCCACTTGAATGTACGTCAAAGAAAATCCTTTAAATGTTGAAGTGTAGAGGATCATAGCACATTTTAGCGCGGTTTTCCACACGCATTTTCGGGAAAAAGTAGCTTTCTTCCCGGGATACAATCCATTTCCTTGCCAAATTTCATCAAGATAATCCTACTTGACTGACTTGAAATTATTTAAAGACGAACAGACAGTGATACTTTCGTTTAATAGGTATTTGTTCAACAAGAGGGCAAAACGATTTTTTGTTGAACGTGCCGATATTAAATCCCGAACGAGCGAAGTAGTTTAGAATAGAGTGACGAGCGAGTGGATCTATAGTAGACTACTGATTTACAAGAGAAAAAAACGAAAAATATTGCCCTCGAGTTAAACATACATACTTTTCACCACGACTAGCGAGAAAATATTTTGTAATTTAAAAAAAGGTCGAATGCCAGAAACTTGTTTTGATCCACAGCCTTGGAGGGTAAAAATGCTACAAGCCTCTTTCAAACCATGAAAGGTCAAATATTTTTTTTCTATGAAAGTACCATTGTTCTGAATTCAATTTTTTTTATATTTATTTCCACATGTGAACAATATCCGATTTTGCACAGAGCAGCAGTTACCGTTTTCGAGCGAAAGTGGTGAAAAATAATTGTTACTGTTCGTAGATAGGATTTTGGTGACATTGTAGGAAACTCGACTGATTGGCGTGGACTCGATTTTTTTTCTGTAACTTGTTAACATGCATCTGGGCCGTCAAAAAATACTAGCTTTTACCTTTTAGACACTTCGTTCGCTCGGGATTTTTCCCTCGGTCCCAGAATACTAGATATTTTTGGTAAACAAAGGGTATTTTGACTGCTTTGAAAAATTTAAAACCGACATGAAATTCCTTAATTTTACCGATTATACATTAATTTTCCGATTATCATATATTTTTAAGTTTTGCGTTGTAATATTTTTTTATAAACCATTTCGGGATCATTTTCTTTACAATAGATAAATCATTATCATTGATGATGCTCATCAAAGTTAGTCCATAATTGACGGATAAATCGACAAACAAACATAAAAATATATACAGCCGAACATAGAACCTCCTCCTTTTTTGAAGTCGGTTAAAACCATATAATTATTAGTGAATATATATTTAACGACAGTAATCCATTGTTAAAAACCACAGCTCACCGATTTTGTAAAAGGCTTTTTCACTATAAACACTGAAATAACAGCCGTGCAACGAGTTGGGATTTCCAGGATTTTCCTTCGTTTGAGCTTTTCGTAAACAAATGATTCACTGAAATTGGATTTAACTCAATCCAGTGCTTTCAATATGCACTAGGTACTAGGCGGGCACGTGCGGAGGCCACAGTGAGACGCGGGCTGTTGTAGCATTACGACGACATTAGACGTATCGCAGATGTGGTAAACCATGAACGAGGATTTGCTATCAGGGTTTCGAGATCGGTTTCGAAACTCTTATGGTCTCGCTCTTATCTATATTTTTATTTCTATTTAATATCTGAGGAACTACCACAGCTATTAACTTGAAATTAAAAACAATAATATTGAGCGCCTGTACTGGCTTCAAGAAAAAGAATAAAAATGAAAATTCTCAGTACAAATTGTGGTGTCGAGATTTTAAAAGAGACCTACAAGGTCAAGTGAGGTATCAAAAGAAAGATACCTGTGTACATTTACCAGCACCTGTGTACGTTGTAAATAGTTTTTATTAATTCTGTATATTTTTATACTTTTTGAAATATTGTGAAAGAAGTCTATAAATTGATCATTACCCCCTAATCTCCGAAGTATGCAGAGCTATTCATCTGAAATGTTGGTTGGTACCTACTATTTTTAGGTATTCATTAAATAGCCAAGTCTCTAACTGGTACCTTTAGTACATCACACTAATATTATAAATGCGAAAGTTTGGATGGATGGATGTTTGTTACCTCTTAACGCCAAAACTACTGAACGGATCAGGCTGAAATTTTGTGTACAGGTAAGTCTAACCCTGGAATCAAACATAGGCGACTTTTTATCCCATAAATCAGTTCCCATGGGATAACAACGCGTGCGAAGCGGCGGGCAGAAGCTAGTATTTGTATAATTGACAAACGTTCGCTGCCTCAGCGCGCGAGTTACACACACCTGACGGCTCTTGCTGGACATTAATTATATTTATTTGTATAATGCAAAATGTCGGATGGATGTTTAGATGTTCGATATCTCTTCACGCCAAAAATTAAAATCAAAAATTAAAAACTCTTTATTTCCATAAATACAATAAACGTACACTTAGACAAAACTAGCGCCGCCCGCCTTAGCCCCCGCCGCCACCACTCACTGTGAACGCACACTTAGTATTCATTATAAAGCGTACCAGCGTATATTTTAAAACAATGACACTTTTCGCATCAAGTTTTCGTACTCGAGATACAGTCTTTACGACCGGTGAGGTTGAAATGGAATAATATATTTGTCGCAGGTCTACGAATAATATACATATCCACGCTCGAAGAACATATGAACATTTAGATTTTTGTAACCAGTCAGTACCCCGGTCATCCCCTTCTGGCTTCCCCAGGAAGAGACGGTTGTACCCAAATACATTAGATATGTTTATCCTCATATTATAAGTTTTGATGGTGTAGTAAAAATATTATCCACTAGCTGCACCCCGCGGTTTTGCACGCGTTGTTTCTATGGAAACGTTTAAAGGTGATTTCTATCCCATGGGAAGTGATTTTTGGGATAAAAAGTAACCTATGTTTGATTCAAAGATTACAATTACCTGGGTGCAAAATTTCAGCCCGATCCGCTCAGTAGTTTTTACGTGAAAGAGTTACAAAAATCCATCCATCCATACTTACAAACTTTCGCGTTTATAATATTAGTAGGATACTAATATTAAAGCTCGAAAGTCAAAATTTGGCAGGCAGGTAAATGATATCGCTAGGACGGAAAATGGCTACTTTTTTGTCCCAATAAAGAGCGTGCAAAGCCGCGGGCGGGAGTTAGCCTATTTGTGTATGCGACGAGGAACAACTGAAACTTTTGAAAAATAAAAATGTGTCAACCGTTGCACTGCATGTGACAGGGTAACAAGAATTTATTTTTTGCAGTTCTTGGTTAGTTTTTAAGCGCTTGTCCTTTCTAGTTGCCATTTTTTTAAATACCTATATAAGGTAGGTATATACATAATCTACATTCACATAAACAAGACGCCCTAATCAGTTCTCACGCGCGCGGACAAATTAATTCAGGGTGGAGTGAGTATTTTCTAATCAAATCTAGTCACATTTAGAGAAATCAACGCATTCACTGCCAAATTTTACCAATGCGACACGGAGGTGCGTCGCTGTGCAACTAGCTGTAGCTGTTTTACGTATGTTCGTCGATTTCTCCGTAAATTAAGGACGGATTTTGATTATTCGATAATTTATAGAGACCAGGAAATGGTCCAGGAAAACTAAAAAAGCTGCGTCAATGTTGAGGAAATTGGAGTCGGTTTCCTAGTTTTTTCTAAACAATCAAATTATTACCTATATTGGTCCTTTTACTTTTCCTATTTTTTTAAAGAGACTACTGGATTTTATTAATTTTACGCGATGCGCAACACGTTATCCTACACCATCGTGTGTTAAAATATCCTGGAAACCTTTATGGGGCTTCCCCGACTCGATTCACCACAATTTTTGGCCACGATGTTGAGCAAAAAGAGCAACTTCGCATCTCTGCCTACACTATACAAAATAAAACTTTTACAGAGGCATTAAAAGTAAGTTTACTATAGGGCAAAATCGATTTTTGAAATTTCCTTCGATTAACACAATAATAAGATAAAATAGGTGGTGGCAGATTTGGGTCAGTGTAGCGCCATAAGAATAATAATAAATAATAATAATAATAATAAGCCTTTATTTTCCAAATCTTACTGAACATGTGTGAGTAAATATAAATTTTAACTGAATTAGTACCTAACATAAATTATAATTGTAATGTCATGCATAATTTTTATATATTATTATTCTGATTAGGACACCCATCTTCGGGTGAAGGCCTCCTCCATCCATTTCCATAATGTACGGTCTGCGGCGTGTCGTGACCACGTGACGCCGGCCACGTCCTCTATGTCATCTCTCCAGCGCTGGCGGGGACGGCCGCGCGCGCGCCGGGCATCGGCGTCGCGCGGGTACCAGTGTAGGATGCGCTCCGTCCATCTCCCATCTGTTGTCCGTGCCACGTGCCCTGCCCATCTCCACTTCTGTTGGCAAGCTAGTGTTGCTGCGTCGGTTATTTGGGTTCTCTTTCTCAAGTCTGAATTTTTGATGCGGTCTTTTAGCCTGACATTTAGCATACTCCGCTCTGTTGCCCTTTGAAATACCTGTATTTTAGTGATAACCTTTTTTGATAGAGCCCAGTTCTGACAGCCATATAGTAGAGTCGCGCCATAAGAATACGCCTTGTAAAGTATGTACTTACTCCTTGGAAGACGGAAATCCGCTTTTCGGAACAATTGCTCATTAGGTACCCTTACCTTTCATAGGAGGCGTATTATCAGACCTTATAATATGTAAGTATATTATGTAAATTTACATTACACGCGTATTCATTATCCGTAATATGTTTAACATTATCGACATGTCGCCTCGGGCAAAACAGGAATGTGAAAATGCCGGTTGAAGCTGGTGAACTTTTAGCAGCCAATGGGGCAGGCTTACTAGCAGATCATTAGGGTGTATTTTAGCATCTAGTAGCTATTACCAGATCATTAGGGTATACATATACATATTTATACATATTTTTATAATATATTATTAGCAGTTAACTGGCGAGCAAAATGTATGCTGAGGTAGGGACCCTTTTTTACCCTTTCCTATTATTTTTTATTGAAGGTATTCGGTAGGTACGGTATTTTTATTTACAAATTCAACCGTTTAGGTGGTAGAGGGGGAGACCTAACTCAAACAAAACTATCACTTAAATCTTAATTTCTCGCAATCGGTACCCTGAATCGAAAAATGCTATTCACGCACCAACAATATATTTGATCGAGCAAATTATGGCGTAGGCGAGAAAAAAAATATTGAACCCCACTAAGTGTGGGGTTGAATACAGGAATTTATCTTAAAACAAATATTTTTTTAGGATTATGCTTTACAAGTTTGTCTGCGTGAATAATTATCTCTATGGAAAATTGCAGCTTTCTAGTACTAATAAAATATAATCTTTATAAAGGTTCCGTGTTGCCTACGGAACCTTAAAAATGAAAAAACTCACTGTACTATAGATAATATTGTCTCATCTTCAAACCAAGATTAAAAGTCAATAAATTCGCCAAGAGTACAATCGAATATAACTTCTATTTGATCAGAACATAAAAGGCGGTTCCGACAGAAAGTAATCATCGTTTTTGTATTTTTAGTAGCATGAGATAATTATGCGATAGCCCAATAAGTATTGTTAACATAATTCACAGACATAAACATACCTAAAAGTTAGTCGAAAAAAAGGATTTTTCACCGCTCTTTTACTCAAAAAAGGTGACTTGCTGCAGTAAGCGAAATCGGGTTTTGCTCCCATGTGGTTTTTTTTTATCGATGTGAGTAAAATTTGGGAGATTGGGCACTGGCTTCTCAAAAGTGGAACGCTCAAATTGAGTCCAATTAGGTCCACCCACCTCAGCCACAGTCGGACCTGCGCCGCCGGCGTACGTGTTTCGCGTGTATTGTTTTCTCAAGTCAAAATCGTTTTGCCCACTTGTTGAACAAATAACTTAAATTATACATTATAAACAAATATTTTAATTTCTAAATAACCATCATCATCATCAGCCCATTTACGTCCACAGCTGAACATAGGCTTCCCACAAACGACGCCACAAATAGCGTCCTGAGCCGCCTTTATGAGGTGACTAATTTTGGTGGGTATAATGATTGTCATTTGTTTATGTCCAAGATGGCAGACATGCGTATCTGAGTAACCACATGGTGGTTTTGCTCAGAAATTACTCAGACAGGGGTTGGCGACATCCCTCCGAGCTTGTAAATCATGATTTCTCTGAATTTTTGTATGCGAAGGCCTATGTTTTATTAGTTTTATTTGAACCTGATGAAATAACCTACATATTTGCAATGATTGCACGAAAATATATACCTATTAAAGATTAATTTCTGTTGATAAATCAAAATGGGAGTAACTATTTTCAGTATAGGTTTATTGATATGCAAATTTTTCTAAAGAAAAAAATGTTGAATGGTGTAAAGTGTGTAAAATAATGAAAAACATAACTTTCGCTATCCATTTCAAACAAATCCGGTACAAAATAACTCTCACGAACATCCTGAAATGACTACTCAGAAAGACAATAAGAACGAACTTCAGATGCCCGTCTTTGATTACGATCAGAGGGTAGCCAGTCCGACCAAATGTCAAAGTGACTGGTAAAAATAGGGGCGCAAATGACTATCAACAAAACTCAATAACCTTAGAATACAAAAAAATATGAGCCTTTGTTCACACCTCAATATGCTGCCTGGAACCAACCACAATGAGGCGATGGCTAGGCGTGTTTAGCGGGGATCGAATACATAGTCTGTTTGCCAAGATAATCGGAAAAAAGTAGGTCTTACAAATCTTATCTACTGACAATCTAAGGCAAAAAATAACAAATAGGGCAGAGAATAACAGATAAGGGAGAAAACACACTAACATTTATGACAGACAATAAAACGAAGTAAAACAAAGTAGTGTACGTACTAAAACCCTACTTAAATAAAAGTAAAAATAACTAACGCTACCAAGCTAAATAATGTTATTATTTACTAATAGTGGGTACTTCTACTATTTAACCGGAATAATGTGTTCAGATCAGGAGTTTCATGAGAGAGCATTGCGCGAAAAGGATAGGCATAGAATTTCGCCTTCATAGGAGCGGTATGGAGCATACGTTTTTGAAACGGCGTAAGCGCAAAATAATGTTTTTGCTTATTTACCAGAAAACTACACAACTTATGAAGAAACTGAATAAAGGAACCAAAGAATTAGTTATAACCTATGAATCAAAACAAAACTCTTTTCTATAGACCGCAAGGTCCCTGAGATCTCGTCCAAATTACGTGCGATACACTGCACTTTCATGATTGATTTTTTTATCCTAATTTGTTTCGCTATCGCGTGTCCCATAAAAGGAACCGAAGAAAAAATGTTGGATATTATGTAATTTTAGTTTTTACCCCGGGGATACTGAGTATGTACTGAGTGTGTACTGAGATCTAGGCTTAGTTCGACAAGCAGACCCGCTAGGTTCGCCCCTTAATATATAAATTACTAGCTTCTGCTTGCGGCTTCACACGCGTTGTTTCTATGGAAAAGTTCAAAGGTAATTTCTATCCCCGTTCAGTAGTTTTGGCGTGAAGAGGTAACAAACATCCATCCATCCATCCATCCATCTATCCATACAAACTTTCGCATTTATAATATTAGTGTGACTAGACGATTGCCTCGCGGTTTCACCCGCGTAGTTCCCGTTCCCGCGAATTCCAGGATATAGCTTATGTCACTCCCTGAAAAGTAAGCTTCCTAACAATGAAAGAATTTTTCAAATCGGTCCAGTAGTTTCAGAGCCTATTCAATACAAACAAACAAACAAACAAACAATCAAATATTTCCTGTTTATAATATTAGTATAGATGGTCGGAGCAGAAAGTGCTCAAAACAAACTGAATCATTCATTCTCCAAGATGCTACAAAACAGTGTCTGATCCAGTTTCTAAGTACAGGATTTTATCACTTTATGTAATCAACAGCGAGGTAGGTATCTATTTTCGGTTGTTTACCGTATTTCGGGTGGCATATCGAGAACCTGTCTGTGTCAGTGAACGATGTGATTATGAACCGAGGCTGCGTTCCGGGAAAAACATGATTCCTGGCTGTTTCCTAATGGGTCCGCCTTCACTGTCGAATTTCTCTGGAGGATTCTCTGGAGGACTCTGGAGGATTGCCATGCTACCCTTTTTAAATTGTATACAGGGTGCCACACAAAGGGTGTATTAAGCCGAAAGGAGGTGATCCTGGACCCCGAGGAGATCAATTTGTGTCAACGATTTTTTGAATATCGTATTTTTTTTTTTTGCAAAGACTAAGTAACTAGGTTTTCTTTCTATTCGTGTTCTTTTACACGCACTTTTGCATTATTTAGCATTACAAAATATTTCACAAATGTTGTTTGCTTGTTTTTTCAGCAAAACCAATGGTTTGTCATGAAATTGTTACAAAAATGTGATGTAAATCCTTTAAAATATCAAAACAATATTAATGATGTAAGAATACACGTAAAAATTACGAATATGGAGAAATTATTTTAATTAACTTATTCTATAAGTCGGTATGATAATATTTTTAGAAAAAATTATCAAATTAAAAAAAATCCTCGAACAAACGTTGACCTCCTCGATGTCAAGAATCACCTCGTTTCGGCTTAGTACACCCTTTCCGTGGCACACTGTATATCTGAGTAATTATATAAGTCTAAATCCAACTCAATGCCCGGAAAGATCGCTTCTAAGCGATAAGGCCGCCCCTTGTACTTGTGTCTTATGTAATGTCTCCTGTATTGTATTTTTGTTAGTGTACAATAAAGTACACTCGAGAGCAATGAATCCGGGTCACTCAAAGAATCCAAAAAATCTCGGAAAGTAAGAATGCTAGGTTAATGCAATAAATTGTATTTAATAGACAATTTAATACTCCTTAAATGAAAGTATTAAAACTTCTTAGTTATTGTAAAGTTATATCATAAAAAAATCAAATTTGAAAAGGGAACACTGTCGAAGATGGAACTACGAAATTACAGGATTTGTTTTTGCTTTTGTTTGTAATCTGTCATTTATGTTGGTACATAAACCAGGTTGATAGTGCTCAATATTCATTATTCAAGCTGAAATCATGTCGCTTACACTTGAAGAATGCACCAGAATACTTACATTGGTGGAAACCGGCCGGAGTCAGCGCGATACAGCCAGGACTGTCGGTGTGTCGCTGTCAACAGTACAAAGAGTTCTCCGACGTTACGAAGAAACTGGTTCTAACCTACGCAGACCAGGAACGGGCAGAACTAGGTGTACCACAGCACGAGAAGACCGATACTTGGTGAACACCATGATTCGAAATCGCTTTCTCACAGGAACTGAACTCACAAATCAGTTTTGACGCCTCGGAGGAAGTAACCCAAGTGCATGGACAGTAAGACGTCGGCTTGCTGAATCTAACTTAAAACCCCTTAGACCTGCAAACGGCCCTAAACTGGAGCGTGGCCATCGTATTTCAAGACTAAGATATGCCCAGAACCACGTAAATTGGAGTATTGAAGATTGGTCGAAAGTTATGTTCTCCGACGAATCAAAATTTATGCTCTACAAGCACGATGGAAGACACAGAGTGTATAGAAGACCAGGGGAAAGATTCAAGCAAGCATGCATCGAAGAAAAAGTAGCCTACGGTGGTGGGTCTGTACTTGTGTGGGCCGGAATTTCCTCTGAAAGTCGCACAGAGCTGGTGATCATAGAAAACGGCTCTTTAACTAGCGTAAGATATGTGGAAGAAATCCTCAACGAACACGTAGGTCCATTTATGGTCAATTTGGGTGAGGATGCTATATTTATGCATGACAATGCCCGACCTCATACAGGTAGGATTGTGAATGACTACCTTCAAGAGATGAACATTACTTGTATGGAGTGGCCAGCGCGCAGCCCGGATATCAACCCGATCGAGCATGCTTGGGACGAGCTAGGGAGATGCGTAAAACAACGAAACCCTCCCCCAATCACGCTTCCTGAGCTCAAAATTGCTCTCTCAGAGGAATGGGAGAATATTGCCCAAAATCGTATAAGGAACTTGGTGTACAGCATGCCAAACCGCGTAAACGCAGTAATGGAAGCACGAGGAGGTAATACGAAGTATTGAAATTCAAGAAAATCGTCATAAAGTTCAAAAATTTCATGTTTCCTATTTTTGTTTTAAGGAGAGATCAGCAGTTTTTTTTCTTTATGTAATTTTGTGTAAATAAAATGTATGGTGACTCATATTTTTTTAACTTTCATTTAAGGAGTATTAAATTGTCTATTAAATACAATTTATTGCATTAACCTAGCATTCTTACTTTCCGAGATTTTTTGGATTCTTTGAGTGACCCGGATTCATTGCTCTCGAGTGTATTTTGTATTGTATTGTATTAATCTATACTTCCTCATCAACACGCCTACTTCACCTACTAATATATATAAATATAAAAATAATCTTTAGATGAACTGCTGCGCCCTTACAGAGTACACGTAACCTACCTCTGAGCTAATTACCAGCTAAGCTAAAACTTTGAAATAATATGTATGCAATAAATAAATCTGACTCTGAATCACATTTTAAGGAGGTCAAATTCCGTTCATTGGTGATCCTATTTTGAAAATTCTGTCACTAACAGATAGGTAGATACGTTATCCCTTAATGATTGAATTTAAGCGAATTAAAAAAAAAGTTACATACTAAGTTTAATAATACGTTCCTTGTCTAGGATATTATACATGAAACATGCATGATAAGAAGCAAGTAAATTCAGGTATATCAAATCTATAATATAAAAATGAATCGCAAAATGTGTTTGTAAGCGCATAACTCAACAACGCCTGGACCGATTTCGCTAATTCTTTCTTTGTTGTGTTTGTTATTGTCAGGAGAAGGTTCTTATGAAAGAAAAAATTAGGAAAGTTGGAAACATAAATTTCCACGGGGGCGAAGCCGCGGGGCGCAGCTAGTGATATCATAAATGCAAATGTAGGTAACTAGGTAGATATGTCTGTATCTTACTGATACAGACATACCTACATAGATACAAGTAAAATTAGATAAAAGATATTGTACGTTCTCCCAGCGCTAACTCAAATGGCCTATGTTGTGTTACAACTAAACGCAAAGACACGCTATTTCTTATCTTTTATAATGTACCTACCTAATAAACAACAAAGACGGAAAGACGTAGGTACCTACCTAAACCGAAGTACGACCGAGATCACAATACGCACGCAAAACACAAACGCCTGCGTCGCCGGTCCGACTATGACTGAGGTGGGTGGACCTAATTGGACCTAATTTGAGCGTTACACATTCGAGAAGCTAGTATTCAATCTCCCAAATTTTACTTACATCGAAGGATACAGATAAAGGAAGATACAGAATTCCTAAACAATATAAGAAATGGATTGTATATCCAGTAGGCCAAGCACAGGGATTGTTCTCTAGGGTAGAATAGGCGGTAATGACATCGCTTTGTCATACATTGCGTACATTATTGAAGTTGAAGGAATGAATTTCAAAGAATTTACACATTCGATGACAAAGTGACATAATTGTTTTCTGTTCTACCATAAAAAACAACCCCCGTGCTTGGCCTAAAGGTAATACGTGCGAAGCCAAGAGCATAAGTTAGGAAAATCTAATAATTCACTTGGCCTTGCCGTCGTCGCAGTCATAAATTCTATTGACTCATTGACTTGTGAGAGATTAACCTTGGACATTCTTGTTGTCCCTTTTCAGGACCCCTCATAAAATCACACTGATATTATAAATGTGAAAGTTTGGATGGATGTACATAAATGTATGTGTGTTACTTGTTCAAAACAAAACGGATAAGGCAGAAATTTTGCATAGACGTAGTACGTATAGATCTGGAGTAATAGATATGCTATGAGATAGAAAAAGTCACTTCGACGACGACCTCTGTGGCGCAGCGGGCGAAGGTCCACCTGCAACACAGGAGGTTGCGGGTTCGATTCCCGCCTCGGGACAAATGTTTGTCCGATCTGCAGACATTTGTCCAGGGCGTTCTGGTCGTTTTCTATGTATGATAAAAATTATCTATCCATGTAGTGTATTGTATTAAGTATATTATCAGTTATCTAGTACCCATAAGACAAGCTCTGCTTAGCTTGGCTAGATAATGCTGTGTGAATTGTCCAGCATTATTTATTTATTTACTTCCACGCGTGATTCGCGCGCGAGTGTGGAGAAGCTTTTAACCTCTTCCCGTGGGATAGAAATGACCTTTAAACGTTTCCATAGAAACAACGCGTGCGAAGCCGCGGGCAGAAGCTAGTGTTTAATATATTCTCTTCAGCACTCAAATGTATGTTCTCACAAGTACAAGCGTGCCTGTCCCAAAACACAAGAAGGGTTTTGCTACCTATATACCACGCTTGGTCGGTAGATTAGTGATAACAGGGACAGGTGTTTAAATACACAGAAAGAAACTCTTGCCCTTCCTCCGGTATGTTCCCTTAGTAAGCACTTACAAGCCACGAGACCCACGGGCCGAGTCTAAAAATAACGTATATACCTAGGTAGTAATTACTCAGGTGTTTCTCGTTAAATGGTCTAGCCGCCACTCAAATACTTGCTTCAAAGCTTTATGAATAGTTCATAAAGCTTTGAAGCAATGGGTGGGCATGAAATATAAATTACTAGCGGTCTTATTCGTAAAAACCTTTTTGAATAAAACATGGCGTTTTCAGTGTTCAGGAATAGTGTAGCTATTATCAAATGTAACATTGACAAGTGTATTCCAAAATGATTGCTGTTATTTTTGCATGTCGCAATTAATAATTTATGAATCGTTAGCTTCTGCTTGCGGTTTCGCTCGTGTTCTTTCAGGATAAAAATTGAATATGTGTTAATCCAATTCTAGAACCTTTCTATTTGGAAAATTTCAACCCTATCCGTCTCGTAGTTCTGGCGTGAAGAGATAACAAAGCTCCAAAGATCTGAACGTCCAAACTTTCGCATTTGTAATTAGTGTGGCTAGCTTTCCAACTTTCAGGCATCAAACATACTGCAAGCCTTCAGCGGGCGTAGTGGCTAGGGCTAAGGCGGAAGTATCAAACATATGAAACCGCCGTTTGTGTTCATACGTGACTAAGGCGGGCGGGGTGCCTAGGGCGACGGTCTTGAGCGAGTTAACACGCGTAATTTTCAAACGCGCCCGCGCGGCCGTGCTCGGTTTACGGTATGGTGTTTCTAATTTGGCCATACACTCATTCCAAAAAACCACCCTGTATTCTTACAATATAGTACGTTCATTTAACATTATTTGTGTGGTGTGCATAGATTTCGATAATAGTTTAGCAGATTCTGGGGCAGATAGGTATACCACAAACTACGTAATTAAAATGGCGATGCGTTATGTTCAAAGGAGAAACAGCAATTCGAATATAATGGAATATTCGATTTCATATTGCTCTTGACGTAGTAGGTACTTTCTTACTAAGTACAGTCGACATTAAATTTGGTACCTTGTTTTTGGTATTTAATTTGCTATTTCTCGATAGACAGAGAAAAACAAAAAATACCTTACGACCAGATCAGACAAACCTAGATAATTCATTTAATTTTTTTTAAACAGTTTGCTCAGGGGTGATGGGTAGATAAGGATGTTGAAAATACATAATTTTAATGTGTAAAGTAAAAACAATTTTCTACTAAAGTAATCGGTCATAGTCAGGTTTTTGATTCCCATAACACAAACGAGTTACTCATGACTGCCTGCCTCCATTCCTAAGATATAAGGATGTACTCGTATACATTAGACATTTCACTCTGCTTACACTTACATTGGACCAGCTGCTAATGTGATAAATCTCCAGGGTTATTTGTATTTATTTGTGTAATTTAGAATTATGTAGAACGACGAGACGAGACGAGACGAGCCGCAGTCCGCCACCGAAAACTTCACAGCAACCAAATATTTTTTTTAGAATTAGTGACTGATTCACCCATTCAACTTTCGTCGCTCATTGGCTTTTTGGATAAAGTTTGGACGGATGTAGCTTCTTCATTTTATAGTCGAAACACCTTTATGTGCAATTTTTTGTAAAATATCACTCAATGATTGACAAAGATAGAGTAACCTCTACCTCTCTCTCCTCCTCTACAGCCTTTATGGCCCACTGCTGGATGCAGGCGATAGAGGCAGATAGAGTTGCAGTGTTACTTGATCCATGATTGCTTATTACTTTATTTGTGTACCCACTTATTATATTACAAAGAGGTTTCGTTGCATGCAGCCGTTTACGAGAGGACATTGTTAATATAACGTAAGTGCACTTTATTTTATTATTATTGAAAACTATTTTATTGATATTGTTGGACATAAAATTATTTGATATTTTATTACCAATGCTTAAAACTATGTTTAAGTCAATTTTAATAATAGCCATTACTGGTTTAGTTATAATGTTGATCGAGGTTAACCGACTCATAGAACCTTGACTCACTAATAGTGGTTTTACACTTGCAATCTATCTATCTGGGTCAAATGTCTCACTCAGTTTGCATAGTGTAGAAAGAGATGTCCTCTAATTCAACGGAGAAAGACCGCTGTTAGACAAATTAGCGCTCTGCCGGAGAAGTACAAGCTTAAATCAACCTTATTGCGTAGCAGATTCTAATAATCTGAAATGTATTTTTCCAGGCCCAGATAGATAGACCAGAAAACATAATGTATAATGACCATTACAGACGGTTGTTCGTACGCTGATTAACAAATCAATATTCAAAGTCAAAGGTCACGTCAAATAGTTATTTTTCTTGTATTGCCGTTGACAAGCGATTTTATATTCAAACCGCTCGAGTTTACCGATGACGTCCTCCGAAACAATAGTAGTCGTAGTGTCAAGGATATTGTGACGGGTGACGTCATCGTCAGTAATACTCGTTCCTGGCATCGGTATCGACATAAATTCTGGTGCACGCTGTACCAATAGAAACCAATACAAAACAGAACAACAAATCCTTACGCTCCGTACGCTCCGATACCGATCCAGTGCACGCGTAACTTTGATCAAAAAGAGGTCCACAGTGTATCATTTGCCGAATTGTGTCGAGCCGGACGCAGCAAACGTAGTGTAGGACGCCCTCCGGCCAGGTGGGATGATGATCTGCGAAAGACTGCAGGCAGATGTTGGATGCGGCGAGCTGAAGACAGGGCGGTATGGCGCTCATTAGGGGTTGCCTATGTCCAGCAGTGGATTGATAAAGGTTGATGAGGATGATGATGAGACGCCGAGCCATTCACGAAGAACTCGCAGAACCGGCTGTAAGGCTACCGCCCTTTAACGTAACTCGGTCACATGTCAGAATAATAACATCAGTACAGTCAAGCTTTTCTGAAAATATAACTGAATGTTTCTGATTGAAAGTCATCAGGGTGCAAAGCTGCACTCTATTTAGGACGTGCTGACATGTCAAAAGTGTCCAATTTCCAGGAAAGTCCCAATGGGAGCCAAGTGAGAGGTATCATAAGTCAGAATTCAGAAGTCAATAACTTTATTTCTGTACTTTCTTACAAAATAAGCAAAGTCAAACTTTAAATTAAAGTGAAATGAAATAAATAATGTTCAATAAAATAAAGTTTTTTTGATTTTCTTTTCACTCAAATTTTTTGTCCACAAGTGGAAGAAGTGAAAAAATATCTCCGGTGCTTAAACTGAATTTCGTGCTTTGGCTCAATTGACAACGAGAACAATGATTTTGTTTACAGAAATATGTATAGTGAGGCAAGTAGTACACGGTAAACCTTTGATCCAAAAAGAACAGTAAACATAGCAGGATATAGAATCGCAAATCCGGACTCAGTTGATCAAAAATCCTAACTTTTGGAAGTACGGTCGGCATCCGGAAAGTCTTCCTAAGTCCTAAATAAAATCTGAACCCGATCTTGCTCCGTAAAATCCGGTCTCCACCAGATTTAAATAAGTGGTCGGTCACCCTACACTGATCTCCGTTTACCTACTACAGATTTAAATAGATTTGTGCCAAATGGACAGAGGACAAATTAAAATTATTAGACAGATTTCTAAGAAAATCTGTGACTGTGATGTGGCCAATAGGTCTTAGCTCCAATGGCTTCAGACTTTGAATTTTAATCTGGATAGGTACTGAAAAACTAAAGGGTTATAAAGTGTACTTGGCAAGTATAAACTCCCAGGGATAACGGAACTCAAACAGCGAAAAATGACTGTAAAAATCATAAAGAAAAATAATATGCAGAACCAAGTTTGTGCTGCCGTCGAGAGACGTAGAGCTCGGTATCATATTACACAAATTGTAATGCATGTCTACATAGACACGTTTGAACCTGCCAGTGGCTCTGTTTTCACAAACCTACATTGAAATGAGCCTTGAGGCGAAAGACGCCTTTGTGAAGCTAACTTACCTCGAGCTATATCATCGAGGGTACCTAACAAAACATTATGCGAAACATGAATTTAAATCCAAAACTGTAAGGTAACAAGGGTATTTTGAATTCTGTCTCGTGTAGAGCCCAGTTAAATGACATTTGCAGGCCTCCTCTTCGTATAACGGAGTGAACAGCTGATTCTGTTTGCGTGGAAATGTCTAAGGACAAGGAAGAAGCCCTTTTAGTGATCGTCTCTTCATGGGATCCCTTAAGCAGCGTTAAGGCAATAAGGTTGTAGGCATACCTTCAACTTTTGAAAAAAGCAACCTCGAGAACATGACCAGAGCTTTTGCGAGCAATATGGCCACTGTATTATATACCTCTTGGACACACCGTCGATCGTCGTGTGTCACACAGGTGTTGAGAGCCTTTGGGAGAGAGAGTTTAACACACATGTCCTTCCAGCGGGACGGTGCGACCTGTTGAGGCGCGCCGCCGAGGCTGGCCAGTGAATGCGTTAAGATCTTCCATGGAACTTCTAGGGACACTAGCAAAGACATTTTAATGTCAGTTTACCATGATTGCTTGTTTGTCATTATAATTACTTAGTGTAATTGGTGATTTCGCCTTTCTAATCTATAATTAAAAAATAACTAAATACGCTGATGCGACGTTCTGTAGGTACCTATTTGTATAGTAAACTGCACTAATCAAAAAGCATCTATTCACTGCCTGTCTACGGATTTTACTATGCATATTTTCAAGCAAAAGATATTATTTTTTCAGTGAACGTGTCTAACTAATTAGTATTATTATAATATTGCTGCTAATATATTCGACAAGATTACAGGCCACCGAGAAATCCCGATGAATAGGCCCCATTTTGTTAAATGAATAGCCTATTATTCATCCCAAGTTCCATATTATCAATCTACAGCGCGTCCCGTACGTAATTCCAAATTACCCTTTGACGATACAACACACCAATTACGGTTCACTGATCTATGGTGTGGTGGCTCCAAATATGCGATAGGCTTTTAGTGTCTATAGGTATGCTACTGAAAGCTGGCGCGATCCTCATTTGTTTTTTTTTATACGGACGCTTATTCTATTACGAAATTTCGCTTTGTTTCGTTCGATCTATAGGTACTGATAAAAAAAAATTGTACGATCTTGATGACTTCTTCAACGATCCTTTAAGCGACTCGCAAATAAAATTATAAAATAGTATAGGTACCATATAGGTCATCTATAATAGAAAGGCACGATACCTGCCAGTTTTTCATTGCAACACCCTAAATGGGTACATACTGTGATCTTAACTTATACTCACCTACCTGACTGTATGAAATGCAATAAATAAGATACTGAATACTCAATACTCTTATCAAACAAAAACTGAAATTTCGTACGAAGTTAAGCTGCTTCTTAACCCCCGACGCAAAAAGAGGGGTGTTATAAGTTTGACGTGTCTGTGTATCCGTGTATCTGTGTGTCTGTGGTATCGTAGCTTCAAAACGGATGAACCGATTTTCGTTTTGTTTTTTTCGTGTCATAGATAATTTTATCCCGACTGTTCTTTGTCATGTTTCATGAAAATCTGTTCAGCCAGTAAACGTCGGCGGATTTTTTTAAATTTTAATTTCGTCTTGTTTATCTTGAAAGTGTATTTTTTATTTTATTTGTTAATCGTATGATAAAACAAAAGACAATCGAGCCAGCTTTCACTAACATACACTTCATTGCCTACAACACGCCTGGGGAGCGGGTTATTGACAATTTGGTTGACAATATGCTCAGCTATTGTTGAAAGTATCTGGCTGGGCTACTGTGATTCTCTGACTGATTCTACTTGCAAAAGATAGTAGATTTGAAGTACCTATATTTTTATATCTCAAAAAGAGGTGTAGTCTCATTATTAAGATTTCTTAATTAAACCGAACTTTTAAGCCTTTTTTCGCAACAGTTATAACGATGTTGATGTACTTTGCCGGCTATCATACTTATCGAAATATTTTATTTTGATCAAGTGACAGCAAATGTCAAAAGTGACAGAAAAATTCAAAAAATGTTCACGCTTTTCGCGGTATAATAGATTTTATTTAATAAAACCGATCATATTCTGTTTTCGAAGCAGACTCTGACTGGCAGAGTCGTTGCGAAAAGCTAGCGGCGCCATTATGAAAGAAGTTGAAGTTGATTCATTTTCTGGCAGAATTGTGTAAAACCATGATGAAGAGCCATAGAAATAAGATTCAATTTCTTTTGTTTTGTATTTGTAATGAAGAGTGATGCACTCACGAAAACATTTGCATAGACTAGCTGTTGTAGATTGAAGAACCACAGCAAGACGAATGTCGCTAGTGGTTTTTTTCTTTGTACGTTTTTAAGAAAGGTACTTTAATCTTTATTAGTTAAGTGCCTAAGTACTTATAAGATTTAAAACACAAATAATAAGCTTGTGTTTTGCTGTGTGGTGCCCGTTTAGAATTTGCATCACCCCAACTCTTCCCGCGGGTGTCGTAAGAGGCGGCATAGGGATATCCACCGGGGGCGGGCAGCACCGCCTCCTGCACAACAATTCTACCACCGAACTGCAATTTCCAACCCGCATGCCCCATGCCCGTGGGGATTATGTGCCCCATGAGATAAAAGTCAATGTGGTGTTTATCCGCCTGCGTCCAGCAGTCGACCAATATAGGCTGTTGAGGTTGAGGTATTAATGAATAAATGAGGATAATGAGGAGTCATTATTATATTTTAAAGACGGCAATTTCCTTATTCGTGGAATTGGTCCCTCAGGCTAGCCGCGTTCAAACTCTGAAGAAAACCTTCGCGATCTGAATTTACTGTTCATCCCCTTAGTTTATGAAACTAATTTAAAATACAGTCACGATGTCTTGTTTGCCCGTTGTAAGGGCTGTTTACTTGTTCAGAGCTTGAAGTAACTGTTTGTAATCTTTTAACGCATTCACTGCCCAGCCGCCGCTTCACGGGGTGAAGAAGGACATCTGCGTCTTGGGCCATGAAAGTGTTAGTTTAAAGGCAATGTATACGCGTCTACAATAAAACTGCAGGTTAGTTGCAAAAATTTTATCAGTAAATAAACTCAAACAAATGGCCAAAACCTTTCTGTGCAAAAAGACTCACTAGAAAATGTCAGATTACCTAGAGGTTAAATATCCTTTCTGATCGCACTCGAAAAATAACATCTAACAGGCTTAAGGTTTCTTCGTCACTTCTTTACTTATCGAAGCGACATAACTTTATTTTCATATCTAATTCTAAGTGGGGGAACTAAGATCTGCACTGACATCTCGCGTGGGAGTGTATTGTGCATTGTCCCCCTGCCTAACCAGGCCCTAACCAGCCCAGCTCCTTGAAGTACCGGACCAGGAGTTTTGGTGACTGACAGCTTCGTTTCATCTTCCCTGTGGGTGTGGATGGGGTTGATGTCTCAAAGAGACTCTTCAGCCTTCTCTTGTGTCTGACTACTTAGATGGGCCACCTCTCCTCGTGTATTTCCGTGTCTATTAAAATTTTAAGAATTTGTACTTTTCTACGTGTACGTATAATGTATTTACGGAAGAAAAGAATTTTGATTTTTGATTTTGCTTGTTTTTCAGAGAATTTCGTAAGAGTGACAGGAGGATACTGGTTTACGAAGAAACGAACGATTTTCTTCAAGTGGAAGTACAACGAAGGGTGAAGTCTACTACTTCCAACGTATGGCGGTTTGTACCTTTATTTTATAGAAAATGCAGCAAGCGTCTTGGAAACGCTTTCGATTGGTATGGAATATAGACCTCTAGATTGTATGCAAACAGTCTGCAGTCAGTTCATATGCTTCAATAGGCTAGCCTATTTTTTTTTGTCGAATAAACAAAAAATGATGAAGATATAGCCAATTGAAGTTCCGCGTAACATACCTTGCGACAGTTTTTAGCAAAGTGTGACGTCACTAGCCCCCACTCCCAAACTTTGACGCGTTTTATTTTTGTAATTTATTGTTTGATTGACAAAAGAAAAGATGTGTGTCCAATATTTTCTGATAATCTAAGTGACGGACTAAATATAATAATATTTTTTTTACCCAGGACACTACCCTATTGTAAATTCTAGTTCTAATTTGTTCCTATTCTGTAATTTGTTTTATAATTCTGTCATTAGTTTTTCTCTTTATAGAAAATATCTTTATTTTCACATTTATTTGTAACATTGTTTCTTTCATGATAATACTCCATTATCCCACATAACGGTTCGTGTGAAAAGTTAAGAAAATTATGCTTGAGAATGATTGCATGAGAATATTTTATTTGTAACTCAAACAAAAACTAACAGGACAAAATGGTTACACGCATATTCAACTATAGATTATGCATTTACTAACAAAGAATATTACAATCAATTGTTAAAAACAAATTAGAACTAGTATATATATTATTACATCACACCTTGCAAATATGCAGGTCTCGACAGAGCCTACACATTTACTCCCCTTGGAGTCGAGACCCTAGGTCCGTGAGATACCGAGGCTCCAAGGGTTTTAAAAAAAATTTCGAGCGTTTGATCGTAGCGACGCGTCACCCGAGAGCTGGTGAATATCTGGCGCAGCGCATCAGCATTGCCATACAGCGGAGCAATGCAGCCAGCGTCTTGGGGACGCTTCCGACTGGTATTGATATGGATCAGTTGAGCTACTTGTAGATTGTTTGCAACAGTTTGCAGTTAGCTCAATTGTTTCCATTGTAAATACTAGTTCAATTTTTTTTCTATTATTTGATTATAATTATCTTTGTGAATAAAGACAGATAAGGTACCTGGTATAGTTACGGCAGATCTAAGGCGTTTAACAATCTAGATAACTTACGGATGTTTGTTTACCTGAAATTATATTGGGTAGAATTCATCAATCTAACTCGAACTCGAAGAACGTGGGTCGAATCCCAAGCGCGCAATAGATTTTTCGAGTCGAAAAATTTATGAGCGCTTAAATCTAAGGTATTACAACTGTATTCCGCATTGGAACGAGGTAGAACGGCGGCGTTTTACGATATTCAATACATGTCTCTTGAGCTATGTCAATAGGTATTGGTTAAGTTTAAAGCAAGCCTCTTATGCAAGCCTCTTTATTTGTAAGGAAACATAAAAACCTCTTTAAAACTAAGCAAGACATTAATATTGAATATAATCGACGGAATAGAAACAAATTAGTATTACCTCCAACTAAACTTAAACTGGTTAGCCAAAGCCCATACTATAGATTGGCAAAAATATACAATAAAATACCTGAATACTTAAAAAATTAAGATAAAGATGAAACTTTTTGTAAAAAGATAAAATTGTTTTTATTTGAAAAATGCTATTTTCTGTTGACCAATTCGCTACGGACAGACTTAAATGACACTAACCTATGATGAAACAATGACTTAGTTTAAGAATTCTGGCTTCTAGATTCAATTTACTCAATTCTATTAGTAAACTTATTTTCTGAGTGACATTAATGTTATTGTTTAAATTATGTATTTTTAACTCAATTTGACATGGTGTAAATAAAGTAGGACGAACTCAGTTTTGCAGTGCCCTTCCAGGGTGCATGTACCTAGCTAGTGATAAGTCTATAACTAATCATTCACTTAGACCTAAGAATGAATGTACATGCAAGCAAAAATAAATAAATAAATAAAATAAACTGCGTCTAATTTCGTAGTAAGTATAGTACTGCAACCAGAACTGACCTTCGTTTGTTTTTCGAAAACTGTGCCGACCTATATAGTGCCGACGTATTTGAAGAAAACAAAAGACTAGCTTCATGTAGGCGATAGTGCCTTTATACCGATTTTTTGCGAGAAGTCCGCGACAAATGTCGGACTTAAAGAAAAGTTATGTATTTTATCTATTACTAGCGACCCGCCCCGGCTTCGCACGGGTGCAATAAAGTACTACTATTACTATTAGTACACATATTATGATTTCTCAATCAAAGAGCAAAGAGTTTTTATCCAAAGAAATTAGACCGAACCACAGATCACTATATATGTACCAAGCTACGATCAAGGAGTATTTATATACCCTGGGGAGCGATTTCTTCCGTCCACGATACCAAGACCGTACCATAGACATGTTTATACTTAATTGACATGTTTACTTTGCAACGCCGTTACAATTTTTTTTGCAATTTATTCATTTTCATATTGAAACTACTCGATAATCCGAATTTTCCGCCTATAAGTTGTCGACTCGGATCGACTAATTTTTTACGCTCTTCAATTTGATGTGCATTTCGTTCGAGTCTACCGTAGACCGGTCCGAAATCTATAATATAAAAATGAATCGCAAAATGTGTTGGTAAGCGCATAACTCAACAACGCCTGGACCGATTTCGCTAATTCTTTCTTTGTTGTGTTTGTTATTGTCAGGAGAAGGTTCTTATGAAAGAAAAAATTAAGAAAGTTGGAAACATAAATTTCCACGGGGGCGAAGCCGCGGGGCGCAGCTAGTCTATAATATAAAAATGAATCGCAAAATTTGTTGGTAAGCGCATAACTCAACAACGCCTGGACCGATTTCGCTAATTCTTTCTTTGTTGTGTTTGTTATTGTCAGGAGAAGGTTCTTATGAAAGAAAAAATTAAGAAAGTTGGAAACATAAATTTCCACGGGGGCGAAGCCGCGGGGCGCAGCTAGTTATTAATATAGATTTATGGACTCTTTGTTTAAAGATGAGATTGGACGTGTGATTTTGACAATACTACTTTTCTACTTTCTGGCTACCATATTAGGTAGAGTATGGCAGCAAATTGACCTAACTCAACCTTAACCTTATAAAGCTGGGGAGCGAAATTAGCAACTTGATCCCGCTGGGTACCAAAATGTCCTCTCGGTCCAATTAGGGGAATTAAAAGATAGCCAGTTAATTATTCTATCGGCTGTTATCAGGAACGTCTTAAAGCTTCTTGTGGAAAGTTTGCAAGTCAGTTTTAATCCCGTCATTGTTTAATCGGATTTCATCGTGAAAAGTAATTTTGTGTTTAAGGCGCATACCTAAATCAGCGCCACCACCTATTTTATCTTATTATGTATTATTTAACTTTAAAAAAATTTCAAAAATCGATTTTGCAACTTGTGATACCTATCATAAGCTTATTTTTAATGCCCCTGTAAAAGTTGTATTTTTGCTCACCATCGTGGCCAAAAAGAGCATTATTCGCATCTTTAAAATTATCTCTATTTGAAATTGGATATCATAAAGCGGAGTGAAGCAAAATATTCAATACGTAGCCTATTGAAGGAAGTACCCCTTTAATCAAAAATCCCGAAGACAAAATCTATACTAATATTAAAAAGAGGAAAGATTTGATAGTTTGTTTGTATTGAATAGGCTCCGAAACTACTGGACCGATTTGAAAAATTATTTTACCATTATAAACCCACATTATTCCTTATTAACATAGGCTACTTTTTACCGCAGGAAAATGTTTCATTCCTACGGGAAATCGGGTAATAGGACAACGGGTAGTAAGAATGCAGCTAGTATTCTATAAAGTCATAAAATCTGTACACCAAGTTTCGCCCAGATCGTTTGTTAAATACTACCTGTAGAGGAGTAGGTACGTACAAATTGACTGAAAAGCAAATTTTGCCAGACTTGAAGTGGAGACGCTTCGTTCACTCGGTCAATTACTGTCCGGTGTTATGGGATTGTCTTAAGGCGTTACCCCTGACCCACACTGACGTGTGACTTATTTTATCTTATTTTATAGATAAACAAAGAAATTTTCAAAAATCCATTGGACAGTTTGTGATATTTATGATAAGAATAATATGAATAATGCAAAAACAGAGTTTGGTGGCCAACAAGAGCTACTACGCATCTCTGTCTAAACTACAAAATAAAACTTTTACACAGGCATTAGAAAATCTTATGATAGGTATCACAACCTGGGAAATGGATTTTAGAAAACACTATTGTTAACGAAATATTAAGATACTCGTATCATTAGTGTAGGCGCCGTTGTGGTTCGGGGTAGCCTTATTAGGTATACTTATGAAATATTTGAAGAGCCTATGTACCTAGACCTAAGTACGTATCAAGGTTACATTAGTCATACATTTGCGAAAACGTTGACCGGGGGGTCATTTTCAAATACTCCTTTCATTACACACAAGGAAAACCGCAGTGCAAAACGCATTGATACGCGTTAAAGGGGTAAATAGGGGTATTTTACGCCTTGATTGCGTTGTGTGGTGTCGGGTTAGGATTTGCACCAACTCAACTCTTCCCGCGGGTGTCGTAAGAGGCGACTAAGGGATGGCGTATATACCTGATGGGGGCGGGCAGCAGCGCCTCCTGCAACAATTCCATCACCGACCTGGGATACTCAACTCGCATGCCCAGCATGGGGATTATGAGCAGTACAACCCACGAGATAAAAGCCAATAAGGCGCTTATCAGGGGAAGGCCTGCGTCATCATCAAGCCCCTGCATGCCATTGCTCGTCCATACGTACGAATGGTGATCTGGGAAAATGATGAAGTAGGTATACAATGTATGGAAATCGCTTCGAACGATGAAGTGGGAAAGTGATGAAATGGGATGTAAACATTAAAATTATGCTGTTTTTTTTTCAGACAATTATCAGCATGCTATGAACTACTGGGTGCTTTAGAACAAATGTCTCTATCTCTGGCATATCTCTACGAAGGTTACATAAACGAGGTGGTGATGCATCAACGGTCTTCAAGGGAACATCTCACGTCATCCGTACAGTACCTGGAGGTGGAACGGATGTGGGGACAGGTTTCAGCGGTGAAAGAAAGCTATATGCAGTAAGTAAACATTGTCACTACTTTTATTTACTAGGTACCTATTATAAAACAAACTCCCCGCCCCGCTTGTCTATCCTACTTCCTACTAATCCTACTTTTTTTTTTTAATTTATTCATTACAATAACAATATATCTTATTATTTGTACCATATAAACCTTGTGAGGTTTGTCTTGGTACTCACATTCGTTTTCATTTTATTTGTAATCTAAGTGTAAGTGTAATAAAACAACTAACTAATTATAGGCCTACTACTGTAATTATTATAGGCTATCCTACTAATATTACAAAGCCGAATGTTTGTGAAATGTGAATTTTTGTTACCTAGGATCTCCTCAAAACTACTAAACGGATCTAATAAATCGGTTCAAGTCCCGTCGAAGTTGAAAATTTTTGCGATATTATTTGATTTCTTAGAAATTAGAGTACTAAGAATCAATGAAAATTCGATGTTCTTAGAAAAAGTTGCCTGATTATTACAGTACAGAACCCTTCGTGTGCTAGTCGACTCGCACTTGGCGGTTTATTTGTTACTGTTATCAGTTTATGTTAAGGTTTCATCCATAAAATATCTTAAGCATTAGTTTATAATTTCAAACATCAATGGAATAACGGAGTAGGTAGTACCCTCATGAATCGAATAAAAGCAGAAAGATTATGAAAACTTTGACTTCAAAGTTGGTTTTGTTGTTTCAAAGATCTTTGAAATAGGGCACCAAATTGCTAAATTGATAACAGGGGTTCAAAGGGTAATCCACGCAATTTCGACTCCAATTTTTAGAATTGAATTCTTATTTTATTCTAATTTTACATTTTAACATTTTCTAAACCCGTCAGGATTTGTGCAGAATGTTATATTCCTTGGGTACGTTTGAATGAATGATATATAGGTAGTATGTTTGTGCGCGAACCAGTTTACTATAAACGTTAATGCCCGTGGCTACTCTCTACTTTGATCACCAACCCACCAAGCGTGGTGATTATTGACGACCTCTGTGGCGCAGCGGGCGAAGGTCTGCCTGCGACGCAGAAGGTTGCGGGTTCGATTCCCGCCTCGGGACAAATGTTTGTACGAACTGCAGACATTTTTCCAGGGCGTTCTGGATGTTTTCTATGTATAATAAAAAATATCTATCTATGTAGTGCATTGTATTAAGTATATCAGTTATCTAGTACCCATAACACAAGCTCTGCTTAGCTTGGGGCTAGATAATGCTGTGTGAATTGTCCAGCATTATTTATTATTTATTTATTTATTATAGCAATCACAATACCCCCCTTGTTTGGGATGAGGTATGTTTAGCAGTGGACGAATCAGTGCTGATCGGTATGGATGATCTATATCTATACTAATATAATAAAGAGAAAAGATTTGATTCTTTGTTTGTTTGTTTGTTTGTATTGAATGGGCTCCGAAACTACTGGACCGATTTGAAAAATTCTTTCATGGTTAGGAAGCTTACTTTTCAGGGAGTGACATAGGCTATATTTTATCAAGGGATTCCCACGGGAATGGGAACTACGCGGGTGAAACCGCGAGGCGATCGTCTAGTAGTAAATACAATAAATAAATAATGCTGGACAATCCACACAGCATCATCTAGCCCCAAGCTAAGCAGAGCTTATGTTATGGGTACTAGATGACTGATATACATAATATAATACAGTACATAGATAGATATTTTTAACTACACATAAAACGACCAGAACACCCGGAACAAGTATTTGTAGATCGTACAAACATTTGTGCTAAGGCGGGAATCGAACCCGCAACATCCTGCGCCGCAGGTGGACCTTCGCCCGCCGCGCTACATCGGTAATTATGAATGTAATACCTATCGTTCGTCGACCCGCCGCAGAACCAGGGAATCTGTGACCAGGGCCCGTACCACAGATTAGATAACGCCCGTACTCTTAAAACGAAATCGAAGTTTCTGATACGTTTTCGTGCAAACGCTAATCTTAAGCAAGCGACATAAGATTTGGTTTTGCACAACAACGAAAACGAAATTTCGATTTCTAGGCCCCCAGTAGATAAAAGTTTTCAACAAAGCAACCAACTTTATTGAATAGAACAGACATTGAATAGATTCATCTCGAAACTTCCATTGAAACTCAACTTTACGACAAAAGCTCAATGGGAAACCATAGAATATAATAGTATATCAGTAACCACCTAAATGAATTCAAATTAGATTTGAATCACACTATTCTAATCTATTATTATATAATTAGTATAATATTGTATATATACGGCCATATCTCGCGAAGAACCGACAACCGCTAGGGTAAACGTGTTCTTGAGTGGAGACCACGACTCGGCAAACGTAGTGTAGGACGCCCTCCGGCCAGGTGGGATGACGATCTGCGAAAGACTGCAGGCAGATGCTGGATGCGGCAAGCTGAAGACAGGGTGCTATGGCGCTCATTAGGGGAGGCCTATGTTCAGCAGTGGACTAATATAGGCTGATGATGATTATGATGTATCGAATTTCTAAGATTTCTATGCAAAATTAAAGCGTATTTTTTTTAAATAATTAGATTTTTTACATAATTAGAGTTCAGAGAATTTTTATTTAAGAATTTTGCGATGACAGTGCATGCATACAAACATTATTAGAGGGATTGCTAAAATCCACGCGAATGAAATCGCGGTCGGCTCAGCTAGTATTTTATTCCATACTAGACGTTCGCCTCACGGTTTCACCCGCGTAGTTCCCGTTCCCGTGGGAACTCCGGAATAAAATATAGCCTATGTCACTCCCTGAAAAGTAAGCTTCCTAACGGTGAAATCGGAGAATTTTCCAAATCGGTCCAGTAGTTTCGCCTATTCAATACAAACAAACAATCAAATCTTTCCTCTTTATAATATTATTAGTATAGAAAAAAGTTGCCATAGAATAGAAACGCCTATCCACTAAACGTTTCCATAGAAACAACGCGTGCGAAGCCTCGGGCATATCAACGTAGATACACAATTGAACATAACAAGCTTCGGCTCGTACCTTCGCAAGGTTTTGTGAATGCAAAATTTACGTCCCATCGGTTTTTCATTTAATTTTAAAGCCCTGCTTTATTGTGTTTGTCTTATGCAGCCTCTATTGTATCTTAGTGTAACTTTTTGTTTATTTTTACTTGCCCTCAGGTTTTTGTGTGTGCTAAATAAATTGGTATTCTATACTTTTGTACATAGTTTTGGCGTAAAACGATAGCAAACACCTAAAAGATTTGTACCTCTAAGGCTCGTAATATTAAAGCTTGATGTCATAGATCTATTGAGTAACGTTTATGCCATAGAAAAGCATTGCTCAAGCATAGATGACTGAGCAGGCTTTCATAATACGGGCCTAAGGACATCCAAACTTTCACATCTTATTATGAATACGAAAGTTAGGATGTCTCACTCTCAACTCTTCACGCCAAAACTACTGAACTGAGTTAAGTTCAAGTTACATGTATGGATATAGTTCTTAACCTGGAATAACATAATATATCTTTACACCAGAGAAACGCATACCAATCCGCGGGCAGAAGCTAGTTTTTACTATATTAGAGTATTTTTTTTTTAAATTTTTTTTTTTTTTTTTTTTTGCTTGCATGTAAATTCATTCTGAGGTCTAAGTGAATGATTATATAGGTTTATCACTAGCTAGGTACATGCACCCTAGAAGGGCACTGCAAAACTGAGTTCGTACGTACTTTATTTTATTTTATTTGTAAAAGCTGCAATAATGTGTCACAGTTCCCATTTGACCTCTGGAGATAAACTGAGAAATATTTCTGAAATCCCTAAGTTTTAAAATTACAACACAAAAATACAAAAGTTCCTGAATCCAAAATTAATCTGATTCTTGAGTCTTAAATATTAAATCAGTATAAAGATGGAAAGAAAAGCGTCTCTGTTTCCCCTAAAAGCAAAACCACCCCTAAATAAATAAAAGCTTTGGATGTATACGCTTTTTGGTAATTTATAACAACTCGATTTCAGCTGCCTGCCCTACGAAGGAAGTGTTGCCTCGGACAAGTACATTATGAATTCAGGAGCCTGTCTCCGAAAGTTGAGGGGGACTCGATTCGGCTTGTGGATTATTGTAAGGTAAGGATTGAAACGTTGCAACCCCGAAGGCCTGGCCCAGATTAAAATGAGACCGAGGCGAATAGCATAAATATAGAGAGGCCGATCCCCAGCAGTGGGTCGACAAGGGCTGTTCATGATGATGATGGATTGAAAGACGGCGCTGTGGCGGTCATTTTGAGAGGCCTGTGCCCAGCACAGCATATGTCAAAGAGTCCTCGGGTCTATTCTTGGTTTAAAGATGTTTCTTCTCATAAAACAAAAAAAAGTTCGGTAATTCTGTAATTCTTTATTGTACACAATTAAAACATACCATGAACTTACTTAATAGGATATGTACATAGGCGAGCTTAACCCTGAAAAAGAGTCCAGCAAACCTTAGAGTTATAGGAGAGGCGATGGAATAGGTAGAGGAAGTGTACCTTATATAAAAGAAAGTGCAAATGGAGGAGGCGCGGCGCGGCCGTAGTTTCAAGATTGAAACCATTGTCAGAGATTACATATAATTATAATAATATGTACTAACGTGTAGAATCACCTGGCGGTGTTTCCTTACCCCGCCGTCCCTTAACGCATTCACTGCCCAGCCTCGGCGGTGCGACCCGCAGGAGCGCGCGCCGTCTCGCTACACGGGGTTGGAAGACATCATCTACGTCTTGGGCCATGAAAGTGTATAGCGAGTTTTATTTCGATCCAATGCAAGGGACGTACGGCGCAAGCACGGGGTGCAGATGGCATGGGTAACGATTTTGACAACGTTGATGGTGTTCAATGTTTTGTTTGTTTCATCAAGGACATAATTTTTTTTATTTTAGGTTTGATTTAGTGAAAAAAAAATTCCTTGAGTTATATTGCAACTCTCACTCGCACAATATGAAGTGACCCTGGACACATACAGTTCTCATGTAAAAAAATGATGTTTAATTTCAGGGAATCAGTAAGAAGTGAAGTGTGGGTCGCACGCCGCACGCTGCTTGTCGGCGTTACGATACTAGTACTGGTGCTCCTGGCGTCGCCTGTCCTGGTGCTGCTGCTGAGGCATACTGTTCGCACTATACAGGTAATAAAGACGTGTTCAGAAATTCACTACCCAGAGTAGTAAGTTTCGCTTGGATTTTACACCTTAGAGTCAACTCTCATAAAGGTGTGTGCTGTTGGCTTCGGCCCTACGCATACCTCCCAAAAGACCGGGCCACTATTATATACTATTTAATACACTATACAGGATGTTTGGTATTACGCCCAACATAATTATTTGGGGAGTTGAAGGTCTCACGGGCCACATTTATCTGGTAGACTCAATGTCCTAAGTATCACGGTTGCTGAGATATTATATTTTAAGTTTCTTCAGAATGAATTTAAATCACAAAATTTGCTCGAATTGGCCGCTTTCTCACTTTATGCAAACGCAACAGCATTCGCTTTTGAATTAAGAAAAAAATCAAAATTATGAAAAAGAGTGCTTCCCCGTTCAACCCACAATTTTTCTACCCAATATTATTTTTCCCTGTTCAACCCAAAACATATGCTCCGTTCTACCCAATCCAAAAATCTAAGTCACAGTGAATTGTAAACAGTACAGACACCGTAATATATAAAAATACTAGCTGCGCCCCGCGGTTTCGCCCCCGTGGAAATATATGTTTCCAACTTTCTTAATTTTTTCTTTCATAAGAACCTTCTCCTGACAATAACAAACACAACAAACAAAGAATTAGCGAAATCGGTCCAGCCGTTCACGCGTGATGCCGTGACCAAGGAAAACGGGTATCATTTTTATATAAATAGATAGAATAGATTATTTTGTGTCATAATCTAGTCATCACTCATCGTATTGGCCACCCAGATCGCAGGAACTTACTCCCAGGGATAGTTTTGTAGAGTAATAATTAAGCAAAAGCTTGCCATAACAACCTAACGACCACAGTGGAAAAAAAATGGAACAAGAAGTGCACGCTTTTATTCAAAAACAGGTTTTCGACGCGTCGCTTAGAATAAACTTGTGAAATCAAACCAAATCAAATACTCTTTATTTCCATAAATACGATACAATAACACTTAAAAAAGGTGATCTTTTTTTAGAATGTTTATTTTCTAAAGTTATTTTTTGGTTATGTACGATGAACCTTTGTATCATGTTTTACCTTTGTATTGTGTTGCAGTAGCAAATAGGTAAATAATTTATCTCGTTTTTCTACCGTCTCGGAATTAATAAGTTCCCTATTGTTCCAGACCTTCACGAAATCCATAGAGACGAGTACGCAGCGGCTCGTCGCAGAGAAGCAAAAGTCCGACTTGCTTCTCTCGCGGATGCTGCCGATACCTGTGCTGAGGAGGCTGCGAGCGCAGCGAGCCGTGCCCGCGGAGTCGTTCGACGCTGTCACTATATTCTTCAGTGATATAGTTGGTTTTACTAACATTTCTGCTACTAGCACACCTATGGAGGTCATAAATATGCTCAATATGTTATACAGGTACGACTTTAGTTAATCCTACTAATATTATAAACGCGAAAGGTTGTAAGTATGGATGGGTGGATGTTTGTTACTCTTTCACGTAAAAACTATTAAATGGATCGGGCTGAAATTTTGCATACAGGTAATTGTAATCCTGGAATCAAACATAGGTTACTTTTTATTCCTTAAAACAGTTCCCATGGTATAGAAATCACTTTTAAACGTTTCCATAGAATCAACGCGTGTGAAGCCGCGGCTATAGTTAAAAGGTTGTAAAAGTGTAGTGCATTTAAGGATAAAAAGGTACTAAAAGTAAAAGGTACTTGTACTGCTGAAGTTCCACGCAAAACGACTCAGTTTTGAGTCCTGATGTAGAGAAGAGAGTCCGTAAGCATAAAAGCAAATTACCGAGTTTTATAAAGAAAGTTATTTAATTTTGATTCCAGGTTATTTGACGAGAAGATAATGCAATACAACGTATACAAGGTGGAGACAATAGGTGACGCGTACATGGTGGTATCTGGTCTCCCACAGAGGAACGGTGAGGATCCTTTTAACCCCCGACGCACAAAGAGGGTCGTTATAAGTTTGACGTGTCTGTCTGTGTATTTGTGTATCTGTGTATTCTGTCTGTGGTATCGTAGCTCCCAAACGGATGAACCGATTTTCGTTTGGTTTTTTGTGTCATAGATCATTTTATCCCAAGTGTTTATAGCCATGTTTCATGAAAATCTGTTCAGACAATAAACGTCAGCGGTTTTTTTTAAATTTTAATTTTGTCTTGTTATAATACTTTAATAATGTAATGTTTTGATGACCTCTGTGGCGCCGCCGCGGGCGAATTTTATATATGTATATATAGTAGGTACTTCTATTATCTAGTACCCATAATTCTATGCTCTGCTTACTTTTGGGCTAGATGATGCTGTGTGGATTGTGTAGCACCAATAATTAATCAACAAGCAAAACATTCATTATTTTTAGGTAACAAACACGCCGCCGAGATAGCAGACATGTCGTTATCCCTGATGCAAAGCCTAGAGGGCGCCACGGTCCCTCACCAGCCCACGGAACTGCTCCGGATCCGTGCCGGCGTCAACACGGGGCCGTGCGTCGCCGGGGTCGTGGGGACCACCATGCCCCGGTACTGTCTCTTCGGGGATACCATCAACACTGCCAGTCGGATGGAGAGCACGGGAGAAGGTAGGTAATTGCTAGAAACAGACGGAAACTACGCCACGCAACGTAGGTACGACGTGCCAAAAAAAACACAGTATTTCGAGTTACATGAAGTATGTCAAAAAACTTAAATAGTTGATACTATCACTAAATGCAAAGTTAATGACCCTTGCACTTTTAGATATATCTGAATTTTTACTTTTTTTACATAAGTAATATGAACGTAAAAATATTAATGCATCTACGTTTTGTCACCCAAAAATTGTCATTGATCCGCGATATTCACAGATTATTAAAAGAATCGAAAGAACTGTAAGTAATCGATTCTTTTTGTGTATAATCGATTCCTTTTGTAGCCCCTAAAAATCTAAATAGATTCACCACGTTTATGCCCGTTTAAAACACCTTAAAGTTATTGTTCGTTTGTTACAGCAATGAAAATTCACATATCGTATACGACGAAGAACGCCTTGGACGAGATCGGGAACTACCAGACGGAGTCCAGAGGAGTCATCGATATCGCTGTAAATATTCACATCTCTAAGAGCGAGTACACACACGCTTCGAAGCACGCGCTTTGGTAACGCGTGTTTTAAAAACCATATCGCCACAAATCCAAACCCACGTTTGCTGACCAGCTAGCTATGCATTTACGGAAAACCCACCCATCCCACATTGACATTTAAATCCTTTTGAATGGCCTTCATATTATGCAAAAGTTGTATGGCGAAGGCCATTGAAATATCTTTCAAGGCCATTGAAATGGCTTTCAAATGTCAATAAGATGGTTTTTACGTAATCGTACAGCACATGGTTGATAAAACGCGCGTAACCAGAGCTCGCGCTTTAAAACACCTAATGTGTATTTGCTCACCTTCTAGAATCTCTCTAATGTAGTTAAGTGAAAAAGATGGCAGCCATACCACAGCTTTTCTATATGCATACAGTCGTTTGACAAAGGTGTTTTGACATGATACAGAGAAGATTAGCATGGCCCGTGCGCAAGGATGACACGCAAATCGTGAGGTGTTCCACAAAGGATCGTTGTGGGTGGATTTATTCTGGCATCGCATAGGTGACTTTCCGCGCGGTCTAGTGCGTACTCCTCCGTGGTACAGGGGGCTTAGGTCCGCCTGCGACGCAGGTTGCGGGTTCAATTCCCATCTTAGCACAAATGTTCTTACGATCTGCAGATATTTTTTCTAGGTTTTATGTGCGTTTTCTATTAATTATAAAAATATCTATCTATGTAAGTAGCTAATGAATGTACATCAGTATCAAGTAACCCATAACACAAACTCGGTTTGGCTTGGAGCTAGAAGATGATGTGTGAATTGTCCAGCATTCATCATCATCATCATCCGCAGCCGAATTTTACCCACTGCTGGGTATAGGCATATAGGCCTTCCTCATTTGTGCCATCCACCACGGTCCTGTGCTGACCGCCTCCATTGACGCCCCCGACGTGTACTATGCCATCGGCCCACCTTGCGGCTGGGCGTCCGACATTTCTTTTGACCATTATTGGCCACCGATCAATTGCTGTTTTCCTCCACCTATCATCACCTCGCCTCCACACCTACAGAAAAGCTGAAACGAAGCTGTCAGCCACTAAAAGTCCTGCTCCGGTACTTCAAGGAGCTGGGCTGGTTAGGGCCTGGTTAGGCAGGGGGACAATGCACAACACACTCCCACGCGAGATGTCAGTGCAGATCTTAGTTCCCCCACTTAGAATTAGAATTAGAATCACCTCGCCTTGCAATGTGTCCAGCCCAACTCCATTTAACACTTTCATGGCCCAAGACGCAGACGAGCCTCTCGACCCTCGTGTGGCGGCGGCGCGCCCCTGCGGGTCGCACCGCCGAGGCTGGGCAGTGAATGCGTTAAGCTCTAGCATTATTTATTACTAGTTTCTGCCCGCGATTTGCACGCTTAATTTCTATGGAATTGGTTTCTATCCCATGGGAACTGATTTATGGGATAAAAATTAAGTAATGTTTGAGAATGACTCCCTTTCAGCTTAGTACGCCCTTTCCGTGGCACCCTGTATACTGTGATGTGATTATTTATGTATTACTCTTTGGATACTGGTACCTAAACATACACACTGATTCCACCAACATGTGACTTTTATTTATTTATTTATTTATTTAATTCGGATTGCCATCAGCTTAACTAATTACAATAGAAATTAAAATAGACACAGAAAGCTAATAATAGGCATTCACTAATAGAATTATAATAAACTACCTAAGTGTGATCACTAAAAAATTTTACGTCTACAATTGCGTATTTAATGAAGCAATAAAATTATAACAATTGTTAATTCCAGGGTAAAGGAGAGATGGAAACATTCTGGCTGGTGAGCAAGACCGGCGGGGTGCAGTCGGAATGCATTGAGCCACTGCGGTTGCACGACTATGAGCAGAGCTTGTTGGAAATACTTATTCAATAATGAAACTTACACCTAAGTTAGTTAAAAATGTAGAGTACCAGAAGGTCTTATTTGAAAAACGAACGAAGTTGACGAATGACGTCAGATCGAACAAAACGAAGACAGGCCGATCCGTTCTTTCGATGCGTTGTTGTACATTTGCCACAAAGTAAACTCGTAAAAATTTTATGATACATTGAAAGTAAATTTGTCACATGCCTTAAAAAATATATGTAGTTATTATAAATGGTCCCAAACTCTCACATTAAGACCTTCAAAGAAAATGATTGTCATTTATTTCTATCCGAAACGAAAGGCGTCAGTTGGGTCACTAACTACCAAGTGCTTCGGATACTGACGAACCCGGAACTTGGAGAACCTTGGTAAGGTTGGACGAAACGAATAACCCAGAACAACCTTACCAAGATTGTTCGTTTCGTGCGATCGACGTCATCCGTCAACTTTGTTCGTTTTTCATAGTGACTAGGAGGGCCTAGAAATAGATACTTAATTAGGTATGCGTGAGAGAAACAGGAGAAAAGCTGTTGATTTCACAATGTAGGTACTTGACTCCTCCTTCTCCTTAGCACACATACAATTTTATTTTATTATGTTTTGTATTTTGAAGTTTTGGTTTTTTATGTTTTATATTTTTTTTTGTTGTGTTAATTTTACACTTGTGTGTACAACATATTTTTTATTTTTATTGTTTGCATAAGTGAATTATTTTGTAGTTTTAAGATTGTATAATTGGCCTAGTACATAACTAGGCATAACGATTTGGAGGAATCCTCTAATGTTGCGGTCTTGTTCAAATAAATAATAATTTGAAGTTGAATATTTTAGCACACACACTTCCGTCCACAGCTGAATGTGCGTCCCCCAAACTAGGGGCTTTACCACAATCATCACATTTGGTCGGATTGGTGTTCACAGTAGAAGTGTTATAGATAAAAAGTGATACAGAAAGAAGCTGCTGCTGTTACTCTGGTAGTTTCTCGTAGTCGACTCTTACGACATCCACGGTTTCAGCTGGAGGTTGACTCATACCCTCTTCCTGGGCAAACGTCCAAAATTTGCACGATCAAAATATACAGTTGGCGTCAAGCAAATTTTGGACGATTTTCGACAGTCTTTTTTTGTCGTTATTAGGGTACGAAGGGTCAACCTATAAGCCAAGCCAGCTTTCCATGGAGCCATTCCTCATTCAAGTCGACGCCAAGCCAATAACCTAACCAAGTTATACTTGGCACTTGAATCATAATATATGGTTAGTACAATTTTAATGTCATTTTTTGAGCCGAGAGCCCTCGCCGTACGGAGTATCATGCTCGCGCGCCGCTTTACCAACTGCAGTGCTGAAGTCAAAAACATCTTATTTCGTGCATATTGTCTGGGTTTATACACGTGCCAACTGTGGACGAACCATACCAGAAAGGCTTTCAATACCATAAGAGTTCAGTACAATGACGCTTACCGGACTCTTATGAGGTTACTGAGGTACTGCAGCGCGTCGAGCATGTTCTCCGAGGCAGGAGTTCCGGACTTCTCATCATAAGATCTCGAGTGGCGTCGTTCTGGAGGAGACTGAATAGCTCTGGTAATAGCATAATGAGGGCTATCTCCGACACGGTGTATAATAACCCAATTTTCCAGCATTAGATATCCGTCCACTTGGGCGGCAACAAGAAGTGACGCCCGGTAGCATTATGCGCTGGGTTCTGACGAATTAGGTACAGTCGGCTGCAAAAATATGTATACACTCCCAAGTTTTCAATTTGACTAAATAGTAAGTGTATAGTAATTGTGATAATTTATGTACCGCATTCTGGCGAAGTACGATGACTACTTTGTACGAAAAACGTTTGCATGTCCTTTTATTTGAAAAGTCCCGAGTAAAATAAAAGTTAAACCTTGGAAGTGTATGCATGTCTGTGCAGCTGACTGTACATGCATTGTGTACTAAAAAAATTATGTGTTTTTATTTCAATTTTTATTTGTGATATGGGTCCATAATTTCGTATTATGTGCCTGAAATAAACGAATTTTATTTATTTATTTATTATAATGGAATTCATGGAGATTAGAAGGAGGCAAGTAGGCAAGGATAGCTGAAGGGACTTTAGAATATTTTGTCTTGCCGAACGACGAAATAGGATAGATAATTATGAGTGAAGTAAAAGCTCATGAAAGGAAAAAACTGTAAATAGATCAATTTCACTAGATAAAACTTTTTATTGTGTTTTCTCTCGCTACTCGCAAATTGGTCCCCAGATTCTAGGTACTTAAATCAATAACCTAGAACTCGTTCCTAGGTTTTTCACTGCATGAGGTGGGTTGAGACTCTTCGTAAGGATGGTAAAATGGGCCATAACTAAATTTTAAATAATTTAACTATTAGAGCGTCTTGGTCGAAATGACCCGAGATTCGGTGAGTATCTGACACAGCGCATCAACATTGCCATTCAGTGTGGCGATGCTGGCTGCGTCTTGTGGACGCTTCCGACTGGTATTGACAATTTTGTCAGTTGAGCTAGTAGCTGTAGAATATAGAGAGATCATAAAATGAACCCCGTAAAAATGGGTACGGCGCATACTCGACCCAAATCAGCGCCACCACCTATTATCTTATTAGTATGTTAAACGAAGCAATTTTCCAATATCGATTTTGCAGTTTGTGACACCTATCAGCTTATTTTAATGCCTCTGTAAAAGTTTTATTTTGTAAAATCAAAATCAAAAATCAAAATCAAAAACTCTTTATTTCCATAAATACAATAAATGTACACTTAGAAAAGGTCAAAAAATAAAAGTAAACACTGACACGGAAATAAAGTGATATTTTTGATTTCTGTCGCTTCGATATGTAGACTAAAGTAAAGAAGCGATGCAGAAACCTTTAGCCTGTTATTTGTTATTTTTCGAGTTGGAGCAAAACCCGTCCCAAGCTTTTTTATCCTCTAGATAATCTGATATTTTATAGTAAGCCTTTTTGCACAGCAAGGTTTTGACAATTTGTTTGAATTTATTTACTGATATTTTTTGCAACTCACTAGGAGTTTTGTTGTAGAAGCGTATACATTGCCCTTTAAAAGATGCATTTATCTTGTGTAGCCTAGTTGTGGGCACAGCGAGTTTATTCTTATTTCTAGTATTTATATTATGTATGTCGCTATTTTTAGGGAATGTAGGCTAGAGATGCGAAGTTGCTCTTTTTGCTTACCATCGTGGCCAAAAAGAGCAACTTCGCATCTCTGCTTTAATCTATTTTTATGTTTTAGCTGTGATTTTCTTTTGTTTATACAGATCTACTGTTAGGATAGTCAATTCAATTTAATGTTTTACTAGATGTGTATGGTATGAACTTAACTAATAGAAGTTATACAAATCCAGTGTACATTATCCTAGACAATATTAAACATAATTTTAAAGACGTTTTTAAGCACTCTAAGCGCTTTGTCAAACTTATTTTAATAATTACTTAAATATTAGGTCAGTATCAAATGATCAAACCATGTGTAAATAATATTGTACGGTCCGATTATTAAATGCATTATGTCATTAGGTCATCGAAATTCTTATTTGTACTCACTAAATTATTGTGTAAATAAGAAGGGAAAGTACGTAAGTATCTATTGAATTGTTACTTTAGATCAATCTGTAAAAACTTCAATGAAACGTAGGTAGGGAAAGTACTTATTTTATTAAATATAATTTATTATTACTGTAAATATTGTAAAGAATGCCATTTCAGAATTCTATTTCAACGTTATGGTCCATAATAAACAGGCCAATTTTATGGTTGTATTTTAATGACCTACTACATGATTGTTTTATTTTTAAAACATCCCAAGCTTAATGACTACCTGCCCGGAAAACTACGAAGAAGGTTCATGAAACAAACTTAAGGCTACACAAGTCGTCCGGTCCAACTCATCAGTGTGCCCTCTCACCTGATATAATGGTTGGGGATCGCAGTTAGGTGGTAAAATTGTTTTGCAGGAGGCGCTGCTGCCCGCCCCCCGGTGGATTGCCCTTAGTCGCCTCTTACGACACCCGCGGGAAGAGTTGGGGTAGTGCAAATACTAAGCCGTACCGGCTTAGAATTTGCACTACCACACTGCAAAGGTTGTTGTATAAGGTAAATATTATAAAAGTAAAAACCTAGATAAAGTACCTACTAATAACAGCGCTTGGATCGAATAAGCCCTAGAGGAATAATTAGAAAACACAGAAAAACATTTCACTTGTTCGTAAAGCTTACATTTTAATGAAAAATAATTTTCTACTGGTTACGCTTAATTGTTTACCTACCAATGGACGTTACCTACCACCAATCCGTGTGTTTCAATATTCAATGTAGGTATGGTACTCCGACACCGAGCTTAAGTCGCACACGAGCGTACTAATATGAAAATGAGACGAATTTGTCGCATTTTTTGACGACACCTCGTTTGTGTCTACTATCATTTTAAGCATTTTCCGTCTAAGAGGTAAGTGGTTCATGAATACTTTTATCGTAATCTTATTGTGTCCATCGGTAACAATTCTAGGCCTAAATCCTCCAAACAAAATTTTAGGCGGCCAGTCTCAACGGAGGCTAGTCATGTGCGCCGGACATATTGCACATACACTGGTGCACTTTTTATTCCCTAATTCTCCTACATAGATGGCCATAATTGCAACATGTCGCTGACTGTGTCGGCGCGGCGCGGCGGCGGCACGGTCGGCGGCGTTTGCGACTTTAGGTATGACGACCGATGTGGCGCGGCGGGCGAACGCTTGACACGCAGGAGGTTGCGGGTTCGATTCCCGCCTTGTGACAAATGTTTGTACGACCTGCAAATAGGTACTTGTTCCGGGTGTTTTGTTTTGGGTATGCTTTGTGAATTGTTCAGAATTAATTGTTCTATTATTTATAGAGGATGGAGAGGAGATACGGCATAACAGTTCGAGTGCAGAAATTTCGGAATATGACGTCAAAAAATCTTCCTTATTAGAAACAACAAAATTTCAAACGCCCCAAAGACGCTGGCTGCATTGCCCCGCTGGCAATGTAGCGTCTTGGCGCAGTTCCGACTGGTATTGATATGGATCAGTTGCAATCTGCAGTTGGCTCAATTGTTTCAATTGTAAATACGAGTCTAGTCCTAATTTATTTCTATTAATTTGATTATAATTTTCTTTATAAATAAAAGTTTTCCTAATGCTTATAAGAAAATTACTCCCATCAATATACCTGCATTAGATATTACCAACACGAGAGTAAAACCGGTTGATGACATCCTTTGATGCAGTTATGCAATACAGGACTTTACACATTACACATTTCTGACGGCAGGTTTTCCGATTTCTCATTCATCGTGGGTGTGCGGTGTATCCCTAATATTCACATCACACCCGCCTGACCCAGGTCTACTCACATGTACAGTCAGCTGCACAGACATGTATACACTTCCAAGGCTTAACTTTTATTTTACTCGGAACTTTTCAAATAAAAGGACATGCAAACGTTTTTCGTACAAAGTAGTCATCGTACTTCGCCAGAATGCGGTACATAAATTATCACAATTACTGTACACTTACTATTTAGTCAAATTGAAAACTTGGGAGCGTATACATATTTTTGCAGCCAACTGTACCGGGTTATTCCAGTTTTCCCCCTTGACAAATCCCCCTTAAGAGGGAAAACTGGAATTCATTTTTTTGGAGTTCAGTTTTCCACCTTTGTACCTACTATTCGATAAAAAATAAGGTTTCTTATCACAACCTTAGGAACTGTTTACTGCTTCTATTTCCCACGGCTGAACTCTATTCAATATGCCAAGTTTCAATAGTCTGCCAACTCTTTATACTACAGACAATTCTTCGTAAGCATTCACAATTAACCTTTCATCCTCATATCATTAATAATTATAATAAACTAGCTTATGCCCGCGGCTTCGCACGCGTTGTTTCTATGGAAACGTTTTGAGGTTATTTCTATCCTATTCTATTTTTGAGGTTATGTCAAGTCACACTTGAATGCTATCGAACGGAATAAATAGTATCCTATGTCCGTCTCCTGGCTCTAAGCTACCTCCTCACTAATTTTCAGCCATATCGGTAAAGCCGTTCTTGAGTTATAAATAGTGTAACTAACACGACTTTCTTTTATATAGGTACTAGCTGCGCCCCGTGGCTACGCCCGCGTGGAAATTTAAAATTATCACTTAGCGGTATGAAAAAATTGGTTGTTTGTAAAGTAGGTTTACGATCGAGATGTTTACGTGATAACGTCTTATTGGTGATACTCGAACGCTATGCCAGCCTCCGCTCGTGAGGATTCCGCGTGACAAGTTTCACGGAATGACTGGCAGCGCTCGAGATGAGACGGGAGATCGGTCCGTCTCTCTCTCGTTATACCTGCGATCGCGCTCGTGAGGTTTTGGTGTGACACAAGTTTCTGAACATGTCACCCGACTAAAACGATTTTAAAGACGTTATCACGTCAAAATAGATGTTGGCCGATTCTCAGACCTACTCAATATGCTCACAAAATTTCATGAAAATCGGTCAAGCCGTTTCGGAGGAGTACGGGAACGAAAATTGTGACACGAGAATTTTATATATAAGATATAGATGCAGAAATGACAAAGTCTGTAAAACTGAAAGTTGTTGCACTAAATGTGCGCAATGCCACTTTTATAACACAAGCTCCACCCTTTACAATCGCCTAAATAAGGAATCAAGCATATACCCCCTTACTCAACACAAATGTAAAATGAAATGTACCGAATATCTACAGCCATTGTCATCCGTTGATACAGAGTAACTGCTGGAATTTGCCAAATGAATCTGTTGAATTTAGTTTGTTTTCCTTTCGATTTGCCTCTTTTGGAAGCTGAATAAAACGTGTCACACATTGCTGATTGTTTTTTATTATGTTGCTTGATTCAGCTTCTTTAATTCTAACACAAAATCTTTGATAGATCGCAGGAATGACATTGACGTGAAGTTCATTATGAATTAGCTGCACATGTTGCCATCACAAGTCAGGTCAAACCTACAAAATAGCAATAACAGAATCATACAAATCACATGCACACCTTAGTTGCTCCTGTTGCCCGGACTCTTAAGAGACCGTTGTCCTCAAAAGCACAGCACGCCGCGCCCACTGACACGCTCACTCACACATGCCGATAATTAAAAACGCCCCGCCTGGTAGCTCCTGTTGCGCGAACTCTCAAGAGATCGGTGTCCTCAGGAGTATCACACACACACACACACACACACACTCACAGACACTCGCACTCACTCTCACATACACACCTGTGGCGAATCGATCGACTCGCACGTCACAACCCTATTGGCAGGGTACATCCCTAGTCGGGTGACAGATAAATAATCATCTGGGTTTTTTCTCTGCTATCAACACAATCATATTTTTATTGTAAACCTTTTGAATTGAGTAATAACTCTGCACCAATAAATCCCAGTGATCGAAGCCGCTGTTTTATTTACGTGGGATGAGTTTTCCCCACACACCCTCGAACACACAACCTCACACACACACTCACTCACACACGAACAAACACACTTTCCCCAACAGAGACTGGCTGAATCTTAACTTAAAATATTTAATGGTGCCGGGCCGGGCCGGCCAATGAAGAAACGCCGAAGATTGTTTATATTTATATATATATTTGAATTTTCCTTTTCTGTGCTATGAGATCTTGCTTCTTGCCAAATTTCGTGATTCTAGGTCTACGGGAAGCACCTTATAGGTTTTGTGTGTATGTGATTTCCCTGGAAATTTAATAATATTCGGACAAAACCTACCTAAACGGTACCTAAACCAAAACAGTAGGTACCTACAAGGTAAGGATCTATCTAATTATCCATAGAAGGCCATTTGTGACCCAAAAACCCACTTGGTTAAAACCTGGCGTTTTCTCAGACATTTGGTTTTACATTGTTGTGCATGAATGAATACTTTGGCCTTACAGGCAATCCAGGTTGACGGTAAGCAAAAGTGCATATTCTGGTGTCTTCGATATTATTACACTCAAATGTCGAAGGCTATCTTGCAGATTTGTTATCACACGTGACGTGCGAGTTTCTACTAACACTCAAAAAAGCGACGCAGATACAATACAAGCCACCCATGGAACGATGCAACCTACCTACTTAGTTGCTTTTGTGAGCAGGAATGTTTTCTGCTTTCAATTCTCTTGTTTCATTCATTATGAATGTAAGCGGGTTAACTACTAACCTATTTTGTGTTGGAAGAACACCAACGTTTCTTGTTTCATCTTGAATTAAGGAATATATGACATATTGTAAAATATTTCATTTAAGTTACACAAATTCACAGACACAGTCCAGATTTCATAGTTTTTCATTCATTTAATTTATCAAGTTTCTTGAAGAGATTTCATCCATATAATTGACCCTAACGATCGATGCAATAAAAGTAGAGGGTGTAATTTTTACAGATTTTAGTCGGTTCGATTCCTGGGTGTGGCAATCGAATTTACGAAAATCTTTGAATGCAGTTTACTTTCTTTTAAAAATAAATGAATATTTTCTTTAAGTATAATTTTCTATTTACAGTATTTAGAGTACTTTCCCTTCAGGTGGTATTACAAAATTTCACCCTGTATAATAGAGGGCATGGGTTAAGCTAGGTTCACATTGCTGTGTCGGGGTGTGGTGTGTGGTGTTGGGGTGCCCCAAGACAACCTACTAATGTGAATCTAGTCATAGGTAATAAACGTAACCGATTGCGCTCTGGCGCGCCACGACACACCCCGACACAGCAATGTGAACCTAGCTTAAGAATAATAACTTAAAATAATAATAGTAAATAATAATAATAGCTTAAAAATAAGTGGATGAGGATAATGTTGGGGAATAATTCCATTTAGATTTAATTTAAGTTAGTAAGTAGGTAATTATGTTATGTTATTTATTATGTAATTGTAATGTAATCATGAAATAATTATTGTTTTGTATACCTATCTAATTTAATCATTATTATTGTACTAATATTTTATGTAATTTGATTTTAATGTGATTTTTTTTTTATGTTGTATCTATGGATTACCAATCTGAAATAAATGAGTAAATAAATGAGTAAATTAAGAAAGGTGTAGGTACGGTGGTGACCTGGGGTGTGAGTATATTTGACTTTAGTAATGATACGTGATCGTGAACTCTCCTTTTTCTATACAATTTGGTACAGCGCCTCTATCGTGCGGATAGGGAACTACGAAAATCCCCATACAAAAGGAGAGGTCACTATCACGTCTTCTCACTTACGTCAAATAGACTCACCCGTCAGATAGATGACAGTGGAAGAAAAATACATATTGTGCCATCCCCACTGCGTGGGATAAGGTCCGAAGGAAGAAGGTACCTATGCAAATTTATACATCTCGCAATAGCAATGGAAATTTCAAATCCTTTCGCATATTCAGCCTCTCTCTAGAAAGACCTCAGAAGTCATGCGACATCAAGAAATAAAAATGTCAATAACGAAAATTTGAAGTTTTTCGATATTTAAGTTCATCGTTTATCAATCTCAGAAATGTCGACGCAGAAAGAATAGCCCCTATGATAATGCTGCATACTACAATAATTGTTCGATGTTATTCTTCTCAACAACCATGGGAAAGTTTGGCACTTGGAAAACTATGGAGATTCCTCACACAATATTGTTTGGCAACATTAATTTTACTCCACCCACACACACAGGTTCAAGGTAAGGTAAACCTTACCTTACTATATGGTAAGGAAGTTTTAATTATTCTGGCTCTTGAAACTAGGAATTAGAATTCTCATAATATTAGGTAGGTATAAAAAAACATTTCCGATTAAACTCGGTGCACCTAAATTAGTTATTCAAATAACCCAGCGCAAATTGACGTAATGTTGCAATAAATTACGTGTTAATAACGCATGAATAGAAACCCACTAGGGCATTCGTTTTTTCGATCGCCTAAACTAGCACGTAAAACTCAAGGTTGAGTTCAAGGAAAAAAATTATATACCCAACTCACGCTCCTTAGTTTTCTTATTCTATATCAATTACTTTTAAATATTGTTAAATTATTGTATTCAGTACAGTATGATCTGAAGTGTCAAAGTGCAACAAAGTGCTTGTTTTTTCCATAAAAGTGGGTAGTTTTATCATAAATGTTTTAAAAATGGGAATTATTAGGACATTTTGGAGTTGTACAGCGGTTTTAGTGATATTTCTGGATTTAGCGAGATTGAGAAGTGTGCATAAAGCTTTCAAGACGGTGAACCGTAAGTGTAGTTTGATTTTTATTCTAGTATTTTATAGTCAAGTTTTTTTTTAAATTATTGATTTGAGGGCTTTATCGCTTAGCGATAACATCGCCCTTTAAAAATTAGCATACAAAGATACAAAAAACAATATCACAAAATATAATGTCAAGTTAGAAGATATTTTTAATAAACAACTGTACCTATGTACTCGTACAATTCTGTGTTCAGATAGGCAAGCTATTGAGTTTAAGCGCGTCAAGCTTTCATAGCTTGCCGAACGTGTTTATGAGCGTTCCAAATTATTGATACAATTTATATAAATCTTTGCTAAACGAAATTATGAATCAATTGTAGTTTTCGCGTCTTTATACATAATATTGATTTAAGTAAGAAAGTATTTTCTATTGACTTGTGGAAAAACTAACTTCGATTTCCTGACATTTGGGAGATTTTGGTCTGAAAGTCAACATTATACAATAGTATATATAGGTAGGCTGTGATAGTATAGTGTCCTAAAAAATTCTAAATAATCCGTCAGTTAGATTATCGGAATACATTGGACACAAATTTTTTCTTTTGTCGATTAAACAAAAAACGATCAGTCCGATCGTCTAACTGACGACGGAATAGATAGAATAATATTATTTTACCCAGGACACTACCGTATTGAATTGAAGTTGGCTTACGCGGTTCGTAGAACATGGTTTACGATTTACGGCATATTTCTTTTTTCCGTTATTTTTATTCTTTGTGGAACGCAGAAAAAAAAACGATCAACCTTATCAAGTACCACCTACCTATAATTGACATTCCGTAATTATTTTTAATCCTGACTTTTATTTGCTGTTATAATGAGATACCTACGAAAAATGTACGCGAAGATGAATTTTCTTAAATTTTTCGTTTAATTTTAATATTTTTTATTAGTATTTGGGACACACCTTACAACATAAAATATCACTATTACACAATATTTATCAATCTAGCTAAGCAAGTACCTACCTATATAACAATAAATAGTAAATAAAATAAAAATAATAATAAATCAATTGCTGGGCAATCCACACAGCATCGTCTAGCCCCAAGCTAAGCAGAGCTAGTGTTATTGGTAGGTACTAGATAGTTGACACAATTAATAGAATAAGTATATTATATTAAGTAGATTTTTTAATTTATATCGAAATAAAGGGACTTTGTCGCTATCGCCCTATGGAGATCACATGAGATTACATAACAACAAACTTACGTAGGTATATAATTATACCTAATTATACAACAATTTACCTAACAACAACATAAACAAAAATTTTGTGAACAGGAAATAACTGAAGTAGATAGATTTTTTTTATTATGATGAAATCTTTCTATGTAATTTATTGTAAAATGGGTATTTCAATATTGAATACTAGTTCTAATTTGTTTCTTTTATTTGATTTCAATTTTCTATGTTAATATAAATTAATGTGAGGTGAACGCAAGCGCATGTGGCATTACAGCCGGGGGTTTCCCCCCCAGCAGGTCATTACTCGGTTTTATAACTTCGGACTAATTGCTAATTGTTGGGTATTTCTTGCGTGATGGTACAAAACTGACACAAAGCCTTTGTTGCGGGACATTCCGCGCTTCTGGATGTATCGAATGCTCCCAATATTAGCACAAACATAAGCAATAATTTGGTAGTTTAGATATGAATCTTTATTATCAAAGAAAATTACAATCAAATAATAAAAACCAGTAGGTATTTACAATTGAGCTATCTACAGGTAGCTCAACTGATCTATATCAATACCAGTCGGAAGCGTCCCCAAAAGGCTGGCTGCATTGCTTCGATGTATAGCAAATTGCTGTCACGCGTCGCTATGCTTAGAATTATATCGTATTATTTAGGTAGTTAAGTTTTTATCTAATAGGCTAAGTAAAACGAGGAGAATAGACTCCAGGGTGAATAGAAATGGGCGAAATACTGGAGCAAGACGTTAACTGGATGGTAGCAGAGGAAGTATTTTTAGTCCGTGTGTCGGTCAATCTGACCTCTGCAAAAGGATGTTTTGCTCCAGTATTTCGTCCATTTCTATTCACGTTATGTCTCTATTCACCTTGTTTTATCCGGTACGTAGTTATTTTCCTTTTAAGGCGAATAGTAGGGGTGATAGTGGCGCCACTACATATTTAATATAATCATTAAGTTAAACAAAGGAATTATCAAAAAATCGGACCGCTGGTAGACGATACCTATCACAAGCTTTTATTTAATGTATCTATAATAGTTTTGTTTTGTGTCATTCAGTCAAAAACCTTGTTTGGAGAGCTTGGTGGCTATAGGAACTAAACTCTTGAAACAAGTATCTGCCTAAATAATACAGTACAAAACTATTAAAGATACATTTAAAAAAAGCGATAGATATCGTCTACGCGCGGTCCGATTTTTTGATAATTCCTTTGTATAACGTAATTATAAAATTAAATATGTAGTGGCGCCACTATCCACCCTACTATTCGCCTTAACAAGGATACGTAGGAGTGCTAAATTTGGCTTCATTCTCAAGAGGGATTTTACTTTTCGATGAAGCTTTATGTAGATACCTAGTCGTGGGGGAATAAACCGTCTACACCCAGATGCAGTTCTTCCAGTCTTTTGTTACACATGACATGTTATCGTTGAATATTGTTATCATAATATTGAATCTGAAAACAATTACAAGAGATTATCAGGTCTTGCATTGTGTCTTACTTCCTCGAAGCTGGGTCGTTACTCGGAATATAAATATTACGGGGTTCAATCACAGGGTTCAACGTAAAATGATCTTTGTCTCCGAGAATGCCCACGACAAAATCGCATGCATGGACATCCACGCGTCCTTGCTCGTAGAGATGCACGGGTTTTTATCTTAAACTAGCTGCGCCCCGCGGCTTCGCCCCTGTGGAAATTTATGTTTCCAACTTTCTTAATTTTTTCTTTCATAAGAACCTTCTCCTGACAATAACAAACACAACAAAGAAAGAATTAGCGAAATCGGTCCAGCCGTTCACGCGTGATGCCATGATTAAATATTATGATTTAAATAGATAAATAACATTTACGTAATCAGTAAACTTTCAAACAAAAAAAAAAGTTTGCAACAGTCGGCAGTTAGCTCAATTGTTTCAATTGTAAATACTAGTATAATTTTTATATTTTTTTGTGAATAAAATTATTCAATCAGTAAATATTATTGAAGATAAAAACGCGTGCATATGTTCAAAAAGCACAAAATACTCATATATTTACCTAAACATCCAAACTTTACATTTCTAATATTAGTGTGATAAATAAATTACACTTTACATTACACTATTTACATTACATTACACTAATTACATTACACTAATCACAATATAATATTATAAATGCAAAAGTTTGGATGGATGTATAGATGGATGGATGTTTGTTACCTCTTCACGCCAAAACAACTGCACGGATCGGGCTCAAATTTTTCATACATGTAGTTCTACTCCTGGAATCAAACATAGGATACTTTTTATCCCATAAATCAGTTCCCATGGGATAAAAATCACCTTTAAACGTTTATAGAAACAACGCGTGCGAAGTAATATTATAGTGTGAAGTGTGATGTGATTAATAAATAATATAAGTATATTGCTGGGCAATACACACGGCATCATCTAGCCCCAAGCTAAGCAGAGATTGTCTTATTATAGGCAGTGCTAAAGTGTTTGCGCCAACACAGGTGCACTCTCTATTCCCACACTCTTCCCTCGCTATCCGTTGGGACGGCAGACTAACACGACCAGGGAGAGGTCAGGCGCAGGACCAACGGCTAGCATAGCAATAAATAGCCAGTTTTCAAAAGTAATCGAACTGGTTTTTCAGTGTCAATGACTTCTAAACTAGGTGAAGGTCAGAGCACACTATACTTTCAGTGCACTATTAAGTACTACCTTTTATAACATAACATCACGTAATGATTACGTAGGTTGAAAGCGAAATCGTTGCGTCATGGTTGACCGTGAATTGGGTTCTTCAACCTCAACAGCCTGTATTGGTCCACTATTGGACGCAGGCCTCCCCCTGATAAGCGCCTTATTGGCTTTTATCCTATGGGGGTAGTGCCCATAATCCCCACGCTCGGCATGCGGGTTGGGGTTTGGTTTTTTGTACAGTTTGGTGTACTATTTAAATTAATAATATATTAATCTAAACAGTATGTACTAACATGACAATTAGTAAAAAAAATTGTAAGCTATGTTATTTCGTACAAAAAGTAACAACACTGAATACTTACCCATTTAGTTTAAGTTTCGGAAAAAAATCGAAGTCATGAAATTAAAAAAAAAATCTTAAAAATTGCCGAGAGGGTTTTTAGGGTTAAAAGAGCCGCTAAGCTATTAAACTCAAATCATGCTGTGGAACTACTAATTATTAGCTTCCACAAAAATAACTAAATGAAATAATTATTAAGAGTTGAAAAGAAAGAAAGACGGCGCGTTTAATTAAAAATAAAAATAATGCTGGGTGAATTGTACTGTAATATTTATTTAACTGGAGCTGTGATTAATTATATTTGTATATTTTAGTACCTGCAAAAAAATTACCTTAATTATAGCAAAAACAAACCGCACAGGACAGATGCGAGTCTGACTTGTGCACATTATCCGCGTGTGTCATATTTGGTTTTTTATTCAAATACCGAGAAACCGCAAATCGCGTGTATCAAATTGTTTGGTGCACGAGCTAATTGCTTTAGTAAGAATTTTTTTGTAGCCATTTAAAGCTTTAACCAATTTATGGGGTTTCCCCTATGTTAAATAATATTGTTCTTATGAGCTACGTTCGTAAGTTCAAGGTCTTTTGTCTTGTGTCATCGCTATCGCTGTTGCTTGCGGTGACTACAAAATGTCTAAAAACTCGATTTTTTATGATCTGCAAAAAGATATACAATCCCGCAGTAGGTAACTTAACCTAATAATTTTATTTCTTGTTCTTGAATTGAAAACAATTTAGCCACTCTAAATTGTTTGTATTGTAAGTGTTTGTCAATTTGAGAATTTCTTCAATAAGTATTTTTAACAAATTATATTTATCTTTATAACTGGACTTGTGAATTTTTTTCGGATTTGTTGAAGTATTTTGCATCTAACTCTAATCTCGGATTTAGGTAAAACACTACTGTCATCTGAGAGGTGACATCACTAGAGATACAAATGGACTAAAAGTCCATAAAATCAAACTTTGTACCAAAACCTAAAACAAAAATCTAAATAAAACATAAGAAGGCTGATTGGATCTTTGCTTACCTCCCAGATTATAAAGATCATTCTGTCATCTGTGGCTTGCCTTATGGATTTTGATTCCCGCGTTTATGGTTTCTCGTAGACCTACAAAATAAATTCAGAGAAACCGGTTTCCGGGCATCGATTACCCTTAGATCTATGGTTCCGGTTCCAGTTTTGCGAACAAGGAGCAAAGGTAACACCGTTCGTCCATTCGTTCACTCGGCGTTCCGTGTCCTTAGTATGAGTTGTGCATTAGGTACTCATACTCAGCATACCGATCTTGACTAGCTAAGGCTGAGCGCAGACTTGAGTCACGACAGTTTTAAGACAGACTTTCCTCACATAGAAAGTCTGCCTTAAAACGGAAACAAAACTGTTTTGTCTTGCATCTTCATACATTTTGTAAAGCAATAGTCTGTCTTTAGTCTGTCTTAAAACTGTCGTGACTCAAGTCTGCGCTCAGCCTAACTCGTCATTTCGTCACTTGGCGCGTGGTCACGCAAGGATTTCCCATTCAAGAACTTTTACACGCAATTGCACTACTGATTGGGGAAGCCCTGCCAAGTAATTTCCAAGGGTTTATATTTATAGACCAGATACTTGTTTATTAAGTAAGCATCTATTTGCATACCGATCGCGTCAATCCTTGTCTACGATGCGGCGAAGTGATTAAAATCTCGTTAATGCATCGACGCCATTTTGTAATCTGATCACTGATCACATTTGATGGATGCAAATGATGGACGATGTTTTAATTGATGAAATTGTGTGGGCAATTTATTACACTATTTAAACTATACAAGTGTTATGGAGGTACCTATGATAAATACCTAGATAAGTAAGGTACTTACAATAATTTAGGTTTGTTTGTTTATAACCTAACTTAGATTACCGAGTAAATACCTACTTACTTACCTATTATAAACGCGAATGTTTGAATGCATAGATGGATAGATGGATGTACCTATGCTTATTTATCACTTCTTCACGTCAAACAAAACTACAGAACGGATCGGGTTGAAATTTGCTTATGTAGGTACTTAGATGTAGGTCACAATTCACAAATCAACATGTTCGGTAGTAGGTACTTTATCTCATGTAGGTACTTACAGTTTATATATAAAAAAGTTTTTGTGTAAATGCCTATTACCTTGCTAACTGTATATTTTCTTGGACATCTGTGAGTGGGTATGGAAATTTCTCCAAAAATTATGGATATTCTCCTAAGACCATATTCCTGTAGCTACACCGGTTAGGGCACCTCTGCTTACTGGCCCGTACAAAAAATCCACCCTATATAGAATCTAGCTCTGAAATAACATTCAGGCTTTCTGTTTCAGATGCACCTGAAAAGGTTAAAATACCTTTCGATGAGAAGAATACAGACCACTGGAATTTACAAGCTCAATGGACGCTGCAGAATAAGGTGGGTTGTGTAAATAGTTTACACCTTTTTTAGGCCTATCATCATTATCAGCCTATCTGTCCACTGCTGGGCATACTCCACTAATGAGCGCCTTACCGCTGGGTTAAACGTGTTCTTGAGTGGAGACCACGACTCAGCAAACGTAGTGTAGGACGCCCTCCGGCGTGGGATGACGATCTGCGAAAGACTGCAGGCAGATGCTGGATGCGACAAGCTGAAGACAGGGCGTTATGGCGCTCATTAGGGGCGGCATGTACACATGTCCAGCAGTGGACTCATATAGGCTGATGATGATGATGATGATGATGATGAGCGCCTTAGCACCCTGTCTACGTCATGGCATGGTAAACAATAAGAATGTGTTTGACGAAATCATTATGAATTTAAGCGGGTTCACTACGAACCTAGTTTGTATTGAAAGAACACCAACTTTCATCCCTTACCTTAACGAGAGACTTCATCAGGGTGAGAGCGGTTCGCATGGCGCCCGTTCACAAAAACTAAGACCATTCATAGTGAATAGGAAAACGGTGAATTTTTTAGGGTTCCGTACCTCAAAAGGAAAAAAGGAACCCTTATAGGATCACTTTGTTGTCCGTCTGTCTGTCCGTCTGTCAACCCCCTTTTCTCAGGAACGCGTGGAGGTGTCGAGTTGAAATTAACATCATCATTATCATCAATACCTACTCAAGTCTGTAACCTCTTGGAGCCGTGATATACATAAAAGTTCTAAGTCAGCGCAATCAAAAGCTGCAGCCGTTTGTGTCCGAATATTTTGTTTCTAAGGGAATCGCATTCACACAAAACCTATAGGGTACTTCCCCGTAGACCTAGAATCATGAAATTGGGCAAGAAGCAAGGTTTTATAGCACAAGTTAAGGAAAACCGCAAATTTATAAAAAAAAACAATACATTTGATTCTCGCCACTTGGACCAAAACCTATACTTCTCATTGACGCTTAATCATGATATTTGGCAAGAAACAAGGTCTTACAATTATAGGGAACCCTTGCCGCGCGAGTCGACTCGCACTTAACGTTTTATTTTCTAAAGCAGTTGATAATGATAATCTATCTACAAAACATTGAGCTCACTGACCGATGAAACATAAAACAAACACATGAATCAACCGGAGTGGAATGACCTCGACCGTGAAAGGAAACAGCTGATATCTCCCGCAGCTGGTTTTGTTTGCATACCTACCTAACAGCTTACCTTGTGTCGTGTCATTTGCAATTATTCATCCTTTCCGATTTCATAATGTGGTGAGCAAATATTTTACCAGCTCCCTGATATTTCGAAGTGTCATAACTAATAAGTGATGTCATCAATTTGTGAAACTGTAGCTACGTACATGTCATGCCGAGTCACTAAAAGACCCGGAAAAACAGAACTGTGTTACAAGTTCTGTGCCCCCTGGATACTCTGTCTAGGTGTTTATTTTTTTTGACTGAATGAAATAATCTTTAGTAACTTAAAATTCAGTTGCAAGGTGGGTCGATGACTAGAACCTACGCGTCGTTGGGGGGCGTCAATGGAGGCGATCAGCACAGGACCGTGGTGGATGGCACAACCTGAGAGAGGCCTACCTATTCTAGAATAGGCCCCCATTTTTTTATGTGAGGGAATCCTCTTGGATACCATTTTTCCGTAAGGGGCGAAAGAACGGTTATGCTGGACTCCTACCAGCTCAAGCCACCACTGTGTTTTCCTTCTGCTCCTGTTTGCCGAGCCTTCGGGACACTTGCGAAATCTTCCACTGACCCAAAGGCCTGTGAAGGCCCCGACTTAAGATGGAGTTCCTCTTTGAGCGGCGCGTGGAAAACACCGTGTGTGTCGCCTCTAGGTCCTGAGTACCGACAACAAGCTAGTAGCTACCTATCCACATGTAGACATATTTGGTGATGAATGGAAGGACTTTATTAGTGATAGTGAATGCATGAGATTTTGCGAGATTGACGGATGATATTTGACTGTGTTTTGACATTAACTTATTAATATTATTTTATTAACTAGAATTTGACATATGTATTATTAACTCATTGAATTATAAATTTTTGAAATTAGAAATTAAATTGAAATTGAAATTGACGTCCGTCTCGACCTAGGATAGGCCTCCCTCAGTCAAACTATACCAAGCAGTGGGTAAAATCCGGCTGTGGATGATGATGATGAACTTATAATGCCTACTTCATTGGAAAGAATGCAATACTTTATAGACACGTAATCAGTTAGCTCAAAAATATCGAAGCTATCGTTAGTCCCGATATTTTAATATATCGAGTCGACAGTTATGCGAATCTGTGTTTAAAAAGAAACCAAGTCTATATCATATTGCATTCCCTGATTCAGTCAAAGAAAATAAATGCGTGGAAGGAGATTATGTTTGTATAATAGGCGTCTCAACGCCCACTGGTCTACGGAAGCTGTGGGTATGTTTATCAATATATTTCGTGTCCTCGACTGCCTCTTAGTCACATTTCTATGGAACCGCGACTGCTCCCCCTGTCGTTGCTAGAATCCAGTCCAAGCTGAATGCTTAGTTGATGACACAGTTTTGGTTGTAGTTTTTATTTTGTAAAAAGTTCGCTCCGGGAAGTCCTATTATCAAGACCACAGAAGCCTTCATCCACTGCTGTACTTAGACCTCTTATAAAATCAATCTGAAATAAATAACATTTATTTCTTTAGGATAACAAAGTAAGCACATACCTCTACTCTTGTAAGGTGAAATGCATGATCAGGATCAGGCCAGGCATTTTCTGCGAGTGGAAGGAGTTTCGCCTATTTATTCTCCAGTGTCAGGGGTTACATCAGTCAAATTTTATACTACAAATTATTATCAAATAAGAAAAAAAGTGTTAATTGATTTTCTCTTCACATAACATTTTTGTTCTCTATAATTATTGGCTCTTATTGACTCATATTCGGAGTTATAGCACCTATAAAAGGCATGGCCATCAAGAAGATATGTGGTTTGAAGGAAAGTAATAATCAACTCCTGCAATTCAATCACCAATTCGATTGCCAAGCGTGGTGATTATAGCAAAATTTCCCTTGTTTGGGCTAGTTGGAGAGGCATGTTCACAGTAGCCGCATGATCTCGGCGCCTCACATGGGCTATATTGGCTCCAAGTTATACTGTTAGATCCAACACACCAATGTGAGGATCGATCTTGGAACATTATTGGATAAAAACGGAACATTGCGTCCAATAGCCTATGTCAACCCGGCTTGTGTCGGTTTTTTGTACAAGTTCAAAGGTGGGGGGGGGGTTGGTGTAGGTCTTGGTGGGGCGTGTTCACTGCCAGAGGACACGCACCTATAAAGTGCTAAGAATACCAGAAGCGTACGTCTCGGGTGTGCGGAGCCGAGACTATCAGGCGCGCACCAACTAGTCTTCGTATACGTCCACGCCATCTCTAGACTGACGCCTCGGTCTATTGATGGGCCCACACCTCCACCTGTGTGGGTCGTCTCTCCTGGGCAATGCTGTGGTCTGCCACTGGCAACGAGTCCTCGCACACTTCCATCTCACCTCGGGACCACAGCAGCTGAATACGAAGGCGACAGGCGAACCTTCGGCGCCCTAACCGAATCACCTGGCTAACTAAAAGGGAAGAAAACCCTGAAGAAAAAAAAAAAAAAAAAAATCACAGCGGCAAAGGGAAGAAAACCCTGAAGACAAAAAATTACAACAGGAAGGGAGGACAACCCTGATGAAAAAAAAATCACAGCAACCATGGAAGAAGCAAAACTTAAAAATAATCTACCCCAGGAGGGTACCGGCGGTGAATCCGTCGGAGAATCCCTCTCTGAGCAGTGCTCGGGCAGCCCCACGTATTCTGGGGGGGGCAAAGGATTGCTACCCAAGGAAATTACATTTACACAAACTCAACCAGACAAACCTAAGAAAACACTGACACAACAACTGTTCCATCCGGGACTATTTAACCGCCAAAGATCTTCATCTCTCAGTGAGGCAACTGAGACCAACCGTGCAGATGAACGAACGCCGACACAGAAGCGTTACCGCTCTCCTGATGAAAAGGACAGCCTCATCAACCAAGCTAAAAGAACTCAGAAGCGAAACGAAATGATTAATACACATAGAGGTATATTCAACAAAGAACCTAATGCTAAATTGAATATCGAGACCAGTAATAGCTTTGCTCTGCTTGATACAGAGGAGACAGACACCCCAGTCAAGCGAATACCAAAACCACCACCAATTATACTCTATGGTGTCGAGGACCTGAGTAAGCTTACCCAAACGATTGAGGAAGTTGTGGGTAAAGATGACTTCACATACAAGATAGTATCAAAAAACCAACTTATTATCTCAACAAGTACTGTAGACAAGTACAAGATAATGATAGAACACATTCGAAACAAGGGACTGATTGGGTACACCTTCACTCGGAAAGATCAAAAATGTATGAGAATTGTCATCAAACACCTCCACTTTAGTACACCTAAAGATGAGATAATAGAAGCAATTGAGAAAACTGGGAATACCGTACAAGGGGAAATAGTAACAGCCCGAAAACCAGGCACAAAGGAACCCTTAAACACATTCTTTGTCAACATCGCCCAACACGAAAATAACAAACTAGTGAAGGACATAAGAGTAATCTATAACCAGAGAGTTCTCATAGAAGACCCTAAAAGAAAAACCTCAGTAGTGCAGTGTAAAAGATGCCAGCAATATGGGCACAGCAAAAACAATTGCATGAGACCGTACAGGTGTGTAAAGTGTGCTGGTGCACATGAAACCTCCATGTGTACTGTCGATAAAAACACTCCGGCAATATGCACGTTGTGCACAGGAAGCCACCCTGCTAGCTACAAGGGATGTCAGGTATACAGGGAAGTCATAGCTAAAAAACGCCTCGCAAATAATCTGAAAACGCGCTTAAGAAAAGATAACCAAATTGATGCGGAAGTGAGACCAACGCTGCCGAAAACGAACAACAACACACCTGCTAAAGATACAACTGAATGTGACGGTACCGTAAAATATTTAACTGCCCAAAGCAAAGTCCGGGACCTGACTGCCGCTGAATGCCTACAACTCTACAGCGAAACGGTTAAAAGAGGAAAACCAAATCGGAAACAAACAATAGACGAAAATGCTATAATCCCAAGAGATATCCAAAACACACAAAGCCCGGAAAGTCACTTACAGCCTGTAAATTCACAAAGAACACACACGAGAAATAACAATGACAACACACAGACTCAGAGAATATATGCAAGAAAAAACGGGGACAACACACAGCCTCAGAGAACATACACAAGTAACAACAGAGACCACACACAGTCCCAAAGAAACAACTACAAAAATAACGATGGTTACGAACCACAGAGAAAACAAATGACAGAAACAGAGACCGAAAGACCCTCACGAGAACATAGACCAAGTCTGGAAGCACTAATAATAACACAAACAGAAAGAATTGACCAGCTGATCACACAGCTAAGCACGATGATGAACCTTATCGTCACTCTCATCAGTAAACTTTCATAATGACTGCTATACGAATTGCTACCTGGAATATTAATGGCTTAGCGCCTAACAAACAAGAACTTAACGTTCTATTGATAGACAACAAAATTGACATAGCCCTGATATCCGAAACCCACCTTAACGACAGAAAAAGCTTTAAGATTAACAACTACAACGTATACTGCACAAATCACCCAGACAATACCTCGCATGGTGGCTCTGCTGTGATCATAAAAAGTAACATCAAGCACTACCTGCACAGTCAATTTCAGGAAGACTGGATGCAAGCCACGACGTTAACCATAAATGAGAAAATGGGACCTATTAATGTTAGCGCCATTTACTGCCCCCCCAAGCACAACCCAAAACAGAACATGTTTGACCGCTACTTTCAGAACCTAGGAAACCGATTCATAAGTGGCGGAGACTGGAACTGCAAACACACCTACTGGGGATCAAGATTGACAACTACAAAAGGACGAGAACTGAAAAAGAGTATTGACAACAAACAACTTATAGCACTAGGAACAAACAAGCCAACATACTGGCCAACTGACGTGAACAAAACACCTGACCTCGTAGATTTTTTTGTTGTAAAAGGCCTGCCACACATGTACTTTGACGTAGAATCCTCGCTTGACTCTGTCTCTGACCATACACCAATAATAGCAACTTTCAGCGCCACAGCAATATGTAAAGCACCAACACCAACACTATACAATCACAAAACTGACTGGGAATCATTCGCAAGGTATATGGAAAGCGAAATAGAACTAAAATTAAAACTCAAAACAGAAGACGACATAGACGAGGCTACGTTCTACATAACGAACCTAATACAGATCGCTGCGTGGCGTACCACACCGTCTCTCAGCAACGCTGTCCCAAAAAATAACATCCCACTAAAAATACGACACAAGTTGGCGGAAAAACGGAAGCTACGACGGCAATGGCAAACAAGCAGAGCACAAGCAGATAGGTCAAAATATAACAAAGCCTCCAGAGAGCTAAAAGAAATTATTAAAGAAAATCAGAACGAAACTTTCCAACAAAAGCTGCAAACTCTATCTGCTCATAAGAAAGACAACTACTCCCTATGGAAAATAACAAAAGAATTTAAACGACCTCAGAACCACATTCCACCATTAAGAAAAAACTCCGATAAACCGTGGGCCAAAAGCGAAAAAGAGAAAGCAGAGTTGTTTGCTGAGCACCTAAGTGAAGTGTTTACTCCAAATGCATCAAACATGACAGAATTTGAAGACGACGTAGAAAAGATTTTATTGAGTGATCAGCAACTATCGTTACCTGTGACACTAGTTACTCCTAGGGAACTAAAGAAAATGATCTGCAAACTGGAAAACAAAAAGGCACCAGGCTTCGATCTGATAACGGGAGAAATTCTAAAACAACTGCCCAAAAAACCGATAGTATTTCTAACAATTTTATTCAACGCGATATTACGAACACATCACTATCCTATGCTGTGGAAGATCTCAACAATATGTATGATGCCCAAACCCGGAAAACCACCAACTGAACCCGGCTCTTATAGACCCATAAGTTTACTCCCAATCCTATCGAAACTGTTCGAGAAAGTTCTACTGACCAGGCTTAAACCTTTTTTGAATGAGAACAAGATCATCCCAGATCACCAATTTGGGTTCCGGGAGAAACATGCCACAGTGGAGCAAGTGCACCGAGTGGTCCACAAAATCAGACAATCTCTCGAGAAAAAAGAGTACTGTTCCGCTGTATTTATAGACATTCAACAAGCATTTGACAAAGTCTGGCATAAGGGACTTCTATATAAGCTCAAAACCCTGCTGCCAAACTCATTTTACATGACCCTAAAATCATACCTAGAACAACGAAAGTTCCAAGTAAAATATGAGGAAGAATTCTCAAGGCTCTATCCAATTAAGGCCTCTGTACCCCAAGGATCAGTGCTAGGCCCTGTTCTTTACTCCCTATATACGGCAGACCTGCCTGAAACACCAGATGTAGTGACAGCGACCTATGCAGACGATACTGCATGTCTTGCAAGCGACACTGACCCCAAAAAGGCATCCACTAAACTGCAGGTTCAGTTGGATAAGATCGGCGAGTGGCTCCAAAAATGGAGAATCAAATCCAGCGTAACCAAGTCCACGCAGGTCACCTTCTCACTCAGAAAAGGGGACTGTGCACCTGTTCACATGGAACGAGGAACCCTGCCTTCCAGCAACACGGTGAAATACCTAGGCCTGCACCTAGATAGAAGACTGACATGGGCAAACCACATTAAAGCCAAGAGAACAGAAGCAAATATGCAACTCAAAAACTTTTCATGGCTGTTAGGCCGAAAATCACAACTTTCTCTCAATAATAAGTTACTTGTCTACAAGGCTATAATTAAACCCATCTGGACCTACGGAATAGAACTCTGGGGATCTGCTAGCAACTCCAATCTAGAGATACTACAGCGATTCCAAAACATTGCACTACGAACCATTTCCAGCGCACACTGGTTTGTGAGAAACTGCGAAATACATGAATACCTAGAAATGCCGACCATAAGAGAAGAAGTGAACAACCACAGCAAAAAATATAAGGAAAGATTAAACAATCACAGCAACACCCTAGCTAAAGACCTACTTCAAGACAAAGACCACATAAAACGCCTCAAGAGATGGCATATACTGGAACTCGACCAAAGGAACTGAAGTGATCCAACATTGCAATGGCAAATCAATATTCCATTCCACCCAAGACCACATCTAATCATGGCTAAACAGCCGATAGTAGATAATTACAAGGAAAACAAAAAAAAAAAAAAAAAAAAAAGTTCAAAGGCGAGGGGAGTGAAGTGTGTAGGCGGGGGGCAACTTGGGTCCAACGTAACTTCTCGATCCACACATTGGTTGCATCAGTACGCGCTGTACGACATGACTTGCTAGCAATAAATTTGATGAATAAATGATACCTACATGCTCGAACGTCCAGCCTTCCAATGCTCTTGGCATGAGTGTTTGCCCAATTATATTGGAGCCCATATGAGGCCGCAATCTTGGTTGCAATTATTGGCCATTCTATTCGTAGCCAGCGTTGGAACCAAGTCATAAGCCCATGTGAGGCGCCACCATAAGAAAACAAGGTTTGACATTCCAAGATCTTCCCAAGCCCCGTCACTGACTAGTTGCCACAAAAAAGGGGAGGTTACGTTCATTTGCCGGTGACTACCAAACTTTTAATGTCGCGTCATCGGGCGGCGCGCGTTGTTGATCGGATAAATCTTTTAAATAAAATGGGTGGTTGCTTTATCCGATCTGTAAGTGTGAAAGGAAATAAGGTTCTTTTCATTCCCAAAAAAAGAATCTGTGTCTGAAGAATGTTCTGGAATGTTCTGGAATGTGGCGGATAAATTTCATTTCAAGTAGAAAATTGATTTATCCATGCGCAGAGCTCATTAGCGTTACTCTAATTACGGAAACTAAGTTTGAAGAATTTAATGGAAAACCCAAAACCTAGATCTAGATCTCGAATTTCCCCAAACTAAAAAGTTTGAGAGCCACCGTTGCGCATAATGACGTAGGCTTGGGAATTTTCACGTGACCGTTGTTTCTCGGAGTGTCATACCTTTTATTAAATATACCATGAGTAGACGTAAGTGTGCTTAAGAGGAGGATGGAAATGCTGATGCGCTGCCCCAGTTACTCAGCTTGTAGTAAAACTAAACCTGTGCTTCCAGGCGCGTGCTCCCCTGAACAGGAACAAAGCCAAGAACGTCATCCTGTTCCTTGGAGACGGCATGAGCATCACAACCCTGGCTGCCACCCGGGCGTACCTTGGCCAACAGCATGGACTAACTGGCGAGGAGCTCAAGCTTAGCTTCGAGGTGTTCCCGTTTACAGGGCTGGCCAAGGTAAGTGGGCCTTTCGTCACTTTGAAGGTGGAATACCCCATATTCTGCAGGATATTTCCTTATCCGAGATAACCGCGTTCATTTTCTTTGACTTATTGAAAGAATGCGATATTTCGTAGACTCGTAATCCGTCAGCTCGATAAATATCTGAACTCTTGTTAGTCTCGGTGTTTTTCGTGTCGACAGAGTCATCATCATCATCATCATCAGCTTATATTAGTCCACTGCTGGACATAGGCCTCCCCTAATGAGCGCCATAGCGCCCTGTTTTCAGCTTGCCGCATCCAGCATCTGAATGCAGTCTTTCGCAGATCGGCATCCCATCTGGCCGGATGGCGTCCTACACTACGTTTGCCGAATCGCGGTCTCCACTCAAGAACACATTTACCCCAGCGCTTGTCGGTTCTTTGTGAGACATGGCCGGCCCATTGCCACTTCTGCTTGCTAATTCTTTGACAGTCTTCGACAGATTAGCATCTTTGAAATATTGTATTCTTTGATTCAGTCAACGAAAATAAATAATAATAATAAAATGAATAAATGCGTAAAAGGAGTAGGTATAGGATTTTATAATAAAACCTTTGGAGTTTTTATTATAATGTCCTCCTAGCCGAATTTCGACCCCGGCGGCCAGTTTCATCGTAAACTAGTCAGATGCGCAGGTCAACTATAATAGTGCACAAGTGTGTGCATTCTCTGTTCCCTCGCTCTCATAAACCGATGGGACGGCAGATCGACACGACAGGGGAGAGTTCAAATACAGGACCAACGGCTTAACGTGCCTTCCGAGGCACGGGGGAGTAACACCGCCAACCTCCTAACTCCAGGTTGCTACTGTGAATTTTTCTTGCTAGAAAATCCCTATAACAACTAATGGCCCGACCCGGGATTTGAACCCAGCACCTCATAATCAGCGGTCGAACAAGGATTGATTGATGGTGCGATCGGTGCTGTCTTTGTAGTTCTGATAGCGATGGTTAGATGTCGCCCCACACCACAATCTTTCAATCCTCTTTGGTTTATGATTTACCATCACCACATTTCCACCAATGGTCTTTGTAAAAGTCAATCATGTGGCAATATAGTGTTAATATACCGAAAAGACCTAGAGCGGGAGCAGATAGACTTATCCAAGCAAGTGGTATCTAAAATTATTGATTTAAATGAGTATATAGGTACCTAGTTTATTTCACTATACGTTAACACATTGACCTACCACGCTTTTTGTGTTTTAAATAAAAAAATCTCAGTATTTGTTATTGAGTATATTCTAAGTGGATGTATTTAAACAATGATTCAATTTATAAATCATCTGGTATCCATAACATAAGCTTTGTTTAGGTTAGGGCCAGATGATGCGGTGTGAAAATGGGAACAGTATTAAATACTGTTATAAACAGAAATAATTATATAAAACAACACAGAATTAATTTTATTTGTCTGTTGTTTTATTTATTTATTGTTGCTATGCAAATAAAACAATTTTTGTTCAAACGTCACAGATCTTGTTCAAAATATGCTTGGGATCCAGAATATTTCGGATTTCTCTGTATTTCAGTGGATTTTTATAGAAAACCAGGCAACGATTTCAAAACCATTTTTAAGAAATTTTTGGTGAAATTGACTCAACATCGGTCAAAAAGCAATATAACCTTAGGGTAATCATACTCGTGGTATACCCCTCAAATGTTCATTTTTATAGTAATAGCAAGGGTCATATTTTACAACCGGGAAAGGTACACCTTATTGCGCAGTTTCAGATGTCATTCAATGGAATTACCAGATAGGAGTAGTAATAATAATAAATTATAGGATAGGACCTACTTTAACCAAATTAGAAGTTTTCCTATAATCAAAAACGAGCTCTCAGGACTAAACAGTATTTCATCCCACGAAAGTGTTTCTACAGAAAAATAATCGGTTCTATACTAATAATCAAATCAAAACCTCTTTATTTCCATAAAAACAATAAATGTACACTTAGAAAAGTTCAAATTACAAAATTAAATACTGACACGGAAATATAGTGATATTTCTGTCGTATGTAGAAAGTAAAGAAGCGACGAAGAAACCTTTAGCCTGTTAGTTGTTATTTTTCGAGTTGGAGTAAAACCCGTCCCAAGCTTTTTATCCTCTATTATCATCTGATATTTAATATTAGGTACCTAAACCTTTTTGCGAAGGAAGGTTTTGACAATTTGCTTGAATTTACGTAACTAACTTATCAAAGTTTTTTTATTTAGTTATGTGTTAATTTTATCAGTTGTGTTAAATTTATATCGCAATGTGTCATATGTCCCTTCAGGCCCACAAGGATTCTATCAGTGACTAATATGCGAATTAATGTAGGTTTTCTACAAAATCTTGTCCGGTTTTGACTCACCCGATGCCGGTAATCGTTCTGTGGTCGCGTGCCAGATTTTATAGGTGGTCAATCCACTCCGCTACCTTGCAATTAGCGGCTATTGCCATTGCCCTTCATGACACATCTTGAGATATGATGTCATCATCATAAGGGCCATTCATCTTACTTAGCACGCGCAGACAGGGCATGAGACGTAGCGTAGTAAATGATGTATAGGCAGTATAGGTAAGTATGCCATCGTAAAGTTATATAAACTGAGAGCTGAAACGGCGAACTTCGTACCGCTCTCACCTTTTAAACCTTACTTGGACTTCCTACTAAACTAATCCTGCTAATATTATAAAACCGAAAGTTTGTGAAATCTGAATTTTTGTTACCTAGGATCTCCAAAACTACAAAACAGATCAAGATGAAATTTGGCATACGATTAGAACAAAGCCTAACTTAGATAATAGGCTACTTATTATACCAAAAATACGCGCGCGAAGCCGCGGGCAGAAGCTAATATAGAAATATTTCAAATCCAAAATTGGCCAAATGGTGTACAGCCGTTCTCGAGTTTTTGTAGACTAACAAACGTCAATTATTGTTTGTTAGTCTCACAAATTTACAAAACTTGAACTTTGAATTTATAAAACTGAAATAAGCATTTTTTTATATTTTCAACCCCGCCTTGTTTGGGGCAGGCATGTTCACACGTATGTGTGCTGCTGAGAAGATTATGATGTATTCAATAGGATTTATTTATCTCCAAAATTGCCAAAACGCCTTTAAGGCTAACGCCGATACAATATAATTATGTCTTAGATCATGTGTGTTTTAGAATGAATCCCTTTTAGGACTCATGAATTAACGAATAATGAAACGTGGGTGGGCAATATTATGTAAACAACTTTTTGAGTCACAATCTTGTTGCAAAACATACTGTTATCGAGGAAGAACTGCAGAAATGATGCATTTCTTAAGAATTGCAAAAGGATATAAAGAAAGGGTCATTCCATGGTCTACGGCCATATCTATATTTAGAACTTGGCTATTGTGTGAATCATCTTGAGGTTTTTAAGTAGATAACGGTCACGGTATATGAATCGATCCTTTCAACTTAGCCCAAGGCTGTCGCAAGAGTCGACTAAGGGAACCTACCAGAAGAAGGACAGTAGGTACCGTCCTGTGTATTTTTACTACCACTGTGACCACCAATTTGCCTGCCAAGTGTGGTGGTTATGAAGAAAACCCCCTTGTATTGGGGAGACATGTTCGGAAGTGGATGTATATTCTATGTGTGATCATGTGATCATTGCCACACAGCGGGCAATGCAGCCTAGCCAAATATGTATGATATATTTGAGTTACCTGTATATTGCTTGCAACAGTCTGCAGTTAGCTCAATTCTTTCAATTGCAAATACTAGTTCTATTATTTGATTGTAATTTTCTTTGTGAATAAAGTATTGTGCGCTGATTAAGTTATGTTGGTAAACGATTTCATCAGCTGATATAAACATTATAATTTCATCATCAAATTTCATCGGCAGATATAAACATTTTGTAATGTTCAAAGCGACACTATTAATAAAAAAAACCGAATTATATAGCTATTTGTTCCCATTTCTTACAAAAACTATAAAATTTATTAAATTAGAATTTGAATTATCATGATAAAAAAGTACTTATTACATGCAATTTTTACCTAATAAATGTATTAATTAGATTTCAAACAAATAAACGATTTTCTCGGTGGCGGGTATCGTAAGAGGCGACTAAGGTATATCAACCGGGAGCGAGCAGCAGCGCCCCCTGCAGATCAATTCTACCACCGAACTGCGATCCCCAACCCGCTTGCCCAGCGTGGGGATTATAGGCATTACCCCATTAGATAAAAGTCAATAAGGCGCTTATCAGGGGGAGGCCTGCGTCCAGCAGTGGACCAATAAAGGCTGTTGAGGTTGAGGTTGAGGAAACGATTCTAATCCTAATTTTCTTTCTGGAACGTCCATTTATGATCGTAGGCCTCCTCCATCCTGTTCCACTCGTTCCTGTCTTGAGCCAGTGCAACAATGATTGTAGAGGTTAAACTCACTTAAATATAACGAAGGTACTAAGGGTTTCTAAAATAATGTGAAGCCATTCTTATAGATTGCTAATAAAAACAACAAGTCACATTCTACGTGCATCTATTAGATCGCTACGATAAGAAAATCCAAACATTTGGCAGAGTTCCATTTTGTTACGAACCCTAAATAATAATAACTAGCACATTTCGGATAACCTACTTGGTTCAAGGACTCAGACGAAACAACCTCTCGTTGTTGACCTGGAGGGTTATCCTTAACCCCTACAGGCGAGTTCAATAGAGTCCCATGTTCCATAGACGCCAGACGCAAAGAAAAAAGCCACCCGTACCTATATGATCGATATAGTACAGTGTCGAACCAAAAAATTCTGCTTTACTTACATAATAAGCACGGCCGAAGTGGAATGACCTTCCTGCGTCTATTTTCCCGTTAGAGTACAATCTTGGAGTCTTCAAATCCAGGGTGAATGAGTTCCTTCTGGGAAAGCGTGCTCCATCTTAAGCCATATTTCCACTTAATGAGTTGGTGGGTAAACGCATCACCTCACCTCGCCTCAACAGCCTACATATGTCCACTGCTGGACGTAGGCCTCCCCCTGATAAGCGCCTTATTGGCTTTTATCCCATGGGGGTAGTGCCCATAATTCCCACGCTGGGCATGCGGGTTGGGGATCGCAGTTCGGTGGTAGAATTGTTCTGAAGAGGGCGCTGCTGCCCGCCGCCGCCGGTGGATATCGCTTAGTCGACTTTTACGACGACCGCGGGAAGAATTGGGGTGGTGCATTGCATATTCTAAGCCGGCACCACACAGCTAGACCAAACTCTTGACCATCACCAATGAGTATAAAATAAAGTTCAGAGCTCGAAAAACTTAAAATTATATTACCTATGTTGTTTTTATTCGATTTGTTTTTAAAAAAGTACCTAGAGTACCTACTTAGTTTTTGCTTAGTAGGATTTCGGATGTCAAATGACTTGAGATTCTTGAGAAGTTTGAACGATTTGAATTCCTTGTTCCCCGCGGTGTGCCTTGTAGGACGGCAATATCACTCCGTCTTTCCAGTAGGCCTGGAGGTTCTTTTACCGCGCAAGCAGCCAGATTGTGGAACTCTATCCCCCATGAAATTCGAGCCAGTCCATCGCTTAACATATATAAAAGTAAAGTAAAAGAGTACTTTCTACTATCATAAATATAATCTATTTACTTAAACTTAGTATATTACTAGTATAGTATATATTATAAATATATATTTATATATTCCATAGGTATTTATTAAGTTTATTTAGTCTTTTTTTATATATATGTATTTATATATATATATTAAGTATGTTTATTATAAGTATATGTATAGATTCGTTATTTGTACACTTCCTCTACCTATTCCATCGCCTCTCCTATAACTCTAAGGTTTGCTGGAAGAAAACTCTTTTTCAGGGTTAAGCTCGCCTATGTACATATCCTATTAAATAAGTTCATCGTTTGTTTAAATTGTGTGTACAATAAAGAATTAAAGAATTAAAGAAGTACAGTCATACATGCACAATCTGGATTGAAGGTGTTTTTCACCAGGGCTAAGCTGGAAAACCCAACCCAAAAGACTTGCTTGATTTCATAGCTATATATTTTTATAGCCAGTGTTTTGAATTTATAATGATTTCAATGATTTCTCAAACGCTTCGTCATAGAACGATGCATATTTTAAAATAAAATGAAATAAATTAAACTTAACTCAACTTGACATAATTATGAGTGCTTCCCCGTTCAACCCACAATTTTTCTACCCAATATTATTTTTCCCCGTTCAACCCAAAACATATGCCCCGTTCTACCCAATCCAAAAATCTAAGTCACAGTGTATTCTAAACAGTACAGACATCGTAATATTTATAAAAAATCGATCTTGATGAAATTATTACACACAGTAAGTTCAAATTTTGTACCTACAATATGGAGGTAGTTATATTTTATTCTAATGCTTATGCTCTCTTCAAACGAACGAACTACCTATGTGATTAGGTGGACTTATTGTACAATAGATAATTCAATCAGCAAAAATGAAATGAATATGAAATGACTTGACGACCTCAGTGGCGCAGCGGGCGAAGGTCCGCCTGCGACGCCGGAGGTTGCGGGTTCGATTCCAAACATTGAAAATTAAAACCACTTAATACTAAAGAATGATACAAAGAGGTTATGAATGAAAAATTAAGTTACAATAAGTTGCTTAAATATAAGTACGTGCATGAGTAACATATTATTGTAATAGAGAAATGGCCAAGCTCAGCTTAATGCTCCAGCATGTCGCCATGCTGTAGCGCTGGTATTCTGCCAAGGCCAACGGAGACCTTGGCTTCTAATAAAAAAAATAAAAATAAAAATTAACTCACCACAATACATATCTATTTTAAACAACAACGGTAAGGATTACCATTGTTTTTCTTATATAAGTAAGTTAAGTAAGTTATGTAGTGAGTGGGTAAGTTTATGCCTATCCTTTTCTTTTCATCATTAGGTCTCTTTCTACTCTTTTTATGTTACCTGTCGCTCCTGTCAGTAGTTCCTAGACCTACTAATCTAAAGGTTCTCATTAAATATGGCGGAAAACAATTTAGTTTAAATAGTGAGAACAATTTGAATTTCTTACAGTCAAACCGTGGCGGACATATTATATTGGCGCAAAATGGACAAAATAAGTTTTATAAAAAAGAGCAAACCAGTGGTGGAGATAAAGTATAGCGAGCGGTGTTTACAAGCACCCAGGTGTTTTGGTTGTGTGCATTTAAATGTAAACCAAATAAGTGTTTTCAAAGAAACTGTTCACGTTTGCGAGCGAGTCAAGGAGCAGATACTCAAGTGTTACCTGATAAAAATAGACGAATGCGTGAGCAAAGCGAAAACACCAGCAGGGATCCCGATTACCCAGTTGTATAGAGAAACCGTTCAGACCCTTCATACAAATGGACTGAATTTAGTCACAGACATACCGTCATTTGAAAGTAAAAAATAAAAATTGTATAATGTTCGCAACAAAAGTCAATGCGTCAAGAAAACGATTTTACGTAATCTTGAAGAAGTCGAAATCCCAAAAGACTATGAAGATTTCGTACTGTGTGACTATCAATCTGTAAAAGACTGATTATAAGTAAAAATAATACTATTAGTATTTACTTTTTTTTGTCTGCTGACCCATCTACTTCGGTGTTTCACTGTGTCATTTATTTGAATTTAAACAATAGAAATTTGGAATAAGTAGGTGTGGGTAGAACGGGTAACTAAAATCAAATGTTTTGGGTCGAACGGAGCAAAATACCTATTGGGTAGAAAAATCTTGGGTCGAACGGGGAAGCACTCATAATTATTTACATCTCCAGTAACGTGCAAACCAACTTGATTTAAAAATAAAAAGGGAAAGTTATAATTTAAGAATTGTGTTCAATTAATTGATAGATCTGGTCCACTAATCTCTGTTTAAAATCAGCCCAGATTTTGAACAAAGATTAGTGGACCAGATAAGCATTTTTTTATTTTATCACTTAAGCACTTTTTTTTGACAGGGACTTTGACGCTTATTGTAGGTTTGAATATTTCTGTCAAAAACGTCAATGAAAATGTAATCGTCCGATTATTTTTTCGATGAACACATGCCTAAAGGTGTGTTTAGATTAAGAAACAAAACATTATATAAATTATAGTTATTAACTTGTATTGTAATGTGAACGTGTTTCTAACAAAGAAACTTACAATAAAATAATACAAACAAATTAGAAGTATAATTGTATACTAGTTCTAATTTATTTGTATTATTTTGTTTGTAACTTATTTATTTGTATATTTTACAATTGAAAAAATTGAGCTAACTGCAGACTGCTGCAAACAATCTACAGGTAGCTCAACTAATCCATATTGGCTGCTTAAGTACCCTAAGCATCAATTTCTCACGATGCCCACAATTTACCCACCAACATACCTAACCAACCTAATAACGTCCACCATTCATGATTCTATCTGAGTCACTTTACTACCGACCACGAGGTGACGAATCTCGCACGTGCTGTAATTGAGCTATTGACCGAGACTGACGTAAAATCCTACCGCAATAATTGTGGGAACGACGTTTTATCGCTATGGCTTTGAATTGTCTAGTTTCATTACGAATCTTTACTTTCTCAGAAATAAATAATAAATAATGCTGGACAATCCACACAGCATCATCTAGCCCCAAGCTAAGCAGAGCTTGTGTTATGGGTACTAGATGACTGATATACATAATATAATACATTACATAGATAGATATTTTTTATTATACATAGAAATGACCAGAACACCCGGAACAAATATTTGTAGATCGTACAAACATTTGTCCCAAGGCGGGAATCGAACCCGCAACCTCCTGCGTCGCAGGCGGACCTTCGCCCGCCGCGCCACCGAGGTCGTCAAAAACATAAAAACTCGATTATTGCGATTAGGTACTATCGATCCTGTTGATTTGTGATTGTGACCATCTTAAGCGTATTTGCTTAAACACATTCTAATAATTCGGTCGAATCGGTCCCTGGTAACAAACTTGTTAATAATATTTCAGATCCTCTGATCCAATAGACGCAGTTTTCTGGTTAGTAAAAGATCCTAAGTGCAAGATGCGTGCTAGTAAGACCTCTAACGTAAGAAACTTAACAGTTTTGATAATTTGAAACTGGTTAAGTGGGTAAGAGACTCACTTTGCCTGCAGCCCTGAGATAGGCGGAAGACGGTATTCTGTGTCACACTCTGTCTGCGTCACACTACTGTGTGGAAGCGGTTCATCAGCGTCCCCGTGAATGTCGTCGTCCTCTCTTCGTCCGTCTTGGACGGGCACGACCTTCAGCATTAAAGAATACGACAGAGAAGAAGTGAGTCTAGACAAGAAGCAGGTCAAGACAAGAATTAACTGTGTCGTAGCAGAGCAGTGTAAAGCCATATTTTAAGGGGAATAATTCCGTACCTAACAAATTGTTTTCCAAATAGAGTACAACTCTATTGGTCTACTGGTGCGAGACTGGCCGCCGTAGTCGGAGGAATTCGGCTAGGATGACATCATCATCATCGTTGGTTTTTTTCTCCCAGACAACATAATTTTTAGGGTTTCGAAGATCGGTTTCGAAACCCTTATGGTCTCGCTTTGTCTGTCCTTTTTTCCCTCCTTAATAACTCAGCAACTACAGCAGCTATCAACTTGAAATTTAAAATAATAATACATTTCGTGTGCCTGTACAGATTTTAATAAAAAAAAATGAAAAAAAATGAAAAATGAAAATGAACATTTTCCATACAAATTGAAATGTCAAAATTTTAAAAGAGACCTACAGAGTCAAGTGGGGTATCAAATGAAAGGTATTAGTTTGTACATTTCAAAATAGTTTTTGAAATTTCAGTAGGTTTCATACTTTTTGAAATATTTTGAAAATAGTCGAAAAAATACCCATTCCCCCCCCCCTATCTCCGAAGTTTGCAGAGCGATCCATTTAAAATGTATTGAGCGTTTGTAGATATAGATCTATATTTTACAGGAAAAATATAGAGAAGTCTGTAAACTGAACCCTTTTCGAAAAATGGTCAAAAAGAGGGGGGATAATTTTCAAAAAGGGGGGTTAACCCACTGAGTGGGGTATCATATGAAAGGTATCGGTTTGTACATTTCAAAACAGTTTTTGAAATTTCTGTAGGTTTCATACTTTTTGAAATATTTTGAAAAAAGTCGAAATTTTACCCGCTCCCCCCCCTCTATCTCCGAAGTTTGCAGAGCGATCCGTTCAAAATGTATGAATCGTTTGTAGATATAGATCTATATTTTACAGGAAAAATATAGAAAAGTCTGTAAACTGAACCCTTTTCGAAAAATGGTCAAAAAGAGGGGGGATAATTTTCAAAAAGGGGGGTTAACCCACTGAGTGAGGTATCATATGAAAGGTATCGGTTTGTACATTTCAAAACAGTTTTTAAAATTTCTGTAAGGTTCATACTTTTTGAAATATTTTGAAAAAAGTCGAAATTTTACCCGTTCCCCCCCCCCTATCTCCGAAGTTTGCAGAGCGATCCATTCAAAATGTGTGAAGCGTTTGTAGATATAGATCTATATTTTACAGGAAAAATATAGAGAAGTCTGTAAAACGAACACTTTTTGAAAAATGGTCAAAAAGAGGGGGGATAATTTTCAAAAAGGGGGGTTAACCCACTGAGTGGGGTATCATATGAAAGGTATCGGTTTGTACATTTCAAAACAGTTTTTAAAATTTCTGTAAGTTTCATACTTTTTGAAAAATTTTGAAAAAAGTCGAAATTTTACCCTTTCCCCCCCCCCTATCTCCGAAGTTTGCAGAGTGATCCATTCAAAATGTATCAAACGCTTGTAGACATAGATCTATATTTTACAGGAAAAATATAGAGAAGTCTGTAAAATGAACAGTTTTTGAAAAATAGTCAAAAAGAGGGGGGATAATTTTCAAAAAGGGGGGTTAACCCACTGAGTGAGGTATCATATGAAAGGTATCGGTTTGTACATTTCAAAACAGTTTTTAAAATTTCTGTAGGTTTCATACTTTTTGAAATATTTTGAAAAAAGTCAAAATTTTACCCGTTCCCCCCCCCCCTATCTCCGAAGTTTGCAGAGCGATCCATTCAAAATGTGTGAAGCGTTTGTAGATATAGATCTATATTTTACAGGAAAAATATAGAGAAGTCTGTAAAATGAACACTTTTTGAAAAATGGTCAAAAAGAGGGGGGATAATTTTCAAAAGGGGGGGCTACCCCACTGAGTGGGGTTTCATATGAAAGGTATCGGTTTGTACATTTCAAAACAGTTCTTAAAATTTCTGTAGGTTTCATACTTTTTGAAAAATTTTGAAAAAAGTCGAAAAAATTACCGCTACACCCTATCACCGAAGCATGGAGAGAGATCCATCTGAAATGTAGGTTGGTACCTACTAGTGTTAGGTCTTCATTAAATTTCGGAGTTTCTAATCGGTAGGTACCTTTAGTACATACCTACTTGTTCACAAACGTTCGAAACCCTCGGCGCGCGAGTTACACTCGCACTTGACGGGTCTTGTTTTCGATATCTTCAACAATCATCATAAAGCCAGTTTGCACAAGACCATAATGATTTTATAGTACACCTAAACCTTCCCCAAGAATCACTGCTCTTATTTGTGACCGTATGGAATCCCGTAAAAGGAAAGTATAGTTATGGTCAGAATTGGATCAAAATGATGATGAATTGTTACGGTCATCATTAGTCACATTCAGATAGGGTGACCAATATAGCCTACCGCAATATGGATACATTTAAACCCACGCAATGTGCACATGTAGATTTACGTCATCAACGAATCGACAGACTGAACTTTACACGATGCGGTTATGGAACAAGTGATTAATTGTAAAGTATAAAAAACCCGTCTCCGTACTCGCTTTTTAACTTTTTTTCACCAATTATGAGGGCGAAGGCCTAAAAAATGTAGCCAAGAACCATAAAGGAGACCAGTCGAGTATTTTGAAAGGAGGTAGCTACATATTGTGATATTATTTGATTTCTTAGGTAGGCACATAACGAAATTCATGTCTGGTCTCCTCTTTTATCAAAATCTTTAGCGGTTTTCATACTTGGAGGTAATAAAGACCGTCCGCCAACGGCATAGAAACTCTCAAAAAACATAACCGGCGCCTCCGTGGGTGAAAATAGTGAAAACAAATTTTGAGTTGGTTCGCTTTAGCTATAATAGAAAAAACCTGAATCATTAAATCGCCAAGAAGTTCCCTTTCTTCCAGACTTACTGCGTAGACAGCAACGTAGCTGACAGCGCTTGCAGTGGCACTGCCTACCTCAGCGGAGTGAAGGCCAACAGTGGGACCGTGGGCGTGGGCGCAGGAGTCAAGAGGGGGGACTGTGAAGCGCAGTGGGTAGGCCAGCACAGCGTCACGGGATTGGTGGACTGGGCGCAACGGAAGGGCAAGGCTACCGGTACGTTGGATGTTGAAGGAGTTTTGAAGTGGAGGAAAAATAAAGAAAGCTGACCCCAACGCGTGGGATGTGCTTATAAATACGTCTTCAGACCTTCTATCTTGACTTTGCAATCAACAGCTGTTTGTTTATATAAAATCTTTCTGTGCCGCTGGGCAGTTAATGGGTTATAAATTCCAATCTGTCTAGTTATTTGTTAGAAACACTGCTCTAACCTCGCAATAATCAAGACCTCCATTCTAAAGACATCGCGATCCAGACACGTGGTGGTCGTATCTGCAAAATCAGCCAAATTCGTTCAACCTTCTCCGTCTATTTTAAACATAGAAAACACCCGAAAAAAATATCTGCATATCGTAAAAACATTTTTCCCGAGGGTAGAATCAAACGCATCACCTCCTGAGTCGTAGGCGTTCTGCCTACGACTCAGGAGGTTTGGCCGCTATGCCACAGAGGTCGTCAAAAGATGATGTTTCGTTGCAGGAATAGTGACAACCACCCGAGTGACGCACGCAAGTCCCGCGGCTGCGTATGCGCACTCAGCCGACAGACGATGGGAGGCCGACTCTGACATGAAGCCAGGGACCAAGTGCGAGGACATAGCTTCTCAGCTAGTCAATAGCAGGGTTGGCAGTCACATTGACGTGAGTAGGAGTAAGAGTGGAGTACTGTGGTAGAGAAGAGTAAAAATAAAGGAGGAAATGATCAAGTTCTATAGTCCTAAAGATATAAGCAACACGATGGACGACATTGTAGCAGTCGCTTGGATTCGACGGAGGGAGGCAGGTCAGGGCTCAGGGCTGCTATTGCTAGCTTTATATGGGGGAGGCTTATGTCCAGCAGTGGACGAGTGCGGTGATGTACGCACACCTTATCAAGCCGAACGTGCTGCCGGAGATGAAGGATTTTAGGATTCGTTGTTGGAAATTGTATGAAACTCTACGGGTTACGCTGAGGGCAAACGAGCGTAACTCTTTCGAGCTGTGAGTCGCGTAAATGAGTCGATACATACAAAGACTTTTTTGTACCACACGCTGTGCCACTGTCATTTCTGTTGTAAGTAAGGATTTTACGGGACTCACAACTCAAAAAAAAACGCTCGTTTGGCCTCAGCCTTAATGGATACATGCGTCCGGCGTCGCGCGTTCAGAATGAGATCGAACCATTTAGAACTGGAACAAAAGCAGTCGGTATTGACTCGGACTAGGTTCCGTCCCGTCCTGATCGTATGCAGATGGATAGATACTAATGAATCTCGACATTTTTAGGTTATTTTCGGTGGTGGTCGACAGAACTTCATCCCGAAGTCTAAAAAGGACGAGCAAGGCTTCAAAGGGTACCGCCGCAACGGCACCAACCTCATCGATAAGTGGCTGGTGCAGAAACAGGCTCGGAATGAAAGCGCTTGCTACATCTTTGATCGGAAGGTAGGTGTTATCAGAAAGTCTTTATTACACAATAGTAGATTGTGTCACAAGGGAACAAAATAATATACATATTTAGAGCGAGAGCGATTTTTTGAATCCAAAGCGAAGCGAAGGATTCTAGAAGAAGAGTAGAATTTCGAGCGTAGCGGGGTTCCAAGTTCAAAAGTCATTTCGTCAGTGTTATTAAGTGCTCTGGATTGGCCCACTTTGTTCGCACTTATCGAGGGACCCTTCGCCTCTTTTCGAATAGATGGGATGAAAAACGGGGTTTAATCCAGTACGTAGACAAAGTGGTACTGTCTTCTTTCACCAACCCTCGGAATGGCCAGCAAATGTCAGTAATTGAAGATAGCGTGTACACTGGACTAACTGGGAAATGGGGATGAATGGATACTATGCTTCCTTGTTTTTATTTAATACTAGTTTTTGTCGGTGGCTTCGAATGCGTTGTCCCGGGATAAAAAGTAGCATAGAGAAACTATCAACAAAGATCTAGTTATTGTAAAACTAGTCTCTGCCCAGTACAGCTTCGCACGCGAAAGATTATTTCTATTCCATGGGAACTGATTTATGGGATAAAATATAGCCTGTTATCCAATCTAGAACTACATCTTTACAAAATTTCTGCTGGTTTCGTTCAGCAGCTTTAACACGAAGAGTAACCAACGTCTATCCATTTTTCCACCCAACTTTCGCAGTTATAATACACTCGAGAGCAATGAATCCGGGTCACTCAAAGAACCACGTAAATTGGAGTATTGAAGATTGGTCGAAAGTTATGTTCTCCGACGAATCAAAATTTATGCTCTACAAGCACGATGGAAGACACAGAGTGTATAGAAGACCAGGGGAAAGATTCAAGCAAGCATGCATCGAAGAAAAAGTAGCCTACGGTGGTGGGTCTGTACTTGTGTGGGCCGGAATTTCCTCTGAAAGTCGCACAGAGCTGGTGATCATAGAAAACGGCTCTTTAACTAGCGTAAGATATGTGGAAGAAATCCTCAACGAACACGTTGGTCCATTTATGGTCAATTTGGGTGAGGATGCTATATTTATGCATGACAATGCCCGACCTCATACAGGTAGGATTGTGAATGACTACCTTCAAGAGATGAACATTACTTGTATGGAGTGGCCAGCGCGCAGCCCGGATATCAACCCGATCGAGCATGCTTGGGACGAGCTAGAGAGATGCGTAAAACAACGAAACCCTCCCCCAATCACGCTTCCTGAGCTCAAAATTGCTCTCACAGAGGAATGGGAGAATATTGCCCAAAATCGTATAAGGAACTTGGTGTACAGCATGCCAAACCGCGTAAACGCAGTAATGGAAGCACGAGGAGGTAATACGAAGTATTGAAATTCAAGAAAATCGTCATAAAGTTCAAAAATTTCATGTTTCCTATTTTTGTTTTAAGGAGAGATCAGCAGTTTTTTTTCTTTATGTAATTTTGTGTAAATAAAATGTATGGTGACTCATATTTTTTTAACTTTCATTTAAGGAGTATTAAATTGTCTATTAAATACAATTTATTGCATTAACCTAGCATTCTTACTTTCCGAGATTTTTTGGATTCTTTGAGTGACCCGGATTCATTGCTCTCGAGTGTATTAGTTGTTCAAAACATGGTTCAGCCACCGAATACTAGTTTAGTTTTGAGATGTGCATTCAGATAGACATTATTACATACATTACAGTACCTATAAAATAATGTTTCCTTCACCAGAATCTCTTAACCCTCGACGAGAGCATGTACACGAGCGTCCTCGGCCTGTTCTCTCCCGACCACATGCCGTACCACCTGGAGGCTGGCAGCGAGGTGCCGACGCTGGCAGAGATGACGGTCCGAGCGGTGCAGCTGTTGTCTAGGAACGATAAAGGGTTCTTCTTGTTCGTTGAAGGTAATAGTCGCTTATAGGTGGTCAGCTGACGGTCATTTTCGCCATGTTTTGTGGCGTAGAGTGTGTAGGTTGTGTATTTGGTGCTCCTGAAGACATCAGTCTCTTAAGAGTCCAGGAAACAGGTGCTACCAGAGTAAGTCCCATGTTGAAGTCTGACGTGCCCCTGAGGATATTAGACTCTCACTGCAAAGACGCGTTCCTGTTCAATACGCTTCCCAACGTTGACAAGTTCGTCGTCGGCTCTCTAGAATTGACTAGAATCTTCTATCCCTCGATGAGAGCATGTACACAAACATTTGCTATATGTGCCATACCACCTGGAAGCTGGCATGGAGTGCTAACGTTAGCCAAGATGACGGTCGGAGCGGCGCAGCTGTTAGCTAGGAAGGATAAATGATTTTTCTTGTTTGTTGAAGGGAAGTCGTTTATTGGTGAATAATTTTAGCTGAGTTATGACAAAGGAAGCATTAAAAGAACTGGAATTTAGAATTTGTCACGTAAAGTCGTATTGCTCATTTATATTTTATACTTATATTTTATTCCGCGTGATCTTGGAGCGCGCGATCCGAAAGGTTTATTTAAAAATTTTACGCGTCTGCGTCGAACGATACGTTATGGCACATCCATCCTTATGCTATGTTGACCCAGCCACGGCGATTGCCATCAATGACTCACGAAAGCCCGCAAGAAATAACAACTAAATTAATTCCAGGTGGAAGAATAGACACAGCCCACCACGAGAGTAAAGCTCGGAAAGCTCTGGATGAAACAGCGGAGCTGGCGAAGGCTGTTGAGGCGGCGCTGAGGCTGGTGGACTTGCAGGAGACCCTGTTGGTGGTCACTTCTGACCACAGCCACACCATGACCTATAGCGGGTACAGCAAGCGAGGGACTGATATACTTGGATTCACTAACAAAGTAAGCATGTTTTACCATTATTGAATAGCTAAGCTATCACTGATATCGTTATGTGACTGCACTAAACTCGCGTCTACATCCCATCCAGGCCATCCCGAGGCTGCCTGGAATAAATCATTTGTAGCGATAAGATCGCCTTTCCATCGCGGACTCGCCCCTTCACGGCTATCCATCAACAGTGTAAAATCAAGGGATACGAAGTCGCTATGTTTATTTAAAAAAATATGTAAAAAAAAATCACGTAAAAAACGTTTGACCACTTTTTCTCAGGATTATTTTATGCGACCAAAAATATTATTTTAACTGGATTATAAAAAAGAGCTTCGTTCCAGATGAACGCGTCTGATCGCCTTCCATACACAACCCTCAGTTACGCCAATGGACCAGGATTCAACCCTGCACAGATGCCTTTCAAAAGACAAATACTTCGAGTGGAAGACATCAGTAAGTTATTTCGTAATTAGGTTGGTAGATACTTACCTTTTAAGCAAGTTGTCTGTGTTTTTGGCCAGGGAATGTGTATGTAGCCCGGCTAAGAACCAGTAAAATTTCTCGTGAAAACGAAAATCGAAGCTTCTCGATTCCGTGCAAATGCTATCTTATCATAAGTGAGTGACGTCAGAGTAGATTTTACATGAAAACGAATAAGAAACTTCGATTTTCATTTCCCGAGTCGGTCCCCAAGCTCATAGACGAAGCAAAACTTCTGAATTACTTCAATGTGTCCCCTGTAGGTGTAGCTAACGGCACTACAGTCCGAAAGAAGTCCATAGTTTTTCGACTCCGACACATCTCCTACATTACTTGACCTCTCGTGGTGTAGTTGCTTAACACATTCCCACACTGAGGGATGACTAAGGGAAGCGGGTTTGGGTTCAAGTTCCATCCAAGTCGAAAATTTTTGGGATATTATTTGATTTCTCAAAAACTTGTGTATAATCTACTGGTCTGATGACATTTTATCCCTTGGCAAAAGATGGATGTTCTTAGTTTACCTTGTGAATTTGTGTGTCAGTGGGTCAGTGCGTCTGGTAGCATCGTATTATCTGCGGAATGAACCGATTTTATTGAGTTTACTAGATGAAAATACGCGATCTACGCAAAGGTGCCACGGAAGACCAGCGCCGCAGCTGCTATTCGAGCTCCTGCAGCACACGCCTGACAGCCTTTTGGTCTCACATTGTTTTATCTCATTGATTTTTTTTATCATTGTACCTTTTTTCTTGTGTGTTGTGAACCAATAAAAAATATATTATCTTAAAATCGGTACAGTCGTTCGTATTGTATGATAGTTATATATGTAAATGGTGTGTAGTATGAGAGAGAAAGAGAGAGAGGCTAGTAAAGCAAAGAACATAAAAATGAAAAAGAACAAACCAAAAAACTGAATAGGGAAAAATAAAAGTAAAACCAAATCTGTGGTAGGTACCTGTCATGTTTAGTGGTAAATTACAACTTTAATTGAAATAAAACTGATTCTTAGTATACCACACCTTACCTTACTACTACTTACCATATTATTAATTATAAATGAAAGAGCCTAGCTCTTTTCGGTTTAATGATGCAATATCTTCCACTTTTCTCTAGCCAATAATGCAATGTCTTTTACTTCTTTACACGACATGACAGCGACTTTCTCCACTTTACAGATAGCCTAGACTTTGCCTACCCATCCCACGTGCCTATCCCACGGGAGACCCACGGTGGGGAAGACGTGGCCGTCTTCGCGACAGGACCGTGGGCCCACCTCTTCTCTGGCAGCTACGAGCAGAACTACATCCCCCATGCCATCGGCTATGCCGCTTGCATCGGCCCGGGGCTAACTTCATGCCAGTGAACGGCTTCGTATGCCAAGATATATGATAATAGTATGGAATAGTAATTCAATGATCAAGGATTGCCAGTTGATACAGATCGTGGATAAGTGGCAAAAAACATTAGATTGGTCTTATTTTGCACATCAAAACATTTATAGATTTTTCATCGATGTTATAAGACCATTAAGTCTCTTCACATCGCATCAACAGCCTTTACCAGCCCACTGCTGGACATAGGCCCTTAATAAGCTTACGAAAGTGATATAGACTATTGTTAACGAACCATAATTTTAAGAACGCATCGATGACAATTTGTACCGCGACTATTTTCATGTTTTGAGAGCATTCTTAAGAATGCTAACTAGAATATTTATATTCTAATTAAAAATCGCAATTATTATAAGCTGCATTGATGAGTATAGCCATTGATCTTAGTTACCTATTCGTAGAGATAGCGAATCCAAATAGGTAAACAGAGGAATACCAGTGTATGCCAAATGAAGCTGCCGTAATATTGTATGCCAAATGAAGCTACCGTAATATGCGAAATGAGGAGTTATCAACGTTGTTTTACGAACTTATTTTAAATTTTTTTGATATTTTAAAAGCAAAAGTAATACTGCCTATTACGTTGTCACGCTGAAGGCTGAACGAATCTCAATGAAATTTGACATGGTGGTAAACGAAACCCGTTTAACACCTGGAGACGGTAATAGACTACTTGAAAAGCGCGTGCAAAGCCGCGGGCAAAAGCTTGTTGTAAATAAGTTTAGTAGTTAACTTATCTGAATAATTATAATTAGAGACACTGCTGTAAAATTAGGCTTTTTGTTTATTATAGGACTAGACGATTACCTCGCAGTTTTACCCGCGTAGTTCCCGTTCCCGTGAGAATTCCGGGATAAAATATAGACTATGTCACTCCCTGAAAAGTAAGCTTTTCATATATACATACTTTCTATTCTATAAATGGAAAAGGAATAGGCAACTTTCCGAGCAGACGTAGTATAAAGATTTGATTGTTTGTTTGTTTGTATTGAATAGGCTCCGAAACTACTGGACCGATTTGAAAATTATTTTACCATTAGAAGCCCACATTATTCGTGATGAACATAGGCTACTTTTTACCTCGGGAAAATGCTTGATTCCTACGGGAAAACGGGTAATAGGAGAACGGGTAGTAAGAATGCAGCTAGTAGACCATAATTTCCTAGCAGCTATGTAGTTTTAGAGCAAAATTAATTTAAATCTGTACCTTAGCAAGCATAGATAAAATAATATAAAAATTAAATTATATCTATTGCAGTTATTCATGAATTTATTTATTTGGCCATTTCGTTACATAAGTATAACATAGACAGGTACCACAGCTGCGAAAATATTTACACACTCCAAAGTTTTCAATTTGAATAGTAATTGTGATAATAATTTATATAGGTAGGTACCACATTCTGACAAGTACGATGGCTTTGTTCGAAAAATGTGTGCGCGGCCATTTATTCTAAAATAAAAGTGAAAACTTGGGAATGTATACATATTTTTGCTGACTGTACTCGTATCTACTCAATATTTGAAAAGATAGTATAAGTTCATAATGTAGTTTAGAATTAAATTTAGGATTTTTTTAATAAAATGATACAAATAAACTACTGTTTTACTATCTAAGTATCTACCTATATTCCATCATCCTGGATTGAAAAACAAAATTTATGAATGCCAAGCACGAATAATGAAGGAAAGTAAGCAAACAAAATATTTTCTTCATAGAATAAACTTTAAAAAGGCGTGGGCGCGCCAAAGTGGAACGTACCGCTCGTACTTACCTCGAGCCAAACTCATATTTAAAATAATTTGCCGGCAACTTTTCGAAACAAAGCTCAAATCTCTAGTCGTTATTCCTTGTATCCATCCATAAGATAAAGGTGCTTTTCAACCAGAGCTCAGATGTGCAGTTAATATGTTTTCTTTACATCCACTATTCAATTACATTACCTAAAGATCATAGACTCACTCAACACAACCTTGAACCTTTTTTCCGTGGTCATTTTAAGCCATCTATCGAGCTACTTGGAACTAATAGTTACAGATTATTTAATAGTTCTAAGCCAAACTGAAAATCCCTCCTTATCCAGCAAAAAAACTATGAATCTGGTTACGATATAGAATTTCATCGCTGACTCAAATGTTTTATGATTTGATCAAACAGGAACTTATTTGTTAGTTTATTTAGTTTGTTTATATGGTTACAGATTGTGTTTCTCATAAAAATAATGCTAATAATGCTAAATGTTAAGCTTATACAATTTTTGGCAAGATTGTTGGGCCTTTTGCTGAAAAGTCCAGTCGTGTTAAACCTTTATGACTGGAGATAAGGTTCAACATTGAAGCCCAAAATCAATAGCCAGTTCCTTTGAGTACCTATCAATAAGGATTAGATTTCTACGTATTTATGTTACATTCGTGGCGTAGTCTATCGTGATGTCGTATTAAACGAACGTATTTTCTAGTTCTTTTCAAATCAACGTGATAAATTTGAATATTTTTCGTGTTTTTGGCCGCATCGGCAAGTTTTCGTCACAAATTTATTATTTGTTTAGTTTAAATGGAAAAGTGTCAACAAAACATCTTTTAACCACATACAAAGCAATGAATGACCAGTTAAGAAAATGAGTGCGTGCAAAGCTGAGTTAAAAGACCATATTCATTATAAACTGACATAAGGACCTGAATACACTGTTTCTTAAGTTTTACTGAGCAAATTGAGAACACGAATAATTTTTATGGTACCATCTTGGGATCATTAACTATGCAAAAGCGATTGCATGATTCTATATCATCAAAATCGCACAACAATTGGCGAAGAAAACACACAGCCGAATGGAGAGCTCTTTTTATTTTTCGGTTGTCGAAAATAGTCAGTCACCACCTTTACTAAAAGTTTGAAAACAGAATGTGCTCGTTATAAATTCAAAACAGTTGAAAAGCGCTCTGCAGTGATGAGGTTTACGCGTCGCACGTTAGTGGAACATACACTTTAGTAACCGAAGAGGGTCCTCATTGAGGTTCTGGTGGTTGCAAAGTCAACCCCTATTCAGTAGGCTTGCGGCTCCCAACGGGGGTGGTCGTATAAGTCGGGAAGTGCTGCTTAGTTTGTGAAGTATAATTTTGTAAGCTCGATGGGTGAGTATGTTTTGGACTTTTATTTTAATTCAACTTTTATCTTGGACTCTTTTGATAAATTTTTTAGAATTTAGAAAAAATCAATAGAATCCGTCTAGAATTTGGAATCAAAGTAGGCAGGGGCATATTGATAAAAGTTTTTTGTAATAGCTAGATAATTCATTTATTGTTTTGAAAGTGTTTTTCATTATTGATTGCGTAATTTAGCCTTATTGAGAGATGGGTTACTTTTTATAACTCAAGTAGTAGGTAGATAATTTAAATATTACTGAGAGAATCTAAGATAAAGATTATTTTCTTAGAAGGGACTATTAATTTGTGGCTAAAAGTCGCTTTGTGTAATTATCGTGTCTCAAAGCTGTCGTGGCTAGTGGCATAAGCTTTATGAACATCATGAACATGAACATATTTTGCAGTGCGTTCTGAATTTCTGTCATTTGTACAACATGACATGAATTCAGAATAAGAAATGCATAAATGAGAAATAGCAGGAAGGAACTTTGTATTTCAGGAGTAAGAGACGATTAATTGTCAAAATAAAAATACTTTGAATATACGGTACTCATCTTCACTTGACAGCTGGCAATATAGCATTTTTTATATAAATTTTCGAAAATGCATGAAAATAATAATACAGAAAAGAAATAACGGAAATATTCCCGAAAACTTCCGTAAAAACTAAAGCAGCGTATTTCTTATAGTCTATGAACTCGACAGAAGGCTTACGAAGCCACCTCTGTATACTTTTACTTCCGGTATTTGGATGAATGTTTGCAAGTTTGTTACCTCTTCACACCAGACCTACTGAACGGATCGGGCTTTAATTTAGCATACAGGTAGTTGATAAAATAAAACATATCCCATTAATCACACTTTTACTTCCGGTATTTGGATGGATGTTTGGAAGTTTGTTATCTCTTCACACCAGACCTACTGAGTGGATCGGGCTGAAATTTTGTATACAGGTAGTGATGAAATAAAACATATCCAGCACCCCCAAACGTTTCCATGATAAGAAATACCTAACACTAACCTTTAAACGTTTTCATAACAACAACGCGTGCAGAATAAGTGAATAATAATTAAATAATATCCAATAACTCACTCCACCAGCTCCCAGCAAGCCTGAAGATTTGTCCTGCAGCGAAAGCCTGCGCCGCTGGTGCCGGTCTCGGAACTGCCAGTTGTGGCGGCTGCTGCTGCTACCCTTCATCCCGATCCTGGCTCTCATAGTGCAGACCACGCTGTCTCTCGAGATCAGCATCACCAATGGACGGGATGTAGCCGATGTGGAGGAACAGGTACCAAATCGTTGATATTTCTTATGAAAAATAGTTCAGATGTAGTAAGCATTAATGACCACCGTTCAGCACTATAGTTTAGAGAATTAGAAATAAAGACTTCCTGATAGGTACCTCCACGCTGGGTACCTAGTTCACGTTCGCCGCATGAGTGACATGCCATTTTGTTCAGAAAACATAGACTAATTTATAACCACACCTCATTGGGTGCTCATTACCTTTGTAAGTGAGTATGTATCACAAAGGTGCAGAAGACACCTATACTCCCCTTGTCTTGAAGAAGCTAGACTTTTGACGACCTTTGTGGCGCTGCAGTCGAAGGTCTGCCTGCGACACATCAGCAACATAAAAGGTCTGTCCTGTGGTCCGTCCAAATAATGAACGAGAGAGAGAGAGAGAGAGAGAGTCATGGCAAGCGTTTACCTTTACCATCTTAGGCGCGTCACCAGGCCGGAAAAAAGTCATTTCCTCAACCTCAACAGCCTATATTGGTCCACTGCTGGACGCAGGCTTCCCCCTGATAAGCGCCTTATTGGCTTTTATCTCATGGGGGTAATGCCCGTAATCCAAACGCTGGGCATCCGAGATCGCAGTTCGGTGGTAGAATTGTTCTGCAGGGGGCGCTGCTGCCCGCCCCCGGTGGATATCCCCTAGTCGCCTCTTACAACACCCGCGGGAAGAGTTGCGGTGGTGCAAAATCTAAGCCGGCACCAACAACAAAAAAGCCATTTGGTATGGCTTTATTAACATAGGACAGACCATAAGGTTTTATTCCCGCGGGACAAATGCTTGTTCTGCAAATATCACACAAACGTTTGTCTATGTATCACAAAGGTGCAGAAGACACCTGTACTCCCCTTGTCTTGAAGAAGCTAGACTTTTGACGACCTTTGTGGCGCTGCAGTCCAAGGTCCGATCCTGGCTCTCATAGTGCAGACAGTCTCTCGAGATCAGCATCAACATTGGACGGGAGGTAGCTGATGTGGAGGAACAGGTATAACGAACAAAAAATTTAAAGGAAACGTTAACACCTGAGATTTGATAACACCAGGGTGTTCTGGATGTTTTCTATGTATAATAAAAAATATCTATCTATGTAATGTATTATTTTATTTTCAGTTATCTAGTACCCATAACACAATCTCTGCTTAGCTTGGGGCTAGATAATGCTGTGTGAATTGTCCAGCATTATTATTATTATTATTATATTTAGCAGCTTACGTATGTTAAAATAAAACCATATAACTCACAATAAAGTAAGGACTACAAAAATTACTTATTTAACTATATGTTTTGAAGACAGTCATAAATAAGTTGGGATTAAAAACATAAGCTTTTACCGGGACAAATAAAAAAGATTTAAAACCAAACAAAATATAATTTTCCTTTCATAAATAAAGAGTTTTAATTTTTTTTCCTGAACGTCATTTATTTGAGCCAAACGCGGAGAGATCGAAAGAGCCGGAATAATAGACTTGATAAATTAATGAGTAATGATTTTACATGATGCCTAGCCTAGCCGAATTTCGACCACGGTGGCTAGTCTCAACGGAGGCTAGCCATCTGCAGTGCTTATTATTATAGTGCACAAGTGTGTGAGCAAACACAGGAATATATATAACTAGCTGGTGCCCGATGCGCTTTTTAAGTAGACCCGGGATACCATTTACCTTCCTGCCAAATTTTATTGACATTTTGTTCAGCCGTATCAGGCGCGAATAGGTGACAGACAGACAGACAAACAGAGTTACACTTATAATATTAGTAGGGATGTCACAAATTAGACACTTCAAATCAATTCAGAATTAAATCAAATTCGGGTATAATCCCAATCGAGGAACAATCACCCCCACATAGAAATTCGATCATTTATAGGCCAATAATCTGTCGCCGTTGTTAAAATTTATCTAAGGGATATAGGAGGATAATATGCAAATTTAATGTAAATTACACTTACGACATAATCCCTCTCTACTGAAACGTGTGTGAATCTATGAAATCTTCGTTTAGGGGTGGATTGTCTGCTATACTAATATTTACATAAGGGCATTCACTCATCTCTAAATAAGTAGGTAGGTACTAATAAACTGGCGAAGTTCTGTACCTGACACATTTGTGTGTATAATAGTAATATGTAATAGTAGTTTAAATACACAGTCTGTATAAGTTTCAACTGTCTATCCTAACTAACTGTTTAATTTAATTGTACGTATGTACAAACAATGTACTCTAGATTGTATTGATCGTTAAAATCCCGCTATCACTTTAACCTCTCGAAGACCAGCTATCCGAGAGGAGTAGGTAAATTGAAAAACAACTGAATTTACTCCTTTTGTCTTAGTTTATGTACACTAATATTATAAAAAGGAAAGGTTTGTACGTAAAAAGTTAAAGTACTCAAAAACTAATGGACCGCTTTCAAAAATTCTATAACCGTTATAATGCTACATTTTCCCTGAGTAATATAAGCTATATTAATAAGTTTAAAAAATAAATGTCCACCCGTGCGAGGCCGGGACGGGCCGCTAGTTTGTTTTATTTAAGTAGGTATAACTCCAATTTTATTTCGTGTATTTTTTGTAAGTTAATGGAATAAATGATTTCTATTCTTCTATTCCACCTTTCACCATTCAAGAGATACAGCCTTGACACACGTAAAGCACGTAATAGCAAAAAAACACGTTTTTGTATGGCTACCACTATTTTTAACCCCCGACGCAAAAGAGAGGAGTGATATAAATTTAAATATTACCTATTATTGGTCAAAATATTTATGAAAACTTGTTGTACACTCATAGAAATATAAGTCAGTTCCCTAAAAATATCGATTAACATAATTTGAATACCAGAAACAAACATAAGCTCGCTTTGCCCATAACTAAGCTACACAAAATTAATATATCTTTTAAACGACAATGTATACGCTTCTACAACAAAACTCTTAGTGAGTTGCAAAAATTATCAGTAAGTACATAAATTCAAACAAATTGTCAAAACCTTTCTGTGCAAAAAGGCTTACTATAAAATATTAGATTATCTAGAGGATAAAAAAGCTTGGGACGGGTTTTGCTCCAACTCGAAAAATAATAACTAACAGGCTAAAGGTTTCTTCGTCGCTTCTTTACTTTAGTCTACATAACGAAGCGACAGAAATCAAAAAAATATCACTTTATTTCCATGTCAGTGTTTAGTTTTATATTTTGACCTTTTCTAAGTGTCCATTTATTGTATTTATGGAAATAAAGAGTTTTTGATTTTTAACGTGTCTGTCTGTATATCTGTGTATCTGTCTGTGGTATCGTAGCTCCCAAACGAATGAACCGATTTTCGTTTAGTTTTTTTTTGTGTCATAGATAATTTATCCCGAGTGTTCTTAGCCATGTTCCATGAAAATCTGTTCAGCCAATAAACGTCGGCGAGCTTTTAAAAATTTTAATTTTGTCTTGTTACTTATTTTTATCTGTTGTTATAGCGGAATGAGAAATGCACACTCTGTGAAAATTTCAACTGTCTACCTTTTAAGGTTCATTAGATATAGCTCCCTGACATACGGACGGACGGACAGGCAGACAGTAGAGGCTTAGTAATAAACTAAGTTTATTGATTGGTTACTATATATAATCTACATTTTAATATTTAGCTACGTTTTTCCTCAAAGTAACGCCTGAATCTATTATTTACTCGAACGAATTGCTAAACTTAGTTGCGTCCGTACTCGGTGAATATTTATTTAAGTTAGTTTTCCCCGAGCGAAAACAAACTGTATTTCCTGAATTCAAAGAATATTTTTACTTTATAAATTCTAGTACAATCATAGATATAATTAAATTTCGGTAGATATGGTACGTTCTCCCAGCACTAACTCAACAGTGGCAACACAGGCCTGCGCTGTGTTGCAACTAAATGCAAAGACATGCTATTTCCTTTTGCAATATACCTACGTACCTAATGAACAACAAAGATGGAAAGACGTACCTAGACCGAAGTGCGACCGAGACAACAATACGCTCGCGAAACACGAACGCCGGCGGTGCCGGTCCGACTGTGACTGAGGTAATATGGAACTCTTAAATTAGGTCCAATTAGGTCCACCCCTAATTGGACCTAATTTGAGCGTTCCATTTTCGAGAAGCTAGCCAATCTCTCGAATTTCACTTACATCAATGGGTACAATACAATCCAGTTTAATCATAATGGGTGGTGATTATTCCAAAACCCTTGGATTTTGGCATTTTCAGCAGTGGAAGAAGGTAGCACACCTTCCTAGATGAGGACTGATGTTATTCACCTTACCTCACCTCACCTCAACAGCATATATTGGTCCACTGCTGGACGAAGGCCTCCACCTGATAAGCGTCTAATTAGCTGTTATCTATTGGGGGTAATGCCCGCTATCCCCACGCTGGGCATGCGGGTTGGGTATCGCAGTTCGGTGGTAGAATTGATCTGCAGGGGGCCCTGCTACCCGCCCCCCCGATAGGTATCCCTTAGTTGCCTCTTACGACACCCGCGGGAAGAGTTTGGGTGGTGCAAATTCTAAGGCGGCACCACACGGCTGATATTCACATACCTACCTAAATAAAATGATAAAATTTTCCAATAACATTTCAAAAGGTTTTTATAAACAAAACATGCAGTTAACGATGTCAAATACTAGTTAATTATGTACTTAAATTTGGTTATATGGTACCTTTCGTGGAACCTGTTCAAAGAAAGTGACATAAACTGACTACCGTTAATTAAAATCATAATGAACCCAAGATGAAGCAAATTACTCACTGACTGCTCTTTCATCCATGTACTTTATATTATCATAGTACCTATAAAACAAAGTCGTTTTTCGCGTCTGTCTGTCTGTTATCCGTGAAACTAGATAAGATTATAAAAAAATTTAGAGTAACCAACAGTCTGCAGTTAGCTCATTTGCTCAATTTAAAATACTAGTATACCTAACTTTCTTTGTGAATAAAGGCTATTGCCAATAAAAACTTATTCTACGATCTATAGTAATTTAAACTAGCAAAAAATATTGTGATATTGACTGAAATATGACGATAATAAACGCAAAATAACTTTATTCACAAATAAAATTATACTAGTATTTACAATTGAAACAATTGAGCTAACTGCTGACTGTGGGGTACCGAGGCTTTTCGGGTTTTCAAAAAACTATCTGAGCGTCTGGTCGAAGCGACGCGTGACCCGAGAGCTGGTGAATATCTGGCACAGTTATAAGCATTGCCATATAGCGGGGCAATGCAGCCAGCGTCTTGGGGACGCTTCCGACTGGTGTTGAAAAGGATCAGTTGAGCTATCTGTAGATAATTGTTAAAAATATCGGAAGCAATCATGACGATTTGAAGCTTTGCTAGCGGGCACTGCGTAAACAAAACTACTCTGCTACGTGCGAATCCCGGGCGGGTCACTAGCTACGAAACAAATTGATGTCGTTGAATAAGTATCAAAAGACCATGTCAAAAGGCGTTTGAAGCGGTGGTGACATTGAATCTAATGGTGTTTTTAATTGGAGCAGGCTTGGTAAAAATATCGGGTGGCGACATGGTCGAAATTGAAGTTAATTTATACAGGGTCAGATAGAGTAAGCCCCGACGTTATACTGGGTCACTACCCCGGTATAACGTCGTACTTCATTATGTCCAAAGATGTACGTAGACTGATGTACATCTTTTAGACGATCGAGAAATACTACAACTGTTTTTGCTGAAATTATTTTGTTTTACCAATGAAGTAAACCGGGTACTGCGGGCATCTGGTCGAAGCGACGCGTGACCCGAGAGCTGGTGAGTATTTGGCGCAGCGCATCAGCATTGCCATACAACGTGGCAATGCAGCCAGCGTCTTGGAGACACTTGCGACTGGTATTGATATGGATCAGTTGAGCTACCTGTAGATGGTTTGCAACAGTTTGCAGTTAGCTCAATTGTTTCAATTGTAAATACTAGTTGTAATTTATTTCTATTAGTTGACTAGCTGCGCCCCGCGGCTTCGCACGCCTTAAATTTTCTTTGCTATAAACCTCACGGAGCCCGAGACCTTTCCAACGAATGCAAAACCGTGGAAATAGGTTCGTGCGTTCTGGAGTTATAGCGTCAGGAAGGAAAACCCGACTTATTTTTATATAGTAGATTGTAATTTCCTTTTTGAATATCAATAAAGTATTGTTTGACAGTAATACATTCTGGTTTAAGGTTACCTAAATAATGAGTTCAAAAGCCTTTGCTCTATGGAGTTAATTTATGTACAAAGTATTTTAGTTTTTTTTTCCAGCCCAGCCAACCTCTTGACCTCTTCAAGGTGATACCTACTAAATAAATTAGTCAAGTATTTCTGAACATAAATCTGACTTAGACTTTCTTCTAATACTAATAATGGTTACGAGACGACAAAAACAAACTAAAAATAGTGACGCAATGACTTAATTCAACATTGTGTTATATAGACAGCCACAGGCTTCTCGTCTACAATAAATAAATAATAAAACCAGCCAATTTGTAAGTAAAATAAAATGAAACTTTCTTTAGTACTCGGGTACATTGATAGCTTATAAAATGTGCAACAGCTCTCTCTGATTACTCTCAGCATTTTCCAGTGATGTGATAAATTTTCATGAACCTCACCCAACTCGCGACTTACGCGTACTGACGTGAGGCAAATTACATTTTGCTAGTGGAAACTGGGAAATTGTATCTATATCTACTCCACACTCTGAAAAAAACATATCAGCATTGAGTCAAGATCACAAGGATTCTTGTTTTTATGGCGGTTCTATGTATATTTCCTTTTATTTCTTGGGGACGCTTCCGACTGGTATTGATATGGATCAGTTGAGCTACCTGTAGATTGTTTGCAACAGTCTTCAGTTAGCTCAATTGATTCAATTGTAAATACTAGTGTCATTTTCTTCGTGTAATATTCTTTTGTCTTAAAAAAATATTTCTTCAGGAAAAGCTAACAGTTACAAAATGTATAGTTATTTATCTAGATTTGGTATACATAATAATAATGACAACCTTAGTTAATAATGCAGCCCACGACGCAATTCACAGACTGCTGTATGTATAAATTAAGAAAATTTAAAGAAACTTTGTTTAATAAATAATGTGGACAATTGAAACTTTCACACTTGATACTATTACAAGTACTGCGAAAGCTTGTATGGATGAATGTTTGTTAGGTACTTCTTCAAGGTAGTCTGGAAGAGATTGCTCTTGAGCGATAAGACCATTCATTTTCGCTTATTCCATAATAAATATTTCGTAAATTATTGTTCAGTTAGTGCAATGTAATTCTAGACTAGGAATAACATCAAGGATACTTTCATCCCGGAAAAACGCATGGAAAGTTACGCGTAGAAGTTAGTTTTACCTTATTAATTTATGTTATAATCTATGGTTTGTGTTGTTTGCACCTGTGTTTGCGCAAACACTTGTGCACTATAATATGTCCTGCGCATCTGGCTAGTCTCCGATGAGACTGGCCGCCGTGGTCGAAATTCGGCTATGAGGACATTAACATTAATTAATCTATGGTTATTTTAATGTATTTTTTTACCTACCAAAAGAGACTCGACCACGACTACAACTATTATACCACAAAGTCTCCAATTAATCTCATAATATTTATGAGTGATCTCATAAATAACAGGAAAAAGAAAGTCAATCATAGATTTTCACGGCCTACAAACTACTTTGCAATACTTTGCAAACGACATCTTTATTCCCAACAAACAAACAACCTGTTGAACTGGCGTCTGTATGTCTGCACCACTATAGACATCAGTGTATGTATAGAAATAGAGGCACTAGCTTTTGTTTGCACCTTTGCTCGTATTATTCGGGACAAAAATTGTTCTATTAGTTATTCCAAGAAGGAGGGAAGAAAGAAAAAACTTAATAATCAGTAGTTTTTACGTGAGTGGGCAACATACATTATATCTAACCATCCATCCAAACTTTCGCGTGACACTAATATTATAAGTGAGAAAGTTTGGATGTTTAGATGTATGGGTGGATAGATGGATGGATGTTTGTTACCTGTTCACGCCAAAACGACCGAACCGATATGGCTGAAATTTTAAATACATGCTACATCTAAGCCTGGAATCAAACATATGCTTTTTATCCCACAAAACAGTTCCCGTGAGATAGAAATAACCTTTATACGTTTCCATGGAAACAACGCGTGCGAAGCCGCGGGCCAAAACTAGTTGAACTGGCGATATTAGTGTGACATTCAGTAGCAAATCAGTTTATTTATTTGATGTATCGGTCGTTTTCCCGATTAGGTCAGGACCCAGTTGACCCAAATACTTGAGATGTGAAGGTCAGGAGTGGTGAGTCAATGTTTTGACAGGGGCCTGTTTACTTCACCCCTTTAATCGTTTTAATTTGAAACCTAGCAAAATATGGAGGTTATTTTTACAACTACAGGATTTTTATTCATGTTTGTTTAGCTTCTGCCGGCGGCTATAAGCATGCACTTGTCCGGGATAAAAATCGCATACACGCCTGTGCTTCTTAGGGATCTCTCGTCTATCGAGATCTGTTTAGCTGTTTTGAGTTTAACAGACAGACAGAATTACTTTCCAATGAAAATTACAATCAAATAATAACGTCCCCTAGACGCTGGCTGCATTGCCCCGCTGTATGGCAATGCTGATGCGCTGCGCCAGATACTTACCAGCTCTCGGGTCGCGTCGTCTCGAAAAGACGCTCAGACACATTAATTGATTACATTTTTTTCCAATAATAATTTTAATTAATGCCTGGTTAAAAATAACGCACGTTACTACGTGCGTTATTTTTAACTTGATAAACAAGGCGCTTCCACTGAAGCGCCTTGTTTATCAAGTTGTCTGAACATTAGGTATTGCTATATTTACTTATTTATTGCATTCATGTCCAATACAAGGTGTTACAAATTTTTAGGTTGAATCTACACGAACCCTGTAAGAGTTGCAACATTCTGAGTTAGAGTTCTTAGGTATAAAAATAAATGGTTTACATTATTCATTTAGTCCTTATATAAATTTAACATTAGCTATTATTACCTAAAATAAGTAGGTACTCTAATCGCAGAAACATAGAGATTTTGAATTAATTACCTTTCTCACTGCCTATACCAGATAAAGACTCGAAGAACTCTGTGTTGGTCATCAATCTTGTCCTACAACAGAAAATAATGTTAGCACCATCAAGAGTAAGCTCTCAGAAACTATTATAATAGGTAACCACAATAAGATAACACGCCCGTAGCCTAAGGCAAATAATAAGATTGTATGAAAACTTTTTGTTTTTCGACTCATCGTCATTCTAGAAGTTGGGTACTTTTTATAGCAAAGAGTTTTCATGCAAGCGTGACTACGAGTTATGAAAACTCTTTGCTTTATGACTACCGATGAGATCGTATAGTTCTACGTTCCTTGCCCTCAGGTCAGCAGGGCCACCGAGCTGGGAAAACTGGTGACTCGGCTGCAGCAGGAGCGATCTGAAGTGGCTTTCTTCATCTTTACCAATGGAAGTACTCTCAGGTATTTAATTATATTTTTATATCATAAATAGCATAACACACGCTCTGCTTATTTAGAGGCCAGAATGATGCGGTGTGAAAATTTCCAGTTACTGGAAATTTTCACACCGCATCAGAAATGCTTACCTACAGGCCAGATGATGCGGTGTGAAAATTACCAGTAACTGAAAATTTTCACACCGCATCATCTGGCCTATAGGTAAGCATTTCAGTTGTTTCCGGCTTATGTCCAGCAGTGGAATAATAAAGGCTGATGATGATGATTCTGACATATTCCAGTGAGTAACTAGTTGATGTAACAAGCAGATGGTCCACCTGATGTAACGTGGTATGTGAAACCATTGTAGTGCATCAGGAATGATTGCGGATGCTAGAGCTGATGGCTTTCCCGTTTTATTTTAAAAACGCATTTTCTCTTTATTGCACCGTATCAAAGGTAGTCAAAATAGTATTCTGAACATAGTAAGTTCAAAATTCGATTCCACAATTATACATTTTTTGATTAAAACGATTATCTAGAATTTAAGCAATAAATGTAAAGTTATTCTATTTTTAGTACAAAATAATGTAAGAAAAATAAGTTCCTCTCTTTTTGGGCGTTCCGAATGTTTTCGTCGATGCACTACCTACCCTAAATAAACCCAATTATTCCAACCAAAGTTGTAAGGCCTCCATGTAGCCTGGAAGGTAGGTTATTCCACAGTCAACCTTACTCAACCGCATGATCATAACCGTCATTAAATGATAGTACTTCACAAAAAAATGGCATAATCTTACCTTACAGCATTATTTACTACCAAAATTAAACCCTCCTCGGGCCAAAATTCTTTGAAACCGTTGGTGCGTATGATCCCTGAGCTCCATCTATTATTATAGGCTCGACTTCACTATTGAAATTAGCATTTAATCTTGAATGCGTAAGAGCGATAATTTTCTTTTATTTTTATACAAACGCTGTTATCGGTTCGTACAAATCATGAAAGTACCTACACATAATCCGTATGAATACTTTATGTGAATATACTCGGAACATTTCCTTGTGAAATGTTTACAAACACAACAGTATAAATGCATCGAGATTTTACTACGAATGTTTTCATCACAAATACATTATACAGATTGCTTCCCTTACAGCGGAATACGTAAACATATCAACAGAGAAACTAAGTTGAATTTTCAGTCGATGAGATAACTTCCCTTCTTTGAAAAGAGTAAACCTTCTAGTAGATTTTTATTTTCCAGCAAAAAGTTTCACCACTCAATCATCCTCTTTTCGTTAATTTGATGGACCGAAATTCGAAAGCCTCAAACTTTTTCATAAGTGACTGGCCCTTCAGCTATCCGATAATTAAATTCAAAAGATAATTTTAAAAATGGAATGAAAATCTTATTTATCAATCTAATTTTCGGATGCGTTTTCGAAACATCAATCATCTTTTATTTGTGTTTTGTAATCTTTTCTTTTTGTGGTCGTACAATTAAGTTATTCTTTATGCGAGAAACATTTTCCTAGAATCTTAGACGGAAAACGTTCTGAAGGATTTCATCGTTCTTAGAGGCAGGTGTTTGTTATTCAAGGAATAATGATTATTAGGGATACCTATCTAGCTACTTATTGTTACACTTTCTTTCCTAACTTTTAGTTCCCAGTTCATTTCGTTCGTCCCACTGGCTAGGCCGGAAGATAGCCCCCCCAACCTTTAGGCTATTTATCTAAATGCATCATCATCAGCCCATAATTAGTCCACTGCTGAAAATGCCTCTTCTCCGAACGAGGGGAGATTTTGCATCATCACGGTGGCGGAATGTTGAATGCTCTACTTGTAGGTTCCCTTAGATGACTCTTATGACATGGTTGCTCTCTAATAATCTAATAATCTCTGAGAAGTCTCTCTCCATGCCATTTACATCTGTTCTGCGCCAGCTTTTAGTTTAAAATGTTTATTTTTTTGCCCGCGGCTTCTCACGCCTTTATCTTGTGTGTGTCTTTAACCTATGCTTAATGTTTGGCGTGAAGAGGTAGGTAACTAACATCTAAATAACCAAATTTTTAATTTATCTGAAAATTTTACGTACAGGTCGAACCTAACCCAGCGGTTCGCGGCCACCGACCTAGCCATCCAACAGATGGGGGACCTGCCACTCCTGGTCTTCAAGAACCGCTCGCTGGCTATCCCTGAATACGTTTTCCTCACTGAGCTCAATGACCTGCGGTAAGTGCTACTTTTCATCCTTATAACGTTACAACAAAACTTGTTGATGTTCACCGAAAAAAAACTGATATAAGTAGGTGAGTTAGTTTGGTTCAGAGGGTGATTCTACCAGGTATCAGTCCGATAGCTGACCAGATTCTTACGGGTGCGCTCTAGCTGCTCCACATCTCTCTTATCCTCGTGGCAGAAGTATACTCAAATGCCTTCACGATTTCATGTCCCATTTTTAGGGTTTCATACCTTAAAAGGAAAAAGTGAACCCTTATAAGATCACTTTGTTGTCCGTCTGTCTGTCTGTCCGTCTGTCAACTCTCTTTTCTCAGGAACGCTGGAGGTATTGAGGAGTCATTAACATCAATTACTCAAGTCCGTAAGCTCTTGGAGCCGTGATATAAATAAAACTTCAAAGTCAACGCAATCAAAAGTTACAGCCGTTTATGTCCGAGTATTTTGAAATTTCCAAGGGAATCACATGCACACAAAACCTATAGGGTACTTCCCGTAGACCTAGAATCATGAAACTTGATAAGCAGCAAGGTCTTATAGTACAAGTAAAGGGAAACACCCGAAACCATATATTTGTAATTTATTAACAAAAAAAAACTTGATACTCGCCATGGACCAAAACCTATAGGGTACTTCCCGTAGACCTAGAATTATGAAATTTGGCATGAAGCAAGGCCTTAAAACACAAGTATAGGAAAAAATCCGAAAACAGTAAATTTGTAGTTTATTCACAAAAAAAAATGCTTTTGATTCTCGCCATGGACCAAAACCTATAGGATTCCCGTTGACCTAGAATCATAAAATTTAGTAAGAAGCAAGATTTTATAGCACAAATATACGGAAAAATCCAGAAACCGTAAAGTTATTATATAATTCCAAAAAAAATGGTTTGATTCTTGGATAGGGACCAAAACCTACTTCCCGTTGACAAAGAATCATGATAATTTGGCAAGACACAAGGTCTTACGGAACCCTTAATGCGAGAGTCCGACTTGCACTTGACGTTTTATTTGATGCTCAACCGGCACGTTTGTGAGTCACCGTTAGAGACAGTTTGTTTCTTCCTTTTTCTTTTCCGATAACACTTCAGAGCGACATAGCAGAAGTTGCACGAGTCCAACCATAGAGAGTCGTTATTCCGTGTGCAAAGTAGGTATTTCACAGTAACTATGTAGGTCGACAAAATGGAGGCAAGTTATAGATAGATAGATAGATAGAAGAGTTATTTGGAGATAGTTCCGTGAATGTAATAATACATACAAGTACTCGACTTCGCGACTACAAATTTTACTGAACTTAGTTTTTTCTGTGTGGTAGAATAATATCATAAGAGGACAAACTTTTATGATATTATTTTGTAATGATGTCCTCCTAGCCGTGACTTATTAGAACTAAATTTACATGTGACTGATTGAAACAAATTTTATGCTTTTTGCGTTGTGACCAATTAGAAAACTTTTTTGCTGTGACGAATAGTTGCCTAAATCCGAATTTCGACCGCGGCAGCCAATCTCAAAGGAGACTAGCCAGGTACGTACGGTGCACTCTCTATTCCCTCACTATCATAATCCGATGAGACCGGCCCACCTATACAACCGGAAGGGGATATTCTGTATCTAATCGTGAACGAATAAATAACATTAAAATGAAACAACAGTATTTCCAACACGTTGTGACCAAGGAGTTACTATAATCCTATTGTAGGGCAAATGACTGACCCCTAGGAATAATTAATATCATTTTAAGCCTGTATTATACCACTGCAATAGAACCCCTTCCCATTCATCCACAGAAGTAAATAATCCCATAATTTATCTACCATTATGCAAGTTTCCGACAGGTGTCATCCAACTAGGTTGATATCATTAAGTAGGTAACTTAGAACTCTAGTTTGCAGCATTGAAGTTGTAGAGTGGTGCAATCGATCAAAGGAAGCTTGAGAAGTTCTGAGTTTAATCTAACTTTTCCGATCCCATCCACTTTGTTAATGGAATTACCTGGAGGACGGTAGTTACTTAGTGCATGACAGATTTCTTTATAGTACCAAGTTGCAGGTGTTTTCGTTCTCTGGACGTCTCATAATTGGACGTTCAGCAACTTTGTCTGATAACTTTGACGCATAAAAATCCAGTCTAAAACGTCAGTTAGAATGTAATCCTCTGATTTAATTTTAGAAGAACACCACCCTCACTTAATACTTAATAGTTAGAATTGTAAGAAATTAACTAATAGGTATCCCATAAGTTTTTTATTCTTACTTTATTCGTATTCTTATCTCTGATAAATGTTTTTATGACATTAAAGAATTTTATAATCAATAAATAACCTAGTTTAAGTTAAATTTGGTACGTCCATAATTAATGGATAAAATGTTTTTCCACCTAGCTTTTAAGATATTTTTTGTACAGTTTCTACAATAAATGTCATTTCATTTACAGATAAGTCTCGGGGATATTGCGAATTTCTCCCACTATCCAGTGGATATACCCCAAAATTCAATTCGCGGTTTTTTTATCTCTTGACACCTCCTTTCTTTCTACGATCAGCGATTTGAGCTGTAATATTATGAAAGTCAATCACGTCAAGTTATCCTTTGTACTCATCTACTGTAATCGCATCTATAGACGTCACCCTTCAGCAAAACAGCGTTCACTGACTTTCGCTAATAATGTCAAAAGTATTTCGTGGAAATCGGCCTTAGAATCCATTTTCTGACAAGAGCGGGTTTGAAAGCGAAGTTTCGTGAATTTTTAACGGAACGTACATATACTGTCAAATAGCTTTTGCTGTATACTGAATAACGGCGCAGTTTCACTAGTAAATAGTGCGAATATGCAGTGGCATGTGTATGATAAGTTTTCCCGAGTAGATCTCAGGGGGAAAACTGGAATAGCCCTACGAAACCAGCCAGTAGGATCACCCATTTATTCATCACATTCATCATCATTTTAACTCTAAGGTTTTGGCCTAACGGAGGGTAGGTCATATATTGATTTGTGAGTCGAATAAATAAAATGCTCACCAGCAACAGATCGTCTGACACAAACAGGGCCCTAATTCCACAAAACAATGGTGTCGTCTCAGAATGACCCATTTAGGCATTTTACCTTTGCATTTTACTTTTTTACCTACTTCTAACTAAAATGTCCAAATTATGTCAAAAGTATCAAAGTTGAACCCATTTCATCCTCTCCATACAAATTTCACCGCGCGCGTTATCTAGACTCTCTTTCATCTATGGACGACTCTGCGACGATACCATGTAATAATTTTGCTATAGTTAACACGTCCAGTGCCACCAGCTCGCCGTGCGTGTTCACGTTATTTTTATTCTAGTGCCGGTGACAAACCTGGTGCGTCCACCGTGAAATGTACGCGGCATCTGGCAAGTCATAATGACAATCGTGGTGGCATTAAACGGGTTAAATGAAAAGAAATAATAATGGAAATCATTAACGCATTCACTGCCCAGCCTCGGTGGTTCGACCCGCAGGGGTGCGCCGCAGGGGCCTGCCTCCGTCGGTCGTACTTACCACTGAGCCACAGGAGGAAATCTGCGTCTTGGGCCATGAAAGTGTTAAGCGATAGGTTAACAGAAATCGGCCACAGGACTTTTATCTGAAGGGACTCATTTACGCGATTCACAATCACAACCAAAAAAATTACGCTGGCTTAACCCGAGCCTAACGGTGTCTTCATTTTCATTTTAATAACCCATTGGACCCTATAGAAATCCGACATTAGGATCGTTTACGACCTGTACTTTTACCGTCTCTTCGCTGGCATAATTAAGGATTATTCAGGACTTTTCCAAAGGTGAGAATAATGTTTATGGTGGATCAGAGTTCAATTGCACAATAAAACACAATGATACCCTTGATTACAGCAATCTGTCTTTACGGGATCTTCTCAAATAAAGATTAATCGTCCTCCCTGCATTCCATTAGGGGATGTTCATTTGTCTCTTAAGAGATTAGCGGTTTGATCGAGAACAGGTTTCTGTTGTTTATTTTACCTGGGAATATCGAGTGGATTATTTTTCAAATTATAAGTTACCAAAAAAAATCTAGTTTTTAAAAGCGGCGCAGGAGGTTGCGGGTTCGGAGGTTCGGTACAAATATTTGTTCCGGGTGATGTGGTCGTTCCTATATAATAAAAAAAAAAACTATTAATAAATAAATAATGCTGGACAATTCACACAGCATTATCTAGCCCCAAGGTAAGCAGAGCTTGTGTTATGGGTACTAGATAACTGATATACATTACATAATAATATACGAGTACATAGATAGATACTTTTTATTATATATAGAAAACGACCAGAACACCCTGAACAAATATCTGCAGATCGTACAAATATTTGTTCCGAGGCGGGAATCGAACCCGCAACCTCCTGCGTCGCAGGCAGACCTTCGCCCACCGCGCCACAGAGGTCGTCAAAAACTATTTATGTAATGTATTATATTATGTAAGTATATCAGTCCTCTAGTACCCATAACACTAGCTCTGCTTAGCTTGGGGCTAGATGATGCTGTGTGGATTGTCCAGCATTATTTATTTATTATATATTTAAATTTTTATGTCAAACTTAAAAATTTAATAATTCTATTTAGACATTTATTTATGAAACACTAGCTGCGCCCCGCGGCTTCGCCCCCGTGGAAATTTAAGTTTCCAACTTTCTTAATTTTTTCTTTCATAAGAACCTTTTCCTGACAATAACAAACACAACAAAGAAAGAATTAGCGAAATCGGTCCAGCCGTTCACGCGTGATGCCGTGACCAAGGAAAACGGGTTTCATTTTTATATATGTCGTGGCCATATCCTAGAATTGATCACTTCATGATGTAACCGATCATTTCAAGAAATGGTAGAATTTCATGAAATGGAAAATACGCGCTGGCCATATCATGATGTAGTCAGGCCAGATCAATGAATAATCAGCGTTTAACGATATGAAAAGCTAAATGCACGGCTACTTCATGATAAGGTCAAACAATATCATAAAATAGTTACATTATCCACCGTTAGAGGCGCTGATATTGTTTTGTTTTGTTTTTGACATCTGTGATTTTTTAGTGTTTGTTTGTTTCTGTTCTGTGATGCATCATGTCGGCGGACAATTGTTTAGTTAAAAGAGCGAATAATAATGTGCAATAGAGGACAAAAATGAAGTAAAGAGCTGTTACGATAAAAACTACAGGAATTTTATAAAAGTCACTCGAAAAACGAGCATAACGTCTAAACTGAAAGCCTTAAGCAATTTTTAAATTTATAGTTCCTTCCTAATTCGAATTTTTCATTAAACCTTTTCATCATCATCATCAGCCTATATTAGTCCACTGCTGGACATAGGCCTTCCGTAATGAGCGCCATAGCTTTAAACCTTTTGATGTCATGGAAACCCTACATAAATGATATGGCCAAACGTTGATGGAAATATCATTAAACGTTGATGCTTAAACGATATAGTCAGTTTTAGCTGGCCATGTCATGAAATTCTACCATTTCATGAAACGGTCGGTCACATCATGAAGTGATCAATTCTAGGATTTGGCCACGACATATATAATAGATAATAGAAGCTCACAGTTTACACCAAAATGCTTACTGCTTATGCTAATTAAAACTAAGGTACAATCTAAGAGACATTTGAATAGAAGATAGGCTGACATTAAACAGGTCTACATGTTGGAACTTTAGTAGAAACTTAAGCGCTCGTCATGTAGGAGCATCTGGAGCATGGTTGGCGTGCTACGGTTTGCAGAGTGTGACATACGTGTGGTGTTCATTCGATTCCGTGATCTATCGGATAGCGTTCAATTGAGATTATGATCGTTCATTCTATAGTTTTTCGGTGTTGTGTGTTTTCGGTATTTCGTTATGCGGCCTCATGTAGTTTCGGTATTTCATTCTGCGGTTCCTGTTCTTTCGGGATAGCGTTCTCCGGTATTTTGACTTCCGGTATTCCGTAGTACAGTCAACAATCGGTGGTGTCTACGGCCGCATTTCGTATAATTATTCGGGACGTATAAAGTAATTGATTGTAGAATTGTTCAATAATCTATAATATAAAAATGAATCGCAAAATGTGTTGGTAAGCGCATAACTCAACAACGCCTGGACCGATTTCGCTAATTCTTTCTTTGTTGTGTTTGTTATTGTCAGGAGAAGGTTCTTATGAAAGAAAAAATTAAGAAAGTTGGAAACATAAAATTTCCACGGGGGCGAAGCCGCGGGGCGCAGCTAGTCTATAATATAAAAATGAATCGCAAAATGTGTTGGTAAGCGCATAACTCAACAACGCCTGGACCAATTTCGCTAATTCTTTCTTTGTTGTGTTTGGCGTTGTCAGGAGAAGGTTCTTATGAAAGAAAAAATTAAGAAAGTTGGAAACATAAATTTCCACGGGGGCGAAGCCGCGGGGCGCAGCTAGTCTTCTATAATATAAAAATGAATCGCAAAATGTGTTGGTAAGCGCATAACTCAACAACGCCTGGACCGATTTCGCTAATTCTTTCTTTGTTGTGTTTGTTATTGTCAGGAGAAGGTTCTTATGAAAGAAAAAATTAAGAAAGTTGGAAACATAAATTTCCACGGGGGCGAAGCCGCGGGGCGCAGCTAGTAGTCTATACAAATATTATAAAGAGGAAGGATTTGATTGTTTGTTTGTATTGAATAGGCTCCGAAACTACTGGACCGATTTGATAAATTCTTTCACCGTTAGGAAGCTTACTTTTCAGGAAGTGACATAGGCTATATTTTATCCCGGAATTCCCACGGGAACGGGAACTACGCGGGTGAAACCGCGAGGCGATCGTCTAGTATAAATTATTTACTAATAAAATGTCATCCTCATTATCATCATCAGCCTATATTAGTCCACTGCTGGACATAGGCCTCCCCTAATGAGCGCCATAAATAAAATATTAATCTTAATATATATAAATCAGGTGTCACGTTGTTTGTCCGCGATGGACTCCTAAACTACTTAACCGATTTTAAATTAAATTTACACACCGTGTGCAATTTGATTTAACTTGAAAGATAGGCTAGCTTACGTCTTAATTTATAGCCGCAATATTATTTTATTGCAAATTATTTGTCTATTACTTGACATTCACAATTATCTGTTATCTCCAAACGATTTTAACAGATGGCGATATCTGTTGACTGGATTGAGTAAGTAATCAATAGATGGCGCTGCTATGTTGCTAATTATTTGTCTATTATTTGACAAAGAAGATAATATTTAACTGACTGCTTCACCCGTGCGAAACCGGGGCGGGTTGCTAGTATTAAGGGGGTACCTACCCTCAAATTGCTTATTTTCAACTCCGTCGGACCTCCATATCTTCCAAACTACTGAATATTTAACTTTGAAATTTATATATGGTAAAGTTCAGGACTTATTCTATCGATCATATGTTTCGAAAACACGATTCCATAAAATTTTCTCGATAGAAAAAAATCGCAAAGTTACCTCTAATTTTTTACTAAAACCCTAATTTCTCAATAAATACAGATGATACGATCTTGAGATTAAGCATAGTAATTGAGCTAAGTATAAAGAACATTTTATATGTTGCCTTGTTTTCAATTAACTATTCTAATGTTTGTGGGGAGCAAATAACTACTAAAAACTTGATTTTTGGGCTTACGCCGCTTTGCTCTGTCCCGCTCCTGTGAACGCGAAATCCTATGCCTATCCTCTTCACACAATAACGAGGAAGGGTACCCCCTTAATATAGTTTTCGCTATAATATTTCATGTTGTCTGCGATAAAAATAACAGAAAAATAGCAGAATCATTAATCAAACAGTTCGCTTCACATTTTGAGTTATTTTCATTCGGCAGGGTTTTCCTTGATAGCGTAACTCAAAAACAAATGCCCTTGTTGTAATAATGCGTACCCACAGTGATGGAAAATAAAATTCTTAGCGGCATCCTAATTGCCGATCGCACGTTGCCCATCGCACATTGCCAGATCGCTATATCCCTGGGCAAGCGTCAAAAATTTTGACGATTTCAGTGATCTAGCGATGACGCGTGACTAATTAGGACACTCTAAATCTGTATGTTTAATCTCATTCTGCGACGAAATTGCATCGTTGTATTTTGTAATGCGCGATAGCAAGGCCAATCATAAACGGTTATTCCCAGAGAAAACCTATTTATAATTATTGAATTTGTAGACGTAGTGCCCAATAAGGTGAACAAAGGTATCATATTTCGTACTTAATTTTTTTTATAAATCGTAGACTGCTGCAGATAGATTTTTTTAAATATTTTTTCCTGAGTAACCGTGGTGCCCTCGTCAAGTACCTGCGGGGTTATCATTAATTACCGAACACCCTGTATATTTAGCATGTTCAAGCGATTACTTAGAAATTCTACTGAAACTGTGTCATACTCATAACTCACATGCAGTATTCAATAATCATTTAGAGTGGGTGTTGTGGGGTTTTTCTATGAATATCGTAAAAGCTTCTAATGGGTGTGACATGACACACCCCTCGTTAGGAACAGGTTAAACTTGATAATGACGTTAACTTAATCGACTGCAAAAAAACGATCAACTTAATCTATTTAAACTTTGCAGTTTTCAGAGTTAACTATTTTTAGGGTTTCGAGACCGGTTTCGAAATCCGGTCTCGCTTTCTCTGTCCTTTTTTCACTCTTTAATATCTCAGCAACTTCCGCAGCTATCAACTTCAAATTTAAAATCATAATACATTTCATGCACCTTTACAAATTTAAAGAAAAAAAAAAGAAAAATGAAACTGAACATTTTCCATACAAATTCTGATGTCAAAATTTTAAAAGATACCTACAGGGTCATGTGGGGTAGGTACCAAATGAAAAGTATTAGTTTGTACATTTCAAAATGGTTTTTGAAATTTCTGTAGGTTTGATACTTTTCGAAATATATTCAAACAAGTTGAAAAAATACCCGTACCCCCCGCCCCATTCTCCGAAGATTGAAGAGCGATCCATCTAAAATGTATGTAGCGTTTGTGGATATAATAATAATAATAATAATGTTGGACAATTCACACAGCATTACCTAGCCCCAAGGTAAGCAAAGCTTGTGTTATGGGTACTAGATAACTGATATATATATCTATAATTATATGGATCTATAATTTTGCAGGAAAAATATAGAGAAGTTTGTAAAACGAACTTCTTCTTGAAAAATGGTCAAAAGGGGGGAGTAATTTTCAAAAGGGGGGCTACCTTACTGAGTGGGGTATCAAGTTAGGTAGGCACGGTTTTTTAAAACGTACAAACCTATTGGTTTGTACGTTTTAAAAAACTCAAAAACTACTTAACCGATTTCAAAACTTCTTTACCATTAGAATGCTACATTATCCCTGAGTAACATAGGCTATATATGTCTAAAAAATAAAAGTCACCCGTGTGAAGCCGGGACGGGCCGCTAGTAAACGATAAACAAATTGTGGGCAACAGACCACGAATCTAGACTAGTAAAGTGACTGGATAGGATCGATGTTAGAAAACGAACTAGATTTTGGCGCCTCTCCAAGACACACGGTTTGCGTGGTATTATTATAATAATTATCAGGTTTTTCCAATATTTATTGACATATTAAAAAGGAGTTATTTTGTAGAGGCAGGCTGAAATTCTGATATTGATTTTGAGTAGGTATCTATGCAAATATGTAAACGTTAGAAATAGTAGAAAGTACTAATAGTAATAGTAGTAGTAATAGTAGGTTTTCAAAAAACTATCTGAGCGTCTGGTCGAAGCGACGCGTGACCCGAGAGCTGGTGAATATCTGGCACAGCGTATCAGCATTGCCATACAGCGGGGCAATGCAGCCAGCGTCTTGGGGACGCTTCCGACTGGTGTTGATATGGATCAGTTGAGCTATCTGTAGACTGTTTGCAACAGTCGGCAGTTAGCTCAATTGTTTCAATTGTAAATACTAGTAGATAGATAGATAGATAGAATAGATAGAAAACACTTTATTATACCACACAAATACAGGAAACAATACAGAGAAAAGCTTAGAAAAAAAAGGAAGTATAAAGGGCGGCCTTATCGCTGAAAGCGATCTCTTCCAGGCAACCTTGGGATGGACTGGAAATTTAAGAACAAAAAAGACGGTGGCACTGAATAAATATTTAAAGAAAACGAAACAAATACTTACACTACATACCTACAAAGATTAATAATAAACTTACATAAACATAAAATAAGGTTGTCTAACTCTTTACAAGGATATATTATGCTGATGAAGCAGTTTTTTGAAGATAGGAAGTGATTTTGCACGTCTGATGTCCAGGGGGAGATCATTCCATAGACGGGTAGCTTGTACAGTGAAAGATTTGTCATAGAAAGAGGTGGTGTGAGCAGGGACTTTTAAGATGAGGGTTTCAGAGGAACGCAAAGAGAGCGAGTGAGAGTTAGAGAGGAATTCGAAGCGCTCTCCTTGAGATAGTAGTACTAGTATAATTTTCTTTGGTAGAAAGTACCGTATTCTTAGAAATCACCTTAGATAATAATCTTCAATGGGGCCTACACATAGATAAGCTATCGAAGAGACTTAGTTCTGCAGCGTATGCAGTCAAAAAAATCCGTCATCTTATCGACGTGGATACATCTAGACTTATTTATTTCAGCTACTTCCATAGTATTATGTCTTATGGTATACTGCTGTGGGGGAACGCTGCAGATATTAACACCGTATTTGTGCTGCAGATGAGGGCTATTCGTGTTATGGGTCCCAGAGAATCCCTACGTGATAAATTCAAAGAAATAAACATAACGACAGTACCATGTCAATATATTTATGAAAACCTGTTGTACACTCATAGAAATATAAATCAATTCCATAAAAAAAAGCGATAAACATAATTTTAATACCAGAAATGAACATAAGCTCGCTGTGCCCACAACTAGGCTACACATAATTTATCTTTTAAAGGGAAATTTATGCGCTTCTACAACATAACTCCTAGTGAGTTGCAATTCAAACAAATTGTCAAAACCTTGCTGTGCAAAAAGGCTTACTATAAACTATCAGATTATCTAGAGGATAATAAAGCTTGGGACGGGTTTTGCTCGAACTCGAAAAATAACAACTAACAGACTAAAGGTTTCTTCGTCGCTTCTTTACTTTAGTCTACATACCGAATCGACAGAAATCAAAAATATCACTTCAGTTCTGTGTCAGTTTTTAGTTTTATAATTTGACCTTTTCTTAGTGTACATTTATTGTATTTATGGAAAAAAGAGTTTTCATGTTATTTGATTGCAGTGCAAGGTTGATGGGAACAGCACCTGTAACTAGGTAACACCTGTAACGATCGAAAAAAATTATGTAATTTAAATTACTTACTTCTCGTACCCAGAACAACACATATTTTCCACCTTTACAACCAATAGCAAGGTGCAGCCATATACCATCGAGGACACAGCCCCTACATAAAACACTCGTTAAACTTTATTATCAATTTATTGACGAATCATAAAAAAGCTACAAAAAATCTCAAACAAATGGAATCTTTTCATTCGGCTACTAATAGGTTTTGTAGGTGACGCCCGGACAATGGCATTACTTAATTAGCAATCGGCTATGAACTTTACTTACTAACCTACTACTTCCTATGCTTACGTTGGTTTCTTGGCATCACTACGCCGTACGCTGTGGCATGCGCTATGCGTTGCCGGACACAACTTTATATTAAATTATTATGTTTTATTTTTTTACATAATAAATAAAAACAATTATCATCGGTTTTGAATATCGATTTAGATGACAAGGCATGGTCGCAGGCCTCCCTGCCTGTCAAACTGGGAGGCTTAGGTATACGCAAAATTTCAAGTGTAGCCCTACCAGCGTTCTTGTCTTCTGTCTACAGCACTAGTTCTTTAGTTGAAAAAATTTTAAATCCTTCTCTTTTGGTCCCACCTGGAATGTCATTGAAAATTTCATTTTTAGACGAAGCTCGAACGGCTTGGCATAGTGCTTGCCCCGATGCTGCTCCCCCAAAATCACTTTTGTCCCAACGGCAATGGGACGGGCCTCTGTGTGAGTTGACACGGAACTGTTTGTTACAAACGTGCTCCAGCTCTGCAGATCGTGCCCGCCTCCTGGCCGTTTCTAAATGGGAGTCAGGACATTGGTTGCAAGCATTTCCTTCATATAACACTGGTACTTTATTGGATCCCGTAACTTTCCGTATCGCAACATGTCTCCGGTTGGGTGCAAGGTGTTGCGCGCCTCATCAATGCCAGTGCGGTACTGCTGTCGAACAGCTTGGTCATCACGGATTATCGTGCACTAGGGCCGCTGGTCGGATATCTCGCCACGCTAGCCTTAACGACATCATCCGGCGGGCCTTTGTCACCGTTAACGTACCAGCTATTCTCGAACCGAATGGTCTGTTGCGTGACGATGGTAAGAGGCCCGACGGTATGACACTAGTCCCATGGGAGTTGGGGAGGCCCATTGTGTGGGACGCTACATGCGTCGACACACTTGCGCCTTCCCATCTTCCGAGGACATCCGTGAGGGCGGGTGCGGCGGCAGATTTGGCCGAAGATCTCAAGAGGCGCAAATATGCAGGTCTCGACAGAGCCTACACATTTGCTCCCCTTGGAGTCGAGACCCTAGGTCCGTGGGGTACCGAGGCTCTTCGGGTTTTCAAAAAACTATCTGAGCGTCTGGTCGAAGCGACGCGTGACCCGAGAGCTGGTGAATATCTGGCACAGCGTATCAGCATTGCCATACAGCGTGGCAATGCAGCCAGCGTCTTGGAGACGCTTCCGACTGGTGTTGATATGGATCAGTTGAGCTATCTGTAGACTGTTTGCAACAGTCGGCAGTTAGCTCAATTGTTTCAATTGTAAATACTAGTATAATTTTCTTTGTGAATAAATTATTATGTTAATTTTCTACTCTAACTAAAATGTTCAAATTATATTAAACATTTGCACGACTATTAGTCGATACTTACTACTTTTAGACAAATATATTGATACCTTATTCTAAAACCATCTTTGTTAACCTATATTTATGCAAAAAAATAACCTAAATATTATTTCATTTCATTTTATTGCATAATCTTATGAAAAGTCTAGTATTTTTGTTTTGTCGAAATCTGCGTTAGTCGGGGCAAGCGCGGTGCCGCAGTACGCAGCGTATTGCGCCCCGATCAAGTGACCAAAGCTTTACTTACCTACTCCTGTAGCCCAGCGATCCAAATCGGATCCTGGCATTCGACTGAAGCCTTCTCCAGGCATCACGGTTCTGAGCTGTCTCTCGCCAGCTAGTAAACTTTGCCTGAGGAAAGACAACTCACATACAAAGATTTTATACTACGATCTGATCGAAAGAGGCTTATTCCTTTTCAAATATGAGCCCGAAAGTACAAATATTATTTATTTATTTATAAGGCATTGCCAAAGTAATACATAATAAAACGTTAAAAATGAACACAATTATATAGTTTCTCAGTATACTGAGAAACTATATTGTGTTCATTTTTTTTGAACGAGTGCTTCTAACAGGGTAAATTAATCGCTTCACATAATGGTATCCTCTCGAAATGACACATTTTGGCATTTTACCTTTGATGAAAGAAACAACAGATACGAGATACTCGTACAGAAACCGTGTCAAAAGTGTGAAGGTTGAGTCCATTCTATCAATCTCTCCGAGCAAATAGCACCGAAAGCTCTATCTAGAGTTTCTTTCATATGTGAACGATAATGCGACGATACCAGGCATGCTTTGTTGTGTGTCATTGTTGTCAATTGCGGGAGGAAAAACTCTATGGAATTTTATTTCTCACGCGTTTAGCGGTCAAACAATGATTTTCCTCATAGGTGTAGTATAAAGCACTATGTACAGTCGGCTGCAAAAATATGTATACACTCCCAAGTTTTCAATTTGACTAAATAGTAAGTGTATAGTAATTGTGATAATTTCTGTACCGCATTCTGACGAAGTACGATGACTACTTTGTACGAAAAACGTGTGCATGTCCTTTTATTTGAAAAGTTCCGAGTAAAATGAAAGTTAAACCTTGGAAGTGTATACATGTCTGTGCAGCTGACTCGGGAGAACTCGATAATGTAATGACACACTCGAAAGGAATCAGCCAATTACTCGCCTCAGTATAATGTACAAATCCTACTAAAAGATGGCTTAGGGTAAAAATGTCACCGGGTAAAATTGTCATCGTAAAAAGATGACCATTAGGTAGGCTGAAGATAACTTTGACAATATTTGATAAAGTAACGAAATATCGTTAGTATCCTCCATACATTAACAGACATAATTTTTGTTGAAAGCCAATTTTGCACAATCTCATAAGAGCTTAAACATAACTAGGTGTTCTTTATGATTAAGATGAAATGTGGTACGACGATTCTCGAGCAGTTGCGTCGGTCTTACCATAAAATCCAATGAAAGCATGCAGGTGGAATGAAAAGTGAAAAATATTGGATTTCTTATCTCGTAGTTTTCATTCTCAGCGCACTTCAATGGCTTATTCCATGTAAAAGTATAGGAAGAGAGTTCTGTGCATTATCGCGTTAAAAATATTGCAGACTCTTACGTAAGGTTACATAGCTACGTGCTGGGGGGTGCATTGCATGCTTATGAAAATTGAAAGAAATTTATTAGATTTCATGAAGCCTGACTTTAGCTTCAAACTACAGGTTTTGAAAGTTAAGCTTTTAGTTAATTCAGCGTTTACATTAAATTTTAGGCTGTCCTATTTTGGGAGATTGTGTGTCTGGTGGAACAAATGAAATAACTTATCATATATATCGAGGTTACTATGATCAATGATTATTTTTGATCATCATTATTTTTATGACATACAAACAATCAAAGACCAATGTTTCATTGAAACGTACCCCACGAAGAAGGATAGGTTCTTCATTGCCACTTCGTTCCTGGTAACATTCACCCACCACACTAAACTTATCGTTATACTTATTATCTCTGATTTTGCTAATACGGTAGAGTAGAATGGAATGAGGGACGCCAGTTTAACTCAATTTCAATAGATTATTGTAAATCAGTAAAAAATACAGCTGTAATAGCTGAATTTTAGAGGCACATAAAGGCACAGGCATGGCACAGGTTCAATATCCCTGAATCCATTTATTTGCCTGCCTCAAATTAGCCCGGGTGCAAATATTAGCTTTGCCACAGCGTAGGAAAACACATAGGTATCGACGCTTCCCCGGTGCTATCACAAGAGAGGCGGCTTTAACATTCAATGAACTCTAGGAGAGTTTTCTTGTAGATTTTAACACTAGCGAAAACCATTTTGCAATGCGGTCAAAGGTCCCCATTTGTTCCAGTTACCTATCTTATTTTCTATTGTGAGAGCTTAATTTTTACTATCCAACTAGTTTCTGCTCGCGGTTTCGCACGCGTTTTTTCTGTGGAAACGTTTATAGATTATTTCTATCACATAGGAACTGATTTATTAGGTAAAAAGTCCTTTGTATTATTTATTACCTACGTCGATGAAAAATTTCAGACAAATTCATCCGTTCAGTAAATAAATATTTTGTTAGTATTATTAGTGTCTGGTTCTGGAACTTTCCATAATACTTACTCGATGCTCTCTCTCTCTCTATCTCTGCAGTTGCTATTGGAAGTGGAAGTTTAATAAACGATTTGTTCGCAGGGCTAAGATAAACGACGGCACGTCAATGACAGAGGCCGTGGAATGGTACACCAACGCCAACGCTGCACTCCTCAACCACCTCACCAAGGAGATCAAGGATACGGATAGCACCACGATATGGAGGTCAGTGCGTTACTACATACACAAGCCAAATTTGATGTAGAATGTTTGTAACCACAACACAATTAATAAAAACTCACTTGCTGTTGCTATGGCGTCGAGTTTCAGATATACACGTTGGCACATTTAGATCGGTCAGTATGGGAAAGTCACTTAACACAATACATTACAAAGATAGATTTTTTTATTATGCATAGAAAAAACTCAAAAAACCCTACAAAAATATTTGCAGATCGTACAAACATTTGTCCCGAGGTGGGAAGCAAACCCGTAGCCGTCGTTAAAAGCACCGAGTTCACGCAATACTCGATGCACTGTGTCCTGCAGGCGTTGCTCTAATTCGTGACAAACAAGACGTGAGCTCATGTCCTTGTAATTGCACCAGCAAACAACTCGCTAGACAGAAAAATGTGGTCTAGGTAATTAAATTAATGAAACTATTGAGGAAACCCTGCGAACCGATATAAGTAACCTAATTAAGTTTTAATAAAGCGACGCGTGACCCGAGAGCTGGCGCAACCCATCAGAATTGCCATACACCGGGGCAATTCAGCCAGCGTCTTGGTCACGCTTCCGAGTTGTATTGATATGGATCAGTTGAGCTACCTGTAGATTAATATTAAGATAAAACAATATTTAGTAAGAATTCCGCGCAAAATGTTCTCTGATAAGCTCCAACAAAATGTAATACGTAGATTTTTTGCATCAGTCTGCAGTCTAGCGCAATTGTTTCAATTGTAAATACTAGTTCTAATTTATTTCTATTATTAGATTGTAATTTTCTTTGTGAATAAAAATAACCATGATAGTTATAAATATTGAAAAAAACCTTAATAAGTAAACTAATAAAGTAAAATTGTAAAGTTTGTAAGTTGTTTGTCATGGAAAGCCTAATAATTTGAACTTAAGATCAGATTCTGATTAACTTCCACTTACCTCAGAGCCCTCATCAGTACAGTAAAGTCCACAACAGAACATTGCTTCCCCGAAACCAGGGGGTTCGGCCGTATACCACGCTTGGCAGGCAGATTTGTGATCGCAGTGAAAGTGTTAGAAATACAGACGAAGCTGCTGCCAGTGGTATTTAAAGATATAAATAGCGGGAGCTCACTGATTGAAACAACGAGTCCGATCCAACCGGTTTATTGCGCTACCCTCGAATATAATAATAATAATAACGTTTATTGGAAAAGATTTAGACTTAAGATTATTACATCGTTGATCCCCAAACTAGGAGAAACCTGTATCTTAGGGATCTCCTTCCATGGGTTTTTTACATTATACATATCAAGCAAACGTTATACATATTTAGGTAAGAACAAGTGTGTAATTATTATACATTTTGTGATGGGTCTCCTGAGGAAACCAGTCTCGTAAGAGTCTGGGCAACAGGAGACCCCATGAGTGTGTGTGTATGTGCGTGTGTGATGTGTGTGATGTGCGCGTGTGTTTGTGATTGGTGCTCCAGAGGACACCGGTCTCTTAAGAGTCCGGGCAACAGGAGACACCATTTGTGTGTATTGTGTGTGTGCATGTTGAACGTGTGTAGTGTGAGTGTGTGTTTGTGAGATGTGCTCCTGAGAACGCCGAACTCTTAGGAGCCCGGGAACAGGAGCTACATAGATGAGTGTTAAGTACATTAATCTAAGTAAGTATGCTAAACATAAATACAATAGTGTAGGTAATTTACATTTTATAAAACATACTAAGTGTATAATATAGTAAGTAAAATAGTAATACATTAAATCATCTAACAAAAAGTAAATATAGTACATTTAGATAGGTAGGATACCACACTGCTCTTCTGGTAGGCTCTCTTATCCCAGAATGCTAGGATCTATACTATAGGCTTCGTTCATTTACTGCGTGAGAAAAGGCACGGGCAGAGGCTATATTCGGTTCTAGAATCCAAACTATTCTTAGTCAACAAAGAGGTTACATAACCTGTGAAATATTGGGTGGAAAATATTAAATGACAGACAGTTCCAGGCAATTTTGGGCTTTGACCTCTTTTTTCATTCTTTTATAATGTTGGAGTACTTCGGGAAAAAGCCATTTCATTCACCTCGGTCGTTTTGGAAGTCAAAATCTGCACCTTTTTCGTTGTTAAAGTATTTGCTTTTAATTGTTACCTTGTCTATTATGATTATGATTTTTTATGTCCTTGTTTACAGAAATATCTTGAAATAAAGAGCCGAGTAGATATAGTTATATGTAGTCTTCCGCCATTCAGACGACAATCAATAGGTACCTAACCAACCGACGCCACTGGTCTCGAGGCGTAATTATAGATGCATCGATGTAGAAAACTCGTATAAACTGTAGGCGATTATGCAATCGCTGTCAAACGTTGCAGCATGTTGGCAAAAGCTAAGGGTAATGGGAATGGACTTTGCCAGAAACTGGTATACAAGTAGTATGTATAAGACACAGTTTTAAAAGCTCGCGCGATTATCTTTTTTTATATCCACGCTGACGTCACAAATCCAGGCCTCCAGTATACGAAAAACAAATGATGATTGCGATAGCTTTTTATAAACGTTTGAAGATTTGGCCCTAAAATCACCATTTTGTTTTCGTTTTTCAAAATCACCGTGTACATTAGAATATATTTATGTTTGGATAAAAGACAGTAAAACAAATAAAATACTGTCCTAACGCGTAAGTTTCTGAGATATTCACAGATAAAAATAAGTAGGTAAGTACCTACTTTTTTCTTCATACATGTAAACGTCTCGGAAACCTGACCCCTGAGGACATTACATTACAGCACATTTTTATTTGTTTTAGTATCCTCTAACCGAATATATAACTTTTATTGTGATTTTTGCATGGATGGTGGCCCTAACATCTGTTGCCATTTTGTTAATTTTGCAGTTGCATGGCGATTTTGAAAATCTGTCTAAAACATTTTTTTTTTTTTAATATAATGTCCTAAAGTATCAGGTTCATATCCGGTTTCTGAGATATTCACATTGTGAAGAAAATATAATAATATAGTTATTTTCATCTGCAAGGAAAGCTTGCTGATACCGAACGGGAATGCACATAAACAATTTAGGCATAGACAATATTATAGAGCTAGGCAATATGTAGGCAATATAGACGTAGACAAAAAGAGATAGCCAATAGAGATGCATTTATTTGCTTTTCACACAGTACCTAGAATAAAACAGACATAAAATCTAATACATTTTGCAAATCAAGAGTAAACAAACAGTGGAAATACAGCAGGACAAAATGTAGATAGAAAAAAATAGAGTTCCTTCACTTACCTACCTAAACTAGTTCCATCCAAAACTGATGAGGAAAGCTTTACATATAAGATTTTATCACTGAACGCTTTTAGCATAGCTGTTATTCGTGAAAATGAATGAAACCTATGCGGACCGGAAAGTGGGACAAATATTATTGCTCGGCCATTATTTTTGCAACTGTCTCGTGTGCAATGACGTCACATATATGGGTCACTGCAATAACCGCTTATTAAAGTGAACGCCATAATCGGCGAGCCATCGATGTGACCCGACACTTGCTTGTTTACCAAGAGTGTTCTTTTTATGTATACAAGTGAAGTTGCACTTCACCGTTGACGCAAAGAATACCTACTAAGCTTCTCAAAAGTGAAAGCCTCAAATTAGGTGTTACGTCCAACCTACTGTGTGGTGCCGGCTTAGAATTTGCACCACCCCAACTTTTCCCGCGGGTGTCGTAAGCGACTAAAGGGTGTCCACCGGGGACGGGCAGCAGCGCCCCCTGCAGATCAATTGTACCACCGAACTGCGATCCCCAACCCGCAAGCCCAGCTGCCCAGCGTGGGGATCATGAGCATTACCCCCCACCCCATGAGATAAAAGCCAATAAGGCGCTTATCAAGGGGAGGCCTGCGTCCAGCAGTGTACCAATATAGGGTGTTGTGGTGATGGTCCACCCACCTCGGTCATAGTCAGACCGGCGCGTGGCGTTTGTGTTACGCGTAATTGCTACGAAGTATGTACCTACATACTTTAGTGTGTTTCATTGACTAAAAGACAACAGCAATACCCTTCATTAAAATTATTCCCCAACATTAGAAATGTAACTGTGAGCGAGTGTTTGTGTGTAGTTGTAACACAGGTCAGTTGTTGAGTAAGCGCTGGGAGAACGTTTGGTACGTTTACGTTACATCTACAGATTTTACTTAGATTGATGGTGTTACTGTCATTTTCGACTCTTTCATTTATTCATTAATTTTTCATCATCAGCCTATATTAGTCCACTGCTGGACATAGGCTTCCGCTTCTTTAGCTTACCGCATCCAGCATTTGTCTGCAGTCTTTCGCAGGTCGTCATCCCACCTGGCCGGAGGGCTTGTCGGCTCTTATAAAGTTCCATAAGAAGTATTGAAGACCGTACCCAGCTCGGTCCACATGTTAGCATTTTTTTTTACAAAATTAGAGGACAATGTAGTTAGGAACTAAGTATGATAAAGGAGTTCAGACGACTATTTTGATACCGCATTTATTAAAATCGCACAGCCGTTCGTATGCTTCGAGGTAAAAATAAATAATACACACAACCTCATCCAGCCCCAAGCTAAGCAGAGCTTGTGTTATGGATACTAGATGATAAACGTAATAGTTAAGTCAACATAGATATTTTTTTATTATAGGTACATCGAAATTACTCAGAGCACCCGGAACAAATATTTGTGAAACAAACAAATGTTTGTTTGATTTAGGACAAATGTCCCAAGGCAAAAAAAAAACAGCATTAGATAACCACATAGAAACACTTGAAAAAACCCACCCATGATGCCGACCTTGCAAAACTCATCAGACTGGTTAAAAAAATATTGGCTTTGACAGGTACCTGGTCGGCTTCAAGAATCTGCTGCGCAGCATCGAATGCAAAGGCATTGCTTCAGTGCTTGGGATCAATTACTTCGCACGGGGTTTTCTTCAAAGCAAGCCGTATGAACGGTGAGAATCTGTACAATATGAAAATTAATTGTGCATTATGAAAGCAATAAAAAACTTGAAACTTGAATCTGGAGTTTACATAAGTATTCTTGTCACTGATTTGTTAACATGTTTCAGTATCGGAAACCCCTGAGAGATACCTACTTTGCAATCTCAACCGGTTGCCAAAAATAGCTTGTATTTTCTACAAAATCAGACTATTTTTATTATCCTGTTTATGTTGTTTTGGACCGCCGTCACCGTTAAGCATTCTTTATGACATTGGTGTGAATTCAGATGTCACTAAAACTAAACTAAACTAATTTGACATGACTAAAAATGCTAGCCTCCCTTTCATAACGATCGAAATGAAAATGATGGCATCAATTTTAGATTTGTCAAAACAGTTTAGTTTAGTTTTGACGATATCTGTATTGAAAATCTGCTTTGAAAATCTTAACTTTATAATTTTCTGTCTGTATGCATAGTACGAAGTCAACTCTCAAGTTTTTGGGTTATGTAGCCATCTTTAAGGCGAATAGTAGGGTGGATAGTGGCGCCACTACATATTTAATTTTATAATTACGTTATACAAAGGAATTATCAAAAAATCGGACCGCGCGTAGACGATATCTATCATAAGCTTTTTTTAAATGTATCTTTAATAGTTTTGTACTGTATTATTTAGGAAGATACTTGTTTCAAGAGTTTAGTTCCTATTGGTGGCCACCAAGCTCTCCAAACAAGGTTTTTGATTGAATAACACAAAACAAAACTATTACAGATACATTAAATAAAAGCTTGTTATAGGTATCGTCTACCAGCGGTCCGATTTTTTGATAATTCCTTTGTATAACTTAATGATTAAATTAAATGTGAAGTGGCGCCACTATCACCCCTACTATTCGCCTTAATTGAGGGAAAAATAGGCTTTAAGTACTTAAATTCTTCCTGTTTATGTAATTTGTTGTTTTGTGTAGTTGGGGGTTCATTATATAAATTAATATGCTAGTTCATCCCTAGTTGAATAAAGTTAAAACCGTATCATGTTTCAGTTTCATTGCCCATATGGTGCTCGGCAGAGATCTACTAGATAACACTCTGAACTTGGTGCCGTCTCTCATTCCACTCCACAAAGATATCAAGGAAGGAAGCTCAGAGTTCAAGGTCTTGGAGAAGAAGTAAGTGTTTATGGTATATTTTATTATTATTATTGTAATACCTAAGTACTCGAACATGTCAATAAAGGTGCTGGATGCGAAAACAGGGCGCTAAGGCTAAGGCTAGGGGAAACCAATGTCCAGCGGTGGATTAGCATACCTGCCACCAGCATAATAATATGCTGGCCACTTTACAGTTTTTTTTTGTGTCAATTTAGAATCATATTTTCGAACAACTGGTGTAATTGCCGCAAGCCAAGATGCTCAGCCTGTATGTTAATGAGGTTTTTCCTCGATAAACTCTCGATTAATAATAAATTCGTAATGAATTTTGTAAACTTTATTGAAAAAATCCGAAAAAAAAATTAAAAAGTAGGTAGGTATGCAGTTCTTGTTTTCTAATGATTCGAGATGCTCATCCCTTCACGACTTTTCTCTAACTCTCATTGTTTCGGATTTGGCCGTTCACCCCCACCTCAAAAACCAAGCTGTATATTATTGCTGATGATTAGATAAAAATGTGAAAGTCAAATAGCTATACAGCTGTCAATTTTTTTTGCATGGACTGTAACGAAACCTCATACACATTTTCTAAGGCAATTTAAAAATCCAAGAATTTTCGAATCCGCCCTAAATTTCTTTTTACTTTTCGTATATTTTTGAAAGGTTTTGGATTATTAAGAAACAAAAAGCGCATTTTTTTATGAAGAAACTCCACCTAGCTAGCTTGACGCAGAGCTTAAATAGCTACTCCAGCTATCAAAAGCCCCTAGATAGTCTTAAATCTTTTACTGACTTTAAATTCTTTGACTCAGTTCCCCATTCCATTGGTATTACAAGAGATATTAAAAGTTAAATAAAGGATCTGGACAACATCTCAAAGACTTAGTCACTAGTCTATTATATGAAATAAGGAAAGTTTGTAAGTCTGTGATGTTGTTTCTGCAGCTGCTGATCCGATTTTGAATTAAATTTTTTCTTCGTGACCTAAGCAAAATCAGAGGCTAGTTAGAATACAAAATTATTCTTTGAGTGAAAGGTATAGGATATTTTCGTTATGAATGTTAACGGGCTATCTACAAGCCCTGTTTATGGTGGAAGAACACAAACTAAATCCAGGTTCGTAATCAAATCGCGCATAGAAACAAACTAAAATTAATATTTACTATTGAAACAGTTGAGCTAACTGCAGACTGTTGCAAACAATCTACAGGTAGCTTTACTGATCCAACTCAGTACCAATCGGAAGCGTCTCCATCATGCGATGGTATGCTCACAATGTTAAATGTACAAATTAATAAAACATCACAATAAATTAAATACAACTAAATCGAGATTACATACCTAATAAAAACTTGAATAAATATATTATAATAATTGAATTACTAACCTAAATGAATGTTAGATATTTTGTTTCGTTTTCGCTACCACTGCGCTGAAACGGACCCTCAAACCACAGGACCCAGCTGATAATAGACAACAAGCGGCAAGAAGGCAGCGTGTCCGATGCGATCGAGTACTTCGACCAGACTGCCACGTTCCTGGACAAGACACGGGCTGTTCAGAAGCAGCTGCGAGAAAATATCAGGTAAGTTCACATTCTTGTCTATTAAGTATAGAGAATTAGTAAAATAGGATCCAGCTGATCATAGACAACAAGCGGCAAGAAGGCAGCGTGTCCGACGCGATCGAGAATTTCGCCATGTTAATTCCATACCACCATAAAACGCAAGCCACTTTTTGAGAACTGTACCGATCAAATCAACCGGGATAAATGCCTTGAATGCCTCAACAATAGCTAAAAATAACGTCACAAACAATGTAGCCAAAACAGTAGACGGTTTGACACCTGACAACCGTTGGGGTAAAAGTTTTCTAGAAAAAAATAAGCTCTCAGATAAGTGATGTGTAGATCCCTTTGGTCCAGGTGGGATGCCGATCAGTAAAAGTCAAAGGTAAGCTGATGACAGGGCGCTACGGCGCTCAGAATAATCCTATATCCAGCCGTGGACAAGTTTGGGTTGACAATCATGATGACTGTTTCAGAGACCGGGTGAATGAAAACCTCCGGGAAGCGCGACAGAGCGAGCTGGTGTGTGCGGGAATCCTGGTGCTTGTGTGTGTGGTGTCGCCCATCATCATTGCGCTGGTCAGGAGTGCAGTCAATACTATACAGGTGAGTTTACTGATACTGAAAACTAAAATAACGAACGTGATGTGACAGTAGTCAGGCCATTAAACTCGGTATTTTCAAAAGAGTGGAATAGCTTTCGAAATTGACTTTTGGTTTGACGCGGTTCTTAGATAATAAAACGTCAAGCGAGTCGGACTCGCGTTAATATTAAGGGTTCCGTGAGACCTTGTTTGTGTCTTGCCAAATTATCATGATTCTAGGTCAACGGGAAATAGGTACCTACCCTGTATACTTTGGTCGAGGGATAATAGAAAGAGTAACTATTATAGATTTTAAATCGTTTTACAGAATTAATAAATTTTAAGTAGTTTCTGATATACAATCTCAAATAATAAATTTTTGTGTAAATCGGGAAAATTTCGCGAAGCGCGCGCCACCCCTAATCCTTCAGGGATAAAAGCTATTTTAAGTAAGAATCCCTGAGGGGTTAATAAACTACAAATTTACGGTTTTCAAATTTTTCTCGTTATTCGTGCTATATGACTTTGTTTCTTACCAAATTTTATGATTCTAGGTAAACGGGAAGTACCCAGTACATGTTTTGGTCTATGACAAGAATCAAAAGTATTTTTTTGTGAATAAACTACAAATTTACTGTTTTCAGATTTTCTTCTTAATTTGTGCTATAAGGCCTTGCTTCTTGCCAAGTTTCATAATTCTAGGTCTCCGGGAAGTACCCTATAGGTTTTGGTCCATGGCGTGCATGAAAACTATTTTTTAGTGAATAAATTACAAATTTATGGATTTCGAATTTTTTCGTTTACTTGTGCTATAAGACCTTGCTGCTCACCAAATTTCATGATTCTAGGTCTACGGGAATATACATAGATAAAGGGCAAGGCGAAGAGAAACAAAATAAACAAAATGTGTTTTGCAGGTTTATGCGAGAAACTTGTCAGAGAAGGCGAGAGAGTTGGAATACGAGAAGGAACTGAGTGACTCTCTGCTCTACCAGATGTTGCCGGCGACTGTAGCCAAGCAGTTGAAACAAACGCAACAGGTTTGTTACGTTTTTTATAGTCATCGATAAATGCTTGAGTAACGCTTTTCTTTGGCATAAATATCACTCAAGATCTATGGACTGCGCAAGCTTTCATAATACGGGCCTTAGAGTACGTTCACTATGCGGTCCGTTTTACAGTCCCATTTCACCGTATACATTTTTATTTCGCAGTTATATGAGCGAGTTTATACATTTTACTGGATCTGCAATACTGTCATGTGTGTAAAGTCATTACACATACAACTCATACAACTCATACAACTTCATCACCTAATGAATTTAAATTATTGGATGATTTTTATTAAAAAAGAAATTATTTAGTTGGCTAAATGAACGTGATTTTTATGATATTTAGGTAGAACACACTTTTTATGATATTAATGAATTTATGTACTTTTATTATTTTAAGCCATAGACATACGTTAATTCATTGCATGCTGTAGAATAGTTAAACATGAGTTCAAAACTCATAACATGAATCAACTTGTATACCATGTTTTATGCAATAAAAACATCATTTATCGTCTGCCATCGCCAATTAAAACCGTATAAGATAAAACGGGCCTGTAAAACAGTTTGCTGTGTGAACCGAGAAGCCTTCTAAAATTCCATAGACGAAAGTTTCTGCTGATGTTTATGGAATATTCTTAGCCGTAGACAACGCCAAAACTACTGGATGGATCGAGCTGATATTTTGCACACTTATAGATGTGGACCTGGAATTACATATCGGCCTTTATTTCACAAACGCGTGCAAAACCGCGGGCAGAAGATAAGGTATAATTATACTCAAAGATAAGTGCTAGCAAGATAATGTTACTATTACTTGTTTTTTGATCCAGTTTTTGAAGGATAATAATAAGCCTAGGTACTTAAAAATAGCACAATAACTAGGTAACCATCCCATACACGCTGAATAACAAACGTAAATAAAAAAATGTCCACCATGTTCAAAATAATACCAACTTTATTTGTTTGCAATTTCATTAACGTACGATGTTCCTGATCTCTTCAAAGTTTGTTCATTACTCTGAGTAAGGATTCTTTTCTGCTGAGCTAAGTTTTAATGTTTAATGAGATTGAAGAAATTTTTAATGAGTTTGATGAAAACCTACGACTTTCTAAATACCCAAAGATTTTGTTGTTTGTGTACATGAAGCTTGAAGGATCTTTCTTAAAGTAGACATAGACAGATAATTTATTTGCCACCATAATACACATAATAAAAATTATCATTTAAAGTATTTAGTCTCATCATAACATAGTTTTGAAATGCATAAGTGAGAAATAACTTACCTTCTTACTTACCTTTTTTTTCTTATATCCTACATAAATTTTCGTAGATCTTAACAGCGGTACTAGAAAAAAGTTAAACATCTATTGAGCGCGTTTTTAACAAAAGCGTTACCACAAAACTGCGTTTTACGACGGGTTACAGTTAGACACGGCTGAGACATAGTTCAAACGAGAGTTAAACTCTTGTTAAACCCATCGGCTGCTTAAAATCAAAACATAGTAACTCGTTCCAACAAAAATGTTCAGGGGAGCCAAAAAACGTGTTGGCTACTTTGATTCGTTCGCCCGAAGAAACCAAAAGAGATAGCGATTTGAATGTTTGGCGAAAAGTTGTGCTGTATCGTTGACATTTTAGTTTGCAATACTCGTAATCGTTTTAGACTATAGTTACACTTAAATCGCTCATACTTTATTTTTATTTGTGAATTTACTCAAATATGACTGGAAAAATTATACGCCTGGACCGATAAAATTGCTTGTAACTCATTTTATTATTTTTTAATACGGAGCGAAACACTCGTGCGCAATGTCACTGGACTTACTAAACGAAATGTCATTGATTTTACAATCGGCGCCAAATTCAAAACATAGTAAGTTGGTATTTCATATTCATAACATAGTAAGTCGCTTGATCTGCTAGGCTTTTAAATTTGTATTCTGACATACTAAGTTGTAAAAGAAGTTGTATTTGAAGGAAATTTTCGTAATCACGCCAAATTGCTTAGACTTGCTAAATAATTTTTTTTAAATTAAGTATGAAACTGGGTGTTTTAAGGTCCACATCACTTTAATACTGTCTAGTAGGTCGAAAATCACCTGTTACTAGGTTTTGAATTTGGGCAGCCGCCATGTCTAACTGTTTAGACACTGTTAAGCTAAGCGCTTGTTAGACCAGTGGTTTTTGAAGTACCGCTGTAATTGTCTAACCAAGGCATCAATAGATCTAGCCGTCTTTCGTTATGTCGTGTTTCGAAACTGCCAAATTAGCTGCAGCAATCTTTTATTAATTTTAGAGTTCGTTGCATTAAATCATTAAAAACGTATGCAACTTTGTATTCGGAATGATAGGAATCGTCAGAATCAATTTGATTCAATTCGATTTCTTTCTCCGAGGGATCGGAGAATTTCGCACAAAAAGTGCGTATAATCACAGAATGCGACGCATAATTTACTAATATTTTCATTAATATATCTTAGAGATTAATTAAGTATCTTTATTTCATTAATTTATCTTTGGTCCAGGTCCCAGCCGAGTTTTTTGCCTCAGTGACGGTGTATTTCAGTGATATCGTGGGCTTTACCGCCATCGCAGCCGTTTCCACACCATACCAAGTAAGAAGGACTTTAATTAAAATCTCTTCCCATAAGCGAATTTTATGACTACATTATTAACTTCTAGAAAGAACAAAGAAGGTGTTTTCATATGTCTTAAGTTCAAGAGTCCTGTACGGTATAATGGAAATAAAACACTTTGATATTTGATATTTCTAATGGAATTCACCAAAATTAATAATTCAACAGCAATACCAGCACTGCTGAACCTAGGGCACCCCTATTAATCGATAAATAAATATAAATAATGCTGGATTTATTCACACAGCGTCATCTAGATAGATAATAGTATGCAAATATTTTACTATAAAAACTTTCGTGGTTTGACGAAGTCATTAGGAATGTAAGGGGTTATACGAACCTAGTTTGTGTTGGACAAGACAAACAGAAACAACACAAACTAGGTTCGTAGTTAACCCGCTTATATTCTTGATGAGTTTGCAAATAATTTTCGTATCTTTACGTAGCATTCTTGTGCTACGAGGAACTGACGTAGCATACAAAAGATTTCAACGATATTACGCAATTTTAGCGCATTTTTACTTTGATTATAATGGGGAAATCTATCATAGAAACAGCCTTTTAAATTGGCGAAACCATGGTGCATTTGACTGTACTTCAACCTACTTCAAAAAAAGAGGGTTTTATGTTCGGATGTAGTGTACATACGTTTTTTATGAATGCTCGTCGATTTCTGCGCCAATTGGACCGATTTGATAACTCGTTCTCTCTATTGCATAGAAAATGGTCCCAAGGATGTCCCATAAAAAATATTCCCAAGGGATTAATTTGTCCTAAATTAAGGGTTTCTAAGTCGTTTTTAGTTTTTTAAAACAAAGAAATCTGGAACAGCTATGCTCAGAGTCTCTCTGAAGGATAGGATTCGTAAAGAATACATCGGACAGAGAACCAAAGTTATCGACATAGCTCAAAGAATTAGCAAGCTGAAGTGGCAGGGAGCCGGCCATATCGAACAAGAGGACCGCTGGGGTAAACATGTTCTTGAGTGGAGACAGGGACTCGGCAAACGTAGTGTAGGACGCCCTCCAGCCACGTGTGATGATCTGCGAAAGACTGCAGACAGATGCTGGATGCGGCGAGCTGAAGACAGGGCGCTATGGCGCTCATTAGGTGAGGCCTATGTGCAGCGGTGGACTAATATAGGCTAAAGATGATCATGATGATGATGAGAATAAATGAAAGGTCTTCAACAATTTTCTACTTTATTTTTAGGTAATTAGTTTCCTAAATTCCGTGTACAAGTTGTTCGACGAGCGACTGGAATGCTACGACGTTTACAAGATCGAGACAATCGGAGACTCGTACATGGTCGCTTCGGGGCTGCCTGTCAGAAATGGTAAGGTCTAGGAATAGCCTCGTTTACAGATCTCATCTTGCTAAGGCGGCTGCGGCGTAAAGCTATACGTCTATCACACAGTACAAAAACGTGCATTCAAATATTGGCTTAGAGTTTAAGTTTAGTTTAAGTTTATTCCTATGCCTATTCTTTTCACATAATGGAGCGCCATGCCCATATTTGAATACACGTTTTTGTGCATATAAGAACGATTTTTAGGCTTAAACTCGTACTTATTTACAAAACGCGAAACAACCATTTTGTGAAAAGGATAGGAATAGAATTTCGCGTTCATAGGAACGGGACAGAGCATACATTTTTGGAACGGCAAAAATAATATTTTTGCTTATTCACAACAAAACTACACAATTTATGTAGAAACTGTATTATGAAACCAAAGAATTAGTAATAATGGTTCCATAGATCTAGACCAAATTAGGTGCAAACAGTGCACTTTCTTGATTTTTTCACAACTATGGAACCGAAGAAAAATGCAGAATTTTATGTAAATCTTGTTTATTACCACGGGGATCCCGTGAGTATTGAGATCTAGGCCTACTTTGACAAACAGACCCGCTAGGTTTCTTTAGATACATTTTACAGTTACAAAATGACTTCAGAGTCTTCAGACGAATGCTCCGCGAGCTGTCTGTCAATTGATGCCATCAATATAAATTCATCTAAATGTTAAAGCGCATATTTGAATGCACATCTTTGTGCTATTCTGCAGCAGCGGTGTTTTCTAGATGTGCGACAAACTTTAGAATCGACGCCTCCAACTTGAGTTGGATGTCGTAAGAGTCGTCTAAGGGAACCAATAATGAATAAGGGCAGCTTCCTTCAGTGTATTTTAACACCTCTCCTGCGATCAAGGATCCGCCTACCAAGCGTGGTGATTATGTTTGGGGGAATAATGTATTTTAATCGAAATATCTAGTTTTAATAGTAAAAGTGGCGTGCATTTTTAGGATGGTTTATCTCTAACTACAGTTTGCGATTTAAAAGGCGCTATACAGGCAGAGCAATTGTAGTTGTAGAAACTGTCATCTTTTAATATTGTTCGCAAAAACTTTTTCTTAAAGAAGAAGTTTATATGTAAACAACTTCAGTTATAATTTATTTCTATTATTTGATTGTAATTTTCTTTGTTAATAAAGGTAACAACTTCTGAATAAGTTTAGGCATAATGTAAACAGCTAGTTGCGAGTTGATCGTTGCCGCAGTAGATGCTCTGTTTTCATAGCGCCTAAAATGACTAACGACTAAAATTAAATATTCGGGAATATTTAAACGCAACTTAAATTTAAGCACGTCTCAACTGACGATTTTTGACACATTTCCATGGAAGACTTTACCATGAAAATGTGTCAAAAGTTCGTTGTGGCGTTCGAGCATTCGGTATATTTTGACACGAAGGAATAAAATTCTTGCAATTTTAATTCGAAGTTAGTTTTTGGTCTACTCCTGTCCGGTCTGCTACACCCTCTATCTCTTTGAATTCCAGTTCGTATTTGTTTACCAGGGAACAAGCACGCCACAGAGATAGCCAGCATGGCCCTGGAACTGCTAGAGGCCACAGCCATGTGTCGGCTGCCGCACCGGCCCGATCAGGTACTTAGGTAATATTTATCAGTGTATGTATGCTTTTAGCACTATCATCTGAGCTTTGCCGTGAAGGTGTTGTAGGGAATTTAGACTGATTCACTTTTACATTTCAAACTCAGATTCAAATTATTTATCTACACAAGACCATAACATACAGATGCCTCCAAAGAGTTACGCCTAGTAGGTACATTGCATAAATAATCTTAAAACTATAAAATAATGAACTTAACATTTTGTCCATATAAGAGCTTTTTGTAGCAAGAAAAGAATTAAGCCAACAAGTCTGTTAAATACTTCATTGCATAGAAGACAGGATTTTTTCCTTACTTTTAAGAATAAGAATATTCTTATAAGTAGTAGAATATTTTCTTGCAACGTAAACAAAACCAAAACATACCGTAAACCCAACATAAGTAAGTTAGTATCCTTTATGCACATCGATGCAATCCTATAAGCACAAGCTGAAAAATTGGCATATTGACACGTGTTTTTATGATGTTAATGAATTAATTACAATGAAAATGAATTGATATTTTGACATTCTTATTTTATTATAAAATTGTATTGTTTAAGATGTATGATTATTATAATGGTATTCCTATGTTCTATTTAATCCAATTTTTAATTTATACTGTTATTTTACTATAGTAATTTTAATTAGCACTACTTACAAATTAACTACCTAAGTCTATGTACTACATGTACCACTTGTACCACTAGTAAGACCTGTAACTATGTTGCCAATAAAAAATCTGAATCTGAATCTAGTATACTAGTTACAAGCAAAACTTAAACATTGAGTCACAAAACGGTCTCAGTCTCAACATAATAAATGTAGGTTAATATGTCTCCTCTTTCCGAGTACCTTGTCCTCTCATATAAGTACCTAAGTGGCGTTTCGTAGATTATGAGACATCCTCTTCTTCCTCTCTTTTACCTAATTTATTTATACAAGAAAAACTGAGGGAGTAGTTGGCGTACTTGCATGCTTGCTTTGTTCTCTTGTCTAACCTACTAGTTCAGATTTATTATTATATTAATCTCACATGCTCATCAACGTTTACTCCCAGAAAATGGCTTGCGAGTTGCGACCGCTGTCCAGTTTATGATATTAGGGATTCATCTTTGCATTGACTGCCATGTATCAGCGATGCTTCTCGGAGGGGCTCGCTGGGAGCATTGATTTTCTGTAGATATGGTACGTACTCCCACCGCTAACTCAACAAATGGCCTATGTTGTGTTACAACTAAATGCAAAGACACGCTATTTCCAATCTTTTGCAATATATCTACCTAATGAACAAAGATGGAAAGACGTACCTAGACCAAAATGCGACCGAGACAACAATACGCACGCGAAACACGTACGCTGGCGGCGTCGTCGGTCCGACAATGACTGAGGTGGGAGGACCTAATTTGAGCATTTTACTTTCGAAAAGATATTAGTACCCAATCTACCAAATTTTTCTTATATCGATGGCTGGGAGGATAAAACACACGTGGCACTCAATGCGTAAATAATATTATAATATAATATTAATTTAATTATATATATTAATTTAAACAAACCCGACGGGTAAGGCAAAACAATATGGCCGACGAAATGACAGGTGAAATAAGTGATTGCGTTTAGTTTCATGCACCTTATTTATCAATAAATATAAAAAAAATACAAATACAAATAATTTATTTGCCATTAGGATAACAAACTTAATATCATAATGTTACCTATAGATGTTACATTTGCATGATGTAATGTGAGAGCATTGATTACATAAGATCCTCGCACTAGGCTAGGCCTGTTTCGCGTTAAAATGTCCATTAACCTTTCAGAAACTATGCATGCGAAGTGGTATTCACATGGGTCCGTGCGTGGCTGGCATAGTGGGCACCAAGATGCCCCGCTACTGCCTGTTCGGAGACACCATCAACACGGCCAGTCGGATGGAGAGCACGGGAGAACGTAAGTCTGAAATTGATATCTTATGATATATTATGTCCAGCAGTGGACTAGTATAAGCTGATGATGATGATGATGATATCTTATGTTTAGTTCAGCGTCTCATCCTGAGTTCTTGTAATATGTGTAGAAGCGTTACTTGTAAACGTAAATACATATGGTAAATGCTAGGTGCCCGTTTCGTTATTAATGATTTCATATATGTATCTTTTATATGTCAACCGTTGCCCTAGATTATGGTTTTTTTATTGTTTTATTTTTGATTGATTTGTGTCTTATGTATGTGTTACCTTCCGTGACGTTACCAAACGGCTCTATCGAAAAACCAGCGTTGGTACAACCAACGTGTTTACAACTAGCTCAAGCTGAGATAGAAACCGTTTTGTGACTCTAATCGACAAAAGCTTTATCTTTTATTTTTAAATCATCGTTGATTGAGTTATCAATAAAAATCTCTTGCTCATTCTTATCACAGAGTATTAGAACATATCAGGACACATATAAATAAGGCAAATAAATTATTCATACACTTCATATCATTGTTAGACAAGTAACTATTTTGTATTTTTAGTAGTGTAGTGTTATTTTTTGTCTGTGGTCTGCCACCCGTGTTGACACGAGCCAAAGGTCCTGTCAGAAAACCAGCGTTACTCTACTTCTTGTGGAGCAACATTATGCTGAGATAGGACCTTTTGGTTCGCTGCATTGCTTGCTACTGTTAGGTACTATTATTTTATTATTGTTATTGTAATATTCTTATGTAAGTATAAGTACTAGTATAGTATTATAATTCTGTGGTATAAGTATTGTAATAGTTGCAAGCTTTCTAGTGAACTAATAAATTAATTTTCTTTCTTCTTTCTTTCTATTTATACACTAGTCGATGTAGAATGTAATGTACAAACAGCCCATACCTCAACCTCAACAGCCCATATTGGGTCACTGCTGGACGCAGTCTCACTGTGATAAGCGCCTTATTGGCTTGTTATTTCGTGGAGGGTAATTCCCAGGCTGCGCAAACGCCAGCTTAGAGATCGCCAATTATACGATACCCGCGGGAAGAGTTGGGGTGGTGCTAGTTCTAAGCCGACAAAAATCAAAATCAAAATCAAAAACTCTTTATTTCCATAAATACAATAAATGTACACTTAGAAAATATTACCGTTTTGCACAAAAACAAAACGGATACCTATTATGTGAGTGGAGAAACGGACAGCATGTTTGAAGAATTGCATTTGAAATATGGATGTATATATAGGTTTTTTATAGTCGTTTTTAAATAATGCTGTTCTTTTTCCGTCAAAGTCATAGCAGCAGGTGTCTGTCATTGTGACATCTACAGTTACTGTCAATGTCAACTCATAGTGTCATCAACACCAGCAAGTACCTTGCTGATGCTGTCCGTTTCTCCACTCACATAATATCCGTTTTGTTTTTGTGCAAAACGGTAATATTATATGTGTTTCGAAACGGACAGCATGTTTGAAGACCTGTTTGTTATCTGCTGGTGAAAGACGGACAAACGCTATGTGAAAATAAAATGTATGACATGTAACTAAGTAGGTACTTACATGTAATACATAAATAACAAAGTCAAAGATCTTAGGACATAACTTCTAAGACTTTAAAGTTGTGTAAAACAAAATATTGAGTGTTTATCAAATCTAATTGATCAGAAATCAACGATACTTAGCATCACACAAAGTGCCCCTGAAGCACATATTATACACTTGGATCTGGATAGTGGCAGCCGGCGACGCCGTTCTGCAGTTGTATTGTGCGCCGTCATGCAGGTCACTTCGTTGGGGCTTAGGTCTGGATAGTAGCAGCCGGTGACGCCGCAGTTCTGTCGCTGTACAGCAGATCGCTTCGTGGGGCCGGACAATGTTTAAAACTGTCATAAACTGGGTAAAAGGCAGTGATCTAAGTATGAAAATATTGTATGTATAGGTAATATGTATAGGTATTTCATTATTTAAATGAGTAAAGTTCTGGTTTCTATTTGAAACTTTACTATGGACCATTTAGATTCATCAATTTATTAATTCATAAAATCTTGCTGATCAGAAATTAATTACTGCTCTAAATGCAAGGTCTAATATTTCAACGAGCGGCAGCAAGGAATGGAGTTCTGCTTAGTAGAATATTTTCAGTTTGAATGTGATAGTTTTAATTTTATCCAATTCAGGATTTATTTGTTGATCAGATGCTTGGTAATGTGCTCATTTGTAGAATCAATAAATTTAATTGATCTTGCTATTATGAGATCTGGGATTCACATAAACATACTTCTTAAGTATATCTTTAGGTAATTAACTGTCCATAGTTGCATTTAGTTCAAATAGGACTTTTAACATTACAAATATAAAATAAATTATGTTATGGTATGGATAACTTATTTACAAGGGGTTATTTCGCTATAACCCATGCTGTGTAAGGTGTAAGTATAGGTATTTATATGTAATATAAAGATGGTAGTTATTGATATCCACATATAGCTTTTTAGTTCTCTGAACCGCACAAAATAGGTACTTGAATCAGGTCCAGTTGCAGAAAACACCAAAACAGGTGTCTGCTTGGGTATGTTATTGTTTTTATGAAAAATACTTGGTTATGAATCCACTGACACCATGACTCCATGGTGTTCCCGCTAGACGATATACTATATTTAATTGCGGAGAACCACGTCATATCCGACGGTAAAGGGTAATGGTACCTTGGTTGGTGATAATGATGGACAATCTGATACAGGACAGTGGGTGACGTGCCTAGTCTTACCACTCGTCTACTTCACCGTACCGTTTACCCCCCTCCCCCCAACTTTTTTACCAAAAGTTCCAGTGTCTCCATCTGAGGGGGGACTTCACTGGGGAGAGAACATTACAACAGCTCAACGAGCTCAGACAGAACCTCAATACAAGATTTAAAATGTATAAGTCAGAGGCATTATCATAGATTGTGTGCTATCTTCTCAGGCTCGAATATATTGGCAAAATGTCGGTCACTTTGTTGGGGCGCACATCGCCTGGTATGTATGCCCCATTATCCGGATACAGTCTCCGAGGGCGACGTGTATATTCAGACTAGACTGATCACACTTCGACTGAAGGTGTTATAAAAGTCGACCTGACCTTGTTACAGCGAGGTATCGCCCGGATACAGTCTCTGAGGGCGACGTGTATATTCAGACAAGACTGATCACACTTCGACTGAAGGTGTTATAAAAGTCGACCTGACCTTCGTCGATGCGAGGTATCGCTTTTAAGACCAAGTGTCAACGGGGCCTATAGCCAGCTGTGGACTAATATAGGCTGATGATGATGAAGTGTCATCTAGGAAACCTCTTTTAAATACGGTCCCCGAGGCCATATGTATTTAAGTACCATTCGAGCCATTGAAGGCGTAGCGAAAAATGCCATCCGTACCTCCTCAGTACTGGAGTTAACATTGTCATTTCCCCTCTGCTAGTTTGCCTCCGAGGCCAGAGGTATTAAGAGCCATTCGGGCCTTTGAAGGTTTAACAAAAAATCGCATCCGTATCTCCTCCACACTGGAGTTAACATTTTTAGTATCCATCTGCTAGTTTAACCTATCAGGTTTAGCAACGGGGCACCAGAGTCGCCGCTTCTGCGGTTCACACCGGCCCAGAGTCTAGGCCATGAATGGGGTAATACTCATACTCATAAATTAATTCGCCGTGCACAAGGCACACTTGGTTAATATGAGAAGAAATATAATAATGAGAAGTAATGTACTATTTTACTGTAATAGCCTTCATTTGATGTCTATAATGCCACGCCCCATGTTCCGGATACAGCTTCCGCAGCCGGGGGCAATAAGTACCGTTCCGATACTCTGTTCAGATTATTTGGCTGGCAGACGGCCATGCCGCAATACCTCCCCGAGAGGCATGCTGCCATAGTAGTGTCCTGAATCGTCAAGGCAGCTCCAGTAACATCATCGCCTAGCCCAAGTAAGCATGCGATGGCCCCTAATTTAGGATATAGCCTCCTTCATTTGATGTCTATAATGCCACGCCCCATGTTCCGGATACAGCTTCCGCAGCCGGGGGCAATAAGTATCGTTCCGATACTCTGTTCAGATTATTTGGCTGTTAGTTGGCCAAACTATAACATAACTCTCTCATGAACATCGCCATTATTAGTTCCAGTTACATTGTTTCTGACCATAGGATAAAATTTCCCTTATTTTATACTTATAGTAATAAGTTTCGTTTACCGGTATGAAATGGTATAGTGCCACATATTGGCTTGAGTGTCAGATATTTGATAGGGTCATTGCCCACCTGACTGGAACCTCTCGTTCAAATGAGTGCATCCGATGCATCTCGTCAAAAAGTGGATCACATCCGAGTGAAACCAACTGTAAAGGTTTGTTTATCTATGAGGTTTCAAAGTATTTATTGTAAACAAAATAATTATGTAATGATCCTCACTCAACTTTGAGCTCTTGTGACTTACACACTCTTGAATATTGTAATAAAAATTTTATATACCAGATTCTGATAGTGTGTTGGTGTGCAATAAACTGCACCTGAAGTGAGTTGCACTAACTCAAACAAAATAGCAGTAGGAATTTGTCTTTAATTTAAAGGAATGCCATTGCCCTGCTGTTGGACATCCTAGGCTAATAATAGTAATCTGTATAGTAGTTGTTTTTTAGTTTGTTGCAGAGAATTTAATTTTGATTATTTCAAACTTTGGGTACTATTAAATAATGTTGTTCTATGAAAGCCATAGGAAACAACTGTGGAAATAACCTATGATTCTGGGAATGTGAAACTAGGTTCAACATGTGATGTTCATTCCAACTGTTGTGAACAGATCTTGGAAGTAAATCATGTTTTAGATAGGTAATTCAGAATGTCGGAGATCACCATGACAATGATCTAGAGCATAATATTCAGTTTCAATACACTGAAAGTCATATATGAGAGACTACAAAGTATTTTTATGTTTTCCACCTTACTCCGAGTAAGTGTTAAACATACCTGCAGGTAACTTTATTTACAAGCTGTAATGTTAAAGGTCAATTTGCAGAATCTTTTAACTTCATAGTTATAAGGTAGGTAGGTACTGTTCTTTAAATAATTTAAGCAAAAGAAAGCTATAATTATATACCTACTTATGGTATTTTCATAATAATATATTTAACTTCCGATACAATATAGGTTAGTTAGTCAAAAATCAGCTCTTGTTCCTATATATTCTCTGTACTCTGTCTTTCAAAATAAAGTGGTGATTCTGCCCCGAACAGTACAAACCGAACATGGGGACTTATTATCATGATTATTATTATCATGCTAAGGTTTCAGTGTTTAGTATGACAGCTTTTTGCATTAATGTGTCACTTTTTATTTACCAAACCAGGTTATTTATGTAGGCATTTGTATCTCTTGCCCTGCCAAACTTTGGTGTCAATGATGTTTTTATTTCAAACAATTCGTTCATAGTAGGTACCTATTAAGTACATGCACATAACTCGGTTTTTAATAGTAGTCATGTTACTAAATCATCATCTTTTCATCAAAAGTATGTTTGTAACACTCAATTAGAGATTGCAAAATGATTTAACATGATCTAGGGTGCTAAAAGGTGGCACCGCACCTTCCGTCTATAGGTTACTATCGCAATAACTTGATAAGACAAAATGTAATAAAGGATCACACTCGTGCGTGTACCGGCCTGATGGTGCCGGCGACGTAAATAAATAAAGTATTACCATCCGATGGGAACCTTGTGCCAGGCTCGTTATTATGAGTTTTCCACGCTTACCTCATAGCCAGTGGTCGGGATTATAACTCGGAGAGGTGGGCACGAATTTTGCACAAAGTAAATGCTTGTAGTTCACCGTAAACATCGTGTTTTCACCAAAAAATCATAATAACACAAAATTTTCCGTATACACCGCTGAAAATTTCAAACGCTATGAGTTGACATTGACAGTAACTGTAGATGTCACAATGACAGACACCTGCTGCTATGACTTTGACGGAAAAAGAACATCATTATTTAAAAACGACTATAAAAAACCTATATATACATCCATATTTCAAATGCAATTCTTCAAACATGCTGTCCGTTTCGAAACACATATAATGTCAAATTATAAAACTAAAAACTGACACGGAAATAAAGTGATATTTTTTTATTTCTGTCGCTTCGGTATGTAGACTAAAGTAAAGAAGCGACGAAGAAACCTTTAGCCTGTTAGTTGTTATTTTTCGAGTTGGAGCAAAACCCGTCCTAAGCTTTTTTATCCTCTAGATAATCTGATATTTTATAGTAAGCCTTTTTTTTTGTGACAACCACACGGCATACCGGCCATAACTCCGTTGCCGCGTCGTTTTATACGCAACTTACATTACCTACTTGTCGATTTGAGGACCTACCTTCAATAAATATTGCTTATTAACTCGAAGCCCAGCAAGTGAGTTTTAGTTATTTATGTCTTGGTTTGTATACAAACAGTCTATATAGAGTTTGGCTCGTGTGTAGTTACTAACTCCTGTGCTCAGCTACCCAAGGTGTAGGTATCTTGACTTTCGACACAATCACACTATCACACTAATATAAATGCGAAAGTTTGGATGGATAGATGGATGGATGTTTGTTATCTCTTCACGCCAAAACTTCTGAACGGATCAGGCTGAAATTTGGCATACAGGTAAGTCTAACCCTGGAATAAAACATAGGCGACTTTTTATCCCATAAATCAGTTCCCTTGGGATAGAAATTACCTATGAACGTTTCCATAGAAACAACGCGTGCGAAGCCGCGGGCAGAAGCTAGTACTTAATAAAAGGAACACATAAGGCATCACCAGGTTGTGGTCCCCCAAAGATAGTCGGAACGTAGTCATAGGATCTTTGTGGTTCACCAATTATTAATTAGGTTCCCTTTCCGTGGCATCCTGTACATTAAACCTAAATTCACAGTCAAGAGTGTAATATTCAACAAAGGTTGTATGGTTTATTTCAGCCATGAAGATCCAAATATCCGATGACGTTAAGAGAGCACTGGACAAGACAGGGCTCTTCATCACCACACCACGAGGGGTCGTCGACGTAAAGGTGAGTTAGTAAAAGGCTTCCTTAACTACGACGCTTCCGACTGGTATTGATATGGATCAGTTGAGCTACCAGTAGATTCATAACGGATGTAAGCTGGTTAACTACGAATCTTTAAAATTTGCACATGAGCACTGGGATGTGTGCGGGAGCTTTGTTTATCTAAAATAACATCAGATATTATAACATATTAGCTGACTCGGCGAACTTCGTACCGCTCTCACCTTTTAAACTTTCCCTGAATAAGCTATCCTATCTTTCAAGTTGGATCAAATTTAATTTAAAATCGGTTAAGTAGTTTAGGAGTCCATCGCGGACAACGTGACACCTGATTTATATTATATTAAGATTAAAAAACAAAAACAACAAAACCAAACAATGTTCATCTGTTAAATAAAGTTCCATGTTTTATTACCTTTAATATTCTTCAAATAAATGCTGTTTACCTATATAAGTACTTACTACTATACAACATGTATCAAAACATGTGTACTATCCGAAAGGGGGGGGGGGGGGGTTTCAGACCCCAATGGTGATCAGTTGTGGGGGGGAGATAATTAAAAATTCCTATTTTCAGTTTCCCATACAAAAAGTTTTAATTTCCTAGTGCCTAAATAAAGTAACAACCCTATCCGGGTAACCTATACCTACCTATACCTCTGCAGGTATTTATCTTCGTAATTTTTTTGGATTCATTTACAATTTCAATAAACCCCAAGATGGCAACATAAGTAGGTAGGTAGGTATTAGGATTACAGTCTTTAAATAATAGTTACCTACCTAAGCAGCTGGTAGAAAATTTTATGAATAAGTAGGTAGGTACCTACCTGGTTTTATTTTACATAGGTATTTCACAATGCACTACACATACACTTTACGTGAATTCATATAGTTGGTAGGTATACCTACAAAATCCTGCATCTTTGACGGTGACTCATGTTTTATTTAAAAAATTGGGGGGGGGGATAGTACACATGTTTTGATACACGTTGTATAAGTTCACTAACACCACCCCTTTCTTTCCTCTGTAACTTCTTCCTTAACTTGAAAATAATTTCTATCTCACTTTAAATTGGATGACATTAGTCATCCGTTTTTTTTAAATCAAATCGAGATCGAAATAGATGTCGTCAGCCAACTCGTTGAACGTTGATCAACGAGTTGCCAGCCAATCAGCCTTGGCATTTAACTGAATGGCGCCATTTTGTAAACTGCCTAAAGGTAAAGGTACATTTTTAATAGCTGACGTGATCCTCTTTTGTTTTTCTTACACTCTGGAGACACTTGGATTTCTGATGTCAGCGTGGATAATTTTATGAAGACACAAAAGACAATCGTTCTTTCAAACATGTATTGGTTACTTGCTTCTGCACGCTTCTTCGCACGCGTTTTTTGGTATAATAAGTAGCCAATCGTTTATGTTAGGCTATTTTATAAGTGTATGTCAAATTTCATCTTGATCTGTTCAGTAGTTTTGGAAATCCTAGGTAACAAAAATTTTACATTTCACAAACTTTCGCATTTATAATATGTATTAGTAGGAAGTAGGATTGTATTAGCTAAATTTATTTGTAGATCTATAGCCGTTTTACAACGGGCTGATTCAATGTTCCCTTCCAGCGGCAACATCGACATTATTTCCATCGAAGATCGGTGTTTTCTGTCTAATTTTATCGAAATTGATTAATAGCCGATTTCTATCGACGACCGATGGTGCGCGGTGGGCAAAGGTCCGTCTGCGACGCGAGGTAGCGGGTTCGGTTTCCGCTTTGGGACAAATGTTTGTACGATCTACAGAATGCGAACGCATTTATTTTCTTTCACTTAGTCAAAGATAATAAATGCATGGACTGAGAATAGTTATTAATTATATTGTGTTTGTTTATGCGAGGTCCGAAGCGGTTCCAATGTACTCTAAAATTTCAGGGCAAAGGAGAAATGACAACCTACTGGCTAGAAGGGCGCACAGGGCCGTCTCCAGTGCGGCGCCCCAGCTCGCCCCTCGACTACACGCCTAGCTTCCTCACGCGGGTGCACTCGCAGCGCGGCCGCGTCTCGCTCGTAGCCAACCAGGAGAAGTGGAATTATTGAATGAATAAAACTATTTATTTGGACCACAACGCGATAACTCAAAATTGACCTACCAAGTTCTACAGCATAATAAGTGTCTTTTCATTTTCATTTTCATTTATGTTTATTAGGTACACAAAACACATAACAAGCAACAATAATATAACACAAAAAATTCAATGAGAATACGAACTGGCTTGAGACGTAACCTATGTGTACACAGCATATAATTAGACGTGTTAAGTAGACATTTTAACATAATATAATATGTTATTTAAGAAATAACAATTTAACAACAGAGAATATAGATATTAACAAAATAAACCAAAACTAAAAAGAAATAACCATGCAAACTACTATTTACCTATTTAATCACTTGGCCACAGTGGGCATGTTGCTCTCACGAGCATCGCCGCCCCTGCGGTTAAAATGGAGGATGTGTTTAAGAGTTTTAACAAACTTGTTTAAGCTAGGACAAAATATGTCCATATCTGTATTCACCTTTGAAAGTTCATTATACTGGCGACACATTCTCGATAGTGGGTTAAAAAATGAAATGTTATTTTTATAAGTAAGTAATGAAAATAAATTACTGTAAGTGGCTCTACGTGCGCTATATTTGGTATTTAAAGAAATATACGACAACAATTCGGGAGAATCAATAACAGAATGCATGATCTTGTATAGGTAAACGAGATCAAAGTATAAGCGACGTGTTTCCAAGGATTGTACGTTAAATCTGCATAACCGATCCTCATAGCTGAAAGTAGAGCGCCCGGGCTGGTAACGGTATATTACTAATCTAAGGCATTTTCTTTGCACTCGTTCAATAGCATTTATATGTACTCAATGTTTTCACTACAAGAGTGGCCCAAAAGGCTCTGCTTTAGCATAACGTTGCTCCAGAAAATAACTCCCGATTTCCGTCAGAAATTTTAGTGCATAGCGACTGAAAATATTCATTCATTCATTTATTTATTGCGTCATATTATAGTACGTATAATTTTTCAGGACTTTGACTTTATTAAGGACTAGACGATCGCCTCGCGGTTTCACCCGCGCAGTTCCCGTTCCCGTGAGAATTCCGGGATAAAATATAGCTTATGTCACTCCCTGAAAAGTAAGCTTCCTAGCGGTGAAAGAATTTTTCAAATCGTCCAGTAGTTTCGGAGCCTATTCAAAACAAACAAACAATAAAATTTTAATATTTCCTCTTTCTAATATTATAGTATAGACTACATACACACAATAATGTACTACACACACATTATAAGGTGATGCAATATCGATTCCTACCAATTGAATCTGGAGCACGCACTTACGTACAACGCCATCTTTTTTATTTTGATCAATTAGATAGGAACGGCAACATTTATGACTGTCAAATTAGTTGAGTGTAATGAAATCTGAATCAACATTATTTTGACACCATGATTCATCCATCGTCATCATCCTACATTAGTCCATTGCTGGACAAAGGCCTCCCCATGTCCATGAATTTAGACTAATTATTGGATTACTAGCTGCGCCCCGCGGCTTCGCACGCGTTGTTTCTATGGAAACGTTTAAAGGTGATTTATATCCCACGGGAACTGATTTATGGGATAAAAAGTATGTATGATGCCTATGTTTGATTCCAGGATTACAATTACCTGTATGCAAAATTACAGCCCGATCCGTTCAGTAGTTTTTACGTGAAAGAGTAACAAACATCCATCCATCCATACTTACAAACTTTCGCGTTTATAATATTAGTAAGATTGAATTATTATTGGTTATTATTTATATTATTAGATATGAGGCTGGCTGGACCGTACCCAGTGCGGAGCCCCAGATTGCTTGATAATATTGTATTTTCAAAGTCCTCCTTTCGTCAAAGTCATAATTTTTAAACACATTCATGGCACGCAAATGCCAGTCTTCTCTGGGCAGTGAATGCATTAAAGAGCGTACTTATACAACACTTTACTGGTCACACTTTCACTATCACCATTCCTCGTTATCCTATGTATATTAAATAATCATTAATTAATAATGTTGGACAATCCAAACAGCATCATCTAGCGAGTTCAACTGAGTTAATTTTTCAGAACGGCATTAAAATTTACTTTTTACATATAGAAAGTATGTAAGTACAAAGTATGTATAATGATTACAGGAGGTTATTGTATCTACCAAGTCCGAGTTGGTGATGCATTATAATGACAGGATTAACGTTACTGGAGGAACAGCACAAGGATTAGTATTAGGCCCACTGCATTATCTAACCTATTTTAATGACCTGAACAATAATTATGATCTGCGATTCCGACGTGAGGTTAGGTGCGGTCGACACCCTGAAGTTGTCGAGAGGTAGGCGCGGAAACACCAGGTAATCAGAAGATTATATCAATCATGAAGTTCATGAGTGCAAATTGTCCAGCATTATTAGATTTCAAACGTTTTGTAGTAGATATGTGTTTGGAGCGTGATTGTATCTTCAATTAGTACCTTATAGATGTAGTTTACTTTATAGCTTACATTTACAGGAATAACATGAGAGTTGAGAACCATATTTGTATGTTAGTTTATAATTTTAGTTTTAAGAAATAAATTATACCAAAAATATTAAATGATAAATACCTACAATTATATAGTTTTTTTTACCTAAATTAAATTATTCACATGAGTTTACCATACCATAAAGTCGGATACTACTGACTGGAGTTACGGGGTGTAATTTCCAGATATTTTACAGAGACAAAATGGCTTCCCACAAGCTTCAAACAAGTGGTCCGCGAGCTGTCTGTCATCTGATGCCGTCGGTATATAACTCATCTAAATGCTACTAGTTAAAGCTTATAACTGAATGCACGTTTTGTGCTGTGTGATGGCGGTATTGGATGAATGAGCGCAGAGCTGTAGAAATAGGTAGGTTAGTTGGTACCTTTTTACTTATGTCACATTGTAAAAAGTTATTAGGAACACTTATGGTCGGGTTTACTTTACAATGAGCACTGGTTTGTCGCGTGCGAAGCTGCATTTGAAAACAAGTATTTAATTGGACTGTTATTCCGTACATTTTCCTTGTAAAATCCTAGAGTATAAAATTAAAAGCGTTACGCGATTGAGATCAACAGTTGATATCAATCGCGGAACGCTTATAATAATTTTCAGGTTGAGCTTGGTTGTGAATGTTGGTGTGAATGACAAATTACCGAAGAACCTCTGTGGGTCAGTGAAGGTCCGCCTGACACACGAAGGATTGCGGATTCGACTCTTGCCACGAGATTTTTTTTGTATTAAATCAAGTAACTATATCATCATAACCTACGGGTAAAATAATGTTTTTTTAATTTTTTACCTGTTATGATGTTGTACAAAAATCTCGTGACAAGAATCGAACCCGGAAAATTTCTTGTCTCAGACAAACCTTTGGTCACTAGGCCACAGAGGTTCTTTGGTATCCACCAAAGATTGGTGTTCCACCACAAGTCGGTCTTGGTATTAGGTACTTACCTGAGAAAGAAGAAAGAAAGAATATAAATTTATTTATAACTACAATCAATATACAGATAATAAGTGGTAGTCAAGTAAAACTAATTGTCATAAACTGATTGTAATTATGAATTAGGAAATGGCTCAGCATGAAAGCTGCGTGTGCTGGTAAACCAAACACACGCGGCGCTGATCTTCCGCCGTTTCCTACAGTCAGTAGCAGGCAGTATGCATAATGACAGATCGACAACGACTAATTAATGGAGAGTATATAAGTCATGTATTTTCTTAAATAGTATTTTTAGTCACGTTCCCATAAAATAATTAAGCTCTGCTTACTTCAACTTCAAGTCTAGATTTAGAGAAGATCCTAGGTATGGAATATTAAGTCCAGCAGTAGGTATTTACATTTATTCATTTAACCAGTTTATGCCCGCGGCTTCGCACGCAATTTTCTATGGAAACGTTTAAAAAATGGGATAAAAACTGGTATAAGTTTGATTCCAGGGTTAGAATTACCTGTATGCAAAATTCAATCAGCCCGATCTGTTCAGTTGTTTTGGCGTGAAGAGGTAACAAACATCCATCCAAACCTAAGCAATGCTGAGGTTTGGATGGAATTTATAATATTAGTGTGATTAGTGTGAAGTGTGATTAGCGTGATTTTTTGCTACGAGGTTCATACCATTTCCTAGTGCGCTATTGCTCTTTATTCGTCTCCTTAATAGTTTTTATTACGGACAGACGCGGATTTACCTCAATTAACTTGCATAATAAATATCTGTCACATCACATCACTATTATTTTAAACGTAGCATAGTATTTACACGATGAGGCTAGCGCTAACCCTGAGCGAGCGAGAGAGAGTGATCACGATAACCGATGCAGCAGGTACAGTAGGCCTATAATAATTACAGTAGTAGGCCTATAATTAGTTAGTTGTTTTATTACTTACACTTAGATTACATATAAAATGAAAACGAATGTGAGTACCAAGACAAACCTCACAAGGTTTATATGGTACAAATAAGATAAATTGTTATTGTTATTGTAATGAATAAATAAAAAAAAAAAAAAAAAAAAAAATTAGGTAGAAGTTAAGTTTTTATTAAGACTTAAGGCCTTCGGTGATTTCGGGAAACCCCTTTGGAATTTCGCTCGAGATGGCCATAACTGCTTCGGGAAAACCGGATTGAATTGTAAGACCAAAAGTATCCGATAGATTAATTTATGCATAGTCGTAAAAGTACCTCGTTGGTTTATACGTATTTTATTTTTAAAACACGACCAAATTACATGAACACCTCGATAGAAATAGTTTTCGGAAATTATTTTGGCTTTTTGAATTATTTTGTAGGTTGTATGAGATTTAATAGGTAATTAGGTAAATTTGGAATTTCTCTAGTTAGTAATAGATAGTTTTTATATACCTACCGACCCAGCTTTAAGAGATTTTTATTACGTTTACATAGGCTGTACCCACTTCATTTCAATAAATTATAATGTCTAGCACGCGTCTACGTCTCACCAACACCTTGCGAAAGCCCAACATCTGAGCAACCTCGATCGGAATTCCCCTAAATTAACATAATGACAAACACATTCAACAGTTTTAAGCATAAAAGTAACTCCATGCGCAAACAGAGCTCAGTTATTGATTCATCTTAACGGAAGACACAAGTCCTTGCAAAGGACTTACAGAAGAACTAAGGACTTAGAACTTAAAAGCCAAGTTTAAACGCCTTACAATGTTTTGGACAAAGTGCTTCTTTTTTGTGGTGCTAGTGATGATTTTTGTGTCAAATGTGGATATGCTTCCTACGCAAAGTGAAGGACTGCTCAGAGCCAAGAGGTCTTTCATGACCGCCACGGGGTGTCCTAAAGGATATGTTTTCATGGAATTTGTTCGAAGGTGCATGCCTTGCTCGTAAGTCCACTTCTACCGTATTATTCTTTTACCAATTTCTGCCCGAGGCTTCGCACAAATTTCTTTTTTTTTAATTTCTTTCTCATGGGAACTGATTTATGAGATTAAAAGTAGCCTGTTTAAATTCCAAGATTAGAATTACCTGTATGCAATTTCAAAATTTCAGCCCAATCCGTTCAGTGTTTTGGCGTGAAGAGGTAACAAATATCCATCCATCCAAACTTTCGCATTTATAATACTGGTTTCTGCCCGCGGCTTCGCACGCGTTATTTTCTATAGAAACGTTAAAAGGTTATTTCTATCCCATGGGAACTGATTTATGGTAGGTATAAAAAGTAGCCTGTTTTATTCCAGGCCTAACACCACCTGTACCTATGCAAAATGTCAGCCCGATCCGATCAGTAGTTATGGCGCGAAGAAGTGACAAACATCCATCTATCCATACGTCATATAAACATCCAAACTTTCGCATTTATACTATGTATTAGTGTGATTAGTGTGATGTGATGCGAAAGTTTGGATGTTAAGATGGATAGATGTATGGATGTTTGTTACCTCTTCACGCTAAAACGACTGAACCGATCGGGCTGAAAGTTTGCATAGATGTTTTATTTTTTACTTTACTTACTTTACTCTAAACCTGAAATCAAATACAGCATACTTTTTATCCTACAAAACAGTTCCCATGGGATAGAAATAAACTTTAAACGTTTCCATAGAAACAACGCGCGCGAAGCCACGGGCAGAAACTAGTTTATAATATTAGTCTGATAGTGTGAGGAGATATGGTGTATGTGAATCTGCTCAGCAGATTTATTTTTATTGCCAAGGAAAGATGAGTCATGTGAGATCAGACAAAATTTTAGGGCTGTCGAGATGTCGGGGTTCCCCTAATTTAAGTAGCTAGATGGTACCTATCTAGTCAATCAATTCGAGTGAGGCATCAATATGAGAGGTACTACCTACGTTCGGGCGTTCTCTTATCAATCTCATTACCAACAGAGCTTTTAATAGGTATCTGGACACAATCTCACATACCTAGCGATCGCATGGCGACCGAATTTTCACGATTTCTTACTGTATCCACTAGAATCATGATTCAAAAGCATTAAAATCTCTTAACCTCGCAGCTGACCAACCCCGGGCGCCACACTCGCCGTTGCTATTTTATTCTTTGTGCTACCCAGAAAAATTAATATTACAAAATAATTTTAATTTCGTGCCAACACGAAACGATCAACCTTAATTAGTTAGCGATCGGTATTTTACCGTCTATTACCGACTAACCCCGCTGTCCACCTAGTTGGCTGGGTCTTTCTAAATGATACCAGAGTATAATAATATGACGTATAATATTAAACTTCGTAGACCATGGAGCTCAAATAATTATACCAGAAAACTGTGTAGGCATATTAATGCAAATGCCAAAAGTGTTTTGCAATTTATTTCGTAGGTATAAAAATATTAGATAGTAAGAAATAAATAATATCCTAAAAAATCGACTTCGCCGGGACTTGAACCTCTTAATTTCATAGAAATTATCCTGAGTGTGAGATCTTACGCTGCAATAACAAAATTCCGCAGAGTACCTATTTCCGGGATAAAAGTAGCCTATTAAGTTATCCAAGGCTAGAACTATTTACATGTGTTTGTCAAATTGTATTTCAGTCCAATGCGTTTAGTGGTTTTGGAATAAACAAGAAATAAACCAACATCTTAACATTCAACTTTCGCATTCATAATATTAGTGTGATCTCATTCCTCCGGTCGAATGTAGGTACCAAAATATTTTATTTAAAAAATATCTCTTCTTTTTCAGGCCTAACTCTGTAGACTGCGATCTGGATTATTAGTTAACCGTGGGATCGAAAGTCGACGTCAAAAGCGCGCGGCTGTGCGCGTCATGTGAATGCAGCTTTATGGAGATCTTCGGGAACTGCAGCAGCTAAGAAGAGACATTGAAGAAAACTCTCCCTCTTAAAAGAATTTCTTGCATATAGTAAGAATTTCTCTTATGAAATTAAATGGTTTACCTTATTCGATTGAAGTTTCCGATCAGCGAATACATTGACCGATTAGGTACCGAAGTGCCTTAATTATTTATTGTAGCAATCTTCTATGGGTCTTGCAAGACTGAAATAAAATACTTTTATCACGACAATTGTGTATTTTATTTCCAACTATTCACTTTCTTAGTTTATTTACAAAGATAACAATAACTTTTCTAAAAATATGTACATATAAATTAGTTTTGTGTCAAGTTAACAAATGTAAGTACCTAAGTGGCACAGTTTATGATACATAAAGTTAGATGTAAGCAGGTGAACTAAAAAGTATCCAATTTAACACTTATTCTTTAACACTAATAATAGGTTCTTCGAAAAGATAAAAACCCGGAATACTCAAATGCACCTCATCATTTAAGCTCGTTTCAAGTGACGGACTTTTGGCTGACTTTCATTGAAAACTTTTTAAAAACCGCGCCTTCAGACGAGATACTTTATATCAAAGTAACACGGTAAATAATTTATAATTTTGAAACAAAGAACAGAATAAAATAAAAACTAGCATTTACAATAGGCTAGACGACTCTTTTTAAAGTAGGTCTTAAATTATTAATTATTGTCCGATTAGAAGTAAAAAATATTAAAATATTTTTTAGAACCTAGAAACCGCAAAACTTTATTTTAAAAGTCTACTTTTCGTAAACAGGCGAAAACGCTGCTAGCCATATTTATCTGTGCTGTTACGTCATACGGGTAGAAAACCACAGACATAACACTAGCTGCGCCTAGAAAACTAACACTTGACATATGCAAACGTCCGTCATTATGAAAATATAGACAGACTACATAGCGAATTTCACTCGTATATGATCCGACATGAAAGCTTAAACGCCTATGACGTCACAACATGGCCGTTAGCGTTTTCCGAGTTGAAAATATATACTTATTAAAAAAAAAACAATTTTTAAATTAAAAATATGTAGTCATCTTACACTTCTAATATCAGAAATCTATAAATATTGGTTTATTAAGTCAAATACTACAGAAAATTTATTGCGATTAAAGTTGATATGAGTCAAGTAGCCTACTGAAACAGTTGAGCTAACTGAAGACTGTTGTTAGCTCAGCTCAGATGCATATCGATACCAGTCAGAAGCGTCATCATGATGACGCTGGCTGCATTGCTGGCGCTGTATGACAATGATGATGCGCTACGCCAGTTACAAAGATTGACTCATATACAAAGTTTACCGACGAAGTTGCTAATTGTCCGATTTATCCTTCGAAGAACACGATCCTAAATACTTCATGCCGTTATTTATTTCGTTTGTTACCTGTATGTATATTCAACTTCTTCCCTCTGGATCATTGTGTAAAATTTGCTAGCTCAGGACGCGGTACCTTAAGGGATTGCTCTAAACCGCTGTTTAAGACATTAGAATGAAAACGTTGCTTTTAAAAAACCATTTCGTAGGTAATAAAATTTTAAACGTAATAAAAGTAAGCAGTAATAGTGGTAATATTCTCATCTACACACTAACCAAAATCGATGTGAAATATTTGTAAACAAACCACGACTCAAAAAAACGAAGACTCACGTAGGTACCTACTTTGCGTCGAGTCTCTAATATGATTGTAAACAATATTTATTGAAGGAAGGATTTCAAATCGACAATGTAATGTAAGTAAAATGCGTATAAAAAGACGCAGCAACAGAGCGAATTTTTGGTATGGGCGGTTTGTTTGCAAACATTGTACATTCAAAATTAACTGGAATATAGCCAGTTGATTCTATTGAAACAAAATTGCACCAAATAATGTATCGGACCAACAACGTTTGGAGTATATTGAAACAAAGGTCACGAATAAGTTTCACTCTGGTATAAAAGTGGTCAGAGTTCTTATCGTAAGTATTTGAAATATCACAACTAATACTTACATAATAAATAATTATATGATAACTAAAATAAGGACATGAACTAAGGCGCCTTGCAGACTCAATAGTCGCAAATTATATTAATATTAATTATATTAATATTTCGCAATCGAAAAGAGGTAACTCGCTGTTTAAATAATAACAATTATAATTAACCTAAGTTTATACAAAAAAATATAAAAAAAATACAGTTTCTTCAACAAAAGTCGCTGCAACTCAAGTTGCTGTCTGCATAGCGCCTGAACGGTTTGTTCTAAGACAGGACTTCGTTCATGTTCAGGGTTCAGTCTTCAAGTTTCAATGGAATGCTATAGGTTCCGGCAAGAGTAGCCAAGGTCGATGGAACTTAGCATCGTTCTCCCGTCACTTCTTCGTAACTGAAACAAGGAGATCAATTCTTCAGGGTTGTTAAGGGAACAAAGCAGTAATAAGTAGGTAGCTCTACTAATTCATAGATTTTCCGACATCTTCAACAATTATCGTCATAATTCAATATTATTATTAACTATCACACTAAATTATAAATGCGAAAGTTTGGATGGATGGATGGATGGATGTTTGTTACCTCTTCACGCCAAAACTACTGAACGGATCAGGCTAAAATTTTTCATACAGGTAAATCTAACCCTGGAATCAAACATAGTCGACTTTTTATCCCATAAATCAGTTCCCATGGGATAAAAATAACCTCAAAACGTTTCCATAAAAACAACGCATGCGAAGCCGCGGGCAGAAGCTAGTTTACAAATAACTGAAGTCAATAGTTGTAAAAAATGTTCTAAAATCAAAAAATCTTAGTACGTTGACCAAGTCGATGACCAGAATCACCCCATTTCGGTTTAGTACACCCTTTCCGTGGCACCCTGTCTAAACAGATTGGATTGATTTGGACGGGGCAGTAAGTAGATCTACCTTAACCGGTGGAGCTACAGGAAAATGGTCTCAGGAAATTATTCAATTTTTTAGAGAAATCATCGTCTTCATTCTCAGATTTACAAAAAAATTAACATGTGCAAAAAAATGGGCATTTTAACACGAAAATTTGTTTGATTCCAATCCATCCTGTTTCTTATACCTACTGATCATAAACTTCTACTAGCTCAACTGAGGGAGTGAGTTTAAAAGACCATTTTCTTGTAGCTAAAGACCATTTTCTTGTAGCTACAACGGTTAAGTACTGACCCGTTCAAAAAATACACCCTGTATATTGAAGGTATAATATTTGAAAGTTCTTGGACAGTTCTTACAAGCTCAACTGTCATATTTTTCTTGCCAATCGCACTGAGAGCCAAAGTTAAGAAAATGATTTATAAAATCGTTTGAAATTTCATAAATTGTCCGCACCGGGTCAAACGAATCGTCAGAACGAATCGTTTGCTACGTCTCTTTTAGCGTGTTAGTGTCGGTCAGATAATAATATGAAATGAGCTTTAATTAAATTAACGTGTTTGCAATGCAACGGTAAGCGGAGTGTTGGAATACCATCCATCCACTTGACGGACCTACGACATTGTATCAGTCGCAGTGAGTCGATAGAGGCGTCTCAGGACCGCTATTTTATTTTCCTAGACATGTTTGGTTATTTGTTACCTCTTCACGACAAAAGTACTGAACGGATCTATCTGAAACTTTCCATGGGTGTAGTTTTAAGCCTGAAACAATATTATACGCTACTTTTTATCCCAGAAAACGCATGCGAAGCAGCGAGAAGAATCCAGTAACTTATAGATTTTATTAAGTAAATACAAACATAAGTACTTTTTTGTAGTTCCTTTATATTTTGCGAGATTTAATTCGTGAAACTTGCTCTACCTACGTGACGTACTTACATAATATTCAATTTTTTCTATTTTGTTTCCGTAACCAAGTTGTTTCAGTAAATTCATTATTCGCCATTGTTTATAGCCAGTTCAAATATTAACTTACGATAAAGATAACAGACACACGTCAGTGCATTATGCTAACATTTTAATGTATACATTTTGCTTTTAGTTATCAATATTTTTGCAAAAATAATCGGTCATGATGGTAACTGCGTGCATAAGTGATAAGAAGTCTAATCGGTTACACTCTAAAATAATGAAGAGCAATTACCTACCAAAGTGTCCGGTTATCAAAAGTCCTTCTTGTGCAATCGGGTTAAAAAAAAACCTTTTATTCCTGAGTGCTTGAGTCTTACTGAACCTAGGTAAATAAACTTGGCATAGGCGTTAAAAAGTAAATCTCAGAAATACTAAATTGACTTGATAATAATCTTGATCAACAACGCTGTAGGTACATTTAAATTGAGGAAACTACCATTACACCAAGACCAGATTTCTGAGACGTCTCGGAGAGGAAAATTGTCAGAGGTTTCGTTGTTTCGCATAATCATAGTATTTCTGTTATTATATTATCTGTAATTTTTGGCATTTACGCCTTTAGTACACCTACGCATTCGTATGCGGTAGCGAAACAACGAAAAAACTGTAAGTAGTGTGGCAGGTTTTCGCATATGATATGTCTCACTCTAGCACATAGATAGATGAAATAGTTGCGTCCTTGTCAGTATTGTTTCGCAAGGACCTGCGAAATGGCCGTTACACAGACGCATACGTTTCGCTAGTGATGTTTCGCATCGCAAAGCGTCAGCTCGCGTTCTGTCAGTGAGGACAGATTTTCGCGCCATGGATGCCGAAAATACTGAATTATTTTTGCATTCTATTCGAGATTATCCCGTATTATACGCAATTGGACACGCAGATTATAAAAATACAATTTTATACGGAACTGTTTGTTACAAACGTGCTCCAGCTCTGCAGATCGTGCCCGCCTCCTGGCCGTCTCTAAATGGGAGTCAGGACATTGGTTGCAAGCATTTCCTTCATATAACACTGGTACTTTATTGGATCCCGTAACTTTCCGTATCGCAACATGTCTCCGGTTGGGTGCAAGGTGTTGCGCGCCTCATCAATGCCAGTGCGGTACTGCTGTCGAACAGCTTGGTCATCACGGATTATCGTGCACTAGGGCCGCCGGTCGGATATCTCGCCACGCTAGCCTTAACCACATCATCCGGCGGGCCTTTGTCACCGCTAACGTACCAGCTATTCTCGAACCGAATGGTCTGTTGCGTGGCGATGGTAAGAGGCCCGACGGTATGACACTAGTCCCATGGGAGTTGGGGAGGCCCATTGTGTGGGACGCTAGGTCCGTGGGGTACCGAGGCTCTTCGGGTTTTCAAAAAACTATCTGAGCGTCTGGTCGAAGCGACGCGTGACCCGAGAGCTGGTGAATATCTGGCACAGCGTATCAGCATTGCCATACAGCGTGGCAATGCAGCCAGCGTCTTGGGGACGCTTCCGACTGGTGTTGATATGGATCAGTTGAGCTATCTGTAGACTGTTTGCAACAGTCGGCAGTTAGCTCAATTGTTTCAATTGTAAATACTAGTATAATTTTCTTTGTGAATAAATGTTACAATTCATTTTATAATAATTTTATAATAATAATATATAAAAATTACAATGGCATATCATTGCGAAAAAGTTGCGAAAACATTGCTGCGTACGTTCCGCAGATATTTCGCTACGCAGTAGTTCCGCAGAGACTCGCTGCCGCATACGAATGCGTAGGTGTACTAAAGGCGTTACTGTCACTTCTATTTTGCCACATTTATTTTTAATTAAGAGAATTATAATCAATTTAAATCTGTTTCTACTATATTTCGTCTAAAATTGTTGAGTTTTGCCATTGCTCAAATGAGGAACAAAATGAGTTGCACAAAAGAAAAGTCCCGTTGCTCAACTATTCGCAGTTGAGCAATGGGAACAAAATGAGTTGTACAAAAGGGAAGTCCCGTTGTTCAACTATTCGCAGTTGAGCAATCTCAGCTGCGCAAAGGGGAACTCGTGTTTTAATGGAGATGCTACACACACAAAAGATAGAAGGCCGCCGGCTTGCTGGCAAAAAACTGTCAGCTGCCTACAGTACTTATACACTGAGTGAGATCTCGCACCAACACGCCGGGCCGGGCTGTGTCAACTGTGGTCTGTACAAAATGTGTGCTCCAATACTTTTTCAGATGGTCCAAGGCCTGGTTCACACGGCAATATACAATACAATACAATACAAATACACTTTATTGCACACCAAAAAAATACAAAAGTAAAAATACAGGAAAAGAGAGTTAAAGAGAATACTAGCTGCGCCCCGCGGCTTCGCCCCCGTGGAAATTTATGTTTCCAACTTTCTTAATTTTTTCTTTCATAAGAACCTTCTCCTGACAATAACAAACACAACAAAGAAAGAATTAGCGAAATCGGTCCAGGCGTTGTTGAGTTATGCGCTTACCAACACATTTTGCGATTCATTTTTATATTATAGATACCGCATGTTTTTAGCTATAACTAATCCGTTCGAACCGTACAAACTGGCCGTTCACATCTGATTGTGTGACATTGTGATTCGTTAAAAAAACGTATGTAGCAGTTTTCATGCAACGATTTCCTTAAAAAGTCGTGTATATTATATTACTATCGATCCATGCGTTGCTTTTTTTTTTTAATGCTGGACAAATATTTGTTCGGTACAAACATTTGTCCCAAGGCGGGAATCGAGCCCGCAACCTCCTGCGTCGCAGGCGGACCTTCGCCCGCCGCGCCACCGAGGTCGTCAAAGATCTATATTTTACTTATCTCTTACCGGTACCTTTAGTAGGTACATATTTGTATAATTGACAATCGTTCGATACCCTCGGCGCGCAAGTTACACTCGCACTTGACGGATCTTGTTTAATTTTAATTTCCCTTAATTCTTCATCAAAAATTTCAAACAAGGATTAGATCACCTAACTCTGTAGAGAATTAAAATGTCAAACATAAGGAACTCAGCGTTTTTGTCGTGGCCTTTTGAGGAGTAAACAAGGTCAAAAATTATTGTTCAATCAATCATTTTGTAACACGTGAATACCTACTTCATTATGTTACATGGAAATGGCAACAAACTTTACCTCCAGCTTCTCCAGCTCCAGAAATACCTTCATATCCATCTAGAGGTATATTTTTACTTCTGTTCTCTAGAAGCTATATTTTTTTTCAGCCGTTTTTAAAATACCCAACTATCTGAGGTCACCTAATAAAGAATATCTAGTAAATTATATCTCGACTTGGCATATTTTCCGATATTATGAAATTGTTTTTAATTCTAAAAAGAAATCTTTATTTATTATGAAAGTGGGCCATAACTCCAAGAGAATCGTAAAGATTTAGTAATAACCTAGCAACCCAATAACACAATAATTCATAAGAGTTACAGTTATCTAACATTTTCCTTTAAAATAGTAAGATTATTCAAATCGGCCGCCATTTTTGTTTGCACATATATTAGTCAATCGATGAATCACCGCGAAGGCGTGTGAGTCACACATGTGGCTTTTACCTCACACTCAAAACAAGTCACCCAGGTGCAAGGGCAAGGCCCTTTGAGTCCTACATAACATTGGACTGGAGCTTGCTTCTGTCCTTCTTAACATTGCACAACTGGTTAAGAAGTAGGTCTGTGGCGTTCATAGGGTCAGCTCCTGACAGGTTTAAATTCTAGTCATATTAGTTTTGGTTTTATTATAAGTATTAAATTTGTTGTTTAATATCAACTTGCGATCTTCAGTTTATGGAAAGATTATCTTTGAAAATATTTCTGTATTGAACATTAATATTGAAACTTGTATTTGATGATGACAATGTCCTCTTAGCGGAGTTTCGACCACGGCGGCGGCCAGTTTTATCAAAAACTACCCAGATGCGCAGGACATAATAAAGTGATAAATACCCGTTAAATAATACGAATAACCATAATAAAGTGCACAAGTGTGTGCGCAAGCACAGGTGCTCTTTCTTTTTCCTCACTCAATCAGAAGGGACTGCAGACCGACACAACAGAGGAGTGAGTTATTGGAAATTGAACTTAAACTTAGAGGGGTTACCTATCAGTTAACGGCTCTGTGCCTCCCTTAATGATCGGTCCTTCTGCACAAGTTTCTTCCCGTTTTGAAAACTTTGACTAGTTCGACATTTTAGATGTCGAAGATCTTAGCCAATTATAAAGCTGGATATCTAATATTCCAAATAATATGAACTGATCTGTCCCTGACACTTTGGTGCTCTGTAGGTAAATTGTATATTTTTCATAGGTTTCTTAAGTAAGCCTATGACCTTAATTACTCATTGTACTTTGCAATTTGCGTGTGCAAGAGTTCTGGAAAAAAAGCACAGAGTTTTCAGTCGTAAGCGGCGAAAATACTTATGATATGAGTGATAAACTCACGAATATGTCATCTGAATTGACCAACCGGCGCTGACAAGATAAGAGAAATCAAAGATAGCCCTTTATGAAACCTGTGAAATATACAATTTATAAGAGTATTATATTATTTTTATTAAATAAATTGACAAAAATATATATCGAATAGATAACAAACAGAGTTGATAATATGATTAGCGGTGTATGACTCCCACCTTCGAACATAATGGAAAGGAAGCGATTTACTAACGCGAGTTAGTGAAGAAGCTATTCCCCTACGCAAAAAAGGTACCTACTTACAAAACATTCTGCACAGTGTTACTAATACTTCTATGACTCCCACTCAGGAACATGGGTTTGATGACAAACTGACAAGTAATTGATAAAGCGGATCTATTTTGGCGAGTTGATAATTTATTGGTCATCAACGGAATGCCAAAGAATGATGATATCTACAAATGATGAGATATTATATAAATTAAAAAAAAATAGCCTATAAATTTCTCTGACTTTTACAATTTTTCTAATATTTATCTTATAGTTTTATCTAGTTATCTATTTACTAATTATTGACACCGGTTCTTGGTAAGTCAGGTTGTCCTTTGACATAGGCCTCCTCCATTGTGTGCCATTGCAAGCGGTTTAGGCATGCCCTATGATGAGATAAACTAGGTAGAAATTCAATAAACTATTAAAATTCCCGAAAAGTCGTCGTTCTGTCGAGTAAAGACTTCGTTTTTTCAGTATTTGTAGTATTTTTTTATCATTTATACTAATATTATAAAGAGGAAAGATTTGATTGTTTGTTTGTTTGTATAATAGGTCCCGAAACTACTGGACCGATTTGAAAAATTTTTTCACTGTTAGGCAGCTTACTTTTCAGGGAGTGGCATAGGCTATATTTTATCCCAGAATTCCCACGGGAACGGGAACTACGCGGGTGAAACCGCGAAGCGATCGTCTAGTTCATAATATTTTGGTTCAGGCCAGTATTGGGAAATCGTAAAGCAGAAAAGAAATATCGGATATTTTTTGAATCTCCTGCTACTTGCGAACGAACCGATTTAACACACTTTTCATAAACCTTGTTAAATGATAATTTGTTATTTATTAGTTAGTTTATTAAATACATACTAAAAAAACTGTTAATTATGAATGAATTAATGATGTCGTGGCTAGGAACAGATGATTTGTAACTTTTATCTCAAAGGAAGCATTTTTGTATCCGGTTATGCTTTATTTTATTCCGGCTTTTGCTTCCGCATTGCACAAATAGGTATTTCAAGGGAAAATGAAAGCTGATATACGAGAAATGACCTACGAAAGTAAGTGCCGAGATACATAATGATATGATTAGCGAAGATTATTATTTTCCTTAGGACCTACTTTTATAGCCCTCGATTTAAATCTTGATTTTCCGAACCGTGCAAACCTATTTATAACCTAACCAAACAGACAAAATATTTTTTTTTTTAAAACCCGTCGACGTTTATTGACTGAACAGATTTTCATGAAACATGGCTAAGAACACTCGGGATAAAATTATCTATGACACAAAAAAAACTAAACGAAAATTGGTTCATCCGTTTGGGAGCTACGGTACCACAGACAGACACACAGACAGACACGTAAAACTTGTAACAACCCTCTCTTTTTGCGTCGGGGGTTAAAAAAGAACGGCATTATTAAAAACATATTACCTAACCAGTTAAAATGCGATCGATTTGTTGTAACATCTTCGTAAAGTAATGACTTCTTTTCAAAATGGTAGGCATCATCATCATAATCAGCCCAAACACCTCCACTGCTTGACATAGGCAACCTAAATAGCAAATTCTGAGCCGCCTCCGTCTATCGACTCTAAATTGTAGACAGATTTTATTTTATTCTAGGTAGATTCTAAGTCTGACAAACCAGGACTTCTTTGAATTGGACTTTCACTTTCTCTCAGAATTAACAATTTAATAATTTGACTCACAGTGTCAAAATATTAAATTATTATTTACCTAGCTTTTTTGGTTTACTAAATTAATTATTATCTGTAAGTTACGACGTATTATTTATAGTTCTGTGCTAAAGGGTAGTGTCAATAGATGTTTCTCTGTCTGTGCTGTGATGTGATTTTTATCTTGTAAACTTTTTAAATTTAGCTGCTAAAAGGGTGCACGTAATGCCTACTGCCTAGCCATTAAGTGCTTAACAAAAATAGGTACTTACTAATCACACGGTAAACATTGTCCAAAGATTAACTTAAATCTGTAAGGGCAGCCTCCACTTCCAGTGAACACGGATCTCTTCACTCGTCTCATTAACTCACTCTCTTCGCAATACGCAAGAGATATTATGAAAATCAGAAGTAGAAATACTTTAGTTTGCTTCTCCATGATTTATCGCGATACTGTATGTAAAAGTTTTAGATCAATGCGTCCGTTTCGTTCGGCTGTTGATCGAATACTGAGTGGTCATGAATATCGAAGATTCGAAAATCGAATGTGGTTTGGGTGGAATCGTGTGTTTGCGCATCCTCGATGACGTTACTCTTGCACCTGAGTGCTCGTGCACTGAATGGATGGATGTGTTTTTTGGGTTTCGAGATCGGTTTCGAAACCCTTATGGTCTCGCTTTGTCTGTCCTTTTTTCCTTCTATAATATCTCAGCAACTACCGCAGCTATTAACGTGAAATTTAAATAGTAATACAATTCGTATGTATTATTATTTTAAATTTCGTTTGTAGGTTTGAATCTACATTTTACAGGAAAAGTCTGTGAGTAGAAAACTTTTTGAAAAATGGTCAAAAAGGGGGAGAATAATTTTCTATAGAGGCTAGGGCTACCTCACCAAGTTGGACATAAACTGAAAGCCTATTTATTTGTACGTTTCAAAACAGTTTTTGAATATTCTGTAGGTTTCGTACTTTTTAAGATATTAGATATTTTATGAAAAATGTCGAAAAATTGACCATTACTCCCTAGTCTCTGAAGTTTGCTGATTGATCCATCTGAAATGTATGTTACAAGTACCTACCTACTATTTTAAGGTATTCATTAAATAGCGAAGTCGCTGACCTATCGGTACTCCTTTAGTACATCTTTGTGTAATTGAGAATCGTTCGGAACCCTCAGCGCTCAAGTTACACCAACACTTGACGGATCTTGTTTTATAGTTTAATCGTTTATTTTTTATTATGCAACATTACAGACTTTAGGTGTGTTATTGCCGGATCGTAGAATAAGCCCGTTTGTAGAATGTAAAGGCGTTAGTACACCTACGCATTCGTATGCGGCAGCGAGTCTCTGCGGACCTACTGCGTAGCGAAATATCTGCTGAACGTTAGTACACAGCAATGTTTTCGCAACTTTTTCGCAATGATATGCCATTGTAATTTTTATATATTATTATTATTAATTATTATAAAATTATTATAAAATTGTATTTTTATAATCTGCGTGTCCAATTGCGTATAATACGGGATAATCTCGAATAGAATGCAAAAATAATTCAGTATTTTTGGCTTCCATTGTGCGAAATTCTGTCCTCACCGACAGAACGCGAGCTGACATGCGATTGCGTAGGTGTACTAAAGGCGTAATTGATTGAACGTTGATCGTTTGACAATCGGCATAGCATTTAGCTGAATAGCGCCGTTTTGTAAACGGCTATAAGTCATATAGAAAGTCACTATACAAATGCACGAAGAGCCAAGTGCTAGCTCAAACATACACGAAGTAAGAATATACACAGATGGCTCTAAAATGAAAACAGGCAGCGGGGCGGGAACGGTTTTGGAAGATCTTAACATCCACAAAACAACAGCACCGGGTGCCCACAACTCCAGTTTCCAGGTGGAATGTGTAGGTATAATCTAAGCTGCGACCGCGGTACTACGAAGAAAGGTAACTGACCAACGCATCAGGATCCTCTCGGACAGCGCGGCTGTACTACAGGCCCTGGACAGGAGAGAACACAACTCGGGACTTACCATACAGTGCCATCACCCGTTAGAAAAAGTAAGTGAGTCCAATAAGTCACTCTCGAATGGATAAAAGGACACAGCGGATCGAGAAGAAATGACGAAGCTGACGAGGAGAGGTTCAGAGTGGCAACCGGCAGGCCCCTACCATTCAGTCAAGTCTGCTCATGGATCCGTCAACGTACACTCAAACAACATCAAAATTTACCGCTTTTTGTCAAGATTTACAAAGCTAGCTTCAGTTATTTTTATTGTAGGTAGTTGAACACATTCTGGTAAGTAGTAGCACAGTAGTAGTATTAGGTAAATAGCGCATCCCATTCATTTAGTTTCGTATAAATGTGATATTATTGTGTATGTGGTAAAAAATCTAATTAAACGCCACGCGAGCTATTAAGCTCACAGAGACTCTACATTGTAAAATCGTTAAATGATTCCCAATTTTTAAAAATGTCACCTTAAAGAAAAAAAAACACAAAATGTACGAGTCCAAAATAAATTTATTGGAAAATTATACATATATTAATGATATTTCCTGAACATAACTAACAACAGACTTAAGAAATAAGAATATTTTATTTATTATGCAATATTTCGTTGATTTTATCGCCGTTAGCAATCTAATTTATTTTTTCATACGTCTTAATAAATAATGTACTTATGCAGTTTTACATACATTTCACAACCATCATAAATTAAACCTAAAATAAAGGTAAAAAGGTTTTAAATTGAACTTACTGTGATTTGCGTACATTGGGGCATAATCGGGCTGCGCACACAAAATGCAGGGTAAATATAAATTTCTAAGTTGCCTTGAGTAAATAAATAATCTTAACAATAGGATATTTTAAATAAGTGGCGCACATCACAGCCTAAATAAAATTTAATATTGTGTCCGCTTCGCCCTAATGTACGCCCACCTGAATTCAGTTTTAATGGAATGTCCCCTGAGGAATGCCCTTATCAATATTAGTATCAAGATTCAATCGGCAGTACTAAAATAAACTTTAGTTGGTAGCTCACAGTATGAAAGTGTTTTCCAAGAGATAGGTAAACTTATATAGCCGACATGATATCAATCTATACACACCTTTTTTTATTTGCTCAAGTTAGCGTTCATGTCACTGCGCCCATGATATGTATTATACAGGGTGCCACAAAACATATGTAATTTAAATAAAAGTTAACAAAAGTCAAAGAGTAATGCCCTATCCTTATGATTTTGTTGTTTTTAATATATTTATTCAATTTATTTATGTATATAATTATAGTATTTGATAAGTTATAGTATTTTATGTATTGTATTATGTAGTCTATTTAATAAGTAGGTTAAAATTAAATCTTCTATCCTTTGTTTAAGCACTTTTACTACCCACTTTTACAAACTTGTCTCTCTCTCCCAATAAGGTTTGCTGGAAGAGAACTCTTTTTAGGGTTAAGCTCGCCTATGCCATTATTTTTCCTGGTAAATGTTCTACTTGTACCAATTTTGTGCAATAAAGAATTATGAATTAACAAAATGATCGAAATTTAAAAAATCGTAGAACAAAAGTTGATCCCCTCGGGGTTCAGAATCACCCCTTTCAGATCACACGTGTTATGGGGCACCCTGTATACAACTTAGTACAACCGACGGTGTTCACAGCCTTTGTAAAAATATCTACTCAAACTGAGACCAAAGATTATCTAAAATGGCTTTAGTTATGTACAATATTTCGTCTAACTAAACTACTACGAAAAATCCTTCCCCTTTCTTCTTCTAACTCTGTCTATTGCAACTTCTCACACATAAAATCACTCTTTTTAAATACAACCCGTTAAACTAACCTAATAAATAACCTACAGCTAAAATCACAGTGACAAATACTACAAAAGGTTTCACCCCAGACCCGCTATTCCAAGCCCTATAATTCGAAGATTCACAGTTCATATGCCTGTCGTCTCTTAAACACATGGCGTACGCCATGAGGTGGGGAATCACGTGCTGTTCGTAGCTGGCTGTGAAGAGATGCTGGAAGGGTCCGATTGCGTAGACTGCGACGTCTTCGCCCCCGTGCGTCTCCGAGTCTAGGGGCACCAGGCTTGGGTAGGAGTAGTCGAGGTCTCCTGGAAAGGAAAGTAGTCTTTAGAATGTCATCATCATCATCAACCTATATTAGTCCACAGCTAGACATATGCCCCTAATGAGCGCCATAGCGCCCTGTCTTCAGCCTGCCGCATCCAGCATCTGCTTGCAGTCTTTCGCAGATCGTTTGCCGAGTCGTGGTCTCCACTCAAGAACATTAGAACTATAACGTATATATCGACACTCCCTACGTATCTTCGTCTAACTGCCAGATACACACTTATACGTTTGATGCATTTTTGGCATCTACACATGCCAGTCTATCATTATAACTCGCAAAAAAACAAAAAAGTCTACTCTAAGTAGGTTTTTCTTGATCGTATAACTGTCCAACTTCATTACTTTCCCGCCATATAATGCTGTATCTTCCACATACACACTTTGACGCGGGGGGAATGAGGTGCGGGTGGCGGTAATTGCCCGTTACGCAGTTCTTCCGCGGACGAGTAGAATGCGTGTGCGACTCGTAAATATTTGATTGTCGCAAAATGACAAGTGTACGTTTCCGATTCCTGAACAATTTAAAAGCAGACGCTACTAAGAAAGGAAAAGTAGATATCCTAGACCCAGCTATATCTACTACACGACCAGGTAAGTAAATCATAATTATTAATTTATCAACTTTATGTACTTTTTCATGTCCAACCAAAGTTATTAGGTTTCTTGAATCAGTTGTGTGTTATTGCCATCATTGCTGACTAATTAGATAATTATTAGTACGTACATTTCGAAACTTTCCAAAATTTTTGGATAACCTACGTACAAATGTGTAACTACGCACTTACATATTTATACATCGGGATTCACTATGATCATAAAGTGTATCTAGGCACTTACATATTTATACTTCGAAAAGTTGTTAAATAAAAATTCGGTAACTGACTTTTACATAGTTTTACATCGGAAAGTTATTGAATTAAAGTTATAGTAACCCATGCACTTACATAGTTCTCTGTTTGTGTTTTCATGTTATTTTAATAAAAAGCAATTATTTTTAACCAATTGCAAAAAAGGAGGAGGTTTCTCAATTCGACCGTATAATATATACATTATTATATGTGTGGATTTTTTTTTGTTCGCGGATAACTTCGTTGTTTGTGATTGTGAACCAAATTTTGTTGATTCTTTTTTTGTCGGAAAGAAGATAATTCCAAGGGTGGCCCCACTAAAATGTTGAGGATCTGATAAGGGATCTTCAGAGTTATGAACAGAAATGCACTTCAAAAGTGCAAGGTGCTCTCTTCCCATGAAATTTAAGTCGATTTTCATAAAAAATTTAATTTTGCCTGTTGTTGTTGTTTTTCAGATGTATCTCCAGTGTCATTCTCAGAAAATTTTACTGAGGATGACCTAAGCCGAATGGGTGAGATAATATCTGACAGCGATGAAGAACCTTTTCTTGCACCGCGCATTTCCCTCTTGAATTCTTACACTAACGGTGATAGTCCTGCATCTTCTGAATTGCATGTCCCAGCTTCCCATATCTTACAATCTTCCTTGCAAGCTTGTGGTGGAGGCTCCAGCAATGACACAGGGAATAATGATATTGCCTTTAGCTCGTCGCCACGCTTTTGTGAAAAACCTGTATACCTGACCCAGAAAACTCAAGAAAAACATCCTGAACCCGTGGAAAGTAAAAAAGTACCACTATTTACAAATATACGTGGACAAGGTAATTTGCCGGAATATAGCTTCTATAAATAAATAAATAAATAAATAATGCTGGACAATTCACACAGCATTATCTAGCCCCATACTAAGCAGAGCTTGTGTTATGGGTACTAGATAACTGATATACATAATACACTATGACTATGACCCCACTTTGGTAGCAAACATGCCTGAATCTCCCCTACTGCTACAGTCTACCTCAAGCATTAATATGCCATTATCACTGTGTGACTCTCCCAATTACTGCCACCTTATAGCTCAAAAGATAGACGTGTCGCCAGCACCCACTCCAGTGACATTGCCAGTTGTCTCTCCGGATGACCACCTAGGTTGCGCTGAGTCAACAGCACCCACTCCAGCGACATTACCAGTTGGTTTACCAGATGAACAGTTATTAGGCTGCCCTGAGTCACCTGCCTCCACTCCAACGCTATTGCTAATTGGCTCTCCAGGTTATGTCAGGGAATAATTCTAAGCAGCTTGAAATCAACGACAGCGAACCATCTAAGAAGAAAAGGCGATGTACAAATAAAAAAGATAAGGGTCGATTGCGTTTGGTCCATAAAGGCCTACGCAGACCGGGACGGCATGGCAAGGGATTTTGCCGTGTGCGCTGAGCACACTGGCCGCTTAGATACCGCGGCATTCCAGCACTTTGCCACGGCATGCCACGGCGTGCTGCACGCACCCCGCAGTATATCACTACGAGCGCCGGAGTCCGTGGCATGCCGTTGCCTACCGCAGTATGCCACAGCATCCCGCCACGGGAGCCTGTGGCGCGTCTTTTAATGCCGTGCGATAAAATCCCTTTCAATGCCACGGCATCATTTTAAAGCATAGCAATTTATGTCGTGTTTTCTGTAACAGTACGGTTGAATGTCCATTAGTAAAAATTTAAATCCCTTGCCATGCCGTCCCGGTCTGCGTAGGCCTTGATAGTGTTCATGCACCCATCGAAAGGACAGCAAAAAACAAAATGGTGTATACACCCGACCAGTGGTTTGTATGTTTGCATCTACTCGTTTCTATGTCATTGTGTCTGTGTTCATATATTTGATAACAAGTAAATTTTTATAAAACGTAATTAAGTAAAGTTTGAAACCATATAAAATTTGGCTTAAATAATTAAAATAATGATTATTAATTAATTTGTGTTTGTATTTAGTTTTGACAAAATTTCGTAAAAACGATAATAACCATTGTCTAAATTTAATAATTTTGTATTTGTGTTAATTTTTATCATCTCAGAAATTGAATAGTCAAGTTTGGATATTTATTTATTATTAATTTTATAACTTTATGATGCTTGTAGCACCTACTTCCCTAATAAATGGTATTTTGAACTCTTTTGTTTCTTGTTTTATTTAAGATATTAATATAAGAACGACCAATATTAGCGAAAAAAATAATAAGATAAGTGGGAAAACCCCAATTAACCAATACAATTTTACATTTTACTACCAAAAATTACTTATCTACCTTAAAATAGGCTTAGTTTCGTAAGCAAGTGAATATTCGGCAATTAGGGCCTGGCGACCTGTATTAGGTACTGGTCACCAGGCCTAATTTGCCGAAACAGAATATGTAGAAGCATATTATTAAATTATACAATTGCCAACGTTTAAGCATGTAAGCACCAGTTAAACAGAATTAGTCAAATAGATCTACTAAGAATAACCGTGTAACAGGCAGTTACGATATTGTCATTCTTCTAAGCTCCCACGAAAAAGTGTGTATGTGCCACATACGGCATTTTATTAGGTTATAAACACCACGTAAAAATATATAAATGTAATAAAATCTAAAAAAGTACAGATTTAAATAAAAGATAGTATCCATCTTAAACTAGATCTACAGTACGAGCATCTCACCAATTTTCACAGAAATATCTCAAAAAGGGCTCCAGTTATAGGCATTTGAACATTTTCAAATGTTTAAAACGCTCTCCTGTAAAATTTGTGTTTTGCAGATACACAACTATACGTAGGGAGTGTCGATATTATAGCTTATTATGTATTAATAAGCTATTTTCAGAATAGCTTATATTGGTAATGAGAGCCCCAAATTAGTGTCATGTACTTTTTATGCAATAAACAATTTTTAACTTAAAAAAAATTAATATAAGCAATAAATGTATTTTACTTTACTTGGTGCCGGCTTAGAATTTGCGCCACCCAACTCTTCCTGCGGGAGTCGTAGTCGCCACTAAGGGATACCTATCCACTGGGCAGACGCGCTTTTTACAACAATTCTACCACCAAACTGCGATCCCCAATCCGCATGACCAGCCTGGGGATTATGAGTATTACCGCCACGCAATAAAAGCCAATAAGGGGCTTATCAGAGGGAGGCCTGCGTCCAGCAGTGGACCAATATAGGCTAGGAGGCTTTTAAAACAATTTCATAAATACTTACTCGACGTAAACTGCTTGTCCAACGTAACATCCACCCTCCCAGCAGCTGAATAAGAACTGGCCTTCCCATTCGCGTAACTAATCGTCGTATACGGCAATCCATCCATCGCTAGCGCCGTATCCACCGTACTAAGTATATCGTTCCCTCTGGACGGATAACCAGAGACCGTCATTGTATGAGCGTGGTCTGCACTGACGACGATCAGGGTGTCTTCTTCGTTTGTAAGGGACTTCGCTTTTTTGACAGCTTTCGAGTATTCCACTGTCTCGTCGAGGGCTAGATGCGCTTGGCTGTCGTGGTGCGCGTGGTCGATTCTGCCTCCTGGTTGAGAAAGATATTAGATAAGTAGGAGTCATTTAATTGTCATTTACGACCTGGAAATTTTCTCCAACTAGATTAAAAACAGCGGGTGAGAAACGAAACAATTATTGTTACTTTTAGCTTGTGGTGCGAAAAATTTGGTGCAAATAGCTCTACACCTAGAATTTATTTAAATTTATTAAACCAAACCGGTGCGCGGTGACAGAAGCAATAAATTAATATAATAATTGTGGGGACACTAGCCTTAAAGTAGGTCGTTTCATCCAGTTTTTTGTTATTTTTTGTGTTGTTGTTGCTGGTTGGTTCAATAAAAAAACCTACACCATCTTAATAGGACTAAGGGGTTTTTTTTCATTCAAAATCGTGGCGCACAACGAAAGATATACATAATTATGTATATTTATTTGGATAGAAGACATTTGGATTTATACAAATAAAAAGTGACATACCTATCGTGTAATCTCAGGTTTCTGATGTATTCAAATATGTTTTTTTTATTATTTTCATATCTGTGAATATCTCAGAAACCTGGCGCTTTGACATTATATTAGATGTCATTTTTAATTCACAAAAATCATCAAACCCGTAATATACAATACATACTCGGCTATTGGATGTCTAGCTATATGGCTAGCGTAATCCTTCAAAACAAGAAAAATTAACACTTTTACTGCGATGTCCAAATAACATAGCACTGGTTGTGATTTTAAATACCAGTTTGGATAAAGCTCCCGTCGAACAACAAAATGATGTCGGACTGAGGATGACTTTTTTTCTAATCCTTACCTTCAACAAACAAAAAGTATCCCTTAGGGCTCCTGCTCAGCATCTTGATGGCGACTTCCACCATCTCCTCCAACGAGGGTTGGTTCTGCGCCTTCAGGTGGTAGTCCATATGGTCATTGTGGAATAGGCCAAGAAGGTACTCTGGTAGGTCGTCGGAACTGAACGCCTGGAGGAATGCAATAGCAGATGGTAAGGAGTGTTGCAGAGACTGCGCTGTAGAGCAGTGAAGGAATTTTGATCTACATTATTGTAGTAGAGTAGGCTATTTGAAATATTATTTCCGTTATAAGAAGTTTAATATATCAGATGTGCTAAGCACGCTGGACAAATATATTTTTCGGTACATAGGTTATGTTTCAAGCCGGATCATACTTCAATTTCTTTGTGCTACGAGTCAGTATGTTGGTAGAGATAAACCATTCTAAAAATGCACGCCCCTTTTACTATAAATACAATCGTAAATATGACGGATTCATTACGGATGTAAGGGATAGAACGTTGGTGTTCTTCCAACACATATAAGGCTCGAAGTTAACCCGCTTACACCCGTAATGAATGCACGCCCCCTCCACAAAACGTCACAGGTACCTACACTCGGCGTGCATTTTTAGGATGGTTTATCTCTACTACATAATTGGTGTTTTGTTTACTTGATTAAAATAAAATTTAAAAAATAATTTCTCATGACGACCGATGTGGCGACGCGGCGAGCGAAGGTCCGCCTGCGACATTGGAGGTTGCGGGTTCGATTCCCGTCTTGGAACAAATGTTTGTACGATCTACAAATATCTGTTTCGGGTGTTCTGGGTACTTTCTATGTATAATAAGAAATATCTATGTGTGTAATGTATTGTATATAGTTTAAGTATCAGTTCTAGTACCTACTCATAACACAAGCTCGCTTAGCTTGGGGCTAGAGTAGGGCTCGAGCTAGAGTTATCACGATGGATTGACATTTCAGGAGAACCTTTTTTTTTTGTTTTATATGACCACCAACCCAAAAAAAATTTACGATTTCATTGACTCCATTTGGAAAGTTGTCTCATACCTGCATCAGCTCCTGTCGGTCAGTAACATATAGATGAGAAGCGTTCATCTCCTCTTTCTGCTTGTGCCACTCCTGAGTGAGATCCAGTCCATCCAGCCGCTTGCCAGCTGAGGAAGGGGTGTGCGTGTCGTTCGGGAGAAACTCCCAACGTCCTCCGCCCATTATCACCTAGAAGAATGTAAAAAAAAGGGTAGGAGCACATAGAAGACCATGACGATTGTAAATTACCTGCAACCTCAACAGCCAATATTTGTCCACTACTGGACGCAGGCCTCCCCCTGTTAAGCGCCTTATTAGCTTTTATCTCATGGGAGTGATGCCCATAATCCCCACGCTGGGCATGCGGGTTGGGGATTGCAGTTCGGTGGAAGAACTGTGCGCTGCTGCTCGCCCCCGGTGTATATCCCTTAACCGCCTCTTACGACACCCGCGGAAGTAATTGGGGTGGTGCAAATGCTCAGCCGCCACCACACAACTGTAAATCACGATGCTCTGATTCTTGTGAGACATTGGGAATACTTTTCATGAGACGTTGGGAAGGGTTGGGGTAAAAATATGACCGGACCATTTTTTGTGCTACTTGTAAGTTCCATACTTTGAGGGTAAAAATGTCACCGTCGAATAAAATGTTAATTTATATGGGTAGTCTCTTGGGAAACGCTGGGTATAGTTATGCGTGAGACAATGAGAATAGGACCGTCTCATTGTTATTTATATCCCAACTAGCGACCCGCCCTGGCTTCGCACGGGTGCAATAAAATTCTACTATTACTATTACTACACATATAAACCTTCCTCTTCAATCACTCTATCTATTAAAAAAAACCGCATCAAAATCCGTTGCGTAGTTTTAAAGATTTAAGCATAAATAGGGACAGAGAAAGCGACTTTGTTTTATACTATGTAGTGATGGGAACTGATTTGTGGGATAGAAAGTTTATAGTTGGCTTTTGTTTTCTTTCAGGCCTAGAAATCTATGCCAAATTTCATGCCGTTCAGTATTTTTGACGTGAAGAGTAACATAATCCATCCATCCTAACTTTCGCTTTAATAATAGGTCCAATTACACCGATGCATTGCAATTGCAACATCCAATTTCACAATTGCAATGCAACGGTGAAATTGAACAAATTGGATAAAGATAACCTTAGATAAAAGTAAAAAAGAGTTACATTCTCTTAACTAAGGTTGCAAATGAACTTACGAAAGAGAGGGCTATGGCGCTCATTAGGGGAGGCCTATGTCCAGCAGTGGACTAACATAGGCTGACGATGATGATAATGATGAACATAAGATAAACTCAGTTCAGCGCTTTGAACGATTTCAGCGCATAGCGCGCTTTGAACCGGGTCAAGCTGAACTTAGTTAATCAAACAGTGAAATTGAACTATATCACTATAGTGTACCTTGAGCTGCTTCCCAGGGTTCTCGTTAATGAGCTGATAGGCTATATCCTTGCAGCCCAGAGCCCTGGCGTCCTCCGACAGGTCCGCATCGGACTCCCACTGCCGCTCAGCGATGTGCGCGTACACCCCCGACGGAGACGCGTGTGTTATCCTGGTTGTGGTCACCACACCTGAGAAGACATTTAATCATAAAATAACGTAAAATAAAGTGAAATGCAATATACCTATTCTGTGCTACGACCTCAATTGGTACAAACAAATATACATAAATTTATAACCATGACATCAATAATTTGATTGTTTTGAAAAAACTCATAATAAGCAACTATAAATTCTTTAGTAATACAGTGTGTTGACAACGCGTCTAGATATTAAGATAGAGATTTAGGGATAAAATGTATGCTTAGATTTAAGTCGTGTTTACTGTAGATTTTTGTGTGTAATATACACGCTTTATCCTTTTAACTGTATAACTGCCTAACTGTTTATAACTTGTAAAGATGGCAAGGAGAAAACAGGCATTGTTAATAAACTAATAAAAAACGGTGCATTTGAGAAACAATACAGGGTAGGTAATAAACGCGCGGGAATAGGCGGCCACCCTTTGTAAGGAGATAGACCATTTAGAGAACTGTTAGGTCACAAACCGTTATGCGAAAGCTTCGTGAGAAACGACACCTCGCTGTTGATAGACCTTGTATAAATAGCATTGTTTACGAGATACCGTGTGCATTGTCAGACAGATAGTCGTAGGGTGTAGTCGAAGATAGGAAATTTGTAACGTAATTGGTGAATAATAAATAGTCGAAAAGGAACGGTCTTTCTCTGAAGAAACCCCCGAAGGCAGGACAGGAAGGCAAGAACCAGCGGGCTACCCAGCCAGCTTATCCCACACAACAATTTGGTCCATCGAGCACGGATAAGAAGATGCCGAACCCCAGGTCAAGATCGCTACGCTCCCGTCCCGGAAGGGAGGAGGAGGGTTCAGAGGAGACTGAGACTCCAGGCAGCATCACAGTTACCAGCGAAGAATCTGAGACGACGCCCGCACCACCCACGGCCTCCGCGAACTCTGCGCCCGGCACACCTCTGGGCCAGACGACTCGTGCCTTGTCAGCGGATGCGAACTCTGCGCCTGGCATACCTCTGGGCCAGACGACTTGCTTCGCACCCCCCGCCGTGTTGAGCGCAGCCGCGCTAGGAAGAACTAGAGCCACCACTGCTGCTGCAGCCGCAACAGCCAGTGCAACATCGATGCTATCCACCACGAGCACGGTGCGCCCCGCACCCCTCGCGGCCACCGCGAACTCTGCGCCCGGCATACCTCTGGGCCAGATGACTCGCGCACCCGCCGCCGCGACACCGAGCGCACCGACTGAGTACCCCGCCCCGCCCGCCGCCGCCGCCGCGAGTGCTCGCGAGCCTACTGCACGCACCACGACCGCGACGCCGGCTGCGTCCGCAGTGCCTACCGCACCACGCTCCTTTGTTGCGAGGTCACAGTCAAGGAGGACAGAGAGGATGGCGCTTATCGAGTTGCAGAGGAAGAAGCTTGAAGAAGCTCAACTCGCGACTGCACTGGCGCAGTCAGAGTACGAGCTTGCCTTGGAGTACGCCTCTGAGGTGGCATCAGAGGACATTGATAACTCCATACAGGTCGAGCGCTGGGTAGAAGATACGACCAAGATAGAAACCCCGTGCCCACTTGTTGAAGAGGAGGTCCAGCCACCACCACAACCGGAGAGACACCTACCGCAGCTGCCACCACCCGAGAGGAAGGAAGAGAGTTCCCTGAACCTCATCAGAGAGCTAGCCGATGCCATCACGCTACGTAACAGTGAGTCTACGCGTAACCTTTGGCCTCTTCCAGATTTTGACGGCACTGTGGAGGAGTGGCTACCCTTCGTGAAGACGTACGAGGAGAGTGCAGCGGCCCACACCGACAATCAGAACACGGCGCGCCTGAGGAAGGCGCTGAAAGGGGTCGCCAAGGAGGCGGTTCGGAGTCTTCTCTACGCAGCAGACGATCCTGGTATCATCATTAAGACGCTCGAGAGAAGGTTCGGCCGCCCAGATGACATCGTGGACATGGAACTGCAGAAACTGAAGATGCTCCCGAAGCCTGGCGACAACCCGAGAGAAGTGATCATATTCGCCAGCCGTCTAAGCAACGCAGTCGCCACGATTAAGGCGCTCAAGAAGCCGTTTCTACTGCACTCTCCGGAAGTGGGTAAGACTGTCATAGATAAGTTGTCTGCCCTTATGCGATTTAGGTGGTATGATTTCAGTACTGCTACCACCGAAGAGGAACCAATCCTGGAGAAGCTAGAGAGGTTCCTCAACAGAGAAGCTGATATCTGCGGATCTGCAGCGCTGCCTGAGAAGCTTCAGAGGAAAGGCAGGCAGACCGTCAGCGCAAGCCAAGAAGAAGATGAACAAGCTGCCAACACCACCACTGCAGTGCCAAGCTGTCGCATGTGTGAGGGAACGCACTACATCAAGGACTGCGCTAAGTTTAAGAAAGCGACAGTCGTCGCGCGCTGGGAGGTAGCGAGAGATAAGAAGTTGTGCTTCAAATGTTTGAGAGGTAAGCACAGTGGCTTTAGCTGCAGAACACGTCCGTGCGTCAAGTGCAAGCGGCCACACCACCTGCTATTGCACAACGAGAGGCCAGCGGCGCCACAGCAGCAGGAAAAGGAAGAAGCCCCAGAAAAGACAAAGCCCGCAGAGACCAAAGATGTAGTGACCAACGTCTACGCAGCGACCGTGGGAACGAGAGCCTACTTGAAGATGGTGCCGGTCGATTTATACGGACCGGAAGGCTCGACCAGGGTCCTCGCCCTACTGGACGAAGGGTCAACGGTAACTCTCCTGGAAGCCAGAATAGCCGAGAAGATTGGAGCTACAGGAGAGGAAGAAAAGCTGGTCCTGCAGACGGTAGGAGGTAAGGTCACTAAATGCGATTCACAGAGAATGGACCTACTACTGAAGGGGGCTCACCGACGAGACAAACACACTCTGCGCGGCGCTCGCACGGTGGAAGATTTGAGGCTGTCACCGCAGCACATTGAGGAAGACACTCTCGAGAGCTACAGCCACCTGAGGGAAATCAAGGACGAGCTGTTTTACAGCAGCGAACGCCCGGCTCTACTTATCGGTCAAGACAACTGGGACCTGATCATCTCGAGGAAAGTGTTGAAGGGTAAGCCCAATGAACCTGTCGCTTCTCTTACCAGCCTAGGGTGGGTGCTCCATGGTCGAGCCTCACGGGCAGCCGAGCCGGTAAACTTCCTTTACCATTGCCGGCTCACCGAAGAAGAGAATATGGAAGAGATGATGAAGCGGCACTTTGACCTCGAAGCGATCGGCATCCAGCCTCGACGACCGAGCAACGACGCTGATGGTAGAGCCCTGGAGGTGTTGGAGAAGACAACGAAGCGACTACCAGAGGGACGCTTCGAAACTGGACTGCTGTGGAAAAGCGATGGTGAGACGTTGCCCTTTAATTATAAACAGGCCTACAACCGACTGGTAGGCATCGAGAAGAAGCTGAAGAAGGATGCAACGCTCAAGGCAGAGTACCAGAGACAGATCGAAAACCTGCTCGACAGCGGGTATGCAGAGGAAGCTCCAGCCGGCTCCACACCAAACAGAACGTTCTACTTACCGCATTTCGCCGTGGTCCATCCCGTGAAGAGAAAGGTACGACTTGTTTTTGATGCCGCGGCCAAATTCGAGGGGAAGAGCCTGAACGACGCATTGCTGCCGGGACCAGACCTACTCCAGTCCCTCTTTGGAGTATTGCTGAGGTTCCGAGAAGGCCCGGTCGCAGTCGTAGCCGACATCAGAGAGATGTTCCTGCAGATCAGGATACGTGAGGAAGATCGAGACAGTTTGCGGTTCCTGTGGCGCGATGAGACAGCAGCGCAGCCGAAGGAATTTAGAATGAAATCGGTAATATTCGGCGCTGCATCGTCGCCTTCCACAGCAATCTTCGTCAAAAACAAGAACGCAGAGGAACACGCCAAGACCTTTCCCAGAGCAGCGCGAGCAATCCTGAGACATCACTACATGGACGACTACCTCCAAAGCTTCGGCAGTATCGAGGAGGCAGTAGAGGTTGCAGAACAGGTATCCAGGGTCCACAAGGCAGCAGGGTTCGAGCTGCGTCAGTGGGCCAGCAACCATATAGAGACTTTGGCTGAACTCGAGCACACCGCTCTAAGAGAGAAGACAATCGGAGAGGAGAAAACTCTGGGAATGAGGTGGTTAGTCGAAGAAGACGCCCTGGCCTACCACGTCGGGCTAAGGAATACGCCACTCGAGCTGGTGAAAGGCAGCCGCATTCCTACCAAAAGAGAGGTAACCGCCGCCGTGATGTCAACCTTTGACCCGATGGGTCTAATCGCGCCGGTGCTGCTGCAAGGAAAACGACTGGTACAAGAACTTTGGCGCGCCGGGGTCCAATGGGACGAGAAGATCACCGACCAACATTTCAGCAGTTGGCTTCAGTATCTTGAAAAGATAAAAACGCTGCATGAACTGAGGGTGCCAAGGTGTATGGCACCAGATGGGACAAGAAGCGGCGAGCTCCACACCTTTGTAGACGCCAGCGAGACAGCATACGCAGCCGCAGTGTACTGGAGAACCACGACCGCCGAAGGAACCCGCGTCACCCTCATGGCTGGGAAGGCCAAAGTGTCTCCGGTGAAGACAACGTCCATCCCGCGCTTGGAGCTTCAAGCCGCCCTCCTGGGAGCGAGACTGGCCGACAGCATCAGCAAGGAAACTGACTTTGAGGTAATATCTAAAACTTATTGGTCAGACTCCACGACGGTCCTGCAATGGCTGAAGGCAGATCCACGACGCTTCAAGACGTTCGTCGCGCACCGACTGGCTGGTATAGAAGAACTTTCCAAGCCTAACGAATGGAGGTGGGTACCGACCAAAGATAACCCTGCTGACGACGCCACCAGAGAGGTACCCAATGACTTCTGCGGCATGTCGAGGTGGTTCATCGGGCCAGCATTCCTATACCAGCCAGAGAGAGAATGGCCAGTGAAGAAACTAAAGGAGAACCAAGACCCCTGCGAGGAAATAAAAAGAGACGCCTGCTGCGCTGTGAGAATAGTCCCGCTGCCGAGCTTGCCGAACCCATGTAAGTTCAGTAGCTGGACAAGGTTACTTCGTGCCACTTCAAGAGTGTTCATGTTCGTAGATCTATGCCGCCGAAAAATCTCAAGAGAAGTCGGCACGAAGGGAGAGAAGCCATTTCTGCTGCCCATCAACGAAGGCCACCTCCAGAGAGCCCAGCGTGCTCTTGTTCAACAGAGTCAGCGGGAGGCCTTCGCAAGCGAGATCAACAGCCTGAAAAAGAAAGGGCCAATACAAAAGTCGAGTCGCTTGAAGAAGATCGAAGTGGAGCTTGACGAGAACGACATTCTTCGATTGAGAGTAAGAACGTCGAAGCTAAGCGGAGAAGAACGAAAACCACCGGTCCTCGACGGTAAAGGTAGATTGGTCGCACTCTTAATAGATCACTACCATCGGAAGCTCCATCACGGAAGCAGCGCGACGGTGGTCAACGAGCTGCGGCAGAAATTTTGGATCGTGTCCCTTAGAGACGTGGTAAGGAAAGTCGTCCGCCAGTGCCAGTGGTGCATCGTAAGGCGAGCGAGGCCAGAGGCACCGCCGCAAGGAGACCTGCCTGCAGAACGGCTGGCACATCATCAGCCGCCCTTTACCTGTACCGGGGTTGACTACTTTGGTCCCATGCAGGTAACTATAGGGCGCCGCCGAGAAAAGCGCTGGGGAGCGCTCTTTACCTGCTTAACGACGAGGGCGGTGCATCTGGAACTGGCAAACTCGCTGAGCACCAGCTCTATGCTCATGGCACTAAGGAGAATGGCTGCGCGCCGTGGCAGCCCAAGAATTATCTTTAGCGACAATGGGACCAACTTTGTCGGAGCCAACCGAGAGCTGAGAGACGAGGTAAAGAGAATCAGTCCGAACGAGTACGTGGAGGCGGCAGACAAGGAGGGAATCACATGGAAGTTCATACCTCCAGGGGCACCACACATGGGAGGAGCATGGGAGCGTTTGGTGAGGTCCGTGAAGACCGCGCTCATCGCCGTCCTAGGAGAGAGAAGCCTGCCAGAAGAAGTTCTGCTCACATACCTGGCGGAAGTAGAACACACCGTAAACTCCCGGCCGCTAACCCATCTTAGCGCCGATCCAGGTGATGAAGAGAGCCTCACGCCTAATCATTTTTTAATTGGCAGATCTTGTGGGGCCGCCATTCTGGGGGCGTTCGACGAGCGAACGCTTGTGGGCACGCCTAGCTGGAGGACGGCGCAACACCTGGCGGATCACTTTTGGGCTCGTTGGCTGAGGGAGTACCTACCCACCCTCATGCCGCGAGCTATGAGATCGAGACACACGGCGCCAGAACTGAAGCAAGGGGACGTCGTCATTATCGCTGACTCTACCTTTCCACGGAACACCTGGCCACGCGGTGTCGTCGAGGCGACCTACCCAGGACGAGACGGAAGACTGAGAATCGTCGATGTGAGAACGAGAGGCGGCGTCGTCCGGCGCCCTGTATCAAGACTGATCCCGATAGCGTTGTCTCCAAAAAATGGAGTACCTGGCGCACCAGGCACTCGGGGGGAGACTGTTGACAACGCGTCTAGATATTAAGATAGAGATTTAGGGATAAAATGTATGCTTAGATTTAAGTCGTGTTTACTGTAGATTTTTGTGTGTAATATACACGCTTTATCCTTTTAACTGTATAACTGCCTAACTGTTTATAACTTGTAAAGATGGCAAGGAGAAAACAGGCATTGTTAATAAACTAATAAAAAACGGTGCATTTGAGAAACAATACAGGGTAGGTAATAAACGCGCGGGAATAGGCGGCCACCCTTTGTAAGGAGATAGACCATTTAGAGAACTGTTAGGTCACAAACCGTTATGCGAAAGCTTCGTGAGAAACGACACCTCGCTGTTGATAGACCTTGTATAAATAGCATTGTTTACGAGATACCGTGTGCATTGTCAGACAGATAGTCGTAGGGTGTAGTCGAAGATAGGAAATTTGTAACGTAATTGGTGAATAATAAATAGTCGAAAAGGAACGGTCTTTCTCTGAAGAAACCCCCGAAGGCAGGACAGGAAGGCAAGAACCAGCGGGCTACCCAGCCAGCTTATCCCACACAACACAGTGTTTTTCAATTTCTGTGGGACAAATACTAATCTCTTGGATATCTAAATTTTATACCTAGAGGGCGCAGCATCTTTTCTGCTAACTCTTCGATATTCATTCGTAAATCGTATTTTGGGTCCAATTTCTACTAACCAATCGCTTTACTATGATAACGAAATCGACGCAGAATCGTTACGTAGTGTCCTCAGATGAAAAAAAAACCTCTCTAGAACTATCCAGAGCTTAATGATTAGGTATTAATCGGGTATTTATCGCGGTCCTTTCTGTTATAATTTCCCATACGAAAGTTTAAAAAGTTTTATCTAGAGTTTCTTTTATATAACTAACGACTCTACGTGACGATTCTGCGATGCTATTTGCACGGAGAGATTGATAGAATATGTATGTATAACTAAACAAAACCTGTAAAGTGGACGCATAAGTACCTATTTGTTGATATTATAGCATATAAAATCGAGTTTATGTTCATGACATTGTATTGTATCGGTCTCAAATAAAATAGAATGGTTCAATAAAATTACACACGGTCACGCTGGGCTTATAAATCTAAATCTGAGGTTGATTGTACATTTTTAACCTTGACTGAAAACCAACTCACCGATTCTAAATCAATACCGGTACACCGTCCATGCATCAGAGGAATAGTTGATTATTTTTATTGAAAATTACGTACCTTTTTGTGGGATAGTAAAATAACGGAAAAAAGATTATATGTGGTGCATCCTTTTAATAAAATTCTTGACGATTTGATTAGCATTACTAGATAACCCTCATCCATGTAGAGTCGAGTATAAATATTTTCCTGCCAAATAGAGTCTGATAATACGTGGAGCAAAATTGTCACTGTCACGGATAAGCGCAGAGCGACGCCCGGCAAGAAATTAAAGGGAATTAAGCACGTTAAAGTTAGAAATTTCTAATTCCGTGGAATTAAGTAGTTAGGAATTAATGGAAATAGCAGAATATAAAATGTGAAACACAGCAAAAACAGGACAAAAGGCAATGTTCTTCGGTAAACAGATTATCATTAAAGTAATGTATTATTTGAGAGTGGTGTTTGAACTGATTTGATCAAAATTTGGTTCATTTAATGTAGTGTTGGGTAGATAAGTACCTAATCTATACAAATTCAACTGCCCCTTAATATTCCAAAACTATTTGAGCCGGCTTTGCCTGTCAGTACTTAACACGGGCATGTCTAATTCATTTTAGAATAGGACGTGGCCAAAACCTATACCAACCCCTACATCATCAGGTCAATACGTCAATTAAAGCAAAGATAGACAACAATAGGTCAATAAAAAACTACGAAGTTGGTCAGGAATCCATTTTGAGGCATCTACTGAATTTAGATGACGTCAAAGATATGATGGAAAAGCCTGTAGCAGTCTTATTTGATTCGAAAAGGGAGTAAAATACGTCTTGGAGAATTTGTGGTCATGCAGAATAGTGACAAATAGGGAATAGGCAAATAGATTAACTTGAGACAGCGAATTGGGTTTTTGAGGTTGAATTTCTGTTTCTTTCCTGACGGGAATATTGCTGGGCGCATTTTTTTAAAAACCTTAATGAAACTAAATGCCCCTTCCCTAATTTCATTGGGTTGCAATTATTTCTGAATTTTTTTTGAAGGTAGCATAGAATTTAGATTTTCTAAAAAGCTTCTCTCAGTTACTCTCCTTGCGCCGTCGGGTAAAAAATATCAAACATAAATCGAGTCGCCACGCGTCGCCTATTGTATAAAACACGTAGATAAGAAGAAGTGAACTAATCTTCTAAAAATTCTTCTAAAAATCTTCTCAATTGGATTCAACTCCTCAACTTCCTCATCGATTTTTTATGAATTTTTGTTGTATCATATTGTTGTATGGGCTACTTACCAACATCCAGGCCTCGTGCAAGCGCCCAGGTGCCAATAGAATGCGACCAGTTGGGCTCGTGCAGCTGCGATGGGCAGTGCCCTCGGGTCACGTTGCCGTCTATGCCGATCACTCCAGACCTGGTCTTCACGCCGGTCAGGTAGGCCGTAGCGGTGCAGGCAGAGTCGGGAACTTGCGCATCTACGCAGTATGTCTGGAAAAAGACAAAATTATTAAGAAAACGTAGATATGTGCGACATTTCACAGCACTTAGCGTCGAAGCAAAGATTTATAATATTTTTAACGATAGGAAGCTCAGGTAAACATTTCCAACTTTTCCTCGTGGCTTCGCTCATGTTATGTAGATAAAAGCCAACAAGGCGCTTATCAGCTGGAGGCCTGCGTCCAGCCAGCAGTGGACCAATACAGGCTGTTATCTGTTTATCTGGCGTGATCTGATGCAACTCTTTGGTGCCGTTTGCCGTCATCGAATGCAACGTGATCCGTTTTAGCGTGATTGGATGGGACGTACCCAGAGGTTGAGGTTCGCTCATGTGGTTGTGGATAAAAGGTAGCCAGCACTCAGTAATATTTACGATACCTATTTAGGTATCGTAGAAGAATCGTATCGGGTCAGTATTCGAGGTTGGTTATAGGAGAGAAACATTATCAAGGTCATAAACCATACAATTCAAACAATATAAACATCCCATCTGAACATACATGGTAGCGCAAATAAAACAATAATGTTTTCAATGACGACGCCCCGTGCGCAAGACTTCGTCACTGTCAATGACTTTCCATTTGATCTAGGAAGGGATCAATACGTTTCAATCGAAAATGGGCATCTGTCATGAAGAAAATCAGTTCAGGGAATGTATCGCCGCTGCCACCAATGTACTTAGCGACAGCGGCCGCCCACTCGCTCGGAGTATAGATTTCTCGAAGCCGAAATAACTTATCCACTGCTCATGACGTGGTGAACTTAGACAGCGTATACTCCTCCATAAGTCAGCAGCACGTTTTTGCAGGTCTTGCCTTGTAGCTAGGCAATGAGCAGTGAAAGCGTGTCTTCATCAATATTCACTAACACTGGGTACAGACTGAGAAAAGGTAGCTCGCAGTGGAACAAGAACAGAGCGACCATACTAAAGGAATTCATTTCAAAGTAGCATGATGCATTGCAACTTGTAACAGATATGATGGCAAACTATGTCGTTGCTTGTTAGGCCAGGTTTAGAGCTACTTTTGCTTAAAATTTCAGCCCGATCGGATCAGTCGTTATTGCGAGAAGAGGAAACAAACATCTAATCATTCTAACTTTATACATTATAATATTAGTGTGATACCTATTGAATATTCGATAGTGAATCCTAGAGATTGTCCTCGATAGTGATCAGTGGAATTTCATCGATCGTTATTTTAATAATCGTAAATAAAATTGATCGTTATTTTAATCAGGTATTATGAATCTCTTTGGCCATGATTTTTTATTCTCTTGCAACAGATATGATCGCAAACTATTTCATATCTGTTGCATTGCTTGCACGTTACATCATATTCTGAGTCCACCTGTGAGACAACCATACTCAGGCTGATGCGCATCAAGACACAACCGGAATTGGCCCGAACTCACCGGTGTCTTTAGGAGCACCAAGTGCACAGACACGACACACACACACACACACACACACACGCACGCACACTGAGTAACAGTCTTAGGTAGTTGTATAAAATTTTCTTAAATGACTTATTCCTTTCTTTTAATTTTTGCTATAGGTAGGTACACAATTTTATTATTCAAGCGAAACAAATAAAACCTAATACATCCGCTCACTCAAACACATTAATAATAATACCGGCTACAATTTTTTTTCGGACAACTGTTTTTCGGTTTTTTTATCGGTTTTGTTTTGGGGTGCTGCACTTTGTAAACCAAAAGCTAATGTAAACGATAGTCTAACAGGCGTTTAGCTAAACAGTGTCTAACTTGGGTTTAACAAGAGTTTAATTCTCGTTTAAACTATGTCTAAGCCGTGTCTAACTGTAACCCATCGTCGTAAAACGCAGCTTTGTGGTAACGCTTTTGTTAAACACGCACTCAACAGATTTCTAACTTGTTCGTAGTACTACCTCTGTTAATGTTTTTTTAAGTTTACGTAATAACCGCATCAGCATTTATACTTAAACTGCTAAACATGACTCTTTAAGGGAGGTTATTATCATAATAATGTCCTCCTAGCCGAATTTCGACCACGGCGGCCAGTGTCATCGGAGACTATAGCTAGATGCGCAGGAGATATTTTATAGAGCACAACATAAGTGGGAACTTGATAATAGCCACCTGTATCTTCACACATCGCTACTATGTATATTGTGCTGAAAGATTCCTAATCTAAATAAATAATAAAAAAAATGTATGCGCAAACACAGGTGCACTCTCTATTCCCTCACTCTCATAATCCGATGGGACGGTAAACCGACACGACCGGGGAGAGGTCAAGCGCAACGGCTTAACGTGCTTTCTTAGGCACGGGGGGTGACACCGCCAATTTCCTGACTCCGGGCTGCTACTATGAATTTTTCTTGCTAGAAAAACCCCAATAACAACTATTGGGCCGACCCGGGATTTGAACCCAGGACCTCATAATCAGCGGGTGAACAAGCTGACCGCTGACCAACGAGGCAGCTATATGTGAATTGATTTGGAAATATGCGTATTGCACTTTTTGCGTGTATGTCAAAATGCGTATTGCACATATTGCGTAAATGTCAAAATGCGTATTTAAAATTAGTCAAAAAGCGTGTTGATCATTATGCGTCAGAAGGGTTTGATTGTATAATCATAATTAGTAGGTATAACCATAATTTGCTTGGCAGGCAGCGGATTGGACCAATAACCTTCACAATGAGAGGTAGGGAAATCTCAAAGTTGTCATCACGGTTCTCATAGTACAATGGTCAAACGGACAACAATACAATACGAGGAAGGAAGTACGATAGGGTACAATCTTGAAGGCTGATAAATAGGTACTTTGGTTGTTTGTGACAATGTTGAGGTTACAAGATTCATGGGTGATAAAAAGCCTATGTTTGATTCCAGGCTGAGAGCTACATCTATGCAAAATTTCAGCCCGATCGGTTCAGTCGTTATGGCGTGAAGAGGTAACAAACATTCGCATTTATAATATTACTTGCTTCTGCCCGCGGCTTCGCACGCGTATTTTCGGTATAATAAGTAGCCTAGTAGGTACCTGAGTTAAGCTATGTTCTAAATGTGCGCCAAATTTCATCACGATCTGTTTAGTAGTTTTGGAGATCTTAGGTATGAAACCTACATACATTTCAAACTTTTCATGTGATACGACATTTGAAAGGTCTTTTTTCAATCGACGAGAAACGGAGAAGGTTTTGAATTGTGGTTCGACGCGTAGGTATAAAATATATAAGTATATATACCTATATATTATATATATATATTAGTCGTACATACCAATAGGTACGCAATACTTTTTACAGAGTAGTCCGATTTTGATAATTCTTTTTTTATTGGAAAGGGTATACTCCGAAGGTGGCCCCCATTTATATTTGAAAAAAAAACAACCCAGTAGGGAAACAGGGGATGATTGATTCGGTCCGTATCAGAAGGACAATCTAACATAACACCCTTTTGGGGTGAACGGCATAAAAGTAAAATGACCTACTAGTAAAACGTCTGATAATTATTTCGTCATAATGGGTCTTAGGTCTACAAATTGTTCAGTCACTGAGTGTAATGTTTGACCACACATAACTTTTTAGAGTAGTCCGATTTTGATAGTTCTACTACTATTTTATTGCCTTCAGGCCCGGAATGTTGAATTTGCCAAAATGTTGTATTCTTATAATGTTGAATATACCAAAACGTTGAATCCTAAAATGTTGACATGGCAAAATGTTTCAATATGTTTCATTACTCAGAGGAAAGTACCCACGCTAGAGTTTCAGTTTCCTGAGTACTATTTATTATGGTATAACAACATAACATAACTTGCTTATCTGTGTTATGGGTGTAACAACTCCGAATTAGATTCGATTTGATCCACGCTTGTCTTGGACAGTACCGTATTGTTTTGTTAATTTATTTACTAAGCATCTACCACAGCGAGTGGAAATAATGCTCTAAAAACAGTATTAGGTAGGCCTATACCCAGCAGTTTTGGGCTGATTGACGATAACCAGTGAGAAAACATGGTTCCCATACCGTCGAAAACCCGGAACGCTTCGTAAGCGCCTTTTAATTTTTCTAGTAGCGACATCTATCGGAGAACTGTGCAGAAAAGTTTCATTCTTATACAATTTACAGTGATACATTTTCATAGGCAAGACATTGGAAACAAAGCAATATTTTCGAACAAGTTCATGAATATTTTTGCGTTAATATTTTATATTAGTTAATTATTTTAATTATTCCCACAATGACGACTTCAGTGGCCCAACAGCGGGCGAAGACGCGGCGACAGTTCAAAGCAGAAAGTTGCGGGATAGATTCCCGTCCAGGAGCATTTTTGTACAATCTGCAGATATTTTTACAGGGTGTTTTCTATGCATAATTATTTAGTTTATACTACCTTTATCAGATAACTCGTTCCCATAACACAAACGCTGCTGCTTACTTCGGGGCTAGATGATGCTGCGTGGATTGTCCAGCATTAGTATTTATTTATTATTATTCATTAATTCATCATCCCACTTATACAAAATAATATAATAACAAGTAAATTTGATTGTTTAGATATTTATTTCCCCTTCACGCCAAAGGTACTGAACGGATGAGTCTAAAATGGATAGTTTACTAACTAAAAGGCAAATTTTTATCACTGAAAATGCAAGCGAAGCCGCGGCACAATCTATTTACTTCTAGTAAATATTTATGGTACATAATAGTAGTTTATATCTTTTTAACTAACTCTTAAAAAATGTTTTTAAACTTTTAAAGGTTTTTAATAGCTGTTGAAATGTCGGGAAAAATAGGTTAATAAATAAATATAGGTAATTAAAAGCGTTAAATAATATTTAACGCGTTTATTTACCTATTTTTCCGACGTCAATTAATTTAACGGATATTATCCGTTAAATAATAAGTAGGAGGTATTTATTATGTTCGTTTGTATGTTTTTTACGGGTCCATCGATTTCTCTGTCATTCAAAGACCGATTTTGATGATTCTTTTGCAGTCGTGAAGAGGTGATCATCAATTCATTGCCGAGGAATTAGTATTTTTTGCGCAAAACTTAGTTTTTAAGTAAGGTATACGAAGTCGGTATTTCGTTTTTTCAAAAAAATATTTTAAATATATAATAATATGAATTTATTGACGACCGATGTAACGTGGCGGGCGAAAGTCCGCAGGAGGTTCTATTGGAATTTTTTTTAAACGATCTGCAAATGTTTGTTCCGGGTGTTATGGGTAATTTATATGTACCTATATTATAAATATCTATCTACGTAATGTATTTTTATTAAGTATATCAGTCATCTAGTACCCACAATGCTACGGCTCCACCTGCGTCCTTACGCTTTAATTAACGCGTTAATTAGGGTGTTACGCAGATGTGACCAAGGTTCATTTAATAACGACATTACTAATGGCATTAGACGCTAATCCTACTTCACTAGGAATTACCTCTTGCTTGACAGTGTTGTTACGTATATGTAGCCAAGGTGCTAAAAATTAGCACATTTATTAACGCGTTAATGGACACTAACGTTAACGCTAACGCAGGTGGAGCCGTAGCATATGTCTGTGTATCTGTGTATCTTTCTGTGGTATCGTACGTAGCTTCCAAACGGATGAACCGATTTTCCTTTAGTTTTTTTTTGTGTCATAGATAATTTTATCTTGATGTTTCATGAAAATTTGTTCAGCCTATAAACGTAAGCGGGTTTTTTAAATTTTGTTGTTCATTATCCGTTTTATTGTGTTTAATTTACTTAAACGTGCGCAAAATTTCATCTTGATCTATTCAGTAGTTTTGGAGATCCTATGTAATAAAAATTCAGATTTCACAAACTGTCGGCTTTATAATATTAGTAGGATGTTCAACAAAGTGTTCATTCATTCATTCAAGGATGGCGAAAATGACCACTTCTGTAACAGCATGTGGCTTCATGCAGAATCGTAAATAATACAATAGAAATGTCTTTGACCGAGAGTCAGCGCTACTACCACGTCCAAGTCCAAGGAAACTGGCGAGGTTGCACGTGCTATGACGAATTACAATGATAAGAACTGTCGCATTTTGACTATGCGAAGGCGGCATTTGCGGACAATTTGCTACCTGGATAATTTTCCCTGTGGTCATTTTGGCTTTGCAATGGAGTCAATTCAAAGGTCGCCAAAAAATCTGAGCGTCTGGTCGAAGCGACGCGTGACCCGAGAGCTGGTGAGTATCCGGCGCAGCGCATTTATTGCCATACAACGGAGCAATGTAGCCAGCGTCTTAGGGACGCTTCCGACTGGTATTGATATGGATCAGTTGAGCTACATGTAAATTGTTTGTATAGTCTGTAGTTAGCTCAATTGTTTCAATTGTAAATACCAGTTACGATTTGTTTCTTAATTTGATTTTTATTAATAAGTATATATATATTTTTTTGTTTAAAAGTAGTTCCTATATTTATGCTATATTTCTTTAAAATATCCTTTGAAATGTCTTTGACCGATTGTCTGCGTTACAGCCACGTCCAAGTCCAAGGAAACCGGCAAGGTTGCGCGTATGATGACGAATAGACAATGTTTAGAACTGTCGCATTTTGACTGTACGAAGGTGGCATTTGCGGACAATTTGCTGCCTGCATGTTCTTCTATGTGGTCATTTTGGTTTACATATTGGTGTCAATCCAGATGTCGCTTATCAAACAAAATAATTTGATTTTAAAAAAAAAATAATAACCGATTTCGGATTTCTTAAATTTGCACTGTTTTTGAGTTTTGCGGGACAAATACGGGATCATTCTCTAAAAAATACTGACAGAATTTTAAAAATTGGACCATAATTGACGGAGAAATCGACGAAATAAAATACTTTCCAGCTGAGAAGATAATTATGGATCACCTGTAAATTGTATTGCAATAGTCTGCAGTTAGCTGAAATTGTGCCAATAGTAAACACTAGTTTTAATTTGTTTCTCTATTTTGACTGTAATTTTCATTGTTAATATATTTTTTTGTTTTATAATAAGTAGTTCCTATATTTTTGCAATACCTAAGTCATTAAAATACCCTTTGAAATATCTTTGACCGAGTGTCTGCGCTGCAGCCATGTCCATCGTCCAAGTCCAAGGGAACTGGCGAGGTTGCACGTGCGATGACGAATAGGCAATGTTTAGAACTGTCGCATTTTGACTCTGTGAAGGTGGCGTTTGCGGACAATATGCTTCCTAGATGTTCTTCCCTGTGGTCATTTTGGTTGGTGTAGGTCACCAAAAAAAATCTGAGCATCTGGTCGAAGAGACGCGTGATCCGAGAGATGAGCCCTGATTCCGGTTGACGTTAATATCAAGACGTAATCATGATGTCTCATTTTTGTATGGGACTTGCGTAGGTACGGAACCCTACAAAGAACACATAGGTACTTATTTTTATTAACTGATCATCCGAAATGTGCTCAAAATAAACGTGAGCAACAAGCTTGTCAGGACATCAAAATACCTACAGTCAAAAAAGAGAAGGATAACTTCTGCAAAAACTACCAAATGAGAGTCGATGGACATAGAAACCAACTCGAAGTCACCCACCAAGGATCTGGGAGCATCAAATTCTCCAGCGAGGCCAGCATGCGCATCACGGAAGACGTCGCGCGCGTGGCGACTGTTGGCGCTGCATCGGGCGATAAATCGAGATGCCGCCATTTTAAACACACATTTTCACTATAAAATATCAGATTATCTAGAAGATAATAAAAGCTTGGAACGGGTTTTGCACTAACTCGAAAACTAACGACTAACAGGCTAAAGGTTTCCTCGTCGCTTCTTTACTTTAGTCTACATACCGAAGCGACAGAAATCAAAATTTGATTTTTCTCGAGTTATCGAGACGAAACACGCTTCTCGTGGTGCGCAGCTAGCACCGCTGGCGTAGCATCCCTGACCTGGTGACTAGATGCTCACAGGACAGGACTGCACTCTCAAAATGACAAAGAATAGATAGAATCGGATAGCAAAATGGATTATTGATTTAAAAATTAGATAGCCAAGCAGCATACGACAGGAACACAAACTTGTAGGTACCTAAGTACGGAAATTATATTATTAATATAAATTTTCAAAGTCTTAGAATTCTGTTTCAATGGTCGTTGCTGAAAGTACTAGAAAGTCATAGAAACCATGTAGAAACGGTCTCGCGATTCATGTAGTCAGAGGCCTTAGCCTTGTGTCTGTGTTTCAGAGCTCTATTTTCAACTGACATTACCCAATTATGCCCACAAGTGGGACAGATAAAGTACCTACTCCGTTATCAGAATGACTCCGGAACCTTATCAAATTGTATATTTTGCGTGAAATTTTTCACATGACCGTGCGTTTAAAATGTGACGGAACCTTCTCCGAGTAAATGACCGTTTTTATCTGTGTTCGATATGGTCCCATCCCATTCTAATAGCGCACGGATTATCAAATAAATATTTGAATCAAAGCTAAGAAGTAAAATTACAAAAAGAAGTATACCACCTTTCATGATGACAGGAATCTGAAGTAAATTATAGTAATTATTTTACAATTAAACGCAATTCTAAAATCCAATATATTTTATGTGAACAAAGACACATAGGTTTAAAGAACCTCATTTCTCAAAAAAAAAACTTATAATTGCACACGCGCAGCGAAAAACGTGCAAACTCGTACAAAAAACGAGTGAAAACTGTTCGAATCAACAATTTTTTTCGAACTTCGGTGATTTGCTCCCATGCTACCAGTACTTACCGTAAAACTACTTTCCAGCAATATTTATTTAGTTTTGTAACCCCCTTGTTTACAGACTATGTCTCAGATTCTAGAACCGAGTATAGGTAAGTTCCCACAATACCTACACCCATTAGTTTCACCTGACAGTCACTTACATAAGTGTTCGCTGCTACACTATACAGCTATTCACAAAGTGTATAATCCACTTATTCATAGTATATCATCTGTCCACATCTCATGCTGAAACCGTGAAGTCTTTCAAAAGGCAAACGTGTACTTGGCATGTGCGATTACAGAGGTAGCTACAGAGATACTGTAGAGCACGTGTTACCTACGTACATATAAAAAATTGGTTGTCTGTAAAGTCGGTTTACTGACGATAGTTGAACGTGACAACGTCTTAAGAAAATACTGATGGAATGGTAGCATTTGATACTCGATCAAAACATGTAAATGTACTATAGTATATAGCAGCTGTCCACGCAGACGCATCGCTCACTCAAGTAGGAGAGAGACGGATGTCGAGCGCTCTCGCTTGCACTTCAAGCCTTACATGGAACGCCTCAGAGCGAGGTACCGCCGCATGACGTCATAGCGAAGTAACGCCGCATGACGTCATGTTTTTTCGTGCGTGCAGCCGGCTCTATCGAATTATAAGACGTTGTCACGTCAAAAACGATACGATGTTCTTAATTTTTTTTGCCGTCCATTGGTTCACCTTCTTTTGTTTTGTATTCGTTCAACATGCAGCAATGAAATGCGAAAAGTGACACACTAACGAATTCATGTAATAATTGTAGGTTACTAAACAAAAAAGGTTTTACTTGTTCTTGCTTAACCTAGCGGGTGTGGTTGTCAAACTAGATCTCAGTACTCACAGGATCTCCGTGGTAAGAAACTCGAATTACAATTCAAAATTTTTTCTTCGGTTCCCTAAGTGTGAAAACACGATGGCGAAAAGAAATTACGATAAAAAAATCACGAAAGTAGAAAAGACTTGAAAAGACTTTGGTCTCTAGAAGATTTTTATTTTGATTCGTAGGTTATTTTAATAAATCACATCACACTAGTTTGGATGGATGGATGTATAGATGGATGGATGTTTGTTACCTCTTCACGCCAAAACTACTGAAGGGATCAGGCTGAAATTTTGCAGACAGGTAAGTCTAACTCTGGAATCAAACATAGGCGACTTTTTATCCCATAAATCAGTTCCCATGGGATAGAAATAACCTCAAAACGGTTCCATAGAAACAACGTGTGCGAAGTATGTATAATAAAAAAATATCTATCTATGTAGTGTATTGTATTATGTATATCGGTTATCTAGTACCCTTAACACAAGCTCTGCTTAGCTTGGGGCTAGATAGTGCTGTGTGAATTGTTCAGCATTATTTATTTATTACTGAGACAAAATGTTTATATTAGTACCTATTGTGTATTGCTTGTACCTTAGACCAAATAAATAAGTTATGATAAGTACCTAGATATAACATCGCCTTAGGGCTTCATGAAAAAACCTGTAATGATGTTATTCTCTCATTATATAAATAAATAAAATAAATTATGTGCGTGTTTTGCGTAGTACCTAGGTATTAACTTTCGATTTTTGGAGTAGGTAGGTATTCTAGGTGAGATTCAATGTGAATTCGAATTCAACCGTGTCGATTAAGTTCCTACTGAGTAAATGAGTCTACTTATCTGTTTCGAGAAGGTATCATTTTCGCATAATGATTATAAAAACATCAAAATGATAAACTACGAATGTAATTTGCTTAAAATTGCCTTTTTTGCGTAAATGATAGGTTTATACAGTTGAAATAACACATTTTTCAAAGTAGATAGGAAAACTACCTACAGAAGAGCTATATTTATTCAGCATTCAGTATTTTTTATTTCACCGTAAGTAGGTACGCAAGCCCATTTTCTTATAGTAATGTACAATGAATGATACATATTAAAAAAAGTTTTATAATAAGTTTAGTGGGATAGCTAACGATCAATATCTCGATCAATAAATGACGGAGAAATCGACGAACATACATAAAAGAAAACATAAAACCTCCTTCTTTTTCGAAGTCGGTTAAAAAGGAAACACCAAGGTTGTATATTGTCAGGTGTGAGACTTGCCATGTCAGGACGCTAGTGCACAAGTGTGTGCGAAACACATGACATGATTTCACATTGTGTACTCTCGGTTCCCTCACACTCATAATCCGATAGGCAGTACACGACTGGGGAGAGGCAGGTGTAGGACCAACTTCATTTAGTGCTTTGTGTCACGGCTGTCTTAACTACCTATCATATTTTCTGTTACACATGGACTACCTAACCTACCTAGGTAGATACTTATTTTTTTATAACAGGACACCTACAAGGGAAGCGGCAGAAATTGTTCTTTTATGGTAAGAATTACTTTCAAACTTCTTACGTAACTTAAATTAACTAAACAAAATAAAAATACCAGTGTTGATAAGGTCGACTATCCCGTGATAGATGATTCCATTGATCACTGAACAGTGACAAAACCACATAACAGAATTCGGATAAAGCGTAATTTTTGTGTAACTGATTTTACTCGGTACAGGCATCGACAAAATGGTTTAGGAATAATTCCATCAAAATATAATATTGTTTTACCTACCTATATAAACGTTATACGTTACATTACGCCGCCGTAACGTAACGTAAGTAGTCAGTACGGGGAAAGAAGACGCTCGCAACGAGCAACGAGACAGATTTTTGACGTTTCATTCTCGCTGCGAATGATGTACCATACATCCCGTAACACCGATCAATACCCGGCTTTAAAAAGGTTAAAACATTTTAAAGTATTTCAGTTTCATTTCATCAGTCATCGTGGTTTTTTAGCCTCAATAATTTGCTGAAAAAGAGACTTCTTCCGCGCTACTCAACCAATACCAGCGTGGAAAAGTCTCTTGCAATGTACAATGCGCAAGACCACTATAAAGTTGCATAGCGTTTTTTTGACGACTGTACATTAAATTGTGGACTTTTTGCTCCGGATTGCGACACAATTTACGTAACTGATGACAAGATACCTTCCTCTTTGTGGTTTACACTTCAGTCAATCACTGTTTCTCGATTTTTACTGAGGAGTTTTATGGGAATCTAGTCATCTCGCTTCTGCCCACGTCTTCGCACGTGCTTTTTATGGATAAAATATAGCTTGTGTACTTCACTTGCGATATTATCTTCTGTTAAATCGTCATGGCGTAACGACAGAGAGACAGACTAATTGTTTAAACGAAGTCCGATGTGGCGCGGCGGGCGAAGGTCCGCCTGCAGCGCAGGAGGTTGCGGGTTCGATTCCCGCCTTGGGACAAATGTTTGTGAGATCTACAAATATTTGTTCCGGGTGTTCTGCAATGGTCGTTTCTATGTATAATATAAAATATCTACTTCTGTAATGTATATATCAGCCATCTACCCCCATATCACAAGCTCTGCTTAGCTTGGGGCTAGATGATGCTGTGTGGATTGTCCAGCATTATTTATTATTTGTCCAATAAACTACAGTGCTACTACTGGTGCATTAGGCTTGACACAAATACCGCAAATGGCCAATAGATTCAGCAAAGTCCATAACAGAATTAATAAAAGCACTCACCCTTGCCAATCCGCTGATCGGAAACCGTTCGAAGTCCAGCACGGATTCCTCACCCAGTCCCTTCCCCATCTGCCCGTAGAAGGTCCTGGCTGCCATGATGGTAGCTTGGGACATCCCGTCTCCTGGAAAATTATTATTTAATTTCCTTTTCTTTAACATATGTTTTGCTTACTATATGCATGTGTTCATAAGGAAATATCTAGCATTATTTATTTATTTATTTCGCAAAACACATCTGTCCAATCCAAATGTGCCAAAGCAGATATTGGGTCCATTGGCAAAATTATTAATTTTGTCGATTCTTCTTACTCAAAGGTGGTTCATGATTTTATACCACACTTGCTCGGAAAGTTGCCTATTCCTTTTCCATTTATAGAATAGAAAGTAGGTCTTTGCAGGCCTATAGGAAACCCGGAGGAAAAACTCTATGGAATTTAATTTCTCACGTGTTTTAGCGGGAGGAAAAAGTGTATGGAAATCCATTTCTAACGTGTTATTTTTTTTAATTTCTTAAAAGATCGGCCGGTAGCTATGGTTATTTTCGTTCGGTCAGACGACAAAAAGTTTTTACTCCAAGTCCATTAGGCCTCCTCCGATTTCCGAACAATATTTTGAAAAAAGAACCCAAAGGCTGGGTCCGTCAATGAGGTTTTACCAACATCATTGGGCGCGGTAAGTTCTTCTAAATTTCAATTAATAATTAATTCTGCTTTTTATTTTCCTCGAAGGTGTAGTATAAAGCACTATTTATCACTCGGCAGAAAGTGCGATTCCTACCTCGTGTGTTTTAAGGCCCTCGGCTGCGCCTCGGGCCCAAAACGACACACTCGGTAGGAATTGATCACTTTCTCGCCTTGGTGTAAAATGCACTATTATACAACCCCGAGCTACACAACGAGTTGCTTCGCCTATCGTGTCGGACATTTATATTTGCGGTAGAAATCACGGGCTCCTCGCTGTGCCATCTTGCCGCACTGCAGGGCACCATCAGTCGCCGCTGCCTCACGCTCTCGACGCCCTCGACGGGATTTCCCAGACTGCATATTTGACATATCGACGTGAAAAAGCGGAAACGTAGTAACCAACAATATGGAAAGTGTTCACCAGAGCCAAAAAACTTTTGAGAATTCAGAAAAAAAATCATATCTCCTATAATATTAATAGCACAAGTGCCATTTTTTTATGAGAAATGTATTTTTGCATCTTTTATCAAGGCAACTACCCAAATTCTACTAGAAGTTACTTTTTAACTATGTTTATGTGGGTTACAGCAATCGTACTTTTTTTTTTGAAACGCAGAAACGCTGTAAATGCAATGCAAAAATGTATGGGCGACTGCAAATCAAGTGTTTTCTTATAAAGCGGAATTGCTGTAACTACATATCAGAATAATTTCAAATACCTTAATTTTGACTTAAATACAATATTTTTTGTAACTAGGTGTACTGAAACGGCTTTATTGCAAAAAGTTAGAGAGGATAGTAAAATTAAAACGATGTAAGTATGGAATCCGGATCCTGCTCCTAAGAGTAGCAGACGAGTATGGCGATATAAGTCAGCACTGGGATGAGATACGACATTTCTTCGCTTTTTATCCTTGGCGGCGAACGTGCTTCACTTCCTGTGATCCAACTGTCGCCGTGTGCCTATGCTGTAACGAGGGTGATTAGAAGTGGAATGGACTACTTTATTCCATACATTGATGCTTCACCCTCCGACAGGACTACTCCGTGGTTTAACTCCTCGTGTGCCAGTGCTGCTGCGCTGAAACACAGGGCTTATCTTGCGTGGGTCGACGCCCGGAACAGTAAAGCCTCAAACAAATCACAAAGGAAGACAGCCTACAACAAAGCCGCTAAGTCCTTTATGAAGACGCTAAGGAAGGCTCGCTTTGACCAGATTGGCCAACTGGGAGCTAGGTTTGCCTCATTCCCAACAAGCAGTAAAGCCTTCTGGTCGTTAGCTTAATCCGTCGAAGCTAACTTTAGCCGTCCTTCACTTCCTCCATTGCTGAACCCAGACGGATCGCTGGCCCACACTGCGCTGCGGATGAGAAAGCAAATTTATTTGTGACTCAATTTGCAAAGGCTTCACGTCTTGAGCCCACAAACGTTTCTCCACCCAGCCTTCCTCGATGATCGAAATCCAGTTACATCAAAAATAAGTGCTCAAAACGTTGCGTGGTCTCGATGTGAACAAAGCTAGTGTAGCGGAAGGAATATCGGCTGTGGTGCTGAAGTCCTGCGCTCCTGAGTTGTCTCCCATTTTTACGCGACTATTTCGCCTGTCCTTGATATCTGGTAAAGTCCCCAAGTCATGGAAGCTTGCTAATGTGCCAGTGCCCAAGAAAAGTAGTCGAGCTGACCTACGAACTATAGCCCCATCTCATCAGTCACCTCCCTGTTATGTAAATGCATGGAGCGTGTCCTGAATGGTAAGCTCCTGACATACCTCGAAGACAGCGACCTCGGGTAGTCGTTGACGGCTGCTCGTCTGATCAATTGGCTATCAACGCCGGGGTACCTCAGAGGACAGTACTCTCTGCCACGTTGTTCCTGCTGCACATTAACGACCTGCTGGTATCCGGTATTATTGGGAACGCAGACGACAGCCCCATAGTGGAGAGGTACCTTTCCAACGCCAAGGCCATTCGGAATGAAATACAGGCGCAAAGAGAAGACATGGTGCAGCGCTTGAACTTGACCCTTAAGGCAGTTTCGGATTGGGGCAAAGCCAGTCAGGTTAATTTCAATGCCTCGAAAATGCAAGCATGCCTCTTCTCTGAAAAAAAGAGTCTGTTGGTACAGGCTCCCATTTTCTGGAATGTACCTATAAAAGATCAACTGGAGCTCCTTGGTGTCACTCTCACCCCAACTTTGAACTTGGGTACCTTCATCGAGTCAAAGGCTAAAGCAGCAGCCATAAAGCTAGGAATCCTAAATAAGGTTAAGCGATACTTCACGCCGAGACAGTTTCTATCACTTTATCAAGCACAGGTTCGATCTGGTTTAGAGTATTGCTGCCATGTTTGGGACGGCTCGGCCAAGTTCCAGCTTACAGCCTTGGACTTGATAGAACAAAGAACCTTCAGACTCATTAACGAGCAGCACCTTGCAAAGACTAATGTCCAAAGTCTCGGTGTTCAAGACTCTCAATCCTTTATAGATCCTACATTACGGAGAATGCTCACAGGAACTACGTGACCGGATCCCACCATCCCCCTGCCACTCCAGAAAAAGCAGACGCACAGCGCAATACCATCCCTACCTGGTTCATATACCCTCCACTTGCACTAAGCGGTTTTCCTCCACCTTCATTATTCGCACTGCTAAGGAATGGAACTCGCTTCCTGCTTCTGTGAATAGGTATCTATTCGACCTGCGTGATACACCGTCTGCGACATCCTCGCTTTCCGTCAGGTGAGATTGCGGTCAAACGATGGTCTTGTAACCCTTATTCTAAATAAAACAAAAATAAAATCAAATTTAATAAATAAAGCATACTTCTAAAAAAACTTGTAAACTTTTTTAATGATTTATTTAATTTTAAATTTAGGGTGAATTTTGAACTTACGTTTTAAAACATCTCCTCTCACGCGTAAAAATTCACTTACAGCAAACACAACACACTCTCTTGACGGTTGCGTAGTGACGGAGCGGGACGTAAGCCGCAAGCCACACAGGCGCGAGCGCAAGTATTAATAGCGGTAAATCCCCATGATCAATATTCGACAACTGTACTATAAAGGGCATAAATACGAAAATCCTACGAATTTAGACTTTTTAAATTAGCGTAACTGATAACTGTCTAATCTCGGTGTTTGTAAGAACTGTAGTAAGCCACGACAAATAACAATTTATTATATTATAATTGTAGTAAGCGTGGTGCGTTTCAATTTTCTTATAAGCAGAAACGCTGTAACCCGCATTGCTCAAAGTTTCAACAGCGCTTTAACTACCGCGATCATATACTTTGCAAAAGGTGAATTGTTGTAAATGCAAAATGTTCGAAAAGAACATTTTTTAATGCTATTTACAGCAAATGCTTAGGTGGTCCCTCAAAAAAATAGGGTGAATTTCAACGCTGTACAAAATTTTCTATTGGTCGTAGAGCCACGGGAGTTGGACCATTCGACGCGGGATTTTTTTCTGATTACGAATATCCAATAAAAAAAAATTGACTTGGGTGTTGGTTACTACGTTTCCGCTTTTCGGCGTCGATATTTGCGGACGAATGGATGGACCTAGTCAATGTCCAAAATCAGTTCGTTTGCTCTAATGTGAGAGGGATGGATGACCGATGATTATTATTGTAATTATTTTCTCTCTTGGAAAAATTTAATCATAGATACATAATATATGTACAATTCTCTGACATGTTTATTTAATTTACATAATTTTTCTTTCAATTTAATGTTAGTTTTATGAGTTTAATTGTTTGCATGTAGTAATTCTAATTAATAACTTGGTGTAATTGGTGATTTAGCCATTCTAATTAATAATTCTATATATGACTAAATGACAAAAAAATCCAAAACTCCGTTCAAACTCACATTTTTGTCATTTATTAAATGCGTAAAGATATGGTGCATTTATAGCGGCAGTTACTTTTAATTGAGCTGTAAACACAAAAAAACTATATTTATCGTACTAAGTACCTCTACCTGTGTTACCTGTTAATATCTTTATTCACAAAGAAAATTACAATCAACTTATAGAAATAAATTACAACTAGTATTTACAATTGAAACCGTTGAGCTAACTGCAGACTGCTGCAAACAATGTACAGGTAGCTCAACTGATCCATATCAATAGCAGTCGGAAGCGTTCTGTTAATTGAATTAAGAGGTAAGTAAAATTGAGAATGTCGCAAAACAGCTTCTAGTTACAAAATACAGTACAGTTATTTATTAAGTAACGAATTACATGGTCAACAGTATAGATATTTATTCACAAAGAAAATTATACTAGTATTTACAATTGAAACAATTGAGCTAACTGCCGACTGTTGCAAACAGTCTACAGATAGCTCAACTGATCCATATCAACACCAGTCGGAAGCGTCCCCAAGACGCTGGCTGCATTGCCACGCTGTATGGCAATGCTGATACGCTGTGCCAGATATTCACCAGCTCTCGGATCACGCGTCGCTTCGACCAGACGCTCAGATAGTTTTTTGAAAACCCGAAGAGCCTCGGTACCCCACGGACCTCCAAGGGGAGCAAATGTGTAGGCTCTGTCGAGACCTGCATATTTGCGCCTCTTGAGATCTTCGGCCAAATCTGCCGCAATTACATGGTTGTAGTAACTACCGGAATTCGATAATACCCGCAGTATTTTAAGTACAAAGTGTAGGGATAACTCCGGCATGCATGCATTTAGCTTGTCCCGATTTGTGTCATGCATGGGTAAACAATTAGCTATGGAAAAAAAATTGATGCCCTTCAAACCAAACTCACTGTCGTAAATGTGCCAGAAATTGGGTTCAGACATTATTTCTTTGTGCTTTGTTTGGGATTTTACCGATCTTGCTAATGGCAAGTCGTAATGGCAAAAATAATTTATTCATATCGTTAAGGTCTCAAAAGTCTCAACTTTCAGAAAAGGATCAAAAATCATTTGATATTAGGTATTTATGTATATTTTACAGTAGATTTAAGGTAATAAGATGACCTTTATTTACGGAAGGTTTTGGATGATGCGATACCTGTTAAAAATAAAATGTTTTTTGTGTTATGGTGTTTACCAAAGCGGGAAGAATTTTCTGAATTTATATTCATTTTAATATAATAATATTTATTTATCCGTAAGCCGTTGAATTTCATAAAGATTTTCAACAGAGGGGTCAGTCTATTTAATGTTAGTAACGAAAGGTGATCGTAACGTTTCCTTTTTGTTTGGAATTTGCGTAGTTCTATAGTTAAAACGGCAACGAATCCCCGATTCAGAGTCGAAAGGTAACAGGAAAAGACATTTTAACCAAAATGGTTACAGTTTCAAGTCTCTGTCCAAGTCCTGTAATTGTTAAGAAAATAAGTTCTTAGAAATATACATTATTTATGAACTAGGTATAAAAGGTATTTAAAATGAAAACAAGATCATAATTACTCACCTAATTGCTCATTGTATTTAAGTGTTTTAAAAGGTAAAGTACCGTTGGGGAAAACTTGGACTGTATCATTATTATTTTCAATGAAATAAGTCAACTCATCTTCATAACTTCATTTCTTTGTTAGACTCGAGTAAGATAATTTACAAGTGGTAGTTATAATAATGGAACGGAACCATTTCAAACTGAAACAAAAGCGGTCGGACATTTAATTTTGCTTTGGCAAGGTTCTATTTAGCCCGTTTTGACTTTAGTAAATAATGCTGAATAATCCACACAGCATCATCTAGACCCAAGCTAAGAGCTCGTGTTATGTTATGGGCACTAGATGACTGATATACTTAATACAATACAATACATAGATAGATATTCGATTTTGCGTAGATTGTAGGAAAATAAAAATTTGACGATGTTCCGTCAATGGATTGGTATAGGTACAGATTAATGATGTAAGAGTAGAATAAAGCAAAGCACTTCAGAGCGTTCAAAAAGCATAAGTGCTTTCAAAAATGGAATTGCAGATTGCCACTTTAGGGCTCGGTAGGTAGATCTAAATTACACAGTGCAACGAAACTACACTTGCGAGCTTTAAACTGGAATCGCTTCAAGGGTTGTTCAAGACAAATATTTACAATTTCTTTGCAGTGAACTATGATTATGTTAAGTTATGTTTTCCCTTACGCAGGATTTATTGGCGACGATAAATTTTGATGTAATGCACGATAATGTCCGCTGCCACACCGCTGCAGTGACTAGACAGTACCGACAGACGTCTTCCATGTCGGCATTCCCACACTAGACTAGGCATATGTGGGACGAGCTAAAACAGCGGATACGCGGGAGAAATCCAGCTAATCCAGCTCCGGCGCCGATAGAAGCCGATAGATGCAACTTCGACCTATTGCAATAATTCCCAAAATTTAGGTAGCCAATTTAATTAATTTTAAATTTCTTGATATCATTTGAAAGGTAACAAAATTACCTTTCAAATGATATACCACAATCTATAGTTCATTGTACATAAATTGTAAATAAATTGTTTTGATCAACTCGATGAAACGATTCCATTTTAAAGCTCGCAAGTGTATAAGGAAACAAAATGTCGCACCTTTGCGGGCTGCGGACGGATGGAAGACTTGATACGCTGGCTGGGTGAATAAATATCTTATTGTTTGGGTACAGATGGATATGAAACCAACGTACAAAACAATCGCCAAACTTAAATTCCTAGTAACTAGAGACTATACTAGGTTTTTGATTTTGGTTCTTGAATAACCGTCCGAAAATATTTACGTAGTAAGTCTCATAAAACGTGTATGTGCTACAGTTTTCCGAATTTTATACTCTCTACTTGTTAAGAATAATTTATTAACAATTAATCACGAACAAATGGTTCATCAAATTTCATACTATTGAAGGGGCCCGTAAAAAAGTTTGATACGATTCACGTGTAATTTTTTCACAATGGTTTTACTAGGCTTTGGCTTGGGACGGGAAATCTGTAATGTTGTCTTCTGCCTAAAATTATATACTTGTACGTAGACTTGTGTCTACTAAAGTGTTTTTTTAGGTAAAATAAATTATTCCTCTCTCTCTTTCTCTCTCTCTCTACGTAATATCAACTTACCAATAAAAAGTATTCCATTCTTAGCCTTATTGAAGTTAGGTTTCTCCATCAGCTTGGCCTGGAGGGTGTATTCAGCCGACTTCTTCCAGAAGCTTCCATGCTGTTCCTCCGGCGGGATGAAGGCTGGCTTCATTGGACTCTCCAGAATCTTTATTGGGGTGGGGCTGGCATTTTCTGGAATAGAGAGGGAGGTCAAAAGAGGTTCCATATCATGGTTTAATAAAACCTCTATGGAGTTAAACCTACAACATCGATATTCCTTGTAGATAACAGAAATCAAGAAATCAAGAGAGTTCTGTCATTCCGCGAAAAAATCAATAGATCGTGTCAAAAGCTATTATAGTGTTTTTCCGTCCTGAATAGTATTTTTTTCGGGGCGGAGCTAGAATTTTTGGGAATGAAGAGAGAGCTCAAAAAAGATTTCATAAATTGGTTTAATAGAGCTTTTGGTGTAATGAGAATCAAGAAATCAAAGGAATCAGTGTATATTATACTCAGAAGAAATCAATGGATCAAATTGAAAGCTAATATAATTTCGCTCGTGGACAGTTTTCTCGTCAGCTGGCACTTTCTGAATTGAACAGGGAAGGGCAAAAGAGCAAATCTTGTAGCCTCTTTGATATCTAACATCGAAATAACCGTGTAAGGTTACACTCTAATAATTTTTCTCGCTGTATTACGACGGCAATCCATGTAATCCAATGGCAATCTCAACCTCCTAAACAAAGAACCTTGGAACGATTGTTCAGGAGGTTCCTGTGAATTAAATCAAACAAAAAGTCGATTGTACTTAGTCATTTACAACGGGATATTTACCATGATTTGAGTTTTGAGCTTTCCAATATTTCGGCACAGATTCATGCGCCATGATCACGGAATAAGTAGTTTCAGTTATTCCGTGATCTGGCGCATGAAACTGTGCCGAAATATTGGAAAGCTCAAAACTCAAATCATGGTAAATATCCCCTTGTAAATAACTTTAGTGTTAATAGCTATGATGGATTTAAAAATGTGATTGTACTTAGCGCCTCAAAATTCAATTCTTATAAAATATCTCAAGAGTCGCAAGCACCACAAACTCAAGTTTTGTATTGAAACTGCTGAAGTACTTATCACTATGGTTATTTACATTACTTGTTTACAAATTCGTTTGGGGTGAGATTTCGTTTGCTAGTGCGTGTTGGTGCGAAATATTCCAATATTTCCCAATTCAGGGAGATTATTAGCTATGTTAATAGATAAATAAAAATCGCTGGCCCTTTTATTGCTTTGAATATAGATTGTCAGCGATAAAATTAATTAAATAAAATCCACTTGTGCCATTGCAATAGTGTTAGGTTGGGTTTTGGGTCGGATAAAATCGACATCGAGGATAATTAAGTAGGTATTTTTATCCTCAAGCTTTCATTGCTTGGTAATAATTTAAATCTTGCACGAGTGTGTCACATGATTTAATTTATGATAAATGAATAAACGAAAGTGCATGTCTGGAAGTTTTTTCTTTTTTATAAAAAATCAAAATCTACCAAAATCTACCTACCGAGTCATATAGTGGCAATCTGGAATTCCAGTTTTGAAAGCACGTAAGCTTTTAGAACGCTCTGAAGGGCTTTGCTATACTCTACTCTTACATCATTAATCTGTACCTACACCAATCCATTGAGATTGACCATGCATGACAAAGTGACAAAAATCAGGTCGTGGTAAAAAAAATGACCTGATGAAAAGTGACGATGTGGCTGACGATGTATCGCGTTTAACACGCGTTTTGTCCAATAAGCGGTTCGTCAAGAATTCATACGCAGTTTGTCAACTGTGTTGTGTGTTGTTAGTTTTGAATTATCCAAAATAGTTGTACATCTATTCTCTATTATCTTGACCCAGGTTGAAATTGACCGGAAAATCTGTTTGTTATTAAACAATACTACCTTTTTACTTTGCATAGTTTCACCTACTAATGTAAATAAAATAGGTATGTATGTTAATTTTAGATGGAGTAAGTACCTAATTTTGTAAAAAAAAACGCACTACCACAGATGGTCGTGAGTGACCTGTCTTTGACCTGCACTGAAAACCAGGTGTGGGTAGACACACCAGGTCTACCCAGCGCAATGCTGAGTGTAGGCCATATTTGGCCTCAACCTGCTGTAACGGTCCAGTTTATGCTGGTTCGTTTAATTTGCAAATATAGAAATAATTAACACATTTTGATATAGTTTGTAACACTAAAAATATATTCGGAGCTGTAAATGAGTTCGAACGCCATGCTAAAAAGAATATCAACCTTCATAAATCATGTTCCGCAAAACATGATTTTTGAATTTGACGATTCTAGGAAAACAAATGGGCTTCTTGATAGTGGGTACAGAGATGTCAAAGGGAGGAGATCGAGAGTTTTGAAGTAAAGTGAAAATTTGGGGTTTTTTTTCTAGATTTTACAGGAAAAGTGGGAATCATGAGAATACAATCCGGAAGCTAGGTCGGCTCAGCCATCGAGCGAGACCAGGGAGGAATTCTAGGATGGATTGCAAATTTCTATCGATCAGATTCAGGTTACGTAAACCCACACTTTTCATTTCTAATAATTCCCCGTATTGTAAACGGATGGTGTTACATCCCAGAACCGACTATTCTAATTTATTATTATATTTATTAAACACATTCTGTCGATACTGCAACGTTCCTGGATGTGTTGGTGAATGCTTGTGCTGTAAGGCCCTGAACTAACCTGATTATTAAATCTATTGTTTTGATCTGCGGTTGGACTGGAATGTGGTTCCACACGTTTACTTCTTAGGACTCCCCGCGTGGACTAGGTATGGGATTAGGTAGGCTAGAGTTTTAGTGAGGTAGGATGTATTTGGATCGCTTGAGATCATTCCCCATCAAACTCTCCTGAGTTAGCGATTTACAAACGCTTTGCTTTTAAATGTCTGGTTATTTCTGAGTACGGGAAGGGCGATAGCCGTCTGCTTTCGACTTTCCCCGAGGAGAAGAAAAGATTAACTTCGCAGTGGGGCACCAACCAGATAAATTTGGCTTATACCTATACGGGATAAAGCAAAGTTCTCAGGTTCCGCGATAGGAGAGGCAGAGTAACCAACCAAAGTCACAATGCCGAGATATTATAGGTTCTTCGCTTACTATGTAATTTCAGTTGTTTCAGAGCATGGGAGTATCATGGTTTGAGACGGCCATGAAAGAGGGGTGCTATACTACTGTACCAGGATTGAAGAATCGATAACCTAAGTAGTTTTAACGTTTATTTCATTTGTCTTAAGCTTCTAAAAGAATCTGAGTTACTACATCACAATGTATGAGTCCTACCGCTAACTAGACGATCATTGGCCACTTTAAATCACAATTTTAATACAAAACTTAAAGTAAAATACTTAGTTTTATTGATAGATAATCACTAGTGATCAGGTAGGGTAGGGTACGATATTTCCGAGCGTTACAATTTGGTGCCGTGACCAGGATCCTAAAAATCACTTAAAAATATCAAAAATATAACCAAAATCCTACAAAATTATAAAAACGTGACCAGGATCCTAAAAATTATTTAAAAATATCAAAGATATAACCAAAATTCTACAAAATTATAAAAATGTGACTAGAATCCTAAAAATTACTTAAAATTATCAAAAATATGACCATATCCAACAACCAAAAACAAACTAACAAACCAAAAACAAACTAACAAACCAACAAAAAACTAACAACCAAAAACAAACTAACAAACCAAAAACAAACTAACAAACCAAAAACAAACTAACAAACCAACAAAAAACTAACAAACCAACAACAAACTAACAACAAACCAAAAACAAACTAACAAACCAACAAAAAACTAACAAACCAACAAAAAACTAACAAACCAACAAAAAACTAACAAACCAACAACAAACTAACAACAAACCAACAACAAACCAACAAACCAACAAACTACCAACAAACCAACAACAAACAAAATAATAATGAGTACCTATCTATCTAATAATGTATTAATCCATAACCATAATCAAAAGTCGCGTAAAAAAATAGTATTGAATAAAATGATTTAAAATAGCTATTCGGGTTAGGTTAGAGTAAATTTAGATGTGAAGTGCGAGTTCGACTCTCGCACAATTTGTTGCAGTGAAATGGAAAGAAGCTTAAGACAAACGGAATAATAGAATAAGATTTAGATGCGAGGTGCGGGTTCGATTCTCGTAAAATATGTTGCAAGTGAAATAATAGAATAAGGTTTAGAGGCTGAAGTGAGTAGAAGGTTAGACAAGAATCGACAAGTTGGGGGGTCGCTTTAAAATAATATTTAATTTCAGTCAATAACTCAATTTTCCTTAATATCTAGCACTGGTGTCGAATGGGCGATGTTGATGATGGAGAAGCTGGACGTGCTGTGAGCAGCGTTCTCCAGGCGCCATCTGAAGCGGTATTGATGATGGAGAAGCAGGCCGAGCTGTGAGCAACGTTCTCCAGGCCTCATCTGAAGCGGTGTTGATGGTGCAGAAGCGGGCCGTGCAGTGAACAACGATCTCCAAGCGTCATCTGAGATAAGCAAGAAATAAAATTATTTTTATTAGGGTTCTAGCTACGAATATGTTAGCATCAGAGGTGCAGTGTAGATAGATTATTTTTATTGTACATAGAAACATCAAGTACGCTTTGGACAGGTATCTGCAGATCGTATAAACATTTGTCTCGAGGCGGGAATCGAACCTCCTGTCATCGCAGGCGGACCTTCGCTCGCTGCGTCACAAAGGATTGAGTGCAGAGCAGTTGGCACACCCAGACGTGGGATTCGAGAACATTACGTCTAGCTAGTCACATTAATATTATAAATGCGAAGGTTTGGATGGATGGACGTTTGTTGCCTCTTCACGTCTAGGCTGCTGAACGGATTGGATTGAGGTTTTGCATGTAGGTGATTCTAATTATGTAATCAAACATGGAATACTTCTATCCCATAAATCAGTTCCCATGAGATGGGAATCACCTTTAAATTTTTGTTAGTTTATAGAAACAACACGTGCGAAGCCGCGGGCATAAACTAGTTAGTAATATCTAAGACTTGAAGTCAATTAAATGTACTTACTTGATTCTTTCTTGAGGTATAGGCATATTCACTGCCAGCTTCGACGAAGTGAACCGGAGAGGCGTGTTGCTGGACGGGGCAATGGAGAAATGGAGTACTGTATCGAACGACTAGCCAGGTGATTGGCGCGTTCACTATTAGCTTCAGCAAAGGAGTCCGGGAGGAGCGCGCCGCTCTGCTAGCTTCGGCAAAGGAATCCGGGAGGGGCGCGCCGCTGGACGACGCGTTGCGGATGGACTGGGTCTGTTTTGACTCGTGAAGGGGTGAGTTTGACGTAGGGGTCGTAAGGTTTATTTCTGAAATAAATAAGGGAAAAATGTGTAAACATTCGTACGAATTGGCATTGCTTGTCATTATCTGGCATTTTCTGACTTCAAAAGGGACTTGGTTCGTCTACATTGAAATGTCAGAGGTTACCGAAAAGGTTATTTTGCGGATTGATTTGCGTAGGATTGATAGAAAATGGTGTACTCACGATAAACATAGGAAATCCAATTGTTCTTGCCGGTCAACAGCGGAGCGCGGCGGCGCGGTTTCTATCAATCACAGGCTTCCGCATAGGATTGGAAACAAACATTAGAAACCTCAATTATCTTGTCGAAATTGTTATTTTGTCTGTTTGTGCCTTGAAAAGAAAAAAATGTTTGTTTGTTTACGTTTTTGTCAAATGTCATGTCGAACGAAACGTCAAAGTCGAATTACTTCAACTTCTTTTTTAATGGGGCCGCTTGCCTTCGACTCTGCCAGTGTCAATATGGAACTACGTTGTAGGTAGAATGTCACGGTATAATAAGGCCGTTTTACACGAGGTAGAATAACGGTCGCGTTTTGACACTCGGGGTCGATTGGAAATTAAACCGTTTAAATAAACTAAAATTTAAGCATAGCATTGATTTCGCGATTTGACACTCGGGGTCGTTTAAAACGTTTATAATAATAAATAATAATCAATAATCAATAACTAATAATCAATAATCAATAACCAATAATCAATAATCAATAACCAATAAACAATAAACAATAAACAATAACCAATAAACAATAAACAATAACCAATAATCAATAATCAATAATCAATAATCAATAATCAATAATCAATCATCAATAACCAATAATCAATAATCAATAATAAATAATAGTAATAATAATAATGCTGGACAATTCACACAGCATCATCTAAAATAAACTAAAATTAGCATTGATTGTCTAAAAATTATAACTGTTAAAATAATACTTAAATTAAAGCATAGCATTGATTGTCTCAAAATTATAACTGTTAAAATAATACTTAAATTAAAGCATAGCATTGATTGTCTCAAAATTATAACTGTTAAAATAAACTTAATTTAAAACTAAAATTAAAGCATAGCGTTGAACTTTAAACAAAAAAAATAGTAATAAATTAAACGATTAAAATAAACTAAATTTAATACTAAAATTAAAGCATAGCGTTGTTCTTTTTATTTATTTCAGAATTTACATCTTCCTTTTATATTTTTGGGACCTTAACGTACCGTTCGATTACGTTGGAACGGGGCCTTAAAATAAATTTCGATTACAATGGAATGGAACCTTAAATATTTCAGAATTTCCACCTTCTATTTTTATTTTGGTTCAGTATGATGAAGGTTCGATTGCGTTGGAACGGGGCCTTATTTATTACAGAATCCTTCTTTATTCTTCGGTTTGTTTTTAGCTTTATATCATAGTTTGGTTACATAACCATCCTTTGTGGATGTAAAGGCCATTGATAATGATGTTGTTGATGATGATGATCATGGGTTGACACAATTCTGCCTTCAGAAATAGTGCGGAAACGCGGGTGGATTATGTAGGTTTGACAGTGACAGTAGGCCTTAGAATCGGCCAGGAACTGTGAGTTTGACCATAGGTTCATGGACATAGGGTTGGTCTACATTCTGTCCAACAACGAGACGGGACTAATTTCACTCGTCCAAGGTGTCTACCCTACTTACGTGTTCCATAGACTTGGGGTATATGGACTATATTCCTACCGTCCAACAAGTTGGGCTATTTAGCTTGGTTAGAAAATTAGTTATTTGTCAGTCCAGGTAAATGGTTGGCCATCGGAAAAATAGTCGGCAGGAGGAATGAGAAAAATATGAAAACAAAATAAAGCTTGCAACAAACTAATAAAATACTATTAAGAGTCGTGAATAACTAACAAATAACTAAAAATAATGGAGGCTCTGTGTCACGGATTCAGGTACAGGTTGATTACTGGGCAAGACATGACTGAATTGTTTGCGGGGTTTTGCAAGAAGGAAGAGGGATTGATATACATAACTTGTACGAGAGGAGTAAGCAGTGAGTTTGTATGAATGTTAGTAGTATCAGTAAAATCGGAGTGCAGTGTGCCCTCGTAATTAATCTTATTTCGGAATCTGGGACGGTTTATTGGACTTGAGTCACATGCGCATCACATACAGGTTCTATGAAGGAATAATTCTGGAGTTAGGTTACTGAGATCTTGTCAGATTACATTGAAAAATCTGAGATCTGAATTGCAGCTTGGACTGGCTTCATAGAACCTCATACTTCACCTATTAGGCCAGAACTAAGCACACTTCACAAACTCCAAGTTTAGAATGGGATTTAAAGCCTTTGTGGGGATTTTGGGGTAAATTGAAATTGTGTTATTGGTCGGGTCATTAAGCAGGTAACAGGCAATTGATCTGGTTTTAGTTGAGTTATGTGTGAGGTCTGGTACCCTATCATAAGTTGACTGATGTTCTATTAGGGATGCCATGATTCACGACCATGTTCCAGGAGCTATTGTTTTTACTCTGTGAAACGTTGATAATGCAATAGAGTTAACTTGACAATTAGATGAAGAATGTGGCGCTGGACCATATTGATTGTTTTAAACCTGGTTTAAATACACAAAACAGTAAAATGTATGTGATTACAAGTTTAAATAAATTAAGAGTTCAAAAATAGCACTATTTAATAAAATTAAATAGAAAAATCATAAAAAAAAACTAAATATATTTGTAAATTATTTGAAATTTTAGGAAATCCTTACTTCTTTGGAAATGCTTAAGGATTTGGGGTCGCTGTAACGGTCCAGTTTATGCTGGTTCGTTTAATTTGCAAATATAGAAATAATTAACACATTTTGATATAGTTTGTAACACTAAAAATATATTCGGAGCTGTAAATGAGTTCGAACGCCATGCTAAAAAGAATATCAACCTTCATAAATCATGTTCCGCAAAACATGATTTTTGAATTTGACGATTCTAGGAAAACAAATGGGCTTCTTGATAGTGGGTACAGAGATGTCAAAGGGAGGAGATCGAGAGTTTTGAAGTAAAGTGAAAATTTGGGGTTTTTTTTCTAGATTTTACAGGAAAAGTGGGAATCATGAGAATACAATCCGGAAGCTAGGTCGGCTCAGCCATCGAGCGAGACCAGGGAGGAATTCTAGGATGGATTGCAAATTTCGATCGATCAGATTCAGGTTACGTAAACCCACACTTTTCATTTCTAATAATTCCCCGTATTGTAAACGGATGGTGTTACATCCCAGAACCGACTATTCTAATTTATTATTATATTTATTAAACACATTCTGTCGATACTGCAACGTTCCTGGATGTGTTGGTGAATGCTTGTGCTGTAAGGCCCTGAACTAACCTGATTATTAAATCTATTGTTTTGATCTGCGGTTGGACTGGAATGTGGTTCCACACGTTTACTTCTTAGGACTCCCCGCGTGGACTAGGTATGGGATTAGGTAGGCTAGAGTTTTAGTGAGGTAGGATGTATTTGGATCGCTTGAGATCATTCCCCATCAAACTCTCCTGAGTTAGCGATTTACAAACGCTTTGCTTTTAAATGTCTGGTTATTTCTGAGTACGGGAAGGGCGATAGCCGTCTGCTTTCGACTTTCCCCGAGGAGAAGAAAAGATTAACTTCGCAGTGGGGCACCAACCAGATAAATTTGGCTTATACCTATACGGGATAAAGCAAAGTTCTCAGGTTCCGCGATAGGAGAGGCAGAGTAACCAACCAAAGTCACAATGCCGAGATATTATAGGTTCTTCGCTTACTATGTAATTTCAGTTGTTTCAGAGCATGGGAGTATCATGGTTTGAGACGGCCATGAAAGAGGGGTGCTATACTACTGTACCAGGATTGAAGAATCGATAACCTAAGTAGTTTTAACGTTTATTTCATTTGTCTTAAGCTTCTAAAAGAATCTGAGTTACTACATCACAATGTATGAGTCCTACCGCTAACTAGACGATCATTGGCCACTTTAAATCACAATTTTAATACAAAACTTAAAGTAAAATACTTAGTTTTATTGATAGATAATCACTAGTGATCAGGTAGGGTAGGGTACGATATTTCCGAGCGTTACACTGCTACGCACAAAAATTGGGTTTAAGATTAATTTAGTGTTTTATAAGTTATTGTGTTGTGTAGTAAAATTTAAGGAAAATAAAATTATTTTCTTTCTTCTTTAATTCCCCCCCCCCCCCCCCCTAAAAAGTGTTAAGACCCCGAGAAGAGACAAGTCAGACATTTTATTACCTTAGACGATGATGTTGTCAAATTACCTGTGTAAGAAGTAATAATTTTTAACCCCCGACGCAAAAAGAGATGTGTTATAAGTTTAACGTAAGTTTAACTGTTTATCCGTGTATCTGTATGTGGTATCGTAGCTCCCAAAGGGATGAACCGATTTTAGTTTAGTTTTTTTTGTGTCATACAAAATTTTATCCTGAGTTTTCTTAGCTATGTTTCATGAAAATCTATCTGTCGGGGGTTTTTAAAATTTTTAATTTTGTTTTGTGAATAAATAATATGCCGGTTTGTCACCACCACACATTTTAGATGTTTTTGCGCTGTGGTAGGCGAAGTCACGGACAGACGTCTAGTTAAATGACTGCAATTCAGTTAAAATACTTTTGAAGGTGATCATGATCCGTTTGTAATAATCAAGTTTTAAGTTACATTTATATCCTGCTTTTGCCTACTGGACGAAGGTCTCATACTGGGGGTCAAAATAACTACTTACATAACAAAAGAGAAAACCATTCTTCCTCGCAGTTGGGTAGGTATAAATTCTGTGCACCTCACCCCAACAGCCTATATTGGTATAACTTTTAAATCCATCATGGTTATTAACACTAAAGTCATTTACAACGGGATATTTAAATCATGGTAAATATCCCATTGTAAATGGCTTTAGAGCCTACATTGGTCCACTGATGGACGCAGGCCTCCCCTTGATAAGCGCCTTATTTTTTATATCAATCCCATAATACCCACGCTCTGGGCGTGCGGGTTGGGGATTGCAGTTCGGTAGTAGAATTGTTCCGTAGGGGGTGCTGCTGCCCATCTCCGGTGCATATCCCTTAGTCGCCGCTTACGACACCTGCGGGAAGAGTTGGGGTGGTGCAAATTCTAAGCCGGCACCACACAGCATTATGTACTCATGTACCTATAATAATCATGATCGACAATCTCCTCCAAGCCGAATCTTCGGCCACGGCGGCCGGAGAGTAGCCAAGTGCACAGGATTATTAAAGTGCCCAAGTGTGTGCGCAACACAGGTACACTCTCTATTCTCTCACTCTCATAATCTGATGGGACGGCAGACCGACACGACTGCTGCTGTGACCCCCACGCCCAACCCCCCCTGAACCCCCTCATCCATCCAAGAATTTTATATGGGTATCGTTTTCGACTAACATGGGAATTTGAATTATATAGAATATTACGAATTTGATGACGGTAGATTTGAGATTTGAGAGTTCAAGAGCAGGACCAAAGGCTTATCGTGCTTTTCCGAGTCACGGGGGTGAAACACTGCCTACTTCCTGACACCGGGCTGTAACTGTAAATTTTTCTTACAAGAGTAATCCCAAGAATAATCGACCCAAGATTTGAACCCGGGACATCATTATCAGCGGTTGAAAACGAGATCGCTAGACCAACGAAGCAGTCGGCAGCATTTTGATCGATAAACAATTTAGTTCCGGTGAATTTTCACATTCAATACTTAATGAACCTAATGTACCAGCCTACCTAATGAAATGCTACAGTTTTAGATAAGAAAATTATGTGTTAAGTATTATGAATAATTAAATCTGCACACGGTTTCGATCACGTGGTAAGTATCGAGTACGAAAGGCGATTGGCACTCCTATACGGTTTTTTTGATGGACCTGAAGGTACGGGTACCCTAGGACTTAAGAATATTTATAATGTCCCAAAAAATACGTTCATGTCCCGTCTAGGTATAATACTTAGACGGGACTTGAACCCACAACCCAGTACGGCAACGCGCTACCACCAGTAACGACTTGGGAATCACAGATTTATGTAATGTTTTTTTAATTACGCAAGAAACAAAAAAAAGCAATGTACGACCACGGAGGGAATTAATCAGTTTTAAAAGTAAAAAACAATGTAAGCAAAAAAATTATAAAAAAATAAAAGTGTCTTTTGTGAATCTCTATCATAAATCTTATTGTTTAATTGAATAAATAGAAGATATGAAGTATTTTGATAAAATATTATAGATTGTAGACGACCTTTTGAACACGTTTTGAAATAAAACAGTTTGTTTTAAATGGTATGTATCTGACACGTTTTTGACGATAACAATAGGTAATAAAAGTAATCGGTTTTACTTTGTTTTAAAAAGTATAACAGTCACATACCTAAACAGTAAGACGAGTTATGTCAATGTGTACATATTTAATATTTAGTATTTCTTGCAGATCAGAAAAAAAAATCTGCCAAAATGCCTAGGTAAATTTTGAATAATTTGAGAATTATTGTAACTATTCTGTTTCGGTAAACTGTATGTAAAAACCTATTCAAAGAGAGGGCTGAAATTTTGCATAGATGTAGATGTAACCCTGGAATAACACTTAGGCTACTTTTCCCCATAAATCAGTTCCCTTGTGTGCAATCTTTTTAACTTTGTTCAGGTTTTATTTTGATTTGGTTAACTATGTAGTTTACTATACATTTTATCGTTATACTTATGAACAAGAACCCCCAAGCTTGCAACTAGAATATATTCACAGATTTAGCTACCTGTGTTAATGTTTAAAATATAGACGATAAAAAAAATAAAGAAACAGAGATATTGTCGAACAGAAAGGGTAGCTTCGGTGCAATAAACACTTCATAAATACCTTACAAAAAATAATAGTCATTACGATTTTACTAAAAAAAAAACTCTCACTCGACACAAAAACATGCAGTCCTTTTTAACACAAAACTCCGATCAAAACCACATCTGTCAAAAATCTGCCATACACACCTGTCACCGCAGTCACAGACGCGATCAATGCGCAAGAGCAGAAATACGGTAACATCGCCATGACTCGACGGCGCGCGCGCTCCACCCCGACTGAAATGATATCGATTGATGATCGCTATTGATTTTGTATGCGAGGATTTTCCTCTTGACGCAAGGCTGTGGGCTCGGTTTTTAAAACGGGGAAATTATGGATATTTTATTAACCTACTTGAAAAACAGGAGGGTCGATGTTTAGCATTAGGTATGTATGTTTTTTAACTTTCTTTATGTTTGTTTGTCGATTTTTCGTCAAATATGGACCAATTTGATGATTGTTTCGCTATTGTGTAGACAATGATCTCAAGATGGTCCTATTTAAATTTATTCCCGAAAGATAAGTAATTTATAAAACAACTAATAATAATATGGAATTTGGCGTTTGTAATTTTTCCAAAACAAAAAAAATATTATCTACGCCGGACGTTGACCTAGGTCCTTATGGGGGTTGTAGTTTTCAATATTACTGACTATATTTTGAATATGAAACACCATACCCCAAACTAACCGTTCTCGAGACGTTGGACTATTTAAAAAAAATCTATGGCACTTATGTTGCAGATGTAACTACGTAAAATATCTGAGTTTCTTCAAATATTTTTACGTAGAATTCATAAGAAAACAAATAGATAGAATGTTCTTGCAGTAACCTTGTAATAATTTTATGCCTAAATATTGAATAGATCGCACTAAAATTTTGCATACAATCTATATTAATAACTAGACGATCGCCTCGCGGTTTCACCCGCGTAGTTCCCGTTCCCGTGGGAATTCCGGGATAAAATATAGCCTATGTCACTCCCTGAAAAGTAAGCTTCCTAACGGTGAAAGAATTTTTCAAATCGGTCCAGTAGTTTCGGAGCCTATTCAATTCATACAAACAAACAAACAAACAAAAAATCAAACCTTTCCTCTTTATAATATTAGTATAGATTTCGGACCGGTCTACGGTAGACTCGAACGAGATGCACATCAAATTGAAGAGCGTAAAAAGTTTGTCGATCTGAGTCGACAACTTATAGGCGGAAAATTCGGATTATCGAGTATTTTCAATATGAAAATGAATAAATTGCTAAAAAAATTGTAACGGCGTTGCAAAGTAAACATGTCAATTAAGTATAAACAATATGTCTATGGTTCGGTCTTCGTACCGTGGACGGAAGAAATCGCTCCCCAGGGTATATATTAAATACTCCTTGATCGTAGCTTGGTACTTAAATAGTGATCTGTGGTTCGGTCTAATTTCTTTGAATGAAAACTCTATGCTCTTTTTTATTGCACCCGTGCGAAACCGGGGCGGGTCGCTAGTGACCTTATATTTCAAAAAAACTTTATTGATGACACGTGCAGAAACAAGTGACCTTCAAAATATCAGATACTTCCTGTTAGGACCAAGGTCTAGTTTTTCATTTTGGGCAACTTTGAGGGTAAATGTCTATACGACCTTCAAGCTCCGGGTAGAAACAAATTATGAAGCCGCTTTACACAGGATTATTGGTAACTCACTGACTGACACTGTGTGAACTGCAGTTCTTCCCGGCTTTAATTATTTTTTTGTTAATCACCTCTGATACAAAATAAAAAAAGATGCTTGTCCGGAATCCAATGAATTACTAAAGACCGATCTCCCACTCCTACACCCACTGTTAATTTTGTTTATGTAATTAAAATCGAAGCTGTTTAAGAATAAGAAAGAATAAAAACATTTATTGTTTAAACTGTGTACTCTTTCGGATATACAATAATAAAATTATGATTAACATTAGTTAATAAACTTATATTATAGGAATTGCACATTTTATTTATAGATATTTTTAAGTTTAGTTTCAAATAAAACTTAAAGAACGATTATTGAATGGAGGGTGGTATGTATAAATACCAAGTTAAATAATTAAGACCTGGCGTCTATAAACCAATAACCATGTTTATTATAGCCACTAAAATATATTTTACTATAGTCGCCGTAAAAATGTATCTCGTATTTGTTTTCTTAATAATTTTCTGACTGTAAATAGATTTTGTTTAAGGAGAAATGAAAATAAAGCTACAAGAGAATGGTCAAGAAGGGTAGAATTATTCTGCGATGTTGAGGAAGTACCTGTAGGTATTGGCTATTGCAGACAACACGACCGATAAATTGGGACATCAGGTATCTCCTGGATCCAGCTGAATGGTTGGCTGTTTCGGAGACACACACAACACATAACGGCACTAACAGAAGTTCACAGTTTATTGATTGAACTGTATCTTGAGAATACCAAAAGAAAGAACGTCTTCACTCATCGGTGCGCAAAGTAGTTGTGTCGAGTTCATAGTTTTATCGATGGCTCGGCAGTGTAAAACTACCCGCAAATCTTCAACAGAATCGAACACTAGTAGAGATAAACCATTCTAAAAATGAAGGCGGTGTGCTATTTAGAATAGTTTATCTCTACTGGGTTATTTGTAATTTCCTGACAGTGCGTGAACTGCAGGTTCTGCCCATCATCAGCACGAACATGATTGTGAAGACCTCAACCTCAACCTCAATAGCCTGTGTTGGTTCACTGCTGGACGCAGGCCTGGCCTCCCCCTGATAAGCACCTATTGGCTTTTATGTCATGGGGGTAATGGCCATACTCCCCACGTTTGGCATGCGGGCTGGGGATCGCAGTGCGGTGGTAGAATGTTTGGCTGGGGGCGCTGCTGCCCACCACCGGTGGATATCCCTTAGTCGCCTCTTACGACACCCGCGGTAAGAGTTGGGGTGGTGCAAATTCTAAGCCGGCACCACACAGCTGTTGTGATGAGGCCAAGTCTTAATTCTTAAAATTTATATAGGTAGAAGGAACCCTCCTTCATTCGACATGACGACCACTGTGGCGCAGCGGGCGAAGGTCTGCCTGCGACGCAGGAGGTTGCGGGTTCGATTCCCGCCTCGGGACAAATGTTTGTACGATCTGCAGACATTTTTCCAGGGCGTTCTGGATGTTTTCTGTTTATAATAAAAAATATCTATCTATGTAGTGTATTCTATTAAGTATATCAGTTATCTAGTACCCATAACACAAGCTCTGCTTAGCTTGGGGCTAGATAATGCTATGTGAATTGTCCAACATTATAAAAAAAATTATAACATTATAAAAAAATTCAATAATCGTTTTATAGAGAGGTTTATTCGACATTTAACTTTAATAATACTCTATTGGAGGCGGCTGGGAAACTGGTTATGCTGCATCAGCAGGCAATAAAAAAAACGCGATTTATGTTTTGTGCCATGTTTCCCTAATGTTCCTCCTTAGTTTAATTTGTTTCTTTTATTGTTTTTATTCTCTTTTTTATGATGTTATTTTCAAGGGCGGTTCAAAAAAATTGAACTAACCCTAAATAGATGATTTATTACATAAATAAAATTAAAACGGCTCTGCCCTGAACTATGAGTGGGTCTGGGAGTGATCGGTCTTTAGTAATTCATTGGGTTCCGGAAAAGCGTGTTTTTTTTTTCATTTTGTAGCAGAACTTCAGCTACAAAATGAAGAAAAAAAAACAAGCTTTTCTTGTTATTTTTTTTTTGTATTTTTTTTGTAAATTACTTCTGCTGCAGAAGTAATTTACAAAAAAATAGTAATTGAGATCTGGCATCTTCAGGAACGTGTTCGTGATGATGGGTAGAACGTACCGTTTACGCAGTATCAGTGTATTACGAATAACCCTGTATAAAAAACTAACAATAATTTGTGTTGTGGTTTGTTTACACACATTCACATCAAATTTGGCTGGATTATAGAAGCTTTGAGTTTGCTCGGAAAGAACTTTATAAAAAACTAACAACCATTTTTGTTGTGGTTTGTTTACACACATTCAATTCAAATTTGGCTGGATTATAGAAGCTTTGAGTTTGCTCGGAAAGAACTTTATAAAAAACTAACAACTATTTTTGTTGTGGTTTGTTTACACACATTCACATTAAATTTGGCTGGAGTATAGAAGCGTTGAGTTTGCGTAGATCGGATAGAACTGTATAAAAAACTAACAACCATTTTTGTTGTGGTTTGTTTACCCACACTCACATGAAATTTGCTGGAGTATAAAAGCGTTAAGTTTGCGCAAATCGGCCTTCATCAATCCAGCGATACGAACATACATACAAATTAAATGCCACAATTTCTTATCGGTCGGCCTTTATTTGCTTTTACCAAAACACTGTCAGCAAGGCTTGCCTTGTTTACACGAAAGTAAAAATGTGTCATTATCAGCAATTTCACGGTCACACGCAGAATATTTACTTTGGCTTGTTATTTAGATAAGTGAATTTACTTTTTTATGAAACGGAAGTAGGTTTGTTTTTTCTTTTGTGAAAAACAATTTCCAAATTTTGTTATTTTAGATTCATAATCTAGCTAGAAGTCAGGGGCCAAATTATCACTAAATTTATCGCTTCACTATTACAATAGTACAGTTTGACACATTTCGGCATTTTACCTTGGAGGGACGCGTGTCAAAAGTGTCAAGGTTGAATTATCCCGCAGTTTTGAGTTATATTCCTTTTGTTTTGTAGTTTTGTGGAGTTGTTTGTTACTCTTTCACGTAAAAACTACTGAACGGATCGGGCTGAAATTTTGCATACTTTTGATCCCATAAATCAGTTCCCGTGGGATAGAAATCACCTTTAAACGTTTCCATAGAAACAACGCGTGCGAAGCCGCGGGGCGCAGCTAGTATAATATAAACCATGGTATACATACCTCATATCTTATGTCGAGGTGTTGCTAACCAGCTGTCACTGTCTCTGTGTCATCGGAACCCCTACAGTAGTGTACGCGGGTACCGTATCTACGACCTACTATACCGACCTACCTACCTACTATACCTACGAGGTACCAAAGCGTGCATACGCCATCTCGTGTGTCAAAGTATTGCCAAGCTAGCTGTCACTGTCAGACGTCACTCGGACGAGCCAGGAAGGCGGAAGACAATGACAGGGCCGGGGGAAGACAAGGGACTGGGGTCTTGGAGTTTGGCCCTGGTGAATACTTTGGACATTGCCGAGCTGGTGTATCCCAAACTGTATAATAGCCATCTTCAAAACTCCAGAAAAATACCAGGCTTGGCAGGCAGATCCGTGATCGCAATGAAATAAATAAATAAATAATGCCGGACAATCCACACAGCAGTACAACTTTTAAATCCATCATGTTTATTGTCACTAAAGTCATTTATTTACAACGGAATATTTACCATGATTTGAGTTATTCCGTAATCATGGCGCATAAAACTGTATCGAAATATTGGAAAGCTCAAAACTCAAATCATGGTAAATATCCAGTTATTCCGTGATCATGGCACATGAAACTGTGCCGAAATATTGGAAGGCTCAAAACTCAAATCATGGTAAATATCCAGTTATTCCGTGATCATGGTAGGTACATGAAACTGTGCCGAAATATTGGAAGGCTCAAAACTCAAATCATGGTAAATATCCAGTTATTCCGTGATCATGGCACATGAAACTGTGCCGAAATATTGGAAAGCTCAAAACTCAAATCATGGTAGGTATCCAGTTATTCCGTGATCATGGCACATGAAACTGTGCCAAAATATTGGAAGGCTCAAAACTCAAATCATGGTAGATATCCAGTTATTCCGTGATCATGGCACATGAAACTGTGCCAAAATATTGGAAAGCTCAAAACTCAAATCATGGTAAATATCCAGTTATTCCGTGATCATGGCACATGAAACTGTGCCGAAATATTGGAAAGCTCAAAACTCAAATCCTGATAAATATTCAAAGACATTTTAACCTCTTAATTATCCCGTTGTAAATTACTTTAATCCACACAGCATCATGTAGCCCCACGCTAAGCAGAGCTTGTGTTATGAGCAGGTCTTCGTTATCGACGAATCAAGCCGTTTTGTTTATATTACGTTCATTCTTTGAGCTAAGCAGAGCTTGTGTTATGAGCAGGTCTTCGTTATCGACGAATCAAGCCGTTTTGTTTATATTACGTTCATTCTTTGAGCTAAGCAGAGCTTGTGTTATGAGCAGGTCTTCGTTATCGACGAATCAAGCCGTTTTGTTTATATTACGTTCATTCTTTGAGCTAAGCAGAGCTTGTGTTATGAGAAGGTCTTCGTTATCGACGAATCAAGCCGTTTTGTTTATATTACGTTCATTCTTTGAGCTAAGCAGAGCTTGTGTTATGAGAAGGTCTTCGTTATCGACGAATCAAGCCGTTTTGTTTATATTACGTTCATTCTTTGAACTTGGCATTCGTCGTGGTCATAAAACTGTAGGTACCAAAATGATTTAGTTTCACCGTCTCATAACAAAAATTTGAATTCTAAGCCATACCTAACAAAACAATGTTGTAGTAAGTACTGTAAGTAGGTACACTCAGTAAGTACACTCATATTATTAATCTATCTTCTTAGCTACTTATCATTATCTTATCCATATAAATTGGTTCAAAAGATGCCTTAGTACGAGTTTTACATAGCTTACAAAAACTATAAAAGTGTACGTTTCTTTACATATTCTACGCAGACTTCTTTCCTCCGTAGTCTCCGTCGAGACCGGCCGCCGTAGCCGAAATTTGGCTAGGGGGCATCAACATCACTTGTTTCCGCAGTGATTTGTTGTGTTTTAGCAGTACGAGTGCCAACTCTGACAAATAAGGAGTAGTCCATTAATCACGTGAGGCTGGAACGGGTGGGAGGTTCAGGAAAATTCACGAAATATCACAAGGAGGGAGGAGGTGTAGTGAGATAACACGTGTATTTTTTTTTTCGTTCAACCCGCGATTTCTAAACCTTTAACACATCTATTTTTATCACGACGCTTTCCTAATTTTCCTACTACGAACTTTTTGTTTATGTTGAACTAGCGACCCGCCCCGGCTTCGCACGGGTGCAATAAAATACTACTATTACTATTATTATACATATAAACCTTCCTCTTCAATCACTCTATCTATTTTAAAAAACCGCATCAAAATCCGTTGCGTAGTTTTAAAGATTTAAGCATACATAGGGACAGAGAAAGCGACTTTGTTTTATACTATGTAGTGAAGAAACACCTTACATCAATTATTTACATCATAACCCGCTTACATCCGTGTGTTGTCTAAAACCTCACCACGAATCACCTTGTCACCATGAGGGTTAAAAAATTTGCAAAAAACATTACGTGGACGACTTTTATGCGGACTGGGTAAACTGTCACGTTGTCGATAACTTTATCCGTTTTGGTATTTGCAAACTCATACTAGTCATAAGACCGCTAACAATCGCCATGTTCGACTTATCTCAGGATTAGAGTGTTGTAATTCAGTAAATAGGTAACAATAGAAGTAATCTATACTAATATTATAAAGAGGAAAGGTTTGATTTTTTGTTTGTTTGTTTGTTTGTATGAATTGAATAGGCTCCGAAACTACTGGACCGATTTGAAAAATTCTTTCACCGTTAGGAAGCTTACTTTTCAGGGAGTGACATAGGCTATATTTTATCCCGGAATTCCCACGGGAACGGGAACTACGCGGGTGAAACCGCGAGGCGATCGTCTAGTTAATTATATTGCAAAAGTAGTTATTCAGTATTTATTGAGATAAATTATTGTCAAGTAGGTATTGTTACAACATTGTATTTTCCTCTTATTAGGCATGTATAACTTTCGCTAATTTAATTTTGATTGCATGTATACAATTACGTTGTTTTAGGGAAAACCTAACAAAACGATTACGAATCACACTAATAATATAAACCCGAAAGTGTGGATGGAGAATCCTCTTAACTGGCAGGCCCCGCGCGGGATATGATGCATATTTCGCAGATTTCTTGATTTTTATCTAGCAATACCTATATAGTAACATCTATTTATATTTGGATTCTTCCATAAAATTTCCTACAGATGAACATGACGTAAATATTCTGAAGTTGTTTATAATACATAATGAGGTTCATGTTAATGTAGGAGTAATTGTGGTGAAGGTTTTAAATAAAATTATATAAAACAAATTAACAATTTTGGTGTAAAGTTTGAGTTAGATAGCCTATCATTACAAAAACAAAAAAGAACACGTTATCAAACAAATTTTATACACAATAAGTTCTTACAAAAAAAACGCTGACGCACGCGTCAGAAACCGATTTCAATTTGCTTTTTTAAGAGGAAAAAATAATAAATATATTATTATTATTATTATTTTTTATTCAGCCTATTCCGTCCCACTGCTGGGCAAAGGCCTCCCCCAAATGTTTCCACTCCGTACGATCTTGCGCGATTTCCCGAATATATTATTATGAAATTAAAAAAGAATTATTCACAGGTTTATCCCATTGGGGTCCAGAATCGCCCCCTTTCCGTGGCACCCTGTATTACTAAAAAAAGTTCATTTTTTTTGAAAAAACTAAAAACCGACTTCGAATCCCTTATTTTGTTATGTTTTTGTTTTTAAGTTTTGTTTTGTTTTTAAGTTTTGTTTTATTTAAGTGTTGTTCAGTTTTAAGGTTTTTCGAGACAGATAATCTTTCGGGAATAACATTTTTACGGGACCACCTCGTGATAATTTTTATACAAAGGCGAATGATTTTTTAAATCGATTTATAATGAACGGAATTTTTTTTAATAATAAAATAAATTAATTTATTAACCAATCATACAATGTGCTTAAACCTTCTTAGTGCACAATCACACAGCAGCGGTCCGTTTTACCTTCAAAGAAAAAAATATTTTTAAACTTAACTAAAACTGTTAGGTACCTATAATTTGTAAACAATGAACATTTTATAGTCCATCAGTTGAAGCGAGCATAATTGAACAATTTTAAACATTTTGTCTGAAATGCCCGAAGATTTCGACGTATATCGAATGCTTTTCATGCATCATACAAATTCGACACGCCTATGTTTTAAGTACATTAGTTTCACCAAAGCTGTATTGTACACAATTGATTTACACAATTTCATTGGTCTGTAGTGATATCCGTGTTTTCATTTTAGAAAAAGTAAACTGTAGCTGGTGAGTATCTGGCGCAGCGCATCAGCATTGCCATACAGCGAGGCAATGGAGCCAGCGTCTTGGGGACGCGACGACTGGTATTGATATGGATCAGTTGAGTTTCCTGTAGATGTTGTTGTACCTGTTGTTTGTAACAGTCTGCTTAGCTCAATTGTTTCTTCCTAATTATAGTACTATAAATTTGTTCCAATCCTTTATTTTAGAAATAATAAAATAGAATTTTTCTCTTGTTCTTATTTGAATCGGTCGGGCGTATACAACCTCAAATTGCTTATTTTCAACTCCGTCGGACCTCCATATCTTCCAAGCTACTGAATATTTAACTTTGAAATTTATATATGGTGAAGTTCAGGACTTATTCTATCGATCATATGTTTCGAAAACACGATTCCACAAAATTTTCTCGATAGAAAAAAATCGCAAAGTTACCTCAAATTTTTTACTAAAACCCTAATTTCTCAATAAACACAGATGATACGATCTTGAGATTAAGCATAGTAATTGAACTAAGTATAAAGAACATTTTGTATGTTGCCTTTTTTCAATTAACTATTCTAATGTTTGTGGGGAGCAAATAACTACTAAAAACTTGATTTTTGGGCTTACGCCGCTTTGCTCTGTCCCGCTCCTGTGAACGCGAAATCCTATGCCTATCCTCTTCACACAATAACGAGGTAGTATGGGCCCTTAAATGATTTCATCGGTCCTGAAATCAGTTAACATTTTCTAGTTTTGTTTTTTTAAAACTGACTAATTTTCAGTACGAGTAGTTGGTCAACCCTGAAGGCGGAATTTCCTGATCAAAGTGCCTTATTACAACAATAAATAATAAGTAGGCACAAACGTACCTATATATTTTTAAGCAGATATGGGTAAGTTCTGCCCTAGCAGGATTCTAAAATTTGTTCAATGATGTTAAGAATAAACTCAAATCGGCCTAAAATTTAAAATGACGGGAAAAAACATGTGCAGTTTCAAATTCTCATTTCGAATCAGGGCAGTGCAATAAGTCGTCGTGTTTGCGACCTAGTGGCAATTGGAGTACCTATTGTGTGCCACTTGGAGCACAATGCCGGCTCGCGACGGCGAAGAATACTGAGATTACTAGCCTTGTGATATGGAATGATAACTCCTAATTACGGCAAGGTACCTAGGAGCTAGATAAAGGACAGTGACAAGACAAGATCACTGCACATCTGAGAAACTTCTAAAACCGGGTACTGACCGGTGCTTACGGGACGTAATGTACCATGTCGCAGCGAGCATGATACGTTACGCCGTGTGATAAAATTTTTCTCGTTGCTTGTTGCGAGCGCCTTCTTTCCCCGTACTGACTGCACGAATGCTCGCTGTGTAACACGATAAGGTGTAGTTATTCTAGTTATCTGGTATGGTAAATAAATATTTTTTAAAGACGATATCGCTGGTAGGTACTGTCCGGTGTTATGGGACGTAATGTACCATTCTTAGCGAGTGATACGTTTCGCCGTGTGCTAAAATCTGTATCGTTGCTCGTTGCGAGCGCCTTCTTTCCCCGTACTGACTAAACGAATGCGCCTGCGTTACGGGCGTAATGCGCCTGCGTTACGGGCGTAATGCGCCTGCGTTACGGGCGTAATGCGCCTGCGTTACGGGCGTAATGCGCCTGCGTTACGGGCGTAATGCGCCTGCGTTACGGGCGTAATGCGGCGGGGCGAAATGTAAGACGGCCGGTGGGTACTGACTGGCCCGGCCGTTATTGGGCGTAATTTCAACCTTTAGAAATTAACTTATCCGCTCAGTACGCGACCGGCCCAGAATAGACTCGCCGCCGCCGTCGCAAAGAATACAAAAAGTGGATGACTTCAGAGGAAGCCTGTGTCGAAATACAAGCTGGAAAAGGAAAAAATGAATACCTATACCATAACGCAATGGAATAAGTGAAAATTAAATAAGGATTAGAGGATTTGAACAAAATAAAAAAAATATTTAATTATATTAACGGACGATTATTTTGATTATCCTAGCTAGACAATCAAAAGAATCGTGACACTGTCGTAGAAACCTTCGTAGTATTAACAACTTTATTCACAAAGAAAATTATACTAGTATTTACAATTGAAACAATTGAGCTAACTACTGACTGTTGCAAACAGTCTACAAGTCTACTGACTATTGCAAACAGTCTACAGGTAGTAATAGTAATAATAGTATTAATCGTAGTATTAATTATTTCTCCGTCTGATTTTGATGGTCCCCAATATTAAAACTTCCTATTTAAGGTTTCCCTTATTTTCTTTTACCTCAATAAACACTTACTTAAAAATTGTTACTTTAGTGACCTAAAAATCCACCTTCAACGTTCGTAACAAGGTTGAAAAATTGTTTGTATATCTGTTTTCCTTGGCAATGACAACCTTGAAGGTGTCTTCTAAGCCATGTTCGGCCACATTGTCTTATGATGTGACGTGATATTATGGCTAAATGGTGGTCACTGGTCACATAAATAAAGAAAACGAAAATTACGTGTTCATGTTTACTATGACGACCTCTGTGGCGCAGTGGGCGAAGGTTTGCCTGAAACGCAGGAAGTTGCTGGTTCGTTTTCCGCCTCGGAACAGATCTGCAGATATTACTGGTGTTCCGGGTATTTACTATCTAATTAAGCGTGATAAAAAATATTTATGTCATTATAATTATGTACAAGATATTAAGTTATTATAAATTATAAACGGTCTGCTTAGCTTAGGCCTAGATGATGGTATAGGTAATGGTAGAATTGTCCAGCATTGAACCTATTATCTTAATATATATAAATCACGTGTCACGTCGTTTGTCCGCAATGGACTCCTAAACTACTTAACCAATCTTAAATTAAATTTTGTTGCAGTTTGATTCAACTTGAAAGATAGGATAGCTTATTCAGGAAGGTTTATAAGGTGAGAGCGGTACGAAGTTCGCCGAGTCAGCTAGTATTATATAATGGTACCTTTTGACGAAAAACCAACTCAACGCATAATTTGTGCGAGGAGATAATTTTAATCAAAGAAAAAGCTATAGGATATTATTTCAAAAAAAGTATGAAGTTGAAGCTAGATAAAAATGGTCTTGGGGACGCTTCCGACTGGTATTGATATGGAAGAGTTGAGCTACCTGTAGATTGTTTGCAACAGCCTTTATTTAGCTCTACTGTTTTAATTGTAAATTCTAGTTCTAATTTGTTTTATTCGGACGACCGCTGTGTCGCGGCGGGCGACGAGTTCTGCCTACGACGCAGGAGGTTGCGGGTTTGATGCCCGCCTTGAGACAAATGTTTTTACGATATGTATACCTATATCGACTATCGAACTACTGGTAGGACTGGATGGAATAAAGGATTTGGTCCGGGTGTACTGGGTATTTTCTATGTATAGAAAAAATTATCCATCTATGTAATGTATTGTATTATGTATATCAGTCGTCTAGTACCCACAACATAAGCTCTGCTTAGCGTAGGGCTAGATGATGCTGTATGAATCGTTCAGCAAGATTTATTATCATAACTATACCTTTCTCGACTAAACGACTCAACGGATTTGTTAATTTGGTAATAGAGATGAATTGAATCCATGGAAAATCTAAACTACCATTTTATCTAAAAAATTAAAAAGTGTGCGAAGTCGTAACTAAAACAAGTAAAAAAAAGAAAAACTCACCGGCCCAGCCTCCAACCACCAACCAGGAGATAAGTACAAAGAGCCACATCGCAATGCGCAGAGACAAGCAACTGACACGATATTTCACCCACTCTTATAAAAGATAATTATTGCTTATACAGAGTGATCTGTTTGTCCAAGGAAACACCTGTTATTTGCGGCTTTCGTAACGTAAACGGCCTTTTTTTTATTAAGACGTTCTAATAATTGTCGAAAATAGGAGGTGGCCTGTTGTAAGGTGTTACTAGAAATACGGTCAACGATACACTGCCTCTCGTCAATCTAATGCATAGGTGGTAAGCCCTTTAAACTGGAGCGCAACTATAATATTTCGCGGTTGAAAAACCCACTTAACTCTGTTCTAGAATCATAGATATTTTTTGTTAACTATGGGTTATAATGCCAAGAAATATTTCTGAAAAATATTTTACGACACTGGAATGGTTTTCACCAATTAATAGAATTATCATCGGGATTACAGAAATTCGTATAAATTTTTGGGAAAGCTTTCATTCAATATTTCATTCGTCTCTTGTCCGTTTTCAAACTCGAATTTTAACCAGTTTTCTCTGCGCGTGTTCAATTATGCGTTGTTAATATTTGTGTTTTAGTTTTTAGCGACCGGTTTTAGCCACCTTGCCTTACTTTGTTGTTTTCTGTTATTGTTACCCGTTCATTGTTGAGTTTCTGACGACCTCTGTGGCGCAGCGGGCGAAGGTCTGCCTGCAACGCAGGAGGTTGCGGGCTCAATTCCCGCCTCGGGACGAATGTTTGCACGATCTGCAGATATTTGTCCAAAGCTATCTGGATGTTTTCTACGTATAATAAAAATATCTATCCATGTAGTGTATTGTATTAAGTATATCCGTTATCTACTACCCATAACACAAGTCAGGCTCTGCTTAGCTTGGGGCTAGATAATGCTGTGTGAATTGTCCAGCATTATTTATTTTATTTATTATTTATTTTCATTCATATGCGTCTTAGTTCACATAAAATAACTTTGGTTCTAGAAACGAATGTACAGGGTGGCTTTTTGTGATGAGAGTGATTCATATCATTATTCAGAATCACATTGTGAGTGTTTATTAGAAAATAAAAAGTAAATTTTTGTGAATTAATACATAATCGGACGATTAGGCTGCTTCGTCGGTTAACGTTTAATGTATAAAACTTGTGTCAAAAACGTTAAAAAAACTGTTTAAAATTTAACCTCAATTTTTTTGGTTCACCAACAGATGGTTACATTGTTTAAAATTTAACCAAAATTTTTGGGATCGCCAACAGATGGTTAAATTTTAAACAGTTGTTTTAACGTTTTTAATACAAGTTTTCGTGTAATAACCGTCAAAGTTAACCGACGAAGCTACCTAATTGTCCGATTATCTATTTGGTGAACACAGACGTTGTACTGAGGTAAAGACTTAAAATGTCTTTGTACTGAGGTCTTTCTTTAGTCTTCTTCTGGGTTATCTCTTTATCCTTGAGAGAAATCCAACTCATTACCGGCATAAAGTGTTTCACACTTCGTTTATCGCGGTTAGCTAAAATATCACTTTAGCAGCTATTTGAATGTATACATGTTTGGATGGATGTTTATTAGCTCGCCATAACGACTGTAACGAACGGGCTGAAATTTTACATAAATGTAGTTTTAAATGGAACTTTGATAATCGGTCGTTAAAGAAAGACCTCATCTTTCTTTAACGACCTATTATCAAAGTTCAACAAAATTTAAAAACGGCTTGATGCGTCTGTGTTCCATTTATGGCAAAGATGACCACAGGTTACCGAACAATGGGATTGAAAGAGAGACAAAACGCAGACATTATTTTGAGAGTATAATTAAATAAAACGATTATAAAGTTAAGTTTCTTTACCAATGAGAATCTTTCTGTGACCTTCATTGATATACGCGTGATCCGAGAGTTGGTGAGTATTTGACGCAGCGCATCAGTATTGCCATACAGCGGGGCAATGCAGCCAGTGTCTTGGGGACGCGATGACTGGTATTGATATGGATCAGTTGAGCTACGTAAGTCAATAAGCTGTGGTGAAGGCTTCGAATTTGCACCACCCCAATTTTTCCCGCGGGTGTCTCAAGAGGCGACTAATGGATATCAACCGGGGGCGGGCAGCAGCGCCTCTTGCAGTACAATTCTACCACCGAACTGCGATCCCCACTGCAACCCGCATGCCCAGCGTGGGGATTATGGGCACTACCCCCAATAAGATAAAAGCCAATAAGGTTCTTATCAGGGGTCTCCCCTGATAAGCGCCTTATTGGCTTTTGTCCCCTAGGCCTGCGTCCAGCAGTGAACAAATATAGGTGGTTGAGGTGAGGTGAGGAGTTAAGCTACCTTTAGATTGTTTGCAACAGTCTGCAGTTACTTCAACTGTCTCAATTGTAAATACTACTTCTAATTTGTTCTTTATTTACAGTGAAAGTCATACACAGCAATATATAGATTAAAACAGTTCAGTAAAATGTTATTGACAAAGGCTAGAATTGGAAGAACTGTGTATGGATTCTTGACGAACCGCTTATTGGACGAAACGCGTGTTGGACGAATCGCTACCAATCGTTATATGCAGGTGTGAATGTGGTAAGTATCTTTAGAGACACTTTTGCGTTTAAATGTTAAACAGGATGTTTTGGATACAGGGTTATCTCTTTATCCTTGAGAGAAATCCAACTCATTGCCGGCATAAAGACAGTGTTTCACACTTCGTTTATCGCGGTTAGCCAAAATATCACTTGCAGCTATTTGAATGTATACATGTTTGGATGGATGTATATTAGCTCGCCGTAACGACTGTAACGAACGGGCTGAAATAAATAAATAATAAATAATGCTGGACAATTCACACAGCATTATCTAGCCCCAAGCTAAGCAGAGCTTGTGTTATGGGTACTGGATAACTGATAAACATAATACAATAAACTACATAGATAGATATTTTTTTATTATACATAGAAAAACATCCAGAACCCCTGAACAAATATCACAAAATATTACATAAATGTAGTTTTAAGCCTGGAATCACTTACCTTTTATGCCATAAAAATTTTCCTGTGTCATAAAAATAACCTTTAAACGTTTCCATAGGGACAACGCGTTCGAAGCCTTGCGATACTTTTCTCTTCAATTTTAGACCAGAAAAAGGCTCCGATTGTACTAACTCTATCATGAAACCCATAAATGAAACCCGTTTTCCTTGGTCACGGCATCACGCGTGAACGGCTAGACCGATTTCGCTAATTCTTTCTTTGTTGTGTTTGTTATTGTCAGGAAAAGGTTTTTATGAAAGAAAAAATTAAGAAAGTTGGAAACATAAATTTCGACGGGGGCGAAGCCGCGGGGCGCAGCTAGTTTTTTATAACAACAAGGAAAAGCTTCTAAAATCTACGTTATGGATATATAACTACCAGAGACTGTATGTTGTCAGAAGGAAGGAAGTCCCCATTATTTACTACCTAGACAGTGCAATGGGAAGAGACAATTTGAATTGCTAATACAGAGACCTTAGTACCGGTCACGCATACTTACTACACTTACGAAAACTATAACAGCGGTACTACAAAAACCAGCGTAAACACTGGTCTAACAAGCGTTTAGCTAAAAAGTGACTAAACATTTTTTTTTTAATCCATCATGGTTATTAACACTAAAATCATTTACAACGGGATATAACTCAAATCATGGTAAATATCCCGTTGTAAATGATTTTAGTGTCTAAACAGTTAGACATAGGTCTAACAAGAGTTTAACTCTCGCTTACGCTATGTCTAAGCCGGGTCTAACTGTGAACCGTCCTAAAACGCAGTTTTGTGGTAACGCTTTTGTTAACCACGCGCTCAACAACAGATGTCTAACTTTTTTGTAGTACCACTGTAAAGGTTTTTCGTTCCATACATATGCGCCTTACTCGGAAAAGGAAAATTGAAGTTTCGTTCAGAAACTTCGATTTAGTTTTAAAGAGTACGGGCCCTGGATACTGAAAGAAACTTCTATTCTGCCAATAATAACTTACTCGCAGTACCTTCAGATATTCCGGGATGAAGGCGCATGAAACTGTGTCAAAATATTGGAAATCTCAAAACTCAAATCATGGTATACTATATCCTGTAAATGACTTTAGTGATTTTGAGTGATTTGTTGCATTTTGGCAGGCAACCGAAAACTGTTTTCGTTAATGTGCAAATCCATACTAGTGACTCAGAACCAGGCAATCAAATAATAACGGCGGGTCTAGTTTCGCTGATATGATAAGTGTACCCTAATAAATTAATAATACACGCTTCATTCAGTTATTTGCTCCTTTTCAACAACCTATTTCAGTCCACTGCAGGCCTCCCCCTGAAAAGCGCCCTAGTGGCTTTTAACTCATGGGGGATAATGCCCATAATCCCCACACCTGGCATGCGGATTGGGGATCGCAGTTTGGTGGTAGAATTGTTCTGCAGGGGGCGCTGCTGCCCGCCCCCGGTGGATATCCCTTAGTAGTCTCATACGACACCCGCGGGAAGAGTTGGGGTGGTGAATATTCTGAGCCGACACCACACAGCAGTTATTTGTTACTTACATCATAAATAAAAACCTAAGTTAATCAAGGATCTCCTGTTGTTCATGGTTCCTTGGTTGTATAATTGTATAATGCTCGGAGTTCTGCGATTTCCCTATAAAGTGTTGCCATATAGGCATTGGCTGCCTCTTTGCTCTTGCGGTCAGCTTGTTCAACCGCCGATTATGAGGTCTCGGGTTCAAATCCCGTGTCGGGCCAATAGTTGTTATAGGGGATTTTCTAGCAAGAAAAAATCACAGTAGCAGCCCGGGGTCAGAAATTAGGTGGTGTTACACCCCCGTGCCTCGGAAAGCACGATAAGCCGTTGGTACTGCGCCTGACCTCTTCCCGGTCGTGTCGGTCTGTCGTCCCATCGAATTAAGACAGTGAGGGAATAGAGAGTGCACCTGTGTTTGCGCACACACTTGTGCACTATAATATGTCCTGCTCATCTGACTAGTCCCCGATGAGACTGGCTGCCGTGGTCGATATTCAGCTAGGAGGACATTAAATACTATAGTTTTCCTAAAAAGAAGTTTCCCTAAAAAAGCATGAATACTTAACTGAATTGTAGAGAAATAATGTGATTGCCAAAATTTCCCACATGGTAAGGTAAAATGTCTACAATTATACGTTCATCCTTGGACAAATCATAGTTTCATTTCCTCAACAGCCTGTATTGGCCCACTGCATACATATTGCGGAATACATATTGGCCTTTTATAGTAAGCATTTTTATTATTATACTAGTTTAGCATAGTTAGCAAGTAAGTTATTTCAATAATTTGTACCATTGCTTTGTTTTAGATACCTTATTGATGTGATTATTATTTTATTCGTTATATGTAAGCACTTTCTGCCTGAGATACAGGTTAAACCTAGTTCAGGCACTTGTTTTATTTCATACCATTAGTATATATGATGTTATTTACTTTATTGTAACACTTTAGTCCTAAGTTATTTTTGAATAAATATTTATTATTATTATTATTATTACTGCTGGACGCAGGCCTCCCCCTGATAAGCGCCTTATTGACTTTTATCTCACGAGGGGTAATGCCTATAATCCCCTCTCTGGGCATGCGGGTTGGGGTTAGTTATGTAGTTGTTCATTTATCTAATTTTAGAGGTTTATCTAACCAGAACCAAAATTTTCGAGCCAACAATGATTCATACAGTACGTAGTTAAAATCCAGACGAAACCACGCAAATCGGCTTGTTTAATTAGATCATTTTAAACCATTGTGGTCCATACCACTGAGAACAGGGTCTATTGTTAGGGATCCGTACACAAAAAGTGCCCAAGGAACTCTTACTAAACCTACACCGTCTACGTATCAGTCACGGGTTAGGGTACATCCGAAGGTCCGAATCTCAAACGGATCCACGGACGAGATGTCCACTTCACTTTTGAGTAGGGGTACATCTCGTCCGAATCTAAAATCTCTTGGTTTTAGTTTCGGATCAGTTGTACCCTCAACCAAAAGTAAAGGGGACATCACAGCCCCACCCCACATAACTTTATTTATTATTACATTTTGTAACCGGATGAATAGGTAACTAACCGAAATGTATCTCAATAAATAGGCGCTAGTGTCCGAAGGAAGTCCCAAAGATTTTCGACTCCTACGTCACTTGACCTCGTGGCGTAGTTGGTTAGCACATTCCCGTGCTTAGAGAATAATGCGGGTTTAAGTCCCGTCGAAGTCGAAAATGTTTGCGATATTACATGATTTCTTAGAAATTACCCAGAGTGTATGAGGGCTTAAGCGCTATAATAACAAAAACCTTAAATAGGTAAATGTAGAGTCCAGTAGTTCAAATTTATAAGTGAAACTATGCCATTACCCCGAGAAAGCACAGTGGAAAAATCCAAGGGAATTCCCATCCACGGGAAAATCCAAAGGAATGTTTAACAGGATGACTAAAAAAATGAGATCTTTGAGGATGGACACTTAGTTACGCCGACTTGCACTGGGCCGGTTTATGAAGCAAAGTAAACCAGTAAAGACCAAGGCCCCAATCACGGTGTGATATGGCACGGCATTACGGCTCAAACGTTAGTTTTGACATGCCCAAAGTGCGCTCGTACATTTAGCCATAAACTTGGGTATGCAAGCCACCAAAGAGCGCACCAAAGGGTAGACAATCAACACGGTCCGAGTTAAAAATGCTCGCCCAGTAATACGGTCACCGTAGCCGAAATCGGTTGGGATACATAATCATCATCATCAGTTGTTGAAACGTTAGGGTGCGCGTTCACATGCCGGCATCGGACAATCCGCACTGGAACCTCATCAATGGTTTGACATAAAAGATCCGTACCGCACGGAGCGGACTGTCGGCAATGCGAATGACGTCATTTTTGGATTGCCGATCAGTGGACTCACTTGTCAGCGGATTGTCCGATGCCGGCCTGTGAACGCGTACCCTAACGTTTCAACTGCTAAAGTTTGAGCCGTAATGCCGTGCCTTACCACACCGTGATCGCGGCCCTGGGCTGCGATCACGGTGTTATAAATGTTACCTATTGACATTACAGCTAGGTTCACATTGCTGTGTCGGGGTGTGTCGTGGCGCGCCAGAGCGCAATCGGTTACGTTCATTACCTATCACTAGATTCACATTAGTAGGTTGTGTTGGGGTGCCCTACTAATGTGAATCTAGTCATAGGTAATGAACGTAACCGATTGCGTTCTGGCGCGCCACGACACACCCCGACACAGCAATGTGAACCTAGCTTACGGCTCAAGCGTTAGCAGTTGAAACGTTAGGGTGCGAGTTCACAGGCCGGCATGCAATGCCAGGTACACTAACCACACCGTGATTGCGGCCCTAGACCTTTATTACAATTAATTAATCGCTTCTCCTTAACAACAGCTCCGGCTCATTACACATTTTGGCATTTTACCTTTGATGAAAGAAACCAAAGATGGAGGAACACAGTGTCAAAGGTGTCAAGGTTGAAATCATTCTTCAATCTCTACGTGAAAATATGACCGCAGGCACTATCTATAGAGTTTTTTTCATCTATAAACGATTCTGCGACGATGCCATTGTCATAGTTAAGCGATTGATTTGCAGAATTCGGCCCCTGACTTCAAGACACCCTGTATTTAACCCCACGCGTGGTATTCGTGGGCTCGCTTCTTACGCATATGCTCTTATCAACGAAATGTATGTATATCTTGCACAAATATTGAAATTGTCTCGTGCCCAAAATATGTTTTTGTAAGATAACCTCACGCATTTCCGATAAGTATTTGATTGGGGTTATTCCAGTTTCCCCCTTGACAGATCCCCCTTAAGAGGGAAAACTGGAAACGTAATTTTTTTAATTCCAGAATTCCGTCACAAGGATTTCTTTTATTCCATTTTTCCCCATTGAGATAATTTGTTCAAGGGGGGAAATTAGAAACTTAATTTTAAAAGTCCAGAATTCCTCTCATTCGTCAACGTTTTTTCTTGTTCCAGTTTCACCCTTGGTAAAATGTATTCAAAGGGATGAAAGGGGAAGAATTCTTTCTCAACGTTTTTGTGTTACTCGGGCAGAGAAAGTAGGTAATTTGACCAAATACCTACCTACTTACAGAGTAAAGTCAAATTACCTACTTACAGAGTAAAAACATTATTGATTTGATTCTTTACTCAGTTTTAGGAAAAACTAATTCGCCTTCATATCGAACGTAGGATATGGTTTTGCGCTCGCTGGATGATGGCGAGGAATTTGCCATCTTGGACAATTAATTTTTTCTTCGTCCATACTTGCCAAAACTTCCTTTTGTAATTTTCTTGTTAATAAAAACATACCAAATATACTTACTTACCTACCATAAAATTTAATAAAACTTATGACATAAGAACACTATTTTTAGAACGCATCATTATATCGGCCAATTAGAATTTGGCTTAAGCACCTATCATATCTATATCATTCATATCTATAGGCACTCAAAATCATAGGTTTCAATGAAAGTAAATTAAATAAAGTAGTTTAATTGCTTGTTAATAACGCCGGGATGAATAGAAATGTATTCAGAAGCCCACCTGCGTAGGTACCTTCCTTTTACTTTACTCTAGTCATAATGAATGAACGTAACCGATTGCGCTCTGGCGCGCCACGACACACCCCGACACAGCAATGTGAACCTAGCTTTACATTTCCATATATTGTACAGTCCCGCAAATCCCGCGAATCCCACATGTGTAATCCCGCAAAAATCGGGCGGGATCCTGCATTTGCGGGATTGGATTCCCTAGTGGTGATTATACCAAAGCAGGCAAGTTTGGGGAAGCATGTTCAGCGGTGCTCGCTTAGAATTTGCACCACCCCAATTCTTCCCGCGGGTGTCGTAAGAGGCGACTAAGGGACCCACCGGGGGCGGGCAGCAGCGCCCCAGCAGAGCAATGCTACCACCGAGCTGCAATCCCCAACCCGCATGCCCAGCGTGGGGATTATGGGCACTACCCTCATGATATAAAAGTAAGGCGCTTATCAGGGGGAGGCCTCTCCAGCAGTGGCCCAAGGCTGTTGAGGTGAGGTGAGGTGTTCAGCAGTGGACATTATGCGCTAAGGAAGAGGAGTAAGGTACAAGTACAGAGTATAAACAAATACAAGCAAAATACACACGGAACTGGCGTTTAGTTTTACACGCGTAGGCGCCATTCACAGACAGGATGGGCCCATTTTGATGATTATTGTATTGTATCGGTGAGAATAGCTCCATCTTCATCGTTAGACAAGTAGGTAATTTAAAAGGTCACCTGTGCGCGTTGTGTTCTTATTTTACGTGCGTATTGTTGTCTCGGTCGCACTTCATCTAGGTACGTCTTTCCGGCTTTGTTGTTTGTTAGGTAGGTATATTGCAAAACTATGGGCTAATGGGCCCCGCGGTGTACAATCGATTACCCGATAAAATATAGATGCTGCTTCCTCCAACATAATCAAGCACCGGCTTAAACCATGGCAACTGGAGAGTGTTCTACAGCTTCGGGGAGTTTCTAGAGTTACCTGAACTGTAGAATACAATTCCCGTGCCTGATGCAATGATGCAATGACCTAAACTAATAATATTCAGCCCTAATCACCGGCCGCTTGAAAGTTGAGCCTAGCTTCGCGGCCGGTGATTCACCGTGCCGATATATTTTTTCCTGTAGAATAGTTTTTTTTTTTTTCACACAACACAAAAGGCTTTGTCGCTGAGCGACCACATCGCCTAATTTAAACATAGATTTACAATATTTAACAAATAAAGCTTAAAGCTAATCTCCACAGAAACTATTTATAACAAGGTTGTAAACTGTGCGGGCCTCCTTAGACAATGGATTGGATAGTACAGTGTTACACCTGCCAACATCATACAACTCAGCCACTCCAAAAATACGAAGTCGCTCGTTTGCGCCTCGTACACATTCCATTAAAATATGATGAACATCATCAATCATCGCCTCGTACACATTCCATTATAATATTATGATGAACATCACCACAGATGTCACAATTTGGTGATGATACTTTTTAGAATAGTTTTAGAAAATTTTATTTTCTGTAGTAAAAATGTTATTATATAGTGAGGTATAAAATTAAATGAGTGTATAATAATAATTATATAGGTACCTAGGTTTATAGCGGATAAGATTAAGTAGTGAAATAATACAATTCGAAAAAACTTAAACCATGTGATGTAATTTTATTTGACGTGTTTTATATTTATCAATAAAAACTTGAATCTTGAAAAGATTGGAAATATCGCGATCGCCACGTCACAAGTTTCCTTGATTTCCTCCTAGCCGAATTTCGACCACGGCGGCCAGTCTCATCGGAGACTAGCCAGATGCGCAGGACATATTATAGTGCACAAGTGTGTGCGCAAACACAGGTGCACCCTCTATTCCCTCACTCTCAAAATCCTATGGGAGGACAGACCGACACGGTTAGGTGCGAGGTCAGGTGCAAGACCAACCGCTTAACGTGCTTTCCGAGGCACGGGGGTGTAACACCGCCGACTTCCTAACTCCGAGTTGCTACTGTGAACTTTTCTTGCTAGAGAACCCCAATTACAACTATTATCCCGATTTGGGCTTCGAAGCCAGGACCTCATATTAATCAGCGCGGTTGAACAAGCTGACCGCTAGACCAACGAGGCAGACACAAGTTCCTTAAGCTTGCCGCAAACCTGGAAAACACCGCTGCAGCACAAAAATGTGCATTCAATAAACTCGTATTTTATATTGACGGTATCAGATGACAGACAGCTCGCGGACCACTCGTTTGAAGCTTGTGACATGATAACGAGTTTCTGCCCATATTCCAATAGTTACACGTTTTTGAGCTGTGTGGTAGCGGTATTGGATTAATGAGCGCAGAGTTTTATTCACCTCCTACTTAAGTAGGTACCTATCTATGTAGATATCTTCTAAAGTTCCTCTCTAAAACCCGTCCCTTCACCTCAGTGAATCTCAATGATAGATACTCCTGGTACTTATCTACCCAATGTAGGCCATTCCCATTATTACCTATTCAAGGCTAAATATGGACGATTGAACAAATTAAATTGAGTTTTCAATGAAATTTGCATGATAGCGATGAGTCCATTCTTTTTTATTCACAAAAACATGGACGAACAAGCAATTTTTTCATCGGTTCATCGGTTTAAATCATTCTTATACGGGTACGAGTTTTTATTAGTAGAGTTTTTCTAGTTAGAAGCGATGTAGTAATAGTCAAAAATGGCTGAAAGTTTTCATTCGATATAGAAAGAGTAAAAGAATTAAGAAATAGAAGATAAATAATAATTTTAATAATGCTGGACAATCTACACATCTCACAATCAGCAGCATCTTATCATAATTTTTTATTTTGTAACAGCATTAAGAGAGAAATAATTAAAACGTCAAGTACGAGTTGAACTCGCGCACTAAGGGTTCCGTAAGACCTTGTGTCTTGCCAAATTATCATGATTCTAGGTCAGCAGGAAGTAGGCACTCTGTAGGTTTTGGTCCATGGCGAAACTCAATTTTTTTTGTGAATAATCAACAAATTTACGGTTTTAGGATTTTTTCCTTTACTTGTGCTATAAGGCCTTGATTCTTGCCAAATTTCATAATTCTAGGTCTATGGAAAGTACCCTATAGGTTTTGGCCCATGGCAAGCATTAAAAGTAATTTTTATAGTGAATAAAACACAAATCTACTGTTTTCGGATTTTTCCTTTTTTACTTCTGAGATACGGAACCCTAAAAACAAGACTCAACAAAAATACACTTTACTCTGCTGTTTCATTACATAATAATGTAGGTATCTAATATATTATATCAACCCATCTAAAAAAATATATAGGTCTATACCGAAGACCGTGGGGTTATTGCTGACTTAGACTAACTTATAGCAGGAGAAAAGAGCTCGCACGCCAAAGTCAAGAGTCAACAGAGAGATGATCATGCCATTTTCAAAACAAACAATCACTTACTTTTACTACTATTTACTTCGGATAAGCAAGGTTAAGATACGAGATATCACTATATTTGGGGCATTCACCCACTCAGTGCTGTGGCCAATAAAACGTCGTCTGGCAGACACACCGTTGATCGTCACGCACCACGCGACTGACACGTGCCGATACTGATTATCTAGCTAACTCTTGGTACACTCGACGCGTGCGCAACTATGCCTGCATTTTTTTTCCTGAGGAAAAGGAAAAAAATATTATTATTTGACTTTGTGCTAAAGTGGAGGCCTTATAGGCTATCATGCTATTCTGTAAGGTCATGTTCTATCCTTATTTACTTTTTCCTCGATGAATGGGGTTATTTGAAGAAAATATAATGGGGCGTGTATGAAGAATCCCCGACGTGTATTGAGTTCCAAAGTAAATAGTTTATTTTAATTTTTGGTAAACGCCTCATTTTTATTTACCTATGCCATTACTTTTGTAAATCAAATAGATTCGCTATTTGATTATTGCTACGTTGCATATTGGCTATCTAGAAGGCGCTGCTATAGGTACCTACGGTTTAATTTATTTCTCAATTTTGATAATGGACATTCCCAGTAGTGAGTTAAACAAACATATACTATTGCTAAATTCTTATCTAAATTGATAAGTAAGTACCTATTTATTTGTCTGTCCTAGCTTTATCTTTCTCATCCAAGTCGTACAAGACAGCAAAGTAATGAGCATAAACTTATCTATCATGTTGTTAGTATAGCTGTTATAGGAGTAGGTAATAATTCATCAAGTAGTTTTCATCCAAAAACTTGGAATAGTGACCATTAATTAGTAACATAAAGGAGGTTGGTCACGCTAGAAATAAAGTCGGGTTTTTATTATTTTCTAGGTTCCACAAGTTATTTAGATAGCAGTTAAGAAGTTTTGTGCATATTTTAAGTCAATTCACCTTAAACTACAATAACCTTACTTAAAAGTACCCAATATTTTTACGATTTTATCATCATCTTTATTAGGTAAGGATTTAATAATGGCAAACGGCCAATAAGGTAAAGTCACAAAAATTAAATATTTTAATGATATTGCTAACGTCCAAAAAAAAGTTGAATTGACGCAATACCAGGCACCTGTTCGAAACTGTTTTCCTTATAAATCCTGTATTTTTAGGTGCAAATTTTAGAACCCTGCTATGCTACTCATGCCGTGCATGATGCTCCTTGACAACTCTACTCTCACACCGTACATTACAAACACCATCACGGCGATGTCAGCTTGAGTCTACAATGTCAACTCTGATTAATTTTACGGACCGCTATCATGTTGTAAAATGTTCGTTGACAGATACCCTGTATTATATGTACAGGGTGATTTTGCTAATCGCATTTTATTTCGAATATTATTTTTACTAGAGCTGTGAACAAGGATTTTCAGAGGACTCGCTTTGAGACACAAAGAAGAGGTTGACTATTGACAAAAACCTGTATCCCTAAGAACTTACTTGTTTTATTTATTGTCATTTTGTGTGTTGCTGCTTCTTACTGAATTGTGTAAATATGAATGTGTGCGTCTGGTTCAACAATGGCTAGTAGATTAATAAGGTCGTGTAGGTAGGTACTTATTTCTTTTACGAATTACAAATAGTTCAACAATGGCTAGTAGATTAATAAGGTCGTGTAGGTAGGTACTTATTTCTTTTATGAATTACAAATAAAATAACACTGGAGTTCAAAAAAACTATAGGTTTTACATATACATAATTATATTAAAACAGTACGAATTTTTTACTTAGGTTACTTGACTTGGTTACTTTAAATAATTAAAAGAGAGAAACACATAGGTCTTTATGTTAAATTTTACTATTTTCAATGTAAGGTAAAATAATAACGACCTAAACACATAGGTATAGGACAACAAATGGGTCAAAATCAATAAACAGGTATTTTGATTCGAAAACAATTTTTTCACTCAATAAAACACTTGTTCACATATCAATTTTATTAAAATCTTTTGTTTCATACGAAGCTTGTATATTCATCTAATTACATCGAATATCTATTTTGCATATACATATTACTTACTTAAATAACAGTATAATGTATATATTTTATATACATCTATCCGGAACATAATTCCCGGATACCTAATGGGCAAATCATAGATAAAGTTATCGGCAAACATCGTGAACGCTAACTCTGACTTTTTATCAAGGGAATAAAAACCTTTTCTTTTTATATGTCTTAAGCGCTCAAGATTTGTGCCAAATTTTATAAACCTTGTAGTATACACATAACAAATTAATTTTAGGCAATATTTTGTGTCTGTGAGCAACAGTCACGCTAAAGGCATTATTGGCTTGGAGAAACAAATAAAATATAAGTACATTTAATATTTTTTTACACTAAAATGTATTCGTTTCGCCAACCATTACCATTGATTTAACAATGTTTAGAGACAACCCTATTTATATTTTTTGGTAGATTTACAACAATCGATTAAAATTTGGACGTGATAATACGTTAAATTTGTTAATATAAAAAAATATTCAGGGTTATACTGGTTAGGTCGTCGTAATCCGTCCTTGAGTGGATCGTAGTTTCCATCATTACTGACTGATTTGACTATGAAACACCATAACCCCCAATTTAAGCCGGTTTAGAGATAATGCACTTAAAAGTACTTTAAAAAAATTACCACCGACTTTATGTTGGTGGTAATGTAATAAAATTAACAAAAAGTAGTATATTTTTTTGTAATTTGTGCATCTAGTTTTATTATTCGAACGATTGTTTTTGCAGTAGATAATTTGCTTTATTATTGTCAACACCAAAATTGCAGGTAAATAAACAAACTGGGGTAGACGTAGTAGACGAGATCTTTGAGGAATATTAAATTAACTACCCCCTCAAGAATCTAGGTCGACTTAACCAGTAACCCTGTACATGTGAAAGAGGTGATTTTATGCATACTATAAAAAGCGAAAAGTGTAAAAGTTCTGTGAACAAAGAATATCATTTGTGTTATCAAGAGTACTTGGATAAATATTTAGTGCTTTCGTGAGAAGGTTCCTTATCCTTTATGAAATTTCACGAAATTTTGAATATGTTACATAATTGTTCCTGCAGCTTTTCATAAGTTTTTGTACGTTTGGATAAATATTTAGATAATTTTGAGTTTTAATGTAAATAATCTCTGATATTCTTTTTTTTCTTTTAAACTTTTGCTTAATCTTTAGTATCCCGCAATTTATTATTTTCGTTTGACATAATAATATGTAAAATAATTAGATGTACGAGCTACATTAGTATAAAATATCTGAGTAAATAATTTAATAACATACATGAGTAAATAATTTATTGCTCTCGATATGCAAAGTCAAAAGTAAATATTTTTGTAAATATGTACACAATTGACTATTAATAAACTTTAATATAATAAATATAGCGTTATTGTCATTATTCATTATTTCGAAATAATTTTGTTATCTTGAATAAGTATATGTAATATTTTAAATATATTATGAATATGTAGCACGTTCATATATCTCAAACTAAATAGTTATTCTGATTTAAAATCAATATGATATAATTTTGTAGACGGAAGCCCAAAATATAATATGTTTATCCAATAATGATAATTAAATACATACATCTCTTTTTAAAATGTAATAATTACAGTGTTAGGAAAATAATTTTTGTACTTATGTACAGGGATCCATTTAGATGAACAGATATCCATCGAACCCCAAATGTTTAATTATATTATATTTCATATAGATTAAGGGTTGTCTAGCTACACAAAACACGATTATTACTGAACGCTATGGATTAACTTATATTCTGATTTCTGCGCCTAAAATAACTAGGTACAAATTTCAAATCTTTAATTCTGGTTTAAAAATCTTTCGCTTACATTGCCTCAAGATAAAAATAATAAAATACCAGTTTCTTGACGCTTAGCAAACAAACTTCATTTATTTAAAGTACCCTTTCGTGTATCTATAATATAAATATATTCAATTTTTTAATCAAAATTGCCTAAACCTCAAATTTATCGAACCCCTAGCCATGTTGGTTACATATTTTAATATTTCTGTTTGCAGATATTTAAACCTCAGTTGTTCATAATAACATGGTTAGGGGTTACTACAGATAATTCATTAAAAATCTTAACTGCTCCTTTAACATTAATGAACTCTGGTTTCTTTGGCTCATCATTTTCTTCAGTCGACCGCCTCCTTGGAAGACTAATGAAGACATCTAACAATCCATCAACATCTAATTCTACAACATTCATTCGTGTATATACGTACGGGATAATAGAATTACAAACGACACAACCAAATTTTTAAAGTTTAATACGAGCTTAGTGACATGTAGCTGAGAAGGGTGCTATAGTGCTAGGTAAATAAATTAATATAAATATAATAAATAATGCTGGACCGGACATCTAGCCACAACCTAAGCAGAACTTGTGTTATGGGCTTAGACGACTGATATACTTAATATAATACAATACATAGATAGAATTTTTTTATTATACATAGTAAATACCCAGCGGAAATCGAACTCGCAACCTCCTGCGTCGCAGGCGGACCTTTCCCCGCTGCGCCACATGGGTCGTCAAAGGTAAGCCTTTTCTATAAAGATAAGCCTGTTTATTTGTGTAATAAACACATCCCTAGCCTAAAATTCAGAACAAAATTAAAATTGACAAACTTATTCACAAACCATATGGCCAATATAGGATTAACTTTTTTATTAATTCAATTACCAGTGATTTAATGTCCATAAGTCCGTCAACAGAATGCAGTATAAGTCCTTGCAGTCCTCTTAACAGACAAGAGGTACATATTTCAACAACAAAAACAAAATACCAAACCATTTAAATCTACAAAACATTTTCAAATGAAATTGTATAGGTGCATTAGCATACTTTAGTCACTAAGCTCATATTGCAGATCGCAGATTTATCCAAAAGGCTTGTTTCGTTTATTAGGATGAAATCTATTTCACTAGTAATTAATTTAGTCAGTTATTTATGAATCGTAAAAATTGGTTACGCTGTATAAATTTCCTAGTTATCCATTTTTGGCTATTTTAAAACATTTATTTGTTACATTAAAACTTACATATAAGTTTTTTCCTACATTAATTTATGAAATTTTCGATGGATTTGGAAAATAAAATGCAGTCAACCCTGCTTCCCGTAACACGAAAATGGAAAAAAAACTACTCGTTGATTTGACTATAAGTACATTATTTTGTCCTAAAAAACAATCATTTGTTCATACCACCTTCGTTTTAAAATTTTCACACAATCAAGAGGTGCTGGTTCAAACCTCTGAAACTCTTTGATTTTCATTCTTGGTTCTTTCTTTTATTATGAACAAGTTATAGGACAATCCACACAGTTGAATTCTAAAACTACATGTCAACTAACACAGCAGTAATTCACATTGATTTCAAGCAAAGACTAATGAAAACGACAAAGTCATTTTTCTTAGAAGATAGGAAATTGTGGTTTAACCATTTTGTGCAGTGCTGGGCGAAGTCACGATGGCTTCACATTGACAACCTTTTTATATAAATACGAAAGGTAACTATGGTACCTATGTTAATTTAATATTCCAAGCCAACAATCGTTTCAAGAACAATTTTCATCAATGAAAATAGATCTGAGACGCACAGGTCTTATAACCTGTTCTAAAACGTTTAACCTACAGTTAATTCTCTCTGTATTTTCTCTTAACACTATAATAAAACTGACTTTTCGGTGCACAGCTCACTTTGACCAGAATTTTGATCATCTTATACGCATCGCTCTGATCTGGTCTTACAATTTTCAGCTACATTTTCATCTTTCTCACAATAACCATCTTAACCATTATTTTCAGCTTCATCTATATTTTCCTTATATTTGGATATCGATTCGCCGTGTCTTCCCAAACACTGCACAGTAATCTCACCACATGAAACGGCAACAGTCACTGGGTACAAAAGACGTACGTATACACAGCACGAGTCACATCGACACTGACAGTTTCACCGACCGCTATATCAGAGTCTCCTTCCCGGCTAGATTTGGGTCCGGCTTTAGAGCCAAGTCCGGGTTTGTAGCCGTGTCTTGGCCCTGGGGGTCTCCGTGCGAGGGCTCTAAGGGCAGGGGTTTCGACTGCTCTGAGGGCCGCCGCGGCGCAGTCGGCTGCTCTGCTGTCGGTTGCTCATACTAGTTTTTCGACATCAGTATTGTTACGAACTCTGGAAAGAGTGATAAAGATTGGTTATATTTGGCCGATACGATTGTTTAAATTTCAATGTAACTTTTTCAAAGAAAAAAAGAAAAGTTTACATGCAATAGTATTGTATAGTAGTACATTTTGCTAGAACGTCCCTTTTACAGCATAATGACGTTCAGGACCGACTAATGCTAATATTATGCTTCAAAGTGACCCAGCGTCTGGGCTAGAAAGGTGTCTTTGACAATTAACCTATAGCGTCAGCCGATCCCTGTACCAAGGTCTTCTTTTTAATTACTACTTTTGTAAACCAAAAATTCTACCGATTGCAACAAGTTACCTTGAGGAATGCCACTGATCGCATGTGTATGGTTTTTATGTTCAATTCGGCACAACCTAATTAGTCTGATTTTTTATGCTAATCAGCAACTTATTGCGCCTAAATATGCATGAGATTTGTTCGGCTGTCGTTCTTGGAGTTCGTGGTCTTATGAATATACTCACCATGGTAGTTGACCATGCCGTCGCCATCAAGGTCAGCCTCGCGGATCATGTCGTCCACTTCTTCCTCGCTCAGCTTCTCGCCGAGGTTGGTCATCACGTGTCTAAGCTCTACGGATGAAATCATGCCGTCGTGGTCACTGTCGAATACCCTGGAATTTGGGAGAAAAGCAAATTAATTCTGGGATTGTTTTTGAAAGGCTCGCAGGCAGCTTCTGTTTTCCAGCCAATTACAACCTGGGTCTCTTCGAAACAAGAGTGATGAATAGATGTCTTCTAGACCTTCGTGAGACAGCTTCGGCCACGTAGTAAGTAACTGTCCATCAGGTGAGATTGTGGTGTGTGGATTAGAGAGACATCATCGGTCAAATCGTCAAAGGGCCCCCTGACGAATTCCAATCTCACTAGGATCACCTAGTGAGATTGGAATTAGCCAGGGGGCCCTTCGAGCTATTTAGAAGCAGTAGCAGTAGCTATTTAATAACCCTACTGCTTCCAAACACCTCGTATAGTATTTAATTGAATAATTTTATTTTATTGCAAGTTTTGCTTTACCTGAAAGCCTCTCTAAGCTCGTGATCTTCATCCACCACCTTCATCTTCTTGGACATCATGAGGAGGAACTCGTTGAACTCGATTGTACCGTTCCCGTTCTGGTCTACTTCCTTCAGCATTTGTTTCAATTCCGCTTCTGGAAAAAACACAAAGTAATCAGCAGCTTGCAGCAGTCTGCAGGTCAAGTTTTTTGTGGGAATTTTGTACATTTGCTATTCGTGCTTAGTTTTTTGTGTAAAAACAACATTAGGGAACGGAGGTAGCCAAGATTATTGTCCTATTTTTACTACCTCATTCTCAAAACCAATGAACTTTTTCCGCTAAAGAGATGAATAATAATATATCATGACTGGTCAACATTAAAACCGGATGGGATAAGAAAAAAAATACCCAAGAAGAGTGGGAAAATCAGCCAAGGCTTGTTAGTTCAGTTTTGTGCACTTTATTGTTGTTATTTTTAAACTTTAATATAATGTGAGTAAATCTTGACCCAAAAGTTTCGGGACCCGAGAGTTCTCTTTGAAAACTTTCGGTAAGTACCTACTTCGAAGCGAGCCTTCCTGTACCATATCTTACTCTCTATTTGAGTAATTATAAGGTTCAAACTCTCTTGCACAGGCCAATTTAGAGACTTCCTACTAATATTATAAAGCCGAAGTTTGTGAAATGTGAAGTTTTTGTTACCTAGGATCTCCAAAACTACTTATTAGACCAAGATGAAATTTGGCGTACATTTAGAACATAGCCTAACTTAGTTAATAACCTACTTGCTATACCGAAAATACGCGAGCGAAGCCGCGGGCAGAAGCTAGTTTTTAGCTGTATCGATAGTAAATAGCTGAAAATAAAATGGTCAGATAAATCAAAATGTTCAGATATGAACCTGCAAAACTGCGACGCAATTCCGGAAAACATCGCTATTCAGTTGCAGCTCATAAATAACTTTTATTGCTAGCAAAATAAAACTCAGTTTTCAACGGAGCACATTGTAAATCATATAAATGCTTGTACGAGACATTTCAGGCGATCTGTTTGGGCGAATACTTGCTCGATTATTTGCCCGCACTTATTACACGAGGTATTTGAGTTTTGACCATATGCATGACTTGTATGAAACTGAAGAATAAATGAGGACAACTATGGTGCGATTTTAGTCAACATCATCAGCCTATAAGAAAACCCACGTCCACGGCTGGTCGGTCACAGGCCTCCCCCAAACGACGCTATGAATAGAGGCCATTATGTGTTTTGTTTCGCTTTTTTGTGATAAAGAGAAGAGAAATGATACCTACTCTAATTTGGTGTACTTATTAGAGTACCAACAGGCCAAAACCAAACAAGCAACTGCGTATTTTCTGATTTATATAGGCACCTGTGCCGACTTCTTTCATCGATTCCTTGCAGAACCGCTACAATATCGGAATTGAACAAGTATTTGGCTTCTTATTGTAGGTAATTAATATTAACTCTCTTATCTTAATATATATAATATATAAATAATATATATAATTTTTTATATAATATATAAATATATAAAATTAATATATAAATAAACTCTTTAATTAATGATCATAATAATCAATTATGTTTACCGGATCATTGTAGGATTGTAATTATTAAGAAGTAACATTACATAATCTGTGCTACTATTCCCGCTACGCAACATTATTTAGGCGATTTTTTTTCTTCTTAATTGATTGCTAATTTCGACGTGTCAGACTGTAGGCGCCGTGGCTTAGTTGGTTAAAGCGCCTGTCTAGTAAACAGGAGATCACGAGTTCGAATCTCGTCGGGGCCTATGTGGCAAAATTCTTTTTGCAAAAGTTAAACAAATAGATCGTACTCAAATTTTGAATTTGAAACTCTATGAACATGGTTATATATTAGGATCTCCCACATAATTGACTATACATGTAGATTTTTTGCAACAGTCTGCAGTTAGCTCAATTGTTTTAATTTTAAATATTAGTTTTAATTTATTTCTATTATTTGATTGTAATTTTCTTTGTCAAAAAAGATATTTATTTCTGTAGTACCTATTAAACAAATATTTTGTAAAAGTATAAAATTCAAAAAATACGCGTACGGAGCCGTTAGCAGAAGCTTGTTTGTAATAATAAAGATATCTATGAACTGATAGAGTGATAAAAACATAAATTTTCAGCTAGAAAATATCAGGATAGGAATCTAACACATTTAGAATAACAGATAATTTGGCAAACAGCTAAATACCATTATCTTGCGGACTTCCTCACGTTTAAATGAAAGCCACTGCCAATTTCTCACCATCCGGCAACATGTTGTTTATTTATAATATCCTATGAATGTTGTATGAATAACAAGTCTAAAATTATGATCATTGAATTTATAATTGACTAAGATAGCTTACAGACCGAGTTAGTTCTACTTCGGACGTAAACAGGCAATATTTAAAGAGTTCTACTTTGCTCCTTAAAAAAAAACAAAGGATGGCGCGAATGTCGTCTTAACTCAAAATCTGAAGAAAACTACCAACAGGATCCGTCCAAAATACTTTTGAAAATGGAAGGTATTCTCTGTTGACATTGTTGTGAATTCAAATGTCGCCAAAACTCAATGAAAAAAGAGATCCCCTTCGGTTCAAGGTACCACTCTACCCTTAGGTAGAGTTAGTATGAAATACTTCATATTCCATGGCCAGGTCAAACTGGCCATGTTTTGAAGTCAAAAGTTCAGTGCAGTACTAAAGTTTTCCATGCCCTATGGTTTTATGCTTTTTCATTTCGAGTTTTGTAGTAGATCTGCTGATTGTGGTGTTTTTTTACTTGTAAAGCCGCCATGTTGTAAAGATAAATTGTTTTAGGTTAAACGTGGAAATTGTATAGTAAGTGCCCTGCTCATCCATAGACTAAAAATCAATGCTAAAACGAAACTAAACTAATTTCACACCACTAAAAATTGTGCCGTCACTTTTAAAACGATCGAAATAAAATGATGGCATTATTTTTAGACCTGTAAAATTAGTTTAATTTAGTTTTGGCAACATCTGAAAAAGCTCTTTGCTATGGTTATGCAAGTAGGTAATTCACATACCTATCTACCTTTTGACAACCTCTGTGGCGCAGCAGGTGAAGGTACACCTGCGACGGAGGAGGTTGCGGGTTCGATTCCCGCCTCGGGACAAATGTTCGTACCTAAGATCTGCTCTGGTTAAGTTAATTTTATCAGTTATCTAGTACCTCAGCTCTGCTTAGTTTGGGCTAGACGATGCTATGTGAGTAGTCCAGCATAGTTTATTTATTTACCTTTATAAATAATAATAATAATAAATAACGCTGGACAATTCACACAGCATTATCTAGCCCCAAGTTAAGCAGACCTTGTGTTATGGGTACTAGATAACTGATATACTTAATACAATACACTACGTAGATAGATATTTTTTGATTATATGTAGAAAACATCCAGAACACCCTGAACAAATGGAATCGAACCCGCAACCTCCTGCGTCACAAGCGGACCTTCGCCCGCTGCACCACATAGGTCGTCTATGACTCGAAGCTCTTCAGTTCACAAACTTAGTGGAATACGACCACAGAGTTTTCTTCACACAATCGTAACCTCCTTAGGTAGAGCAAATCCCATAGACCTATAAAAGTTATATCACTCGTAGAGTAGAAAAGCATTCAGAACTTACCGCTTGGTCGCTGTCCGAGTGACCTCATCATCGTCCCCAACTCACTCAGGTCGATAGTGCCGTCTTCATCTTTGTCAAACAGCATGAAGGCTTCTTTGAACTCTGCAAATAAAAAATAACTAAATAGAAAAAAGGCCTTTGTGCTTGGTGGAATAAGACATTGATTTAGGCATAGGGATAATGTAGAAGGATAAATAGACATAAATTATGTCTATAAGTTACGTCTATTTCTCCTTTTACATATATCATCTGCGTCTTGGGCCATGAAAGTGTTACTGACAATCTTCTCATTAACACTTTCATGGCCCAAGACGCAGATGATCTCTCCCAGCCCCGTGTAGTGGTAGCGCATCCCTGTGGGTTGCTCCGCCGAGGCTGGGCAGTGAATGCGATAATGTAACACTTTCATGGCCCAAGACGTATATGATCTCTCCCAGCCCCGTGTAGCGGAGGCTGGGCAGTGAATGCGTTAACATTTTAGATAAGCTGACGCGCTTGTTTACCTGCAACTTGTTCATCGTTTAGACCGTACTCCGACTGAAACAAAAATATCAGTTGAAATTTAGAGAAAAACAAATCAGCGAAGTAAACAGCAGTAGATTGAGTTGGTATCTAGGGTAGGGGAAACATTTCAGACTGACGATTTTGAACCTATTTGAGGCGCGAAGAATATATATTAGTGTTAGAGGTTTTGAACAAAACTCAATTCTATATTACCGAGTCGTAGATATCGAGGTATAACCAACATCATTTTTAAATCGCTCACATCAAATTTAGCAAGTTGTATGTCTGTGTAAATAATACCTACAGAAACTTGTCTCGTCATCAAATCACTGGTCAGCCTTCGCAATCTTCTGTATTCATTCCGGTAGTTGGCTTCTGAACTTGCCGTGTCAGCCATTTTGTAAGAAATACTTTTTCTGTTTGGTTTTGTCTAGTTCTTCCTAATTCTACGACTCGTGAAGTCGTGAGTGGTTTTATAAATAATCACATCGAATTTAGAGTCGATATAATTTTCAAGAAAAAACACTAAAATACTGTGAAACGTGGATTTAACATTCTGCATAGACAATGGCCCATTTGTAATGGTTATATCACAACAACGGTTTTAGTTTCATTTATGTAATAAGCTTCCTATGAATAATTTGTAATTTCTCGTAATTTTCAATTTTTCAGCTACCTTGAATGACCAAACACAACACACCACACCGAGTCACAAAGAAATGAAATGTTAACTTTTTACACAAACAAAAGAGCACGTTGCGATGTCAAACTTTTTGTCAGCGAACTTTGAAAAAGGAACTGTTTTGTTTTCAAATTTTTGTTTATTTTTAAAACAACGAAAATAAAGCGGCCAGTACGCGCGACGCGACATTGTCAGCTGAGATTATTAGTAGGTAGAGTTCTAATTTTAAATTATAAGGTATTTCCACAAGTATTCCTAGACTAGACATGATTGGCACTCTCTCTCCTGGTGCAGAGTAGTTGTGTTAAAAACACCCACGTGGCTGTTTTATTTTAAATAATACCTAACCGTTTGAATAAACGACACACCTTGTTACTGCAAGTAAAGTACTTGTGTTCTGTGCCTACCGACTATTCTTAAAAACATCCTATGATTTCTAGTTCTTGTAGATCTGGCAGCCAAATTATAGAAGATCAAACGAATGGTCTAGCTACCAGCCTAGATAGATTCTAGGGTAGAGCACACGTCTCAGCGCTTAAGAAACAGAGACATCTAGCGAAAGTGATTCGTATTAAATCTACTGCTCTACATCATTGCGATTCGACATTAAAAGTAGAGAGGGCGTTAGCAGTTAGAAACTCAAAAATGTTTTGGCAGCAGTTTTATCCGACTTTCATAAAAATATAACTTTTAGGTTTTAACAACTTTTGATGGCCGGATGAGGGGATTTAATTTAATTTATTAGTTGTCAAAACCTTAATAAAATTAATCGCAATGGGTTATTTTATGACCGCATTTTATATTGCAATTAAAATGTGTTTTTATGTGCTAGTGTTGAAATTATTAACCTGATTAAAAAGCGTATTCTACTCTACAAAATATTTACATAAATTGTAATCCAAACACCAGCATTTTTGCGGCATTTCTTCACGTTTATAGGTAAGTATAAACATTTCTACCTTCTACGGTAGTGATTGCGGAGTTAAGAACATTATTTATTACTAAAATAATATAATTTAAGTAAGTAGGTATGTAGGTACTAAGGTATGTAGAGCGGTAATTTTTTGTGATCGGATCAAAAGGCCAGAACCTCCTGGCTAGCATGAAAAAGTTTCTTACCAAATCAATGTTAACAATGAGATCGTATTGCGGATGCTTGTGCCCTTTCTTCTTCTTGCCTTGAGGAGTCTTGGTTCCAGCAGCTGCTGCTGCCTGCTTCGGGGGTGCCATCTTGACCGAGCCTTTCTGGGCAGAGGGCTTGACTGGAGTTTTGGGCCCGCCTTTAGTTGGTGTACCTTAGAGAAAGATAGAGAAGGTACTTGTATAAGATTATGCTGGGATGATAGCTAAATGGATTTTTATAGTTTTTTTATTGTACTTTGACTGAGTTTTATGGAGTTCTAATTGTAGGTGCCTATTGTAGTATTTGAATTAAGTCAGTAGGCAAGTAGGTAAGTAGGCAAACGTTAATACTTACATCATCACCATCCACAGCCTTCACCAGTCTACTGCTGGACATATTCATCCTATAATAAGCACCTTATTGGCTCATACCAAAGACTAGGTACATCCAGGTCTGAAAAATTACAAAGAGTCTATCACCTTTTTGACATGATGTTGACGTTTTCGATCCTGCTGCATTTTTCTGGTTGACGTGCCCACTGCCATCTGCTGGTTTATTCCGTGCCTGGAAAGGAAGAGAATTCGAAATTAGAATAGGTATTTCGTTCGGTTGGTAGTTCCTCAGTATCTTGATAGTTTTGAATCGATTTTATTACGAAGAGTTTTTTCTCATAAAACAAAACAATTGAGATCACAAAATACTTAGATCTACTAGGTATTTTGCTTCTTATAATGTAATCGTAAAAAGCTTTAAGTATTATTCTAAAAGCATGATTTTGATAATCTACCTAGCTGGACACCTACTTATTTATATTTGTGTTTGTGTTCATGTTTCTACAGTTTTTTAAGGCAAACAAGAGAAATATTGCAACAATGGTCAGGAAAAAAATTATTGGGTCCTCATCCAAAATTCTACCAATTAAGTAGTAGAGTTGCCCCATCTGTGGACCACAAAATGTAGTACCTACCTAACTGACCCTAGAGCACGTTGCCAATACGTTAAAACATAAAAAGGTTACCACCCATAACAAACTTTTCATAAACCCAGCATCTGTTACCAACAAATCGGTTATTGAATTACACCAAGCACCAATAAAAGGTATTCGTGAACTTTGCCCCACATGCTAACATCCAATATCGAGTATGTCAATCGAGTGGTTATGACAAGATGGCGGCATTCAGCCGTCGCGACTTCCGCTCAGATGCGCGGGAAACTCATACGTCAAAGTTGGCAGAACAGCGGTGCCGCTGTCAGCTGCAATTTCCTTGAGGTTGTCTTCAATGCGGTTGCTTGAAGAGAAATTGTTTTACATCAAGTTTACATCGGTTTTGTTTTGGAATTGTTGCCAACGCTTATTTAATTCACTATGAAATGGAAAATCGACATAATTAGTGTTAACATTAAAGTAATGTTACCGTAGTAATAGTTTGCATAAAGAAAAATATTTCTTCAAATGTGATATTTGGATTGGATTTCTACATACTTGCGCAAATTAGAAAGCATAATATGAAGAAAAAAAAACATACCCACCCATCATATCGAAAATAAAAGACTAAGAAAATAAATAAGTTACACATTATATTTTTCGAAATACCTACTAAGTAATTAGGTAAGTAGGTATATATAATGCTGGACCATCAACCCCGCGATTTTTTTAATGAAAAGACTACAAAGCTGCTTATAGCCATTATACTAAAGAAAATACCGGTAATCTACTATATCTTTCTCATTATAGTATGGAATGCAAGACTTCGATTACAAATTAAAGAATTGAAAACAATGCATTGTATTCATTGTTTAAAGAAAGTAGGTAAATGTTTCTTGCTTAAGATCTACACAATAGATATCTAAATATAAATAGAGTTCGTTTTATTTTTCAAAACATCCGGGTTCGATTCCCGAGCTGAGTACAAGTGTTTTAAAATGTGTGAATGCAGATTTTCTTGTTACTAAAATCGATGACATGTTTCCTAAGAAGAGATCTTCGTATGTCTTATAGTTTCAGACTTTCCCATACTGACCGATCTAAATGTGCCACCCTGTAGATAGCTCCAGTTATAATCATTGTCCACGATGATGATCTATTACTGGATCTAAAACGTGAATGTGACGCTCGCTACTTTGTTTGACACCTTGCAATAGCAAGATGTCAAAAAAACCAAACCAAAAACCAGTAGGTTGTTTTGTAAAACTTGCGCAGCTCTGTTTTGCTGATAACCGGCATAAAAAGTTGCAATAAATAGACCTGTATTAGAAGAACCTCGAAAGATGTGGCCGCAAAGTTTTTTTTCTTTTGCACGTAGCTATAGTGTCACATTCGTATCTATCTACGTAGAAAAGTTTTATCTAGTTTGGTAACACATATAGAAACAGCGTATATACTATTTAATTTTGTACAGTATGTACAGGAATTTTCCAAAAGTGTACCTAGATAATACCGGAATACTGCATAGATAGGCGCCACAAACATTTAAAAAAAAATCTTTTGCCCTCGTTGAAACTTAGCAAGCGGATCAGCGGATATAAACCACGTCACCTGTCACATTTTTATCGTAACAAAAGAATTTAGAGTAGTTACTCTACGCCGCACTAAACATTCAATTTACCGTGTCGTAAATTTCAGAAGTGAAACACATTATATCGGCAAAAGTCGGCAACCCTGTTCTGGAACCAACTATAAAGCTGTAAAACTACGCAGTGACTTTGTAAAGCCGTAAAAATGGTGCGCAGGTAATAATGATCATTCATTACATTCACACATTTGGGTTCTCTGCAATAAAATAAGCACAAAAAAGATATTGATAGCTAAACAGCTCAAAATGTCCGAAAGATGAATGAGATTTATGAGAGTTATAGTAAAGTTATAAAAAAAAAAACACCGTAAATGGGAAAATGACTGCTTAATTTGCTTGATATAATTTAACAGAACATCGATTTATTTCGGAGCTCAGTCAATAATAATAGAGGCTAGTCACTTTATATCAATGTCACGTTCAGAATTCCCTGAATTAATTATTACTTTGTGGTCATCAAGCAGATTATAAAATAATAGACATTATGAACCTTTAGTAGGTAGGTAACCGATATTTCGTGGTTATAACTTTGGTTTAATCTTACTTATTCTGGTGATTAGCTATTAATACTTCTGTTCTGGATCTTTTCATTTATAAATAGGTAAGTACCTACCTACGTACCTACTTAGGTTACCTTTTTCACCTTCTCACAGTTTCCTTGGTTTTTTTTTACTAAACAAATAAACGATTCATGTTATTCTTGGTATACGGTATACTGTGTTTCGTAATACCGAACATACCTAATAGGTGGTTACCTCGGTATCAACGCAACTAATAATTTTGAAATTTATTGGTCTAAAGAATGCGAGAAACAAAGATAACAAGATCTTTATTCTTGACCGCCTCATTAGTGATAAATAAGTATCTCTTCATGTAATCTTCATACGAATCTCTGTGATTTTGTCAATTAATTATTGTTCTTCACGAGAGCTGAGTTTATAAACAATAGTTATAAAGACATATTTATGATTCAATCACCATTTTTTAGACGTGGCGACTTCTAGAAAATTGCGTCGTGTAAAGGTTACTGCTTCCAAAAATAAACAAGTATGCGTTGAACCAAATAACCTGAAGTATTCAGCCTCCTTACAGCCCCTTTTTAAATTTCGAACGTCCAAGAAGGCCAGTTCGGTCCTAGGGCACGTTGCGCGCGCTAGCAACGCAGCTCCCGCACTTTCACTCTTTTCTACCGGGTTCCAATTTCAAACTTTTACAATGGTGGTGCGTTTATTTTTCTATGCATTTTAATAATTTGTTTGTGTATAAAATAAATAATACTGGATTTTATTGCTTCCAGAACCGACGGGATAAGCCTGATGATGAACAGACTATCAGTAAGTAATATCTCTTGAAATACCTTTTGTAGCACGTCAACTCTAGGGTATCTAGCCTACTTAATAGGCACTTCCTCAGTTGGGCAATTAGGTACTAAAATGTTAAATGACATGATGCCTACCTAGTATCTATATTTTTGTTAAATCTACTTACCTAATAAAAATATTTCGTAACATAAAAACTATAACAAACTTACAACATCCCCAACACGTGTGACCAGAAAAATTACCCATTTTCAGTTTGCAATGGCGAATTAAAAAAATATTAAAGCTGGGAACACGTTCGTTCCAGCTGGTACGGGCGGCAGGGCAACGCCATACGGTTGTACCTACTTTTAATTTTGTCCTCTAGTGTTATTTTTTCGCCTAGTAATCTATTGTGGAGAATTTTTTACACATTAGATTTTTTTTCTGCAAATTACTAAATCATTTGACAATAATGATTTACCTAGGTACATAATTACTCGTATTTTACCTGAGTCAGTGTGTACCATATTATGACAAAATCAACGTTGAATAATTCTGAAGAACTTCAATTAGGATTTACTTTAATTGTGTCTTGAATAACTTCAAATTACTTATCAATAGTCTGCACCCATATTTACCGCCATCATAAGTAGCCAACACAATAATTTGATTGTTTTGATAAAAACAAAAAGCGACATCAAATTTTGACGAATTTGATGTCGCTTTTTGTTTTTATTCAATTACTTACCGGTTTTTTTTTAAATTTTGCGGGACAATTGGTAATTCCACGGGAACAACTTTTTTATGGGATTATTTTGGGATCAGTCTCTATAATAAAAATAAACAATAGCAAAATAACTACCTATCCAAATCCGTCAACATTTTTCAGAAAAATATTAACTACCTTAAATACAAATTATGCATGAACTAAAGATATAATACTTAATAGGTTCTATATTATTTAAACATTCACAAATTCAGTGTAATATACTTACTTACCAATTTATTTAAATTTATAATTTAATTCACAAATGTTTAGTAGGATTTGGAAATAAAAGGCTAATTATTATATTTTGTAGTAAACGGCATGCTATCTTCAATTACCAAAAGAATCTAGTTTCAAAATATTTCTGTATTCAATGAAATTGTCTTCAAACTTAACAGCGGGTAACCGATCGATGAACATCACTGTACGTTGTAACCTAAAACAAAACCCATACCTAAACGTCATAAAGCATAACATAGGTCACAATCTATTTCCCGCCCGCAAAACGACAATACCGACACCTTTACATTTCTATCTAGACACAAAAGGATTGCAATAATTCCTCTATGCTGTCGCATAAATAGAGCAGCTGTCGGCAATGCAGCTTCAATATAATGACATTGACAGTTCACAACAAAAGAGGATTAATCCCGTCTCGCGACAATATTGAAGTCTCTATCTAGTTTATCGTACAGAGGTATATTTTTAACCCTCGACGTAAACAGAGGGGTGTTTCTGTAAATCTGTCTGTGTTATAATCATTATTGAACACTAGTGGCCCGTCCGTCCCGGCTTCGCACGGGTGGACATTTATTTTTATACATATAAATACTCTCGTATAAGGCCGATGTTACTCAGGGATTCTGTAGCATTCTAATGGTGAAAGAATATTTGAAATCGGTCAGTAGTTTTTGAGTTTATTCGTTACAAACATACAAAAAAACAATAAATCCTTCGTCTTTATAAAATTAGTGTAGAATAAAAAAACGGATATAAGTATTTGGCCCTAGCCATGTCTTTACCCTAGCCATAATGCTAGGTTCTACTAGAATCCCCTTTAGAATACTTCTCACATCAGCAATGGTGACACTTTATGGTCGTATCTTACGAGCTTTATGACGGTTATGTCAGATTATGACACCTGTCATATTCGTTACTTTGGACGTTTTACGACTTTCGCTCTCTTCTTTGACGTCTGCAACATCGATTTACCTAGCATGATTTAGTTTAAAGGATATATCAAGAATTAGGTCAGACTCTTTTTAGCAGTAGGATAGGAATTACACGGTATATATACAGGGTGCCACGGAAAGGGTACACCCTCCACAAAAGGACGGGACACAATATAGAAAGTCATGCAGAATAGAGGAAATATGAAGGACTATCGCTGCGATCACAATTTTATTAAATACTTTTTAACCTTTCGCGATTTGTTAATTGTGTCCCCCGTGACTATGATTGCTGTAACGCGATAGAAACACAGGGGAAAACAATAACATAAGGTACGCGATAAATACAGAAAGAGAAAGAAAGAAAATATTTTTATTTACCTTAAAAACACAGAACGAGAACTTATGCTACAAAATAATACTACCTATGTACAATTCTTTGAATCTGTGCTCAGCAGGGTTTGAGGCAAATATGGCCTCCACTCAGCGTTATGCTGGATGAACACTGCCCGCCCCCCCCCCCCCCTGATTCTAATAATCAAACCAAATTATTTTTAACCCCCGACGCAAAAAGAGGGGTGTTATGAGTTTGACGTGTCTTTCTGTGTATTTGTGTATTGTCTGGGGTATCGTAGCTCCCAAACGGATGAACCGATTTTCGTTTAGTTTTTTTTTTGTGTCATAGATAATTTTATCTAGAGTGTTCTTAGCCATGTTTTATGAAAATATGTTCAGCCAATAAAACGTCGGAGGGTTTTAAAAAAAATTAATTTTGTCTAGTTATCTAAACTTTATTACACAAACCTTTCGATTTTAAGAGGTTCTTGTATTTTAGGTCTTGTATAGGGTTTATAAGAAGAGAAACAGATCGAACTATTTTTTTTTTATTGTTTGATCATCAATCAATCTCTTTATACATTCACAATTATAAAATTGTATCGAAAGTTTTTATACATTATTACATCTATCACCTCGTGACAAACAAGGGGACAGATAGAACTTTTTAAATTATTAAAAGTTTCATTTGTTCCACCGTTGCAAAAGGGGAGACCGATCAAACTTTTTTCCCCATTTGTTGCCCTAGAGAGACAAAGCAGGAAGACAGATGGGAATAATTCGTTTTTAAGAGGGGTCTAAGAATATTTTTTTATCGCTGTTTGATAAAAGTGGTTTGAACACAAAATTGCAAAACTACTCATAAAGTTTAACTTCCAAATCTTTTAACACAATGAAAAATAGGAACTAAAGTTTCATTGAACCAGCGAAAGTAATAACCGATTTAGCGTTGCTGTAATCTGGGATCGGGAACGCAATATCAAGATGAGCCATCGGTTTTGAGCTCACATTTGATTTATAGCGGTGTACACTGCAGGCCGGGAACTAGTGTCACTTTTGTATCTATGTATTTTTACATTACTTTGGCATGTAAGTGGTAGAGATACTTTATGTTGCTTGAAATAGGAAGCGTAAAGCTTGCAAACGGCATGTAAAATCTAAACGAATCATATCAAAGCAAAGATCTATCTGTTACTTTTTCACACCTAAGCGGCTGAACGCATTTTAATGAAGTTTGGCAAGGAGTTAAACAATATCCGGGGATGGACATAGGCTACTTGAAAAGCACGTACGAAGCCAGAGGCAGAAGTAAGTTTAACATAAAATACAAAACATTTTAGATTAATTGGTGTAAGGGAGGCTTTTGCCTAGCAGTGGGACATTACAGGATAATTGTAATTGTGTATGAACGTACTGCACTAGGAAAGAGTAAGAAGGAAGGATCAAACAACAATTTATTTATATGTTCAACCAAATGCACAGCTACTAGACAATTTTTTCAACTAAGCAAAACATACGGCTAAAGAGGAACATTGAAATAAAATATCAATGTAATAAAACCCGTGGGGTACCGAGGCTCTTCGGGTTTTCAAAAAACTATCTGAGCGTCTGGTCGAAGCGACGCGTGACCCGAGAGCTGGTGAATATCTGGCACAGCGTATCAGCATTGCCATACAGCGTGGCAATGCAGCCAGCGTCTTGGGGACGCTTCCGACTGGTGTTGATATGGATCAGTTGAGCTATCTGTAGACTGTTTGCAACAGTCGGCAGTTAGCTCAATTGTTTCAATTGTAAATACTAGTATAATTTTCTGTGTGAATAAATGTCATGTAATTAAACAGTAACAAATTACAACACTAAACAGCTTGTAGCAATTTGTACCTTTCAATAAACAAATAGACCAAATCGAGTAGCACCGTAGGCCGGACATCAGGAAACTTTTATGTGTGAATTTATTATTTTATCTACGAGTACAATAAAGTAATTTTTCTAGCCAGCAGTGTACGTAATACCTTCTAAAAATACTTTTAGAAATAATAACCTTTCTTCCATATATAAACACTACAGTAACAATTTTATTTTAAATCCCAAATATAATTTAATAACCCTTGGAGTCGAGACCCTAGGTCCGTGGGGTACCGAGGCTCTTCGGGTTTTCAAAAAACTATCTGAGCGTCTGGTCGAAGCGACGCGTGACCCGAGAGCTTATCAGAGAATATCTGGCACAGCGTATCAGCATTGCCATACAGCGTGGTAATGCAGCCAGCGTCTTGGGGACGCTTCCGACTGGTGTTGATATGGATCAGTTGAGCTATCTGTAGACTGTTTGCAACAGTCGGCAGTTAGCTCAATTGTTTCAATTGTAAATACTAGTATAATTTTCTTTGTGAATAAATGTCATATGTAATTTCAATAAACGTTATTTCAATTTCAAGTTGACTCTAAAAAAATAAGTATCAATACTCTGAGCGGATCAAGTGTAGCCTTTTGAGAGTTGTTTACATTTTAGAATACAATAAAGTGACTTTGTGTGTTCCATTTCACGGCCTGTACTATACTAAAACCTTTTCGACGAATTAAAATTAATTAGGCAGGTACTGTAATATACCTACAAAGTTTCGACAGTGCTCGTCGTATTTCGATAGTACAAGATAACATCGGTAGATTGTACATGTATACCTAAAGTAAAGTGATTTTGCATGTCCAATTTCCCGGCCAGCAGTGTACTAGAAACAATTTTGTCGAATTGTTTCGCCGTAACAATACTACAGGGGCTGAGTGAACTTTCGTTTGCAAATGTAACCACACGGCGGGAAATGCTCCGGAATGTGCCAGAACGTATTTCATGGCCCACTTTTGGGGTTCCGACTGATTTTATGTTTCACCCACTTTCCGTATGTGGTTTACGTATTACTTAGCTTAAGTATTTGCTGCTTGTTTTGTACTGACAGAGTTGGGAGAGGATTTGCAGCTGAATAGGTATGTTTGAGGTATTTCGACTTCGCGCAGGAATTTCATGCGGTACCTATACAGGGTTAGGTTAGACCGAGGCGATTCGGATCACAGTGCGAATCGGATCAAAATAAGAAATAAATTAAAATTAAAAAAAACTGCGCTACACTAAACGCAGACACAGCGACACGTCACTGCTTCCCCTCTCCCCGCGTCGGTTGCTATTCGTTGAATTTCGATTCTTCTCATAGTTACGTTTTTTTTAATAAAAATGAAAATGTTAGTTTTAAATCATGTTAAACGTGTTAAATGATAATAATAAAAGTTACTGATTAAAGCTAAATTAATAAATACTGTGATTCTTAGTAAAAAGTAGTTGTTTTTTACTTCAAAGTCAAATTGATCCGGTTCGCCTCGGTCTACCCTATTGGTGATTCACAGACAGTGTGAACTGCAGGTTCTGCTCATCATTACGAACAGTTTCCTGAAGACGCCAGGTCTTAATTAAGAACCTCAGGTATAGCCTAAAGAAATATGCAGAAGATTATGCTCTAATTACAAGACCTAAAAGAGAATTTTGTAAAGAAAAGGACAGATCCTACCAGGAGAACAATGGAGCATAAATAAAACTTAACCATGAACTTAAGCATGATGAAATCTTATAACTTTAGGGGGTATGACTTAATTTCTTCATAATCTGTTTATTTTCTCCACAGTGCTAAGAAGAGCGTTCAGCATGTTCGACTCAGAAAAACAAGGGCGCATAGAGAAGGAGAAAGTAAGGACGATACTCAACACAATGGTGCACAACTACGATGACTTTGAACTGGACAAGATGCTGGACAGCGAAGATGCTATTGGTAAGGAAATTGAACCTTAATTTATTGTGGCAAAGGTTGAAAATGAAGGGAAGGTAAGGATGATACTCAACGCAATAGTGCACAACTACGATGACTTTGAACTGGATAAGATGCTGGACAGCGAAGATGCTATTGATGAGGAAATTGAACCATAATCCATTAAAGTAAAGGTAGAAAATAAAGAAAAAGTAAGGACATTACTCAATACTATGGCGCACAACTACGTCGACTTTGTACTTAACTGGATAGCAGATGCTATCCAGTATGCTGGACAGCGGCATCTCGCTGTCCAGCAAGGTGCTATCGGTAAGGAAATTGAATCTTAATCCAATCACGGAGGTCAGACAGTCGCATGTAGTAACAAACAATTAACAAAATTAAGACGCAAAAGAGGCGTTTTCTAATGAATTAAGACCCAATTCACCTTAGAAAATTAGGGATAGTCATTAGGATGTCATGTTAAACTATGCAGGGTCTACCCTATTTAAATTTCAGTGGCTGAAATGACTTTCGGACAAAAAATTATTCGACATGACTCAAAAAAGGGAGAGGCCTTTTTTGAGTCATGTCGAATAATTTTTTAGCCATGGTATTATAAGCAGGTTGCTTATAGTAGGTATATGTTAATATATTTTATTTTAGTATGTCTTTTTAGCATTTTTTTAAGAAATCCCCTTATTCGAAGGTACAAAAGAGCTAGGTAAAAAAAATAATGTAATTATTATGTAATTGTAATTTAATAAAATTATCTCTTCGTCGCAATTTCTCTAATTTTCCAGTACACAAATTTTACTTTCAACTGTCTAACTATCACGGTTCACTTCTAAAGTCAAAAGAAAGAAAAGCTCATAAATAACTTCGAGAAAACGTTGTCTTTTCCCTAATAAAGGTTCCGCTCAAAACGATGTTTATGTTTATAAAAACGTCTCGAAGAACGTGCTTCAAATTCCAAAGAACACAAAGAAAGTACTAAAAACTCAAATCAATTATTAACCCAATTTTATCACACGCAAATGCAAATCCAACTGACAAAAACAACTATTGTAAACTGTTAAACGTACGACACCCACTACCATTGTAAAGTGTCAAAGCTACGACTATTAATCTGTAGTTCCCACTTTCAAAAGAACGGAAATAACCTGCCACAAGTCTAGGAATCTAATAAAATATCATATAAGCCTCTGAATCACAACATGATTCTTTTCGTGATAAAGCGCGAGCGGATGTGAAAGCGAAAATGATTTTTGCCAACTAAGTATTAGTTTGTTTGGTTTTTGAGAATAGTCAAGTCACTATTGAAAAGTAATTCTTGTTTGTGAATATTGTAAATGACGATGATGGTGTGATTTTCGTTAGACGTTGAAAACATTTTAAGTGAGACATCGAGTCTCACTTGTCTCATTTAATAAACCAGACATGAGACAGCGTGAGGAGGGCTTTACCCATATTTATATCATAGGGTGGCCTGCCTCCATCGGTGGACCAATAGGTATAGCCTTAAGACGTATGATTGATGTAATTCTTAAGAACTGACTGTATCACTCATTATAAAAAAGGTTACGAGATTAAAGGTTGTCAATTGGAAGGAGTCAATAAAAGATAGACAGTAAAACAAATAAATAAAGTGAGATGTAAGCAATAGCCACGTATCACGTAAGCCAGTGGGATGGGAATAACCCCACCAAAAATACACTGCCGCTACCGCTTCTCACCGAAAATGCTGTCTAAAATGTCTAACATCCACTACTATTGTAAATTGTCAAAGCTACGACTATCTAATCTCAGTAATTCGTACCTTCAAAAGAAACAGAAATAAACTTCCACAAGTCTCGTTCGGGCGACTCTAAAACGCAGATTTTACGAGCTGACACTGAAAGCTGTTTTACCTCAGAGCGTTTGTCAATGTCACTCACGGTAACTCAGATAAACAACAGAAGTAGGTATGAATTAGCGGTGACTTACTTGCGTCGCTTTTTATGAGGAGAAAATACCATTACGGTATGGAAAGGTTACAAAGAACTACATAGCAAAATGGATATCAGATTAAGGGACAGTTCCCGGGCTACTTGTTTGAATCTTACGGTAAGCTTTTTCGTCACACCAAAATGTATCTAGAGATTACGAGTAGGTATAGCCCTTAATTTAATACCTACTTATTTTTGGTGTTTCATGTCCTTTAGATTTCATTTGGAGATGCTAAAAATCTAGTTTGATAAAAGTCTCTATGTGTTTGTGAGTAATATAGGAAAGGATTATAAAATGGCGAAATATATGCTTAACATTAATCTGTCTTCATTACCCCTTTTATTGCTACATTAATCCAGGTACCAGGCAATCATAATCAACTAGGAGTAAGTAGATCTCATGCGTGTTCCAGAACGTAAAGCGGTTATAATTTCGCCCGAATTGAGTTTTCGGACGCAAACGACTCTAGGGAATACCTAATGTGGCTTTTATTATATCATTGAGCACATTATCCTTGCAGTGAAATTGTAATTTTCCTCAAATTGGGTCTCTTTGACGCTGTAACCTATTTTGAGGTTACTTACGTTTATGCTTCATCGGAATCTGGCTTGTTAGTGGTAGAGGCAGGGGAATTTGAATTTAGTTCTTAATTTGGAGATGAACAAGGGCGTAAAATAAATAAACGCAAATACAGATTTACACAAAGACAAAGATCAGAAAAGTGTGGAATGACTTCCTGCGTCTGTTTTCCCGGTTAATTACCTTACCTACAATCTCGTATTTTAAAATTCGGACTGAATTAGTTCCTTCTGGAAAAGCGTGCTCCCTCTTAGGCTATTTTCCTTCACTGTCTTATTTGAGACTAGCTGTTACCCGCAACTTCGGTAGCGTGGTACCTACCATACTAAAGGACACATCAGTGAACGGAAAAAACATTTACATGAAAAAAACGAATACATCTGTGACTCGAAGCATATCTATATTATCTATAAAATGTAGAATAATTCAATAAATTGCTAAAATTTATTGAATTATTCTCTTTAATTTTCATATTTTACTAAGCAGATATGACATCATCACAAAGGGGGAGGCCTGCGTCCAATAGACCAATAAAGGCTGTTGAGGTGAGGTCAAGTACCCTGCACGGTAAAGTTACCAATGGCAACAGGTGTCAATTCCAATCAAAGATACCTTTATTTTACATTAGCTATGTTCTGACAGACATACGACGGAGAGACAGAACGGCACAATTCCGATCCCTACATACTTTTAAAAGAAAACAAAATTATGTTCCTCACGGGGTGGCTCACAAAACAATACTCAAAATAAAGCATAGAACGAAACGAAATTAAATTGGTACTCACTGGCGTGGCGCCGTGTGTGACCTGAAGTGGATCTTGGTCTGCGACATCAGAGAAAGCCTGTTGTTGTCAGTTTTAGTCAAAGGAAATAAAATATTTATTATTTAATTCATCTCTCGCAATTTCCACAATGTTCCAGTACACAAATTCGCTTCACAAACTGTCACAAGTTAACTTCCAAGATGTCAGCCGTCACAGCTAATTGACGGATGCCGAGAAATTAACGTCACTTTGTAATTTTACGTCAAACGTATTGACATTCTTGAAACGCAAGAAAATTGGGGCTAAGTGCGGGAGTTTTGGTTGTTTGTTTACGAAGAATCAGACAAAATTAATGCATTTGTGAGACTAAATAATGTTAAGTAATTAATCTCTTCAAAATCGATTTTTGGAAATTCCTTCTTTTAACAACAATAAGATAAATAGGTGGTGGCGCCGCTGATTTAGGTCGGGTTAGCGCCTTAAGGTTTGTACATAGGTTTTGTTCGACCAATAAATAAATAAACTCAAAATATCGTCACGACGATCCGAGAGTTTTGATCGTTTTTTTACCCGTGTGCAAGAAGGTTTGTATGTTTTTTTAGACATATCATCCTCTCCAGTTTTTGTAAACCTGATCTAAATTCTAAGATTTATTGAGAATCACAATGAAATAATACTGTTGCAAGCAATCTAATAATTAATTCTAAGTAGCAGGCTAGGTACCTACTTAATTAGATTACTAGATTGAACTAGATTGATCCAGATTGTGCAATCTATCACGCTAAGTTAGCTCGATACTAGATTGCTCCAGCTATTGGGAAAATGTCACCGCCAAGGCTGTAGGGGAAGCAATGACTTTACGACCGACATAACAGTTAGTCTCGAAATAGTTTCGTTCTTATTAGCAAAGAATGAAAGCTCTGAAAAGTTGAAGGTGAAATAGAAATGACATTGCTCCAGGGAACAAAGTTGATAGATAGATATATACACATTTATTTGCTTCTGCTACACACAGTATATAGGTTGTATAATTAAACATCTGACAAAAAATATAATAAGCTGACAAGGAAAAAAAAGAACGTTGATATAATGAAATAGCTTATGAAAATATGTAGCACAAATTAAAATAAGTTTACAAATAGGTACAGTGTGTACTGCAGCACAGAAAAAAGGCAATATATCAGCGCATAGTTTTGCTCGATGAGTAAACACTGATTTTCAGTTATACCCTCTGAGGTGACCAGAAAAACATGATACCAACAAGTAATTCTGTGTCTAATTTATTTTGAACCAGTGGGTTTAACGATTTTTTGTTGAATTTTCCGACATTAAATCGAGCGCAGCTAGCGGCTCTGAAGTAGACTGTGAGCGAGGGATTTAAAAGGCACGTAACGAAAAATATTTGACCTCGAGTTAAACATCCAAATTCTCACCACAACTAGCGAGAAAATAATTTTTAATGTAGATGTCGAATGTCACAAACTCATTTTAGTCAACAACCTCGGAGGGTAAAAATGCTACAAACCTCTATCAAACCACGAATGCACGAAAAAATTTTTTATATGAAGGTTGCATTGTTCCGAATTCAAATAACTTTTATAACAAGTTCAATAATATTCTTTATTTCAAATGTGAGCAAAACCCGTTTTTGCCCACTGTTTTTGAGCAGCGAAGTCACCGTTTTTGAGCTAGAATATAAATATATATAAATAAATTTAGACGAAAAGTAAATGTAAATAAATAAATAATGCTGGACAATTCACACAGCATTATCTAGCCCCAAGGTAAGCAGAGCTTGTGTTATGGGTACTAGATAACTGATATACTTAATATACAATACTTGATATACAATACACTACATAGATAGATATTTTTTATTATACATAGAAAACATCCAGAACACCCTGGACAAATGTCTGCAGATCGTACAAACATTTGTCCCGAGGCGGGAATCGAACCCGCAACCTCCTGCGTCGCAGGCAGACCTTCGCCCGCTGCACCACTGAGGTCGTCGGTTTAAATAAATTTAACGTGTTCTTTGTATACCTACCTACAGATTGGTGCTAGTTCTTCGATAAGTCTATGTTTCTTTAGCTCATCAATAAATCTAATAGTTAGTTGTGCTTGGACGGTGATGGAAAACCCAATAAGGCTGAAATATCCAGGTTACCTACACAACTGCTGAAACTTGAATAAAATAAAACTAATCAAAATCAAAAACTCTTTATTTCCATAAACAACAAATGTACACTTAGAATAGGTCAAATTATAAAACTAAACACTGACACGGAAATAAAGTGATATTTTCGATTTCTGTCGCTTCGATTATGTACTTAGACTAAAATATAGACGCGATGAAGAAACCTTTAGCCTGTTATTTGTTATTTTGAGAGTCGGAGCAAAACCCGTCCCAAGCTTTTTTGCCCGGTAATTTGTGGTAACTCCCATTTGTTCTATAGGACTGTGACGTCATAGAACTGTCACCGCTGTTTTATTTATTTTATTTTATTTATTATAATTTAATTTAATGTTATTTGATTCTCGCTATATGGACTTGTGTATGTAAACTGTGTGCATGTGCTGTGTCTGAAATAAATGATTATTATTACTATTATTACTATCCCTAAAGTTCCATGGTAGAACTATTAAAACGAAACCTGGCACATTTTTTTTATAGAACTAATAATACTTGGTAACTTCCATTAGTACTATATAACTGTTGGTCCATAGAACTGTTTAAACTTTTTTATCCTTGTAGTACTATAATCGACTCGAATCGATGAGAATCGAAAATATCATTCTGTCAATGGACCGTTACTAAGGTTTCATCATCTTCTAGGAGAGTGCGGAGCACTGATGCAAAAACGTAGCATCCATCTGGGCAAGCACCTGTTTAGTCCAGACGAGCTAAAAGACTCCTCCCCGAAGAAAATCTTATAGTTCCTAGCAGCTGCAAGGGTTAGCGGCGAACTGTGAACGCCGCTGCTTCGAGGCTGAACACACAAAGTGGCGATCACAATAGGCCTATCATGGCCGCAGTGATACAAAAGCCACCAAAAGCAAATAAAAAAAAAATAAGGTTTCATCAGATCCTTGGAGTATTCCCATTTAGGGCACCAATTTTAATTAAGGGCAACATATTTACGGCACCTATTTTATTCCTAGTAAGGGCACCCACAGAGAATTAGTGTTTAGTGATGGAGTTTTGATATAAATAACTTACCTTGATTGTGAAATGATCATGATAGTGTTTTGTTTTAAATAGTTTTACAACAACTAATAAGCTAAATAATTATGTGAATAAATATATAATAATTATATAATAATAATATATATTAATTATATAATAATAATATATAATAATTATATAATAAACTAAATAATTATATATAGTTTAAATAGTTTAACATAGGCTTTAAGGCATTTACTAACCAACCTATGTAATGTTTTTTCTTTATGAATAAATGATATATCTATCTATCTAACAAGTGTTTAAGTTTAAATGAAAACTGTAAAAAAACGCGGACCTCGGGTTTTCGCCAAGTGAGAGGGCAAAGGCCTACAAACGTAACTAAGAACCGTAATGGAGGCCAGACGAGTATTTTGATACCTAATTTATCGAAATCGCTTTAGTCGTTTGTTGGTGCTTGGAGGTAAAGAGTGTTCGCCAATCACATAGAAACATTCGGAAAACGTAACCCACGCAACGAACATCTCTGGTACGTGCGTATCGTAGTACTATACAGGGTGGAACAAAAAATAAAGACCAAACTTTGAGAGATTCAGCTTCAACCACAGAACACGGAACGAATATAAAAAAAAACCCGACTTTTAGATAAAAACGAAATGATCCCCAGACAGGCAATGGCTGATGCATGTGCTTATTGTCATGGAACCTAGGACAAATGCATTTGTGGTTTACCTACCGCATCTAATGCCAGTTACAGACCAAGCGAGCGAGAGCAAGCTAAGGCTAACGAACGAACGCAAAAGAACCAGTGTGGACGTCTTTGCGAAAACAAGCGTGCCGAAATGGGGGCGTTCGTTCGCCTTCGGCCGTGCTCCGGCGGCTGTCGAGTTTTGTAAAATAAAAATACGTTATTCATTATTTACTTTATAGTTTATTTATACCGAGTTATGAGTGAATCAAACAACAGAATAATAATTTTACAGAGAAACTTTACCACTCTTTTTAACACCAACATCTAAATCGGTAAGTAGTTACTGAGTTACGTGGTGAGTTACTATTTGAGTTACGTAGTGACAAACATTCGCATTAATAATATTAGTAGGACGACTGTTAGCACATGCATCAGTCATTGCCTTGGCTAATGATCATTTTGTTTTAATAAATAAAAAAAAATAAAAAATGTATTAAATGAGTCAATTTACCCGAACTTTAAACTCACTTAAATTAAACTCCTGATTCTAAGCATAAAATGGTGTAATTGTTGGTAGGTGTGCTTAAACACTTAACGTAAGTTACTTACAATTAGCTTAAGGTATTCCTTTATTCTGTTTTATATTTTTATTTTTTTAATATTGTGAATTTTTTGCTCTACACCTTTTGCTCGTATGATTCTCTGTATGCACATAATTTGTGAAATAATCAATCTCTAAACCCATATTATTTAAGTTTGGTATTATGTGATTATTTTATGTCTTGTGCGTCAAAATAAAAAAATATTAAGTAAAATTTCTATAAGTAGGTAGCGGAATATTTTTAAATATTTTTTCTCTGTTGTATGACCGAGTCTGAACCACCCCTGAAAGTTTGGTCCTCACTTTTTGTTGTATACCTGTACAGTTATAATAATAAACTTTTCATGTAATAGTAGTTTAAGTTGGTAAATAAATAAAAAAAAAAAGTTATTCTGTGTCCCCTGGGTAAAAATTGTAGAAATCAAGACATAATACATGATGCAAACGAAGGGGGTATTATACCTACCGACCTAATCGTTCCACTCGCACTGAAAGCATTTTCAGGTAGTATCCAATTACAAAGGAGTATTCATTTGGCCAGATCTCCCTCACAAAAAGCCGTCCCGTAGATAGTACGGTTCGCAAAACAAGCCGAGGCTACCCTGTTTTTCATACAGTGAATCCGCTAACCCCTAATTTATCGCTAGCTATGTAAATTTATCGTCGCTTAAATTCAAGTACCGTTGGCAAAAATAGCTCGTTATAATTTCAAGCGCGAAGAAGCTTATTGTTGTTTTGTAAAATAGGAATTGTGTTTCAATTATGGTAATTTGGATTTATTGAGTCGTTTTAGAAGCGTTTTTGGCCGTGTGAAGGACATGGTTTTTATTATTTTGTGTAGCTAGCTTAAGGTATTCCAGACAAAAGATCTTGTTAGCTTTTTGTAGGTGATCTCCGAACAAAGGTTTCGATTTTGAAAATTATTTCTCACGTTGTTTATAATGATATCAAAGTGGCTTACCATCAGTTAGTGTCGTTCTACATCAGAAAGCCTCAAGCTGCACGTAGAAACAGGCCCACAAAATTTGTGATTTTACAATCAGAAATCAATAACTTTTATTTTCTTTAAACTTATAAAATAAGCTCGTTAAGAAGGCAAATTTTACGATGTAAAAATTACAAGCTGCGCCCCGTGGCTTCGCCCGCATGGAAATTTATGTTTCTAATATTTCGCTCAACTTTCTTAATTTTTTTTCACGAAATCTCATATCACCTCTTGACAAAAACAAACACAACGAAAAAATAATTATCGAAGTTGGTCCAGCCGTTTACGCTTGATACCGAGACCAAGGGAAATAGGGATTCATTTATATATAATGTATATATAGGATTGTGAATTAAGAAATAAAGTGTTAAGTAATTGACTTTTCTCTTCACTTCAATGTCTTGCCCACTGGTGGAAGAAGTGAAAAATGGTGTGTATAAAACTTAAAGAATTAGTACGTCCGATTTTTATGATGTCTGTACCCACTTACTTACGTCTGCAATAAAGCTCTGCGTCAGCAGAATCAACGTTAAGATGCAGTTGATCCCTACTTAAGGGCCTGCCTATCCTGCTATAATGGACTTTATACACTGACGATTCGACGAATGAGCAATGTTATCATTTAAAAGCTCTTTTCGAACGGTTACTGCTCTACGTTTCGACATTGAATAATGAGATGGTATTTAGTAGTCCTCAACTTCAACTTCAACAGCCTGTATTGGTCCACAACTGGACGCAGGCCTCCCCCTGATAAGCGCCTTATTGGCTTTTAAATTACTTATATTTGCAGAAGCAAAAACTTAATATGGCAAGAAACTCTTAATATGGCATAGGTATGGGCAGATCCAGTGGACGCTGTACCATTCAACGTAGAAGTTTTTGCTTATTATGCCATATTATTAAAATAATATGGCAACGGTAGCAAAGTTTTAATAATATGGCGCGTACGCCGCGTACGCTTCGATTCCGTTCCGGTGGACGCACAGCTTAACATTTCGATACGCATAAGTAACGAAGATCTCTCGAGGGCGAGTTGTCCACTTCAAAGTGGGGTAGGGGACAACTGGACAGAATCAAAAACCAGGAGACTTTTGATTCGGACCAGTTGTCCACTATGCATTTTAGATAAGATAAAATTTGTCGGCGAGTTTTTTCGCGGACGAGATGTATCTTAACCCGATTAGATTCACAAACGTGTGTGTTTTCTTAATTTTCTATAATAACCTGTAAAATCATAAGGCTTTTTGAGTAATTATGTCCTCCTAGCCGGATTTCGACCACGGCGGCCAGTCTCATCGGAGACTAGCCAGATGCGCAGGACATATTATAGTGCTCAAGTGTGTGCGCAAACACAGGTGCACTTTCTATTCCCTCACTCTCATAATCCTATGGGACGACAGACCGACACGACCGGGGAGAGGTCAAGCGCAGGGCTTACGGCGTAACATGCTTTCCGAGGCACGGGGGTGTATCACCGCCAAGTTCCTTACTCCGGGCTGCTACTGTGAATTTTTCTTGCTAGAAAAACCCCAACAACAACTATTGGGCCGACCCGGGATTCGAACCCAGGACCAGGATAATCAGCGGTTGAACAAGCTGACCGCTGGACCAACGAGGCAGTCAGTTTTTGAGTAATACTACGGTCTGAAAGACATTACTTCGTAGCCCCGAAACCCATCTGTTGTCTGATTAGACCCGTAAAGTCGAGTGAGTTTTTATTGTGCCCAGGCTTTTTGTGGATGCAGTAATGGAAATTAAAAGCCTACTGCTACTTTATAATATAGGTATCAAATAAGTAGATAACTAGAGATGAAGTTATTTCATATAATATGCCCCCATCCTGCTCCCCCAAAATCACTTTTGTCCCAACGGCAATGGGACGGGCCTCTGTGTGAGTTGACACGGAACTGTTTGTTACAAACGTGCTCCAGCTCTGATCGTGCCCGCCTCCTTACCGTTTCTAAATGGGCGTCAGGACATTGGTTGCAAGCATTTCCTTCATATATGTAACACTGGTACTTTATTGGATCCCCTAACTTTCCGTATCGCAACATGTCTTCGGTTGGGTCACTGACGGCTGCCTACAATTGAATATTGTAGACGGCCGTCAGTTTTTTGACACGATTTGTTAGCAGTTCGTTCAAATAGCGTTTCATTCAATAAGCGGTTCGTCAATAATCCATACGCAGTTCGTGAAAAAAGCGATTGGTCCAATAAGCGATTCGACCACTAAGCGGTTCGTCCAATAACGAATCCATACGCAGTTCCTCCAATTCTTAGTAAGTACACACTTTAGAATTATTCAAAATAGTTAACATGTATTTCATATTCATTGTTTCATGTATTTTTGAAAAATGACAGTGAATGTCAAATATTACAGCTGATGTCAAAAATGACACTCTGAAATGTCGCCGGGCTGTGTCGCCGACTTTGGTGTGTAGACTCCATAATGTTTTGTGCACTTACCAATCTAAGTGCATTAATCGAACTGAGTTTGTCCTGAGGCTCTGTAAAGTACCACAGTAAACTGTACAGGCTTAGCCCAAAGCCGCTGGGAGTGGAAGCTATTAGTGAAACAGGGCTGGACTCAGGTATCAAGCTTGGGGGATGCTTTTAAAAATTAATAGAATACTCACACATATCAAAGTGTGAATGCGATAAAAGTAGATAGTAAATGCAAATAAGTATGAACAGAGACGAATAAAAGAAAGATAAGGTATGTGGCATGAAAGCGCGAGAAACATTAAAGCGAGAAATGGTATGACTGAGTAGAGCAAACCAGGTCCCTGGTAAAGCTAGGGGAATGATAATATAAAAAAAAAGTGTGAATGCGACGTAGAGCATAGCGACGCGACCGTGACCAATCAAAATATGGGAGAAGCCAAAAAAGCTTAGCTTTTAACCTATTTATTGCTTGTGATTTTCAGAAGTTACTATGTTAGAATTTCTAACTTGAAATGTTTCTTTCTAATTCGAAATTTTTCGGGACAATATTTGATTTCTAACTTAGAAATCAAATGTTATCCCGAAAAATTTCGAAAATGATTTTTGATTTGTTAGAAGTTATCCCGAGTGCGAAGGCTTACGCGCTACGAGTATATTAACAAAAACCTTATTATGTTAGGTTTTGTGGCAGAGGGTACTGTCCCTACTAACTCTACATTTAAGCACAAAATGCAGAGCCGGTCTAAGAACAATAAATAAATAAATAATTAATAAATAAATAATGCTGGACAATTCACACAGCATTATCTAGCCCCAAGCTAAGCAGAGCTTGTGTTATGGGTACTAGATGACTGATACACATAACACAATACATAACATAGATAGATACTTTTAGTATACATAGAAAATATCCAGAACACCCGGAACAAATAATTGCAGATCGTACAAACATTTGTCTCAAGGCGGGAATCGAACATTCGCCTTCGCCCGCCACGCCACATCGGTCGTCCAGTAAAAAGCAAATTAAAAATATTGGAAATCATCCCAGCCCTTTTATCGGAAATGGCGTTTGTCTTCTATCTCACTAAAGTAAGTGAATATTTGACCTAATATGGACCACGCCAGAAGGACTTAATCAATTAGGATTTAAAGAGTTTTTAATCTAGCGAGAAAAGAAAGTTCATTGCACTCTCTGCTCGTGCTTATATTAAAAGCAGAGCGGAATTTTTCTTCTAAAGCTTTGCACTGTAGCTAAAACAAAATATAAAATGTTTTTTATCATTCTCTTGTTACATTATGTATAATAATAATGTAACCCGACCATCGATCAAGTATGCGGCTTTGCGGCCTCCCCGTAGATACCTAGAACCTTACAAGAATGACACTCAAAAGTGTCCACGTTTTGTTTTGACGCAGACAGTTTGCGCAGAGCCTGACAAGTTTTTTTCATGCGGAACAAGAGACTAGTGGAGTCGAATTTATTTTATTTTATTTTGTTAGTAGGTAGGAAGGTACCTAAAAATAATTTATACACTGTTTATTTTTATAAGGATTATAAAATCAACAGAATTCTGGTAAAGATAACGAAAATCTTTGTAAAATCTTACCCCCAACACTTCACCAAACGTAAGGATATTATCACTCGACAAAAAAGAGCAAAATTTAATAATCTGTTATACAAGCCACAATGCCATAAGCGTATCTATGAGAAAAATGTATATAATATGTGCATCATTATCTTTAATAAGTTACCAGAATCTATTAAAGAACTCAATGGTAATTTATTTAAACAAAAATTAAATAAGTGGTTGCTTGACAAATGTTTCTATAATGTAAATGAATATATTAATTTTGAGTAGAATAATTTATTATGTTATGACTATGATTGTTAATTATTGTTTTTTAACTATTTATCTTCGATTTCATTGTTCTAGATTATTTTTAAAATTGATTATTTTAATGATTTGCATCATTGTGATTTAATATTTGCACACCTGCTTGCGGGTTGAATACATTTGACATCACTCTAGTCATAAGATCTGACACGTACCTGTAATAATGTATTCGGCAAATAAATGATTTTGATTTGATTTGATTTGATTTGAATCATTTCTTGATACAACTATAAATTAGCGACGCGAAGTAAAATTGAGGGCGGGTCATCTAGTTATTTTATAAACCTCAACCAGTTATTTTAAATGTCTTTTCATGAAAAAAAATTTATCACCTTACTAATTACGACAAATAAATATAAAAAAAATTTGAAACAATAGCCGCTCCATGCATCAACTTAGAACAAAATAAATATTTTTACATAGGCAAACCCAACAACAATATTTAATGCTGATTTCTCAAGTATATAAGGCTCAATTGGCTCATACATATCACAATACACAGGTAAAAATACTTACTGAAAAGATAAGAAATTCCATCCTTTTTCTGTTGCTTGGTCGGTCGATTATTGCATTTTTTATACGAGCACTTGACCATGCTTTCGGTTCGAGAGCTAAAATGACACTAGTTGAATAGGTATCCCAAAATGCCAAATGGCCTTTTGATACTGACGTTTTCAGGGCGCGCATTGTGCATCTAAGGGGGGCCGGCCGGAAATTTTTGATCGATGTTCCCTTGTTACATTATGTATAATAATAATGTACCCCGGCGAATTAACATGGCTCTTGCAGGGGTATTCGATTCGCTTCCGAATCGAATCCGACGGATTCGAATTCGATCCGACGGATCTTTAAAACGCTATTTTGATTTCGCCTCTGGTTGATGATCGAAAATCCGAAGCAAGCTCTGCTTAGCTTGGTGCTAGATAATGCTGTGTGGATTGTCCAGCATTATTTATTTATTAATTTACTATCATTTTCTTTTTTTTTTCAGGCTGTGGGAAACTGAATTTCGACTCGTTCGTGCGCGTTGCGACGCATTTCTTAGAAGAAGATGATGAAGCGCTCCAGAAAGAACTGAAGGAGGCTTTCAGACTTTATGATAAGGAAGGTAAGATGTACAATTGAATAACAGGGTCATTTTACATAAGAGAAGTAATTAATTTAAGTTAGTATCAAAAGAAGTTTAGTTTACTCATCTGCTGAGCACAGTAATAGGTAAGTAACTGCTGTAGGTAGGAACTTACTTTTATTGCTTATATGACTATTTTTGACTCGAGACTTAATATTGCTTAATATTAGCTTTTCATACGTTTTTCCTTATTAAAACCAGCTTTTCACACGTTTTTCCTTATTAAAAACCCGTACCAAGGTTCTATTTCAAGTACTTCTGTGCAAAAGTATAGCTCTATCAGTTCAGCCGCATGTAATAGTAACAAGCATCCAAAATTTATAGTAAGACTAGACGATCGCCTCGCGGTTTCACCCGCGTAGTTCCCGTTCCCGTAAGAATTCCGGGATAAAATACCTACAACCTATGTCACTCCCTGAAAAGTAAGCTTTCTAACGGTGAAAGAATTTTTCAAATCGGTCCAGTAGTTTCGGAGCCTATTCAATCAAACAAACAAACAATCAAATCTTTCCTCTTTATAATATTAGTATAGATATGTGACAGAACTTACCTACGTACTATTAGCATCACCAGATAACCATCATCTTTGTAGAGTCAGTAGTAAATATTTTCCTGCAAAATATAGTCTGTGGAGTGATCAGATGTGACTGTCACGGAGCGAGCTAGACAGAGAGGCATCTCTGGCAAGAAGTTGAAGGAAATTGTAAAAAGGATAATTTTAGGAATTTATTGAAAGGCACAATATATATGAACAAGAACAAAATTAAAAATGTTAAAAACCACTCGACAGATTTTCGTGAAAAATGGCTAAAACACTCGTGATAAAATTATCTATGATACAAAAAAACTAAACGAAAATCGGTTCATCCGTTTGGAAGCTACGATACCACAGACAGATACACAGACAGACACGTTAAACTTATAACACCCCTCTCTTTTAGCTTCGTCGGGGTGTTAAAAACACAGTTACAAAAACAGGGTTAAACGCAATGTTCTACGGTAAACAGATTATCATTTAAGTAATGTATTATTTTAGAGTGGTGTTTGAACTGATGTGATCATAGTTCCTTCGTTTCTCGATAGGATTAATTGATAACTTTATATTGACTGGAAAAAGCATGGATACTGGATACTGAATTGCATAGATATCCAGTACACGCACAATAGGTAACCATTGATGGTAATCCAGGGTAGTAAGCGGTGCACTCGCAAAACGCCAATTTATTTGTTTGTGGTGTCGGAACCTTTCAATACTTATATACATGGATCTGCCAAACTCCTTTCTAGTTTAAATAAGAACAAAATTAAAAATTTTGAAAACCCCCCGACAGATTTTCATGAAACATAACTAAAACACTCAGGATAAAATTATGTATGACACAAAAAAAAACTAAACGAAAATCGGTTCATACGTTTGGGAACTACGATACGCAGACAGACATATTAAACTTATAACACCCCTCTCTTTTTGCGTCGGGGGTTAAAAATAACTAACTTTAGATGTATTCGTATATCACACATACTATTTTCTTTGGTTTTTAATTCGTACTAAAAATACAGTCAATGAGCTGCGATAATAGGCTTAACGAGTTCGATAGTATCTTTAGTTCTGAAGTATTCTCATTATCTGATGCATTATATATATGTTTTCCCATAACCTAGCACTGGAAATTCTTGTTTCTTATTCAGTTGTGAAGTATAAGGTATCTGTGCGGTGACGTTTACTTTTGGTGGGATTTCAATGCCAGCTACACAATTTTTACTGCCACTGGGTTCTAGAAGCTTAGAGCGCTCAAAATTTGTATTTCCTTGGTATAATATTTCTGAATTGTCCTGCTGGGGTTTGATTGTTGTCCCAACCTATTTTTTAACAGACAGTTGGCTAGTAGTAGATTTTCAGTAAGTTTCATGATACGGCAAGCGCTGATAGGACTATGTTACTCTACGGCTTTAGCTGAACTCAGTTAGTCTGTAATGAAGGGAAACAAAAAAACTATCAGTAAAAATATCTCTGTGACATTTTTGTTATTATAGTTCGTAAGCCTCGCACTCTGGATAATTTTAATTTCTAAGAAGTCAAATAATATCGCAAAAATTTTCGACTTCGAGTACTGAGGGGAGGACGCGGGTTCAAGTTCCGTCGAAGCCGAACATTTGTGCGATATTATTTGATTTCTTAGAATTATCTCTGTGGTTTAAAAAGAATAACAATACTACTTTGTTTAATTTCCAAATAATAGTTATTTTTAAAGCTAGGAAGAACAACTTTTATGACTCTAGAAACGAAATGTTCCCCTTAAAGTAACCGCTTTACACAATACTGTCCACCATTTTTTTGCAATTATTGCAAGCAATAAAATCAGGGTATGTATGTATCAGTTCATTGGATAACTGCCAAAGCAATCCCCTACCACGACACCCAGATATTCAGACATTACAATAAATAGAACGACCAAATGACACGATCATAAACTTTGTAACTTATGTCACTATTAACCTAGAAAAATCGTCACCTAGGTAGAGGTCAGAATTTTTATTAATAATGTTCCTTTTGTCAGTTTTAAAGCAATAAAGTTAATTTAGAAGTCTTTAAAGTGTTACACGATAGGAATAACTATCGCATTTTATTATTTTTATTTGTTTGTCCGTGTGTTGAATGTATAAAAAATGTTACATTTGAATGTTAATGCGCTATTATCTGTCCCATGAGTGACATTTACAACTTTTAAAAATATTTTTACGAATAAGCAAGGACAAGGAAATGTCGCTGGGTGGTTGATAATAACAGTTCTGAAATTAATTTTACGATTTTTTATGAGCAACATTCAGTTGAACAGACGTCTGTTTGGGTGTCTGGAATTTAATTTAATAAATTTTAAAGAAGGGCCTACTTATCTTGCCGATATCAAGCAGACTTATTTTTCCTATGTTAACACTTCTACTGCGTACTATACAGCGTAGCTATTAGCGTATGGTATTTAACAATGTTGGCACTCGATCAGAAATTGAAAGTACCAACGCTAGGTTTCTACGTCATGTTCGATCGAGAACCAAAAGTAAGGGCATTATGTAAAAACGCAGTTACGATGGTCAAAGTGAAAATATTTGGTAAGCGGTCGGATTAACACCAGATTAATTCCTGGCAGTTGTCTTTCTGAGTACGTACCTGCATTTTTGGGTTCGTTTTTTTGTACCAGCCTTTTTCATGGTAGGTTAGATTCAGTGGTAAAACTGTATGAGAGTAGCGCAGGACATAAGTGGCACAAGAGTTTGTAGAGCTGTAGCAGAGAATGAAGTCAGATAATGATGATAAAATTGCTTCAGTAGTGGTAAAGACTGATATGTGTGGATGACAGTACTTTGGCTACTTTTATGTTAGAAATCTTAAGGCGAATAGTAGGGTAGACAGTGGCACCACTACATATTTAATTTTATAATTACGTTTTACAAAGGAATTATAAAAAAATCGGACCGCGCGTAGACGATATCTATCATAAGCTTTTTTTAAATGTATCTTTAATAGTTTTGTACCTACTGTATTATTTAGGCAGATACTTGTTTCAAGAGTTTAGTTCCTATTGGTGGCCACCAAGCTCTCCAAACAAGGTTTTTGATTGAATAACACAAAACAAAACTATTAAATATACATTTAAAAAAAGCTTATGATAGATATCGTCTACGCGCGGTCCGATTTTTTGATAATTCCTTTGTATAACGTAATTATAAAATTAAATATGTAGTGGCGCCACTATCCACCCTACTATTCGCCTTAAAGTGGGACGAATCAGGAACGATTTGTGCATAAAATTTGATGAAAATCTGATTTTCCGCATTCGGACTACTTTGGTCCGAACGCAGTAGGACGAATACGGAATAACTCGGTTTTAGACAAAACGACAGTAGGTGGACTAAAGTACGAGTGCACTGGCACTGCAATAGCACTGGGTGTTACGAGAGATGGGGTAGGGGTAGCAATTTTAAAGCGAATTTGGTGGATTACTGCAAAGGTGAACAAAAATCCAAAAAAAACCCCTTAAATGTAAAAATTCTTGTAGTAATTTGTATTTTCAAGAGTATAATATGTATCATATTATTAGAAGTAATCCATGATTTTACAATTAGCTAAATGTACCTCAGACCTACTTATCATCATAACAATAACATGTCTAACAAATTGCAGCAATCAGGGTTCTCGGTCCCTTACGTCTAGACGTAATCGTAATTGATTATGATTATGATTATGAATCATTATTTTGTCCTATTTCTATTACCAAAAGGTTCATAATTGCGTCCATTTTCCATTACCAGCTACCAGTTTACCTATTGCCTTCGAATTGTCATGTATAGACGTTATTAATGAGACATAATCAAATGGCATCAAATGAATGTAAATGTTATAGTGTATCTTCAAACTACAAACAAATGAGCATCTATTTATCAAGAACACAAGTAAAAGTCAGTACCTATAACTCAAAATAGCTCGTGCACGGAACTTTGCTCATCTGGTAGATAAATAAAGCGTTGCCTAGGTATCTTCATCAACGAACAACGTTCAGTGCTGACCAAGTCTCCCCCAAAAGAAGGGTGTTTTACCATAATCCCCACACTAGGCAGGCGATTTGGGGATCGTAGTGGAGGTAAAGTCATTTATTTATTATTTATTATTATTAATATTATTTACAACGAGATATTTATCAGGATATAAGTTTTGATAAATATAATATTGTTTTGGGAAATATCCCGTTGTAAATGACGATTTTACAAGTAAAGTCATTTATTTACAACGAGATATTTACCATGATTATAAGTTTTGATAAATATAATATTGTTTTGGGAAATATACCGTTGTAAATGACTTTATTGTTTCTAATTTCTAAGAAATCGAATTACATCGCAAAAATTTTCGACTTCGACGGGACTTGAACCCGCGTCCTCCCCTCAATTCGGATTCAAGTCCCGTCGAAGTCGAAAATTTTTGCGATATAATTCGATTTCTTAGAAATTAGAAATTATCCAGAGTGCGAGGATTATGCACTATAATAACAAAACCTTAGACTTTATTATTAATAATCATGATGGATTCAAAAGTTTTATCGTAGTGGAGGTGTTGAAAAATACACAGAGGACAGCATCGTTTTCTGTTGCCTCGAAACACGGGTGCTTGTACTGATTAAGATATAGCTACCCATGTAGAGGTCTTAGGAAGACGATAGAGGACTCATTTGATAGTCAATAATGTAGACAATAAGGCAATGTTAACATTGTTGCAATTTATATTTTATAATAGAAGAAAAGAGAATTTATAAAACAAATAAAAGTTTTTCTTACCATTTTTTTTAATTATTAGCTTTTTCATAAAATCGAAACCGTATCCGTAGGGATACTGATTTCTCGATAAAATTTACCGTATTTCACCCCCCCAAAGTCTCCGACACCGATGACCAGACACATTGTATATTTCCTGGCATCATTTGTTAAGAATTTGTTTGTAATGGATAATATCCGGAACTATAGTTCCAATTGAAAATGTGTCTGTTGAAAATGTCCTCCGTGGTATTGCAAACAAGCTGTTGCTCTAATTGACACATGTTGTGTAGCGCGTCGGGATATTCAAGCTTTCAAGGGTCATATTCAAACCGTCATAACTTCTAAGCTATCTTACTTAGGGCTAAGATGCAAAACTTATTTTGAAGCACACATTCTGTACTGTCGTTCAAAAAACATGTAGCTTGACGGTTTCGATTTTATGAAAAAGCTAATAATTAAAAAAAAATGGTAAGAAAAACTTTTATTTGTTTTATAAATTCTCTTTTCTTTTATTATAAAATAGAAATTGCAACAATGTTATCATTGTTTTATTGTCTACATTCGTCCCCTATCGTTTTCCTAAGACCTCTACATGGGTAGCTATACCTTAATCAGTACAAGCACCCGTGCTTCGAGGCAACAGAAAACAAAATGGCTGCCATTTTATCATGGAGAGAAAAAAAAATAAGGATAGTGATTTGTCGATAAAATTTACCGTATTTCACCCCCCCTCCCCCCCAAAGTCTCCGACACCGGTGACCGGACACATTGTATGCAATAGGGCCAGGAAATGTATGAACTCTGGTACTATACGAATAGCTATGTGTTGTGTTGCATAGCTCAAGAAAAATTCATCACATTCATCAACCCACAAACGTCCACGGCTGGACATAGGCCTTCCTATAACCTCCTCAACAGCCTGTATTGGTCCACTACTGGACGCAGGTCTCCCCCTGATAAGCGCCTTGTTCGCTTTTATCACATGGGGGGTAATGCCTATAATCCCCAAGCTGGGCATGCGGGTTGGGGATCGCAGTTCGGTGGTAGAATTGTTCTGCAATAGGCGCTGTTGCTCGCCCCCGGTGAATATCTCATAGTCGCCTCTTAGGACACCCGCGGGAAGAGTTGGGGTGGTGCAAATTCTAAGCCGGCACCACACGGCGTTCCTATACGACGCCACAAATAGCGGTCTTGAGCCGCCTCCTTCCATGGGGTTATTCCAGTTTTCCCCCTTGACAAATCCCCCTTAAGAAGGAAAACTGGAATTCATTTTTTTTACTTCCAGCTTTCCCCCTCAAGGGGGATTTCAAGGGGGAAAACTGGAATAACCCCTTCCATGGACTCCCTGCGACCGCTACAATACGCTACAAAAAAAAATCGTCGATTCGGGTTCGTGGCTTAGGCCCCCAGTGGTCGACGCAGCTGTGGGTGAAGCCCCCGATTCAAGGTATAAAAAAAATTGTGCTATTGCTTAGTACAGTATTTATCAAAAGTGTTTATTAAGCAAATTATAATATAATATGTATTCTTTATTAGTTATGTAACGGTTTTTAATTTATGTTTTAGTTGCAAATAAACGCTTTTGATTGATTGATTGAGTGGATGGTCACCCAACACTCGGTTTCGCGTTGCAACGCGGTTTTCAATCGAGAACATTTACTCCCTAGTGCACCAAGAAATGAAATGACCTTGGCATATTGATAGAATGAGGATCAATCGTACGATTTCTTTAATCGTTATAGATAGCGTAGAGATATTTTTGTCCAATCGTCCATGTTTGTGCTTACCAGGCTGATTGAATGTTTCAATAAGTTTTGAACTTTATAGGACGATAAAAATAAGGATTTTTCATCTTCGATATTCGTCTTGAATCGCATTGCAGATGCTATAGGTTTTCACGCACCCTAACACCACAAGCTATTTGTTGGTTTCGTACATTTATTGGCTCTATCGTGGCTCTAACGGTTCTGTTGGCTCTGTCAGGGGATTATAGCCAATGCCAAGTGCCTGTGAAGTCTCGTATCCTATCAAATGGTTTCCGATACCGTCTGGCTCGAGCCATTTGTTTTATTTTATTTCCTTCATAAAATTGACGATAATCGAATGTTCGCTGGATTTTAAAGAAAACGAAAACCTTAAAGTTAAACCGTTAAGGTCAAATAGGATTTGATTTACTTTGTCGTTAATGCAACTCTGAACTATACAACCTGGGTAGGTTGTTATTTCATTTCTATAAGAGCAAGGCACTTTATAAGCTTCTAAATCAAAATTCCAAGTAAGAAGCAAAACAGAAACTATTTTCGTAACAGGAGCAACTTAAAAAAATTTAATTACGTAAATTACAAGAGATGAGAATAGAGGAAAAATTCTGAGTCAAGTCAAATCAAAAGTTTTAAAGTAGTTAATGTTTACTCAGACTCTTGTTCAACTATCTTACGATCTAGGCTTTGCTCAACAGTGAATGTGGCTAATAATTGAAATACCCATAAAGGTCCCATTGATTTCTGTTAAGAGACAGAAAGCCAGGTATTGAAGAGTTGGTTTTTGTATTTCCAGGTAACGGCTACATCCCCACATCGAGCCTGCGCGAGATCTTAGCAGCACTAGACGATCAGCTGACACCAGACCAGCTCAACGAAATGATTGCGGAGATTGACACTGATGCATCGGGAACTGTAGATTTTGACGGTAAGTTCCGACGTTGATGATTAACTAGATTGCATTCTAAGCTGTGCCGGCTTAGAATTTGCACCATCCCAACTCTTCCCGCGGGTGTCGTAAGAGGCGACTAACGGATATCCACCGGGGGCGGGCAGCAGCACCTCCTGCAGAACATTCTACCACCGAACTGCGATCCCCAACCCGCATGCCCAGCGTGGGGATTATGGGCATTACCCCCCATGAGATAAAAGCCAATAAGGCGTTTAGGGAGGCCTGCGTCCAGCAGTGGACCAACACAGGCTGTTGAGGTTGAGGTAGATTGCATTCACTGTACAGTAAGCCAGTATTTCTTTCTTTCTTTACTGCACCGCCTGCACCTTCACACTTGTCTGCAAAAAATAAAGCAGAGCCGCTTGTGACGTAGTGAAATAATGTCGTCTTCGGCCCTTTTCACATGCATACGGCATTATGACCGTGCCGAGCGTACCGTATGTATGCAAAAAGGGCCTTAGGTTCTAGGTTAGGGTTACGGTGATAAAAATACTTCCAATGTCCGGCTCGGAAAAAGTTAAATGACACGCGTCATCCAACATTTTACTGCGCTTACCGCCTAATCAGGAACGCTCCATATAAATATAGGCGCTCGGTAAGGTTTTGGGACCGCGTCTACCGAGCGTGCCGTCGTACAGAAACCTTACCGAGTAATCAGAAAAGTCACATAACATGGGTAAACATGTGGGGTGCCAAAGACGGCAGTTGAGTTGAGGCCAATTGAAGACACACACACATGTGCACATTAGGGCACCGTCCGGCAGTGGACTGTTATGGGCAGTGGACTGTTATGGGCACTATTCGGTAAACAAGCGAAAGCGGGAAAGTGAAAGGCTTTTTCACAGTTTTCAATGGATACGATCCATGGTGCACTGCATTGCACGCCGAATTTCATCATTCACATACATCAATTTATCGCTCAACCTTTCTAATTCCACTGCCTTCCTAACCTTTCTAAGATACAAATTTGTTAATTATTAAGAGAAGCCTTGGGTCTTGTCATACAGCTTAGGCTAGTTCGGCATCCTGCGGACTCAATATCATATTGTAAACATTTAATTGTGTCAAAAATAAACGATTAGATTTCATTTGATTTCTGTTCCTCTGATCCTGATTTCCATGCTCTAAGTTCTGTTCCGAACTATGCATCCTAATCTATGAACGTCTGGTTTCCTAATCTATGAACGTTCAGTAAATGAAGGATATGGGAGCTGTAGGAGAGGCGATCATAGGATTATTCCGACGTGGCACTGAACTTATAAATCTCATTTATACGTGTGAAAAGGTGGCCCAAATATGTCCCTACTACCTTAATTCATTGCAATGTATTTTGAAATAATGTAAACTAAAAAATAAAATAAAAACAATCTAATTTCAAGCATGTCTAAAACAAAAGGGTATTAATTTGATACAGTGTCGAGATTGCCTCATTGTTCCTAGCCCGTATTTCAGAACTCGAAATATAATTATTTTCAGTAAACAGTCTTTTTCCACAAAAGAGGTCAGAGACAGCTCGTTTTGCATAATGAGGTCTGAAAAAATGTCTTGAGGTGATTGTTTTTTTACAACGTTTCTGTTGATGAGCTTTATTTGTTTCGTTGTTTGGTTTTAATGAGTCAAGCCTCAGTAACTTATAGGTATATTGTAAAAAAAATGCATTTAATTAATAAAGAAATGATTTTTCATAATGCGTTGTGATTGCAACCCTCGAAAACCATAAATTGCTAGTTCTAATGTTGAATACAGAATGATTTGGTCATCTCACTGAAGACCCTATTATACAGGGATGTTTGTTACTTCTTAAAAAGTACTGAACGGATCAGGCTGAGTTTTTGCATAGTTTAGATAAAATCATAGGCTACTTTTCCCACAATTCCGTTCCCATGGGATAGATATAATAACCTTTAAATGTTTCCATAGGAACAAAACAATGCGCTTGTAGCCGCGGACAGAAAATAGTATATTTTAATACTATTTGTAAGTTTTAATTTATAATTGTATTTTTCTTAATTTTTATAGCTGTTCGCTTACCCCGTTCAAAGACCCGTCACGCTCCCATACCTACATCATTAGTTTGTTTTAACACGCTTCATTTTCTGTTTCAGAGTTCATGGCAATGATGACCGGCGATTAAACGTTGAGTGGAACTCGATATTAATGTTGTTTTTATTAGTTGCTAGATAAATTGTCTTATTAAACGTCACAGCCAAACTTCTTATGTAGTTTTCTACCTTCAGAATCAAAATATGCCCTGATTGTTTTCTACTACCCTATCTCTTCCCGCGGATGACGTCAGAGGTGACTACGGCACCTGAATAATAATTTAACCACCGAACTGCGATCTTCAACATCATCCGACATGATTAAAGCCAATAAGGCACTTATCAGGGTGGACATCCAGCTGTGGACCATTGGTTCAGAATTTACTGAATTAAAGGATACACGGAGAGTTACGCTGAATACGTTCATTCTACGAAAGCGTGTTCTTGGGCCACATCTTCAATCACTTAAGTGACATGGTTGCCAAACGCTTGACCCAACAAAAAAACAATTTATAAAAGTTAGGGCATTGGATTGACCAGGTTTTCTCTTTAGTTGGAATAAAAACTTGGTAGACTAGACCCATTTAGCGAAAAATTGTAATGACCATTTGCAGTGTAAAATAATGGGGTTGGAATAAGAAAGGTAAGGGTTAAAAGTTGTTATAACAGTCTCATACTCCTACTTTAATATTATAAAACCAAAAGTGTGAAATGTGAATTTTTGTTAGATACCTATAAAATATAGATATATAAATATAGTTTCCAAACTACTGAACAGGTCATAATGAAATTTGGCGTACATTTCGAGCATAGCTTAACCTATTTAATAGGCTCCTTATTAATCTAAATTATTCAAAACAAATCAAATTGTAGAAGGGTCATGAATGTATAAAACTTTGGAAGCATGTTGGGATAGAGCATACAAGCTTACCGGAATAAAAGTTAGACGGTAGGTAAATAAGGGTTAAGCCTCAGTAAACCTCAGCAAAGATATGATACTCTAATTAACACGCGGAGCCCGCAGAAGGCTTTATAGACTTTGAGTGAGAGCCAATTCCACTCAGGCGTCATATTGTACGAACGAAACCAGTTTGCAATTAATACAGAAATGGCCAAAATTGCTAAACAGGAGTGTCAATTGAGACGACATTAAAATGTAAACCAATTGTCAAATTAGTTTAGTATTATTGGATCCCGTAACTTTCCGTATTGCAACATGTGTTCGGTTGGGTGCAAGGTGTTGCGCGCCTCATCAATGCCAGTGCGGTACTGCGGTCGAACAGCTTGGTCATCACGGATTATAGTGTACTAGGGCCGCCGGTCGGATATCTCGCTACGCCAGCCTTAACAACATCATCCGGCCGGCCTTTGTCACCGCTAACGTACCAGCTATTCACGAACCGAATGGTAGTATAGTATTATAATATCTGTGCGAATGGTCTGTTGCGTGACGATGGTAAGAGGACCGACTGTATGACACTAGTCCCATGGGAGTTGGGGAGGCATATTGTGTGGGACGCTACATGCGTCGACACACTTGTGCCTTCCCATCTTCCGAGGATATCCGTAAGGCGGGTGCGGCGGCAGCTCGGGCTTTTAAAAAATTATCTGACCGTCTGGTCGAAGCGACACGTGACCCGAGAGCTGGTGAGTATCTGGCACAGCGCATCAGCATTGCCATACAGCGTAGCAATGCAGCTAGCGTCTTGGAGACGCTTCCGACTGGTATTGATATGGATCAGTTGAGCTACCTGTAGATTGTTTGCAACAGTCTGCAGTTAGCTCAGTTGTTTCAATTGTAAATACTAGTGTAATTTTCTTTGTGAATAAATACTTGTGCCACTTGTGACAGCTTGTCAATGCATGTGACATGTGTGTCGTGACTAAGGCTACCTATATACTTATCTCAGAATTGAGCACTCATAAAACTTTGGTAAGCTGATATAGAGGTAGTATCTCATTATGTCTGCAATTTAATTGGTAAAAGCTCAAATAAAACAGGCATTAGGTTTGTTTCTCTCCCGGTGCTTCCAACGTCAGCGTGCGTCGAGTATAATCGGTAGAATGGTGACGAACAACTGTGATCCATGAGGAAGACGAGAAGTCTTCCTTCTCTCCTCGTCTTCTCCTATTTTTCTATTGGTTTTTGACTCGCTCACTAAAGAAATACCGTCTTGTATTGTTTTTACTGACCGTACGTTAGTGAAATCTCATGGATCCATTGGGAGTTCACGTATGAGCATTTAAAATTATAGTTATATTTTTCATGGACCCGCTGGGAAATAAAGAACAATAGATTAATGGACCTCTGGAAATAAGCCATATATTTTGGCAATGAAATTGAATAGCAAGTACTCCACTCTGTAAGATGCTGCTTGTTGTCCCTTGCTGCGATACATCAGCTCCGTTTTTACGCTGTCTTGTTGGTATCACATAGGGAATCGAACCCATAACCTTCTGCACCTCACGCGGACCCTTGTGCGCAGTACCGCGGTCCCACAGAGGTCGCCAAAAGCCCTCAAAGGGAATGTATAAAAGCACAGCGATGTAGGAGCCTACTCGGAAAAGGAAAATCAAAGTTTTGGCTACGTTGTCGTGCAAAACCAATTCTTATGCCGTTTGCACAAGATTAGCGTTTGCACGAAAACGAATCAGAAATTTCAACTTCGTTTTTAAAAGTAAGTCCAGAGCACCCCGCGATGAATACAACGCCGCAAGCGCCGGCAAAGGACGCATTTCAATAGCTTAGGCAGCGAGCTTTTAACAGACTAGAACTGCAAAGCTGTATGAGTGATACACTCAAAAATACATCTAAATCGACCTGCACACCATAGGTACCAAAATTTATCCACGGCGTGAATCGAACCCGTGACCGACTCTCAAGCGGATATTCACCTGACACAGAGGTCGTCAAAAGTAGAGGCACAAAGAGAATGTATGTATCAAAGCAATGATGCAACCCCGCGATGAGTACAACGCCGCAAGCACCGGCAAGGAACGCATTTCCATAGCTTTGCGCTAAGGCCGCTTTGAGTAGACTAGAACTGCATAAGATATTGTTCCATGAGAAAGACAGTAGAATGTATTGCAGCTTCAATACCGTGAAGATCTATATTTGCGCCGTCACCAATGAAAGTGTTATGGCTACCTTATTCTTCTTAACAAAAACTTAAGTTTACGAGAATCGAACCCGTTACCTTCTGCGTCTCAGGTGCACCGTCACCTGCCACAGAGGTCGTGAAAGGGCATTCAAAGGGTACAATGCATCCCTAACGAACACCGAGACAGCCCGCGATAAGTAGAACGCCGCAGGCGCCGGCACAGGGCACATTTCCATAGCTTATGCCGTTCGCTTTGAACAGGCTAGAACTGTATAAGATATTCTTGTTATTTCCATGAGAAAGACAGTAGAATGTAGATGAGCTACTTTCTAGATTGTAGTTTTTTGTAGGTACCAAAATAATTTCCTCCCACTGACAACTCAGTGTAATGGACAAGCTTGGACCTACTACGATAAAAATGAGTTTTTGATCAAAGTTTTCAACAAATTTTGGGCATTCCAAGGCGAAAATCAAAAATCTGTTTTTTGTAAATACACTACGTGGTTTTCGGGTTTTTCCCTTGTGCTATAAAACCTTGCTTCTTGCCAAATTTAATGGTTTTAGATCAACGGGAAGTACCCTACAGGTTTTGGTCCATGGCGAGAATCAAACATTTGTTTTGTTTTATGTTTAAACGACTAATTTACGGTTTTTGGATATTTTCCTTTACTTGTGCCATAGTGACCTTGCTTCTTGCCAAATTGTATGGTTCTAGGTCAACGGGAAGTACCCTATAGGTTTTGGTCCATGGCGAGAATCCAACATTATTTTTTTGTGAATAAACTATGTTAGGTAAATAATAACCATCAAACATAACTGGGTAAAATTGTATATCAGCCTGGCAACACAGTGGGTGACGCACGATTAGCCAGGCAACTCTCGGCTACCGGACTCATTCTATCGCCGACAGCCGTCCTGAGCAGACTTGGTATTTTTGACCTACAACTGAATAGTTGTTGCCCAGCCTTTGCTTGCAAAACGAGTCTGTACCAGTTTGGGACCGAACGGAGGTGGAGTCGGTTGAGGCATGCTGTTTTTGTATATACCGCCCAACAACTTCAGAAGAGGGATTCCGATAGCAAGGTACGTAAAGTGAAGATTTCTTATAATTATTCGTAATTACTGCTCTTTATCTTGTTATCACCCTGCCCACAAGGTGTTGAGGGTTGACTTGTTAACACGTAATCGGGGTACATAACTCCGATAGTGTTAACAGATTGATTTAGAAGTGCGGGTTTGTGCAGGCATTCGGCCAGGGCATGCCGTCCCTGGTAATGTCGTCACGTACTTAGTGATTTTACTAGATACCTACCTGCATTTTTGGTTAGTTTGAAAGCCTGTTTGTTAGCACGTGGTCAGGGTATCTACTCCCTGACAGTGTTGGCGGAATGATTTGCAAGTGATCGGTATTTGTGTAGGCATTTGGCCAGGGTACTCCCTGGTAACGCCGGTACGTGCCTGGTTAATTCTGATTAATATACTAATGACAATATGTTAAAGTACACTAAATAGCGATTGCTCGATAACATGTAGCGGGTTCACCGTTAAGTAAGTAGGTAGGTACCTACCGAATCTGTGATCGTGGCCGCGTTTGGCCAAGATACATAGGTACCCGCCTAGTCGCCTACTCTATGATAGCTTGAACGCGGGCTCAGCAATTTAACTGGCTGGATTTCCTTTTCAACGTGTTTTTTGTAACCCCAAGAGAAATTTATAAACTTTTGTTTGGATTCTGGTTATCAGTGATCCATGATCGCATTAACTTGTCAGATGAAATGGAAATATGCCTTGAAGAACATTGATGCTTGATAATTTTTAACAGCGAATGATGGAAGCAGTTAGCGTGACCACCACCGTAGCAGAGAACACCGTCGCCATAAGGCGCCAAAGCGCCGTAGCAATCGACGGAGCCGCGACGAACACAGCCAGCCAGGTACCATAGATGCTGACGTAATGTGATCGTGATGGCTGTGCTGAGAAGCGTCCAGCGAACGATGGACGATGCAACGAGAAGCGAGGTAAGTCGTGTAATTCTACTCGAAATCCTTCACGCAACCGTTGATATAGTAGGAAGAATCGAAGCGCCAAAGCAGGCGTACCTAGAACAGCACGTCGCAGCGAGAGGCTAGTTGCGCCTCACATTCGAAGCCGTTGTCGTAATCGGCACTATAGTGAACTTCGTGAATCGAATCGGAATGTATTTGAAGGTGTACTTTATTAGTGACCTGACCACCTTATAAATTACCCAACCTTCGGAACGAATACATTCTACAGGTACCTACGCAATATCTACGCTCAGAATAACTACAGTAGGTACCTAGCATAATAAGGAATAGGGACAAATTTGATATATCTACGTAGGCACTAATTCTAAGTTAAGCATGAAATGAAATCATGGAGCTGTAATATTTTTTTTTTTAGTTTTACGATCCGTTTCCGAGTCGTGGTACCACAGAAACATATCTAGATATATTTCTGTGCGTAGTACCTATGTTGCATAGGTATGCATCAGAGTGCACTTGAACCGATCAAGATAGCGACGAGTTTCAGGTTGAGTTGTCGGTGAAAATGCTAATCACAAACAAAGCAGTTTACTTAAAATATTTGCTACTTCACTTGATAATAACGAACGTTTGGCTACATACGCTAAGAACTTTGTAGTCTAAACGGATAGGTGCCATGCCAACGTCATATTATATCCATGCTCAGTTTGCAAACCCATGAACACAACTAGCTACCTATCTCTCTCTAGACCTACCTACCTACATACCAATGCACGAATGCACCTTTGATTGCAGCGTATTCATGAAATATTTGCTAGAGAAAATATAATATTTAAATAAACTCGATCATAGTCTTGAAACAATGCTCACCTACCTAATTATAGATTTGTAGATGACCAAAACCTCGATAAGTAGTTCCAAGATTTATAGGTATTTTTGGTGGCAAAAGATCATTCACTTTCTATTTTTCTGTTAATAAAACCATGACACGAAGCCGTGCTCGCGGTGGTTTCCAAAATAGGACTTTTGTGAGAACATGCGGGTTCGATTCCCGCGGCGCGGCAGGTATTTGTTCGATTTCCGGATGGTTGTTCGGGGCCTGAGGCATGACAAGCATTAAGTACTTTAATTTATATGTAAAATAATAATGAGCCTTTGTAGGAATTCCGATTTAAACTACGTAGAAAGCGTAGGAAGGTACCTACCTATAAAAACAAAACACAAATTCTAGTGTTTTTTTTTATGGTTTAAGTCATTTCTTTGATCATCCAAACTATTATTTATTGCAATGGACGACTGGAAGGCAAAACCTAAGATAAGTCTTCGCAATCTACTAATTTTTTTTTGAACAAGGAATAAAAACTAAGAATTGAAACAAAAACAATTTATGGCAGCTCCTTAATCTAACACTTTTGATACCCGCGACTCACATGCAACCTTAACCAAACATTTTGTCATTCAGGTGGCAAACTTCTTACGTGTAAATAATGCATATAAATGAAGCAATAAAATATCGAATAGAAATCATTGAGGGTAGCGAAAAGAAATGTGAAGTAAACATGTAGGATTAGAGGAGTAGAGAGTATGAACAGGATGTAAGAGTACGAACGCTAAGCAAGTATGAACGGGAGAACCACACTTTTCATTAAAGTCAACAGTGTGTGAATGTGTAAATATATAATGTAGTGTAGATGATATAAAATGAACAATAAATAATATACTTAAATCAAACGCTTAAACTAAATATTGTGGGAAGATTCCCACGTAGGTCTTTAAACTAACATTTTCATGGCCCGAGACGCAGACGAGCCTCTCGACTCGACCCTCGTGTAGTGGCGGCGGCGGGGCGCGCCCCTGCGGGTCGCACCGCCGAAGCTGGGCAGCGAATGCGTTAATACGCAGAGTATCAATTACATACATATTTATGCCTGATTATGCTTTGAGTACGAGTAGGTTTTCGGTAGGTAAATTATTTAGTACGATATTATTATACTGTTACACCCTACGTGTTAATTAGAGTTTAAACGGTGAAAACGATATAAGTACTCGTAAGTTGTTTAGGTCCATAATAAACAAAATAGAATAAAATAGAATGGAATCGAATGGAATCGAACATAATCGAATAAAATCGAGTAGGATCGAATAGGATAATAGAAAAGGTATTTATATTTACTAACAGACGCAATTGAAACACGGGTCGTCAGTGACCGTGATCAGAGAATTAGTTACTGCTGGCATAATAAAATAAATTGAGTTTCCAAAGTAAACTACTTACGACTTTTCAAATGAATTTAGGACTGTAGTAGGTTCAATTAAAAATAAACAGAGTTAATACCATACTCAAATAAATAAAATTAAAGGTAAAATACACACCTAGGTTTACAACACCTATAAAATGTAATATACTAGAAGACGATTTTTCTAATTTACTAGTGACGACGACTTTTCTCATTTACTTGTGTAAAGGTTCTCCTACCTGCAGCCAAATCGCGCTTTTTGGATAGTTGTGTTGGTTTAAGGAATCTTGACCAGTGTTTGAGCGGGAAGGGAAATTGAAGGCAAACTAGGCTATCCTCGATTGGTTGATATGTCGTTATGGAGCGGCGGTGAATAATTATGCTTTTATACTAAAGTATCTTCAAATAGGTCGAACGGGACTTTCTAGTCCTTTTTTTTAGATAACTTGAAGTCGTGCAATGTCTTACAAAAATAATTTTAGTAACAATTTACTAGACTTAGGCCTATCAAATTCTATTTTTGGGTCTATTTGAACTCCCTAATCCAATATAGGGTAGTTAATGTAAATTTAAACAATGATGTTGAAAGTTGTAGCTGTAGGTACATTGACAATGAAAATCATTATTATTGCTGCACTGATCATGATATTCTATTGGATATTATACGTAAACGTTTTGCTAATAGTTTAGCAGAAGATAACAATGACATCTTATTGACACACAATTTAATAGTCAGGTATGCAATGCATTTCATGATAATAAACTTAATAATGCTGTCCACGTTTAATTCGAACTTAGTCCGCTGGTTGTTAACTGTGGACATGCGGGGCACAATGATGCGCCGCCCAAAGAGTCTCAGTTAACAGTCAGAGTGAAAAAAACGATAAGTTATTTTTAAGTCAGGTGAAATTAATATAATTGACTAACAGCTTGTTAACTGTGGGCATGCACAACGATGTGCCGCCCAACGAGAAGCAGTTAATAGACTCAGTGAAAAAGGGAACAATTTGGTTATTTTACGCGTGAAATAATTTTAACGTAGGGTAACCAAATGATATTACATGATGGGTTGTTAATTGTGGGCATGCCAGGCACAATGATGTGCCGCCCAATGAAAAGCAATTAACAGTCTGGGTATTATAAATAATAAAAAGCAATTGGGTTATGTTGCGCGTGAGTTATTTCTAGCGTAAGATTAACCAAATGGCATGACAGATTGTTAATTGTGGGCATGCCGCCCAGCGAGAAGCAGTTAACAGCCTGAGTGATGATCTACTTATTGTGGGCATGTTTCGCTCAGTGAAAAGCAATAAGTTGATGAAAATAGTAATTCTCACTAATAGTTTTACTATAAGCAAATGAAGTGATAAGCTTTGCAACCAAAGCTAAGAAATGAGAAGGAATGCAGTGACGAACTTAACAACCAAAGCCTAACGTGGGAGCTACACATCGACAGACTCTGTGAGAGAGTGGGAAGGGCTTGCTTCGCTTTATGGCGTTTATCGGCTACTCTTGAAGAAGGGATGACCAGAAGCTGTTACTTTGCATCCGTTCACTCGCTCCTTCAATATGGCGTGGAGCTGTGGGGCAGAGCTGCTGACTGGGAGCGAGCGTTTAGGATGCAGAAGAGAGCTGTTCGAGCGATCGTGAGACAATTAAATCCAAGACTTATTTTTGTTATTATTATATATTGTTATTATTTGACGGGCTCATTAGAGAGAGATATTATTAGAAATATTTCGAATCTAATAAATAAATAAATGGTTGCCGTACCTAAATGTGAACAAAAGGGATTCTAAGCTTTGTTAGCTGGATCGTGCTCTTTGATTTAAATCTCTTTGGCATACGTTTGTAAGAATATGGTCTTTTATTCGTTACCTTTTGTTTTTTTTTTGATGAAATATATTTTGTCCGCAAGGATAGATAAAGTTCAAATTGAAAAATCAATGATTGTTTGGAAAATAAATTAATGTTTACTTATATGTTAATATTTATAAGCAACGAAGGCACTCGTTGACGGTCGGACGGCCGAGCTGTTAGGTAAATAATAACCATCAAACATAACTGGGTAAAATTGTATATCAGCCTGGCAACACAGTGGGTGACGCACGATTAGCCAGGCAACTCTCGGCTACCGGACTCATTCTATCGCCGACAGCCGTCCTGAGCAGACTTGGTATTTTTGACCTACAACTGAATAGTTGTTGCCCAGCCTTTGCTTGCAAAACGAGTCTGTACCAGTTTGGGACCGAACGGAGGTGGAGTCGGTTGAGGCATGCTGTTTTTGTATATACCGCCCAACACTACAAATTTACAGCTTACAGTATACTTACAGGTACCTAATGAAGTTAGTCTAGACCTACTTTAATGTGTCTGTCTTATCATATTTCCATTACATTGTACATATTCCGTTTTGTGCGCCGTAATGAATAAATAAATAACGCGCCCGAAAATTTCATCATTCTTTTACTTTTGTCAAGGCAATAAGAAAGTTTTATGGTCAGTTGAAATCCTGTCTAATTAATGAGTTCTTTTATTTACTTGGCCTTTTTGAGAAACACTACTCGCTTCACTATGATAATGGTATGGTATCGTTGCGGAATCGCCATCATAGACACCTTTTGATATTCTAAGTGGCGATTATGCAACGATACGATTGTCTTAATGAAGGGTTTGGTTTAGCATAATTTGGCCCCAGGTATATTTAAAAGCTGACACGGCTCCTTTCGATTTTCGTATACTGGATGCCTGAATTTGTGACGTCAGCATTAATATTTTTATGAAAAAACAAAAACGCGCCAGATATTAAAAAAGAATTCTATTAGACTTTTAAGCATTGTCTGTCTTCTATCCAGCCTCATTCTAATTTCACCTTATAAACCGCTCCAAAAGCTAACGTTCCTACGTTTTTATTGCCCACTTAAGCCCTGATGGTAATCGGGGTAAAACAATACGGACCTTTTACTTTTAGCAAACAACTTCTAAAGGACCCGCATCATCTGCATGCTGATACAAAATCGCTGATTCTTGACTCGGAAATTCGGAATACGGGCTCTATTTGTTTTTGTGTGTTTAGGCCCACTTGGTAATCTAAACTTTATGGTTTCGGTTGAAGGTTTGATATCGTTTAGCATTTTGTCTGGATTGGCATTGGAAACCTTCCAATTGTTTTTTTATTTGACGGCTTACGCTTATTTTCAAAGAAGAGGGTACCCATTGATTGCGCAAAAGCAGGTAACTATAACCCTAACCTTTCTGATAGATGTTGTATGCGGCAAGCTAAAGGTACAAGGCGCTGTGGCGCTCATTAGGGGTAACTTTCGTCTATTATGACTATCATGGGCTGATAATGGTGATGTCGAGTCTTCTCGTCATCCATACCGCAATGCTTGAAAACGAAAGTTTTCAATCAGTGCGTCCTACCCGTCATGGCCTACGGAGCGTGGACACTCACGGTAGGGCTGGTCCACCAGTTCAAAGTCGCTCAGCGAGCTATGGAAAGAGCTATGCTCGGAGTCTCTCTGAAGGATAGAATTCGTAACGAATACATCGGACAGAGAACCAAAGTTATCGACATAGCTCAAAGAATTAGCAAGCTGAAGTGGCAGTGGGCCGGCCATATCTCGCGAAGAACCGGGCCGACAACCGCTGGGGTAAACGAGTTCTTGAGTGGAGACCACGACTCGGCAAACGTAGTGTAGGACGCCCTCCGGCCAGGTGGGATGACGATCTGCGAAAGACTGCAGGCAGATGCTGGATGCGGCAAGCTGAAGACAGGGCGCTATGGCGCTCATTAGGAGAGGCCGATGTCCAGCAGTGGACTAATATAGGCTGATGATGATGATGATGATGAATGGTGATGGGTGGCGGTTGCGTCAAGTGACGAAGTAGTCGAAAAACTTTGGGACTTCCTTCAGACTCAATTCTAAGGTTTTTGTTAGTATAAAGCGGAAGCCCTCATACTTAGGGTAATTTCTAAGAAATCAAATAATATCCCAAATTGTATAATTGCCAAAAACCTCAGCTTATTTTATTTCAAGTATTCCTTGAACTCCGAAGAACGTTTTTATATGAAGAGAAATAATAGAAAATTTGTCCGGAAAACGTAAGACCACCCAATCAAATTCACCGTGGGTACCTAATAGTGGTTTTACACTGCAAGCGCATTAACTAAATTTCTGGGTCTGAAGTCTCGCTCAGTTTGTATAGAATAGAAAGAGATGTCTCTATTTTAACGCAAAAATACCGTAGTTAGCCATATAGCGCTCTAACGGAGAAGCCAAAACAAACTTTATAGTGTTGACATTAGAATCTAAAATGTATTTTTTCCAGGCCCCGAAAGATGGCCCAGAAAACCAAATGTTTAATGGCCATAATGCCGGGCGCAGCTAGTGATAGATGAATTAAATCCACCCGAATTATCATACCAATCCATTATCGGAATGCACCGGTGCACTAAAATGACCATCATTAATATCGGGCTCATATGAGCACGTTCATTAATAAATTGCTCATATGAGCAGATTCGTTAAAACGGCTCAAATGAGGGCGCTCATTACTGCCAACTCATACCAAATTACTGGAATCTCCTTAATGTTCCGCATTTTAACTCACAAAGACAAAGCTGACTTTTCACCTGAGCGAGATTTTATTTAATGATATCGAACATTTGTAATAGAAATCCATAAATTATGTGAGGTGATTTTAGCAATTTTTCGACTCCCTTTCCCTTGGTGAGATATCGTTAGATTTTGCTCGACCCCCTTTCCCCCCCTAATCTCACGTGAGGTTTTTCATAACGTGTATTTTTTATGCATTAAGTTACCTGTCTGTGCTGCATTGCATCTGAGAAAGTAGTATAGATAGAATCACAGTGACAAAATCAAACAATGAAATACTTATTATACATTGTGAATTTTGCGTTGATTATTTTTTTTATGGTTCTTAATTTTTTTCTGCGTTTTACAAGAAATGAAACTAAGAGATAAGTAATTTGTCGCAAATCGGAAACGATTTCGTTTAATAACTTGTGGCAAGACGAGATGCGGCTATCTGAAAACAGGGCGCTATAACGCTACATTGAGGAGCCTATATCCCGTGGACGTATCAAGTATTATGCTGACGATGATGAAGATAATGATTCCACTTTTACACCGCTTGGCCTACCACCACCAAGAAGAAGATTCTCTTGAAGAATGGAAACCAATAAAGACGTCCTTTATCGACCACAATTTTTGCCGGTCAGTGGCGGTCAAAAGTGGTGACCTAGCTTACGACCATTCTAAAATTTATTTTTATTTGGGTCCTAGGTTCAAATTCACATAGTCGTATAAACTTAATAATTACTCTAATTTTGAGGCTTAATTTAATATCTATTTCATCAGGAAATAAAACATCAAAGATAAATAACATAATTTATTTTGTTGACCACACAGTTTGTAAAGCTTCGGTAGTGTCATCTTTTTCAATAGGTATTTAAGATCCTTTATGTAAGTATACTAATGTTCTGAATAAAAAGACTTACTTATTTATTTTAACACCATTATTTGGAATTACTTACATGAAATTTACTCATTTAAATCGTAGTATGATCTTTAAGGCATGTCTCAGCATTGCCATACAGCGTGGCAAAGCAGCCAGCGTCTTGGGGACGCTTCCGACTGGTATTGAAATGGATTAGTTGAGCTACCTGTAGGCTGTTTGCAACAGTCTGCAGATATCTCAATTGTTTCAATTGTAAATACTATAATTTTCTTTGTGACTAAAGGCTTCTGTCTCCAATTATGACCACAACTGAACATAAAAACCGAAGCTCCTATAGCACTTTTTGTCCCCCTTAAACTTTGAATGCTACGAAAGATAGTAGAGTCTTGAGAACCCAAACATTCGTCGTTCAACCATTTGGAGCTTGAAAGTTTGACTTCTCCGTTAGATGAAACTACATATTTGGATAAAGCAATTAAACTGGTTGACATTTGATTATAAACTTCGCGTCGAGCAAGGTCTGGAGTGTTGGGAAATGGGAAACTTTCTTTGCCTCAATTAAGTATAGAATGACCAATGACCATACCAAATAAACCGAACATGAAGAACACGATGTGGACATGATCTAACTCACGTAGTAATCACCGTCTAGGTATTTTTTATTTAATTTTCATGTAATGATAATTAAAAACGATTTATTTCCAACTTTTGGTTTCGACGTATATTATTGGAACGAAGTTTCTTATCGCGCGTTGCGAAAGAGGGCTAGACGGAAAAATTAAGACCAAAAGTTGTAGCGACACTTTTTAGACCAAAAGTTGTAAAGACACTTTTTGCTATAGTTGTAAGCCGTGCGGCGTGCGCGTGTTTCTCTGTCTGTCTCTTTCTCTCTCTTTCTTATAGAAAGCAAGCCAGTTATTTTTAGAGGTGGTCGTTTTTACTAACATCGTTGTTGACCAACGATGTCAGTGTACGTTGTTCCCATCGGATGGCGAATAGGTGAACAACGGATGCCTGCGACAACGAGATGCCGAATCGAGTAATGCCGATCGCCACCGACAACAAACGAACGTCACACCGACATCGGAAGAGCGGGGAGGTTAGTGGCGTGGCATCGGATGGCGAACAACGATATCAGCCGAGTAATGCCGATTGACAAACCTAAGCAACGAACATCCATCCATACCTCACCGCCCGCATGCCTGCGTGTGTGTGAGCGAGAGGAGAGGATGCTAGAACATAGAACTGAACGTTTTATTGTATCTAACTAGATATGGCATGAACCATGTACCAATGTTATTTATTATTTAAAAGAATACGATATCTAATTTTTTTATCAAATGTCTCGTTATAATATAAGTATTATGGTATTTTAGATTTACCCTACTACTAGGAACCAAGTTAGATATTGAATTATCTTTATTTGTTCAAATTCCGTAATTTTCTTTCGTCTAAAACGCTCATGTCACTTCCAGTAAGTTTCATACGCTCGTTATTCTTGTCGTTTGTTTAGATTTTTTCATTATGCAAATTACGATGATGTGCGCACCGCGGATTTTAAAAAGTCTTGTAAAAGTGTTTGTGTGAACCTAGGTACCTTATAATGTCGAGAAGCCAAAAAACGGCCAATCCTAATACAAAAAAATATTCCCTCGAGTAGGCTAGGGACCTAATAGGTAGGTAGGTAGGTACTAATTTAATTGTTTGGTTTGTTTTTGATAGGTTGAATAGGTCTAATAGGTAGGTAGGTAGGTACCTACTAATTTAATTGTTTGGTTTGCTTTAGATAGGTTTAATAGGTCTAATAGGTAGGTAGGTAGGTACCTATTAATATAATTGTTTGGTTTGCTTTAGATAGGTTTAATAGGTCTAATAGGTAGGTAGGTAGGTACCTACTAATTTAATTGTTTGGTTTGCTTTAGATAGGTTTAATAGGTAGGTAGGTAGGTACCTACTAATTTAATTGTTTGGTTTGCTTTAGATAGGTTAAACAGGTCTAAAAGGTAGGTAGGTAGGTACCTACTAATTTAATTGTTTGGTTTGCTTTAGAAAGGTTTAATAGGTCTAAAGGGTAGGTACCTACTAATTTAATTGTTTGGTTTGCTTTAGATAGGTTTAATAGGTCTAATAGGCAGTGTTGTGTTAGCAACCCGGCCGACATCGTTGGTGGCAACATCGACACCCTAGTGTCAGTGTTGTGTTAGCAACCTGGCCGACATCGTTGGCGGCAACATCGTTGTTCACAACGGATGCCATTCTGACAAAAACGATGCGCATCGTTGTGGAAATTCAACGACAACGCCCATCTCTAGTTATTTTCGTTTCGTCTTTCTATTTCGCATTGAAAATGCTGTTGTGAAAAACCTGGTATGAAAAAGTTTTGGATGAGTTGACCACTAAACATTTTGGAGTGGTCAACTCATCCAAAGTGGATGAGTTTGCGTGGATGAGATGACCACCTACTCTTCGTTCCATCCGGGTGTCCCTTGACACCTCTCAAGTTTGTTTTTTATGTACTAGTTTCTGTCTACGGCTTCGCCGCGTTGTTTCTATGGATAAGTTTCCTATCCCATAGGAACTGATTTATGGGATAAAAAGTAGCTTATGTTTGATTCCAGGATTAGAATTACCTGTATGCAAATCCGTTTACAAGTTTTAGCTTGAAAGGTCACAAAAAATCCATCAAAACCTCCACACATCTAAACATCCAAACTTTCGCATCACTATAAATTACAGATGCAAAAGTATGGATGTTTAAATGTATGGATGGATGTATATTTGTTACCTCTTCACGCCATAATGACTGAACCGACCGGGCTGAAATTTTGCATAGATGTAGCTCTAAGCCTGAAATTTGTACCATTTGTACCTTTATACGTTTCCATAGAAACAACGCGTGCGAAGCCGCGGGCAGAAACTAGTTTATAATATTCGTGTGATTCTCTGATAAAGGTCAAAGAATATACATAGCCTTTACCTGTGCTGAGAAATTAGGAAAATGTTACTAGGTGATTCAAAATGTATTTATTATTTATAATTATACAATTAATAAAATAATAATGAATTTAAACTCGGTTCTAGAATTCAAGACAAAGACGAAAAAATATTCAAATGAAAACTTAGCAAAAACTGATTTGTACTACCTACAAGAAGGTAGTAAAAGAAAACAACAAGGTAAAGTGCAAGCATCACTAAAATAAAAATCATCAATCTAGCATTACTACACACGAGCAGGGAAAATCGTTCAAATTTGAGTTCGAAAACGGGCGAGAGACGAATGAAATGAATGGAATAAACCATAGCTTTCAAACCCATAAATCGTTTCTCCGATGATACCTGTGTCGTAAAATCCTTCCACAAATATTTCTTTAATTTTGTAACCTTTGCTTACCAAAAAATATCTAGTATTCTAGAATAGTATAGCTGCTTGGGCTACAGCGTCAGAAAGCAGAACTTACCTACCAGTACGTAAATACATCCCAAACTGCCAAAAAACATTACCCATCTCGCAATCGGGTCATAACACTCGATTCCTCTTCCAATCGTATAAATCTTACCCATTACAATACGCAAGCTTTGACCAAACTGTCTGACTTACCAAAACTTTCTTTTGCAGTCTTTTTGACCTTTTACTATCTACTTATAAGATTGCTCCCTCGTTCGGGATGCTGCATGGATTGTTACTAAAAAAGTTAATCTAGTTTAAGCACGGCATGAGACGGGATGATATGATCTAAAGTGGTTTCCAAATAATTCTCAATGAAGGTTTAATGTTTCCTCGGTTTACTTCCGAAAGGATTTAATAATCACCTAGGTTTTTTTTCCGCGTTAACGATAATAATGGTGATGATAGTGGCTTTTGCGCTACGGGTACTTTCACATCAATCTAGTACGTCGTCTAATATAGCGACTTCCGTATAGATACCTAAACCACTTAACTCAGACCACTCCTGCACGATTTTTACAGGGGTACGGGTGTGATTTTCTTTTCTAACATCAATATCATATCAATAGGAAAGTTTCGAATAATAGGCTCCTTACGATATACACCATGTTAAATGTCTAAAGACGTGTCTTGGAATATATTTTATAGATACGACTTCGAGTCGTTGCCTAATAGGCTAACAGTAAGAGGATTACATAAGTTAGATGGTTTACTCGGAACTTGAGAAGGCAATGCAAAATTAACCCTGGTTTTCTTTTTTATTCATAACGAGCAGCAATCCAATGGTATTCAGTGAAACTAGGTTTGTGGGTCGCAGGACGATTACGTAAACAGCTTTGCGATTTGAGAACAAACTTTATAATGGATGTAAATACGAGCCCTCTTCTGATGGATCAAGTTTAGCGATTAGGATAGTAAAGTTTTGGTGATATCTTAGTTAGTCTAGTTTACAGTTTTACATGGATATCAGGTAACAGGTATCAAGGAATTGGATGATTTGTTTATGGTTCCAAATTCAAATTTTTGTATTTTCGGTTGTTGTTAGATTGCCACAACTGTTTTCCATTTTGGCGTGGAGTTTGAGTTGCATCTGTTATTTATATTAAATACAGTCCTGTTTTTAGTTATATCATATCTAGTGTGTATTGCGAATTTCATAATGGTCAAAAACATCGAACAAAGAGTTTGTCTTAAATTATGCATCGTCAGTGGAATTTCGTGTTCGGAGTCACTGAAAATGTTACAGAAGGCTTACGGTGAATCGACTTTATCAAAAACACGTGCTTATGAGTGGTACGAAGCGTTCAAAAGCAGTCGAGATGTGATGGAAGATTTGCCTCGCTCTGGTAGGCCATCAACGTCTGCAACCGAAGTTAACATCGCAAAAGTGAAGGAAAAAGTGACTGAAAATCCTCATTCAACTTTGAGAGAGATAGCCGCCAAACTTTCTGTATCTCATGAGTCGATCCGCACCTTTTTAAATAATCACTTGGGTATGAAACATGTTGCCGCTCGGCGCATGCCTCTTGGATTTTGCACCACAATAATGCTCCTTAGCACAAGACCATCATTGTGACCGAATTTTTGACTCAAGAAATACCATCGGGCAACCACCTTATTCACCAGATATGGCTATAAACCCAAATTACCACTTCGTGGCACCCGTTTTCAATAGAAGTACATAAAGGAGAATTCGCGGCGAGAACTTAACTCAATTCCGAAAAAAGAGTTTAATTTTTTTTTGATGATTGGATTATTCTTTGGTGTAAGTGGATACTCCTTTGTCCTCTCATCTGAAGGCGTAAGTTTCTGAGGGAGCATCTTTTAAAGGTGATAAAATAAATGTGAATGAATAACAAACATTTTGTGTATTATTGATCTTTTCCCGGTACTGTCTTGACAGAGTAGTACCTTATATCTTACAATTCGTTTGGCCATATGAAAATATACCAAGACCTAGGCACATCTACCTGAATAAATTCAGATAAGGTCTGAATTTATTCAGTCATTTCAAAATAAATTATACGTAAACCAGAGGACAGTAACTGACCAACAACACTAGTAGTATTATAAAATGTATGTATTAGGTAAGTATATAAGTTCTGTTATTTCCTGTCTGTGCACTAGAAACCCTTTTTATTTTCTTATATCTTTTTCTTCATCCCAAGGTTGCCTGGGAGAAATCGCTCTCAGCGATAAGGCCGCCTTTTGTACTATGTGAACCTGTCATTTAGATATAAGACTTTTATTAACTTTATTTACTTGTAAGTACAAATAAAGTGTTAATTCATTCATTCATTCATTCACTAGGTAAATTGTGTCAATAGTTTTTGCATATTGTATATCGTGCCAATACTTTTTGCAAAGCTAACATTGTATTATCAGTAGGTCACTGAATGGAATAGAACAGTAAAGTTATTTTACAAATGAAGTAATTACTTGAAAACAACTTATAAAAAAGCCCCGACACGGTACCAACTTTTTCACTTTTTTTCGCAATATGTGCGGGCTTCAAAATGTGGCTAGGAACCATAGGAGTTTTGACTAGTTTACCTGTACCTCATTTATTAAAATAGCTTCATCCGTTTGGATGCTTTGAGGTGTTATGTACCTCTTCAAGCCAAAACTACTAAACGGATCTAGCTGAAATTTTGCACACAGGCCTGGAATAAAACAAAACTTTTTACAACTTTTTATCCAAAAAATCCCATGGTTAAAGGTTTCTATAGAAACAACGCGTGCGAAGCCCCGGACAGAATCTAGTTATTGTATAAAACCCTACCTTCATTCATCAGTATTATCTCCTGATAAGGGAATGAGGACCAAACCCAACTAGGGGGGTTTCGAACATTCCAACTGTGATTGTTTCGGAGGGAGGCGAAGGTCGAGAACTTTTGAATTGTTTATCAAAACGTCCAAAACAACTGTAGATAAGTTAATCAAGGAAACTGACGACCTCTGTGGCGCAGCGGGCGAAGGTCCGCCTGCGACGCAGGAGGTTGCGGGTTCCATTCCCACCGGACAAATGTTTGTACAATCTGCGGATATTTGTTCAGGGTGTTCTGGATGTTTTCTATGTATAATAAAAATATCTATCTATGTAGTGTATTGTATTATGTCTATCAGCTATCTAGTACCCATAACACAAGCTCTGCTTAGCTTGGGGCTAGATAATGCTGTGTGAATTGTCCCGCATTATTTATTTATTATTATTTATTTACTGTTAAGATTAAAAACAAAATGAAGTAGCTGACTGACTTGGGATGTACGATATAAATTTTAGTTTTTCAATAACAATTCATTTTTCCGTTTCTCCGTGACACAGTTTTGATACAACCAGTAGTTTCTAAGAAATCAAATAAGATTCCAAAAGACTCTGACGGGATTTGAACCTGCAACCGCTATACGGGAATGCCCCGAGCGTGAGGGCTTAGGCCCTATAATAATAAAAATCTTACAAATAGTAGTTTTATAGAAAATATTACTCTCCCGTGACGCTACCACTCTATATAGGTAACAGGTATAGCTTTTTGTTTCCGTACTTTTAAATTACCCGTGAACTTGGTATCTTCCCGCATTCCTTCGTTTTTGTCGTTGAACGTCTTAAAAAATCGTTGTCATGGACAAACATAGATTCTAAATCAATTTTCTTCAAAATAGATTTTGGCTCATGGTTTCTCTGTTCATATGAGAAGACTATTATAGTTTTCCGTTGTTATAATATTACCTAATAAAAAGAAGGTGAAACCTGAAGAGAATGGTCCCAACCAAAGTCACTGGCATTCCACTAGTGATAGAAGATCTGATGAGCGAAGTTTGTGTACAAATCATTTTGGAATATTGACACAGACTTGATAACGATTAATTTTCTCTGAGGAAGTTTGAGAAATAGGTTTTGAAAATGACGAAATTTTAACCAACTTTTTGTTTTAAATTAGGATTATTTGTTTTAAATTATCATTATTTATTCATTCCAAACTTCCCTACCTTTACAGTTCCAGCAGTTTTTCAATTCGTATGTATTTTTACAGGTTCATATTTGCCGATGTCCTTGATCAAATATTTTTTGTATCTAGGTGATTATGACACTTGATTTTTTTTTAATGTTTAAGGCGTAGGGAGCAGTGCTGCCAATTGCGGGAAAAGTCCCCGATTCGCGGGGATTGAGGATTTCCGCGGAAAGAGCGCGGGGAATGACAAAAATCGGGGAATTTCGGGGAACCAAGCCTATTGTTTCGGTGGGCTAAAGGACTCGCTTCCAGGCTGCTGCCTGCTCATTTGTGGGAAACGAATCAAAAAGAAACGGGAAATTTCGGGGAGTTGGCAACACTGACGCGGGGAATCGAGAAAATTTATTGGCAGCACTGGTAGGGACTAGAGCAGCGCTTTAGTATTCACTAGTAGACCATAAGTTTTAGTTATTTTTACATTACTAAATAATGTATCTAACTCTAGTGGTATGTAATGTTTTAGTGTTGTTCCATGATGTACATATTATGTCACTTACCTTCGATATCTACGCTGATGATGATCTTTACTACTGCTACAGCTAAAACAAACTACAAATCGTTACGCGAATGGACGTGACGGAAAAAATTCGGCAATGATTTTTGTTCATCTGATTTTATTGGTGAAGACTTTTAGAAAAGTTACTTCATCCTTGAAGTCAAACATTATAGTAGATTACAGTTATGATTTATTATTTTCTTTTATACAAGGTGTTAGTCAAATTAGTGCGCCATACTGAAGGAGGTCATTCACCTGCTACCACAGATAAATTTTCAGTGAAAAAACCAAGCTGCAAGCGGTTTTTTTTGCAGAATTTTTAAATATAAAAATACAATAGGTACATTACACTTTATCGCACACCAAAAAAATACAAAAAAAACAGAAAAAGAGAGATACAGAGTTGCACAACTATATTGATATAAATTTTGATAAAACTCAAACTCTTTTCAAAATTGAACCTCTCCGCCGCGGTGATTAACCAATTGCATCAATAGCGGCCACGAGATAAGTTATAGAAAAATCATGAACAAACATCATTGCCACCCAAAACCGACGAAACTGTTTAGTATGGTCTTGCGTGATAAGCATTACTTTTTTACCTGGCTTACGCTCCTAAAACTACTGGTGCTTGCGCTCCGAGCCTGCAAGAAGAAACATTCGGTCCTATACACGAGCACACACAGCCAGTACCAACCAAGAAGATAGACATGCTCACTGGTAGAAGGTAAAACTGTCAAAATATATTTGTTATAATTATTGGGCATAGTCCAGTTCTGATGCTAGGGAGAGATATGTATCCCGTTGCAAAAAAACAAAACTTCTGAAAATCGTAGTCAAATTTTGATAGGTTAAATATGTAGCCTGGAAAATAAGCTAAATATTTTTCTTAACAATCAATACTTGATTGCGATTTTCAATATTTTTTTGACAGAGAGGCACGTATCACGACTGACGCGACTAGTCCTACTTTACCCTAATTTCCTGCCGAGATGGTCAGACGACATTGTTAAATAGACTACGCGATAAGGAATACAATATCTTTATTGGGTTTTAGTTTACCTTTCTCCTTATTGAGACTCTTTCACTACTGAATGTTAAATAAATAGCCTTATTAGGAAGGCTCATTTATTAGATGGTGTAAACACATTGCAACTGTCATTATTTTCGCAAAATCGATTCTGTTTTTTACTTTAAAAAACTTCGTAAAATAAAACTCTCAACTATTGTATTCAACTTTGAATCGTTTGTCATTTTAACTGCAAAAATTCTAAAGAGAAAACTTGAACTAGTCTCTTTTTAAAGGAAGCTGCCTCTGCCAGACTTTAGGCTGCTTATTTTGCATTCTTGAAGAACTTATTATAACTTAAGGCGAAAGGAAATTTATGCTGGGCATGTGGCTAGCTACCTTGCCAAGGGTAAAAGTCATTTACTTTGTAACTAATACAAACTTTCATGTAAATATGTTCTTGGCAGAATAACGCATTACAGGGAAATGACTTGACCCAGATTTTTTAACCATAGAGCTATCTTGAACTACGGGGTTTTCAAGGATGTCTTAACAATATTTTTTTTAGTACATAATGGGGTCGGGAATGCTTTTACCCTGAAGTTGGATATTATTGGCTACCAATCAATCATTTGTAATTTAATTTCGCATTATCATTTGTCTTTAAATCATGTCGTATTGAGTATTTTTCTCAGAAAACTAACAGATCATTTTTTTTTAATTTTTATTATATTGAAAATGGTGAAGCATTTGACTTTCATCACACCTTCACACTTAAGAAAATGAAGATGTGTCCTAAGATGGAAATTACAATACAAAAATTAAAAGAAATGACAGTTTTACTTTCTAAACAGTGTTTGTGCAGTTTCGTGCGACAGCAAGTAAGAAGGATAGAGACAGTAGGTGCACATCTAATCTTTTTGGTCGGATACACACAGAAAATAGTTAAAATATATGCACATTTACAATTGGAGCGAAATCTGAACCTTATGCAGTTAAAACAATGTCAGTTTTGGCTTAACTGCTTCGTGATAAAAACAAATGAATATCAAGTTTAAAACTGCATGGTTCTAAATACTAATTGAGACTAAACGAAAGTTTAACAGTTATGTGTCGCTTTTGTTACTTTTTCTGCAAAAGTCAAAACATAAACCCTTTATCTACATAAAACGACACTTTCAAAAAGTTTCTAAGAAATTTAATTTCGAGAGAGAATAATAATGTCGAGCTTAGAAGATTACGAAAAGCTCTTAAAATTGATAAAGTATTCAAATTTCGCTCCAAAACACACAAAATATTCATTGCAAGCATTGTTCTTGTGTTAAAATAGAATTGGAAAGTGTTAGTTTATATCAGTATAGAAAGCTAGATAGACACTTGAAGCAAATCTCACTGAAAACGATTCAGCTGTGTATGTATGTATACTGAAAAATAACCAGCACCCAAAGAACACAACAAACATACAGGATGCTTTTGCTGAAAAGAACATTTAACATATAAAGCACTTGCAAGATACATTCAGCGACATATATTTACATTTAGACGACACATAAATGCATAATATTTTGTGTAGTATCGGTAGTTGTATCTTCGAGAACAATATTCCTGTAAAAGTAACAAATAACAAATAATAAACATACTGTGCGTCCAGTTATGTAACAGGAAATTTAGTGTGTATTTAGAAAACAGCCTTACTTAGATAATAGGCTACTTATTTACCGAAAACACGCGAAGCCGCGGGCAGAAGCTAGTTATATATAATTTACGTATGTTATATATCACGTCTACATTCTAAAACATGTTTTATAGCGTGTTTTGTTACTTAATCTGGACGCAGCTAAAGTTAAAATGTCAGAAAATTAACTCCATATCACTCACATAATATTTGTGTCTTTAAAGTGGTCAATTTGTGCTTAAAACGTTAGAAATTGGCCAATGTCCCTACCTACTCAGAAAAAGTAATATTGCCAATTTTTTTTTAAATCTTTATTTAGAGAAAAATTAATAACAAATTTTGTGCCAGCAGTTGCGGTTATACATAAATTTTTTTTTTTTTAGATTTGGAACATTATTTTTAATTGTAAGTTTCATCCGATACTTAAAAAATCATTTTTCTAACAATCATCATTTTGGGTTCGAACTCGATTCAAACTTATCAATGTTCTTTTGAGTTCATTGGGTACCCATGCTATCTTATGGCAAAAATACAAAGTTCGATGTAGTCATAATATAAAAAAATTATAATAATTATAATAATGAAATCTATAAACGGACATCAATTTTGAATAATAATAAAGTGATTATGGATTTTCAATTATAAATTATATCCAAGTACTTACAGAAACGCACGTCATACATATTATATAATTATTAATAATGCATTACAAGACATCATTAATTACCTACCAGCCGAAGGTGCGTGTATACCTTGTAGGTATACATGCACCTTCGACAATACGAACCTAAGCTCGAAAATACAAGATGAAGGTTGAATATAAAATGATTTCACCTCACGTGGGAGAGGTAAATCCAGTGTTACCCGTCGTAAACTGCCAGCAATTGCCAATTTTCCAGGGATTCGACGTTTGCGTATTCGATTTTTCATTTTCATAATTTATGTAGGTCGCAAGGTTCTTGGAAGAAGTCAAAAGTAATCTACCTAAACGTTTAAGCTATAAAAATAAAATATTTTAAAGGAAAAGACGTAGCGTTTACTTAATGTCAAAAAATAGTTCGCCCAAGATAAAAACATGGCGCTTTTAGTTTGCCTGCATAGGTTGACATGAAATTCTATGACAACCCGCGCACGATCCCTGCCATCCCTTGAATTCTACGTTAAATAGGGTTTTTTCTTTTTTGGAAAACGCCCCATTTCTTACTAACGGTTCGTTCGGAAATTACGAAATCGAATTACATACCAAGATTAGTGAAGTAGATTTTGTCTGCAATTGTATTGTAATATTACCACCATTGTGTTATAAAGCTGTAAATTACAAATCTGAAAACTCAAATGGAAAAGCATCTCTACGTTTCAAACAGCTGGCAAAATCACAACAGAATGTAAAAATGGGACAAACTGATGGAAATCTCTGCTATAGTGACAAAGCCTGGGGGACACCCGTCACCGGCACCCCCGGGCAGAAAAACTGCGGGTAAATGTTTCATCAGAATAGGTTTAGCTGACGTACGAACTCATCTGTGGCTTCACTTTGAGGTCAAAGACTGATGATTTTACTCTGAGAATTGGCTTTGAACCAAATGGATTTGATATTAATTTTTGGATTAAAAATGTAATAAAATGTCTTATTTACAGAATTCAAATAATATTCATGTCATGCTTACTAGCCATAACAAAAATAATTCGAAACTTATGCTCGAAACCGTAGAATTTTCTTCACAAATTCTCAAACTCTAATTCAGAAACTCTGAAACCATTTAATTTTGATTACAAAAAAGTGTGTTATTTTTATTTATCCCTACCTAAACAGTCGTTCTATATTTAACATCGATTTATACTACGTATTCTATCAGCGATTCTGACAAAGCCTTCGAGGGATAAACATAGACGTAAAGCTATCAAAACTAGGCAATATTTCCGAAAGCATTTCCGTAATTCCCATAAGACCCCGTTTCAACAGATCCATTCCCGCAGATCATCCGTCAGACCCCGCGGGAGGCCGCCTGTCACCGACTTGATTGTTACTTTGGATTCAACGGGACAGCTTCTTCACTACTTTTGTTTTAGCGTCAATACTATATAGCCATATATATATAATACGGCCCAGCTTTGTAGAGACTTTATCGGATATTTACTTAATCACGGCATTCACGAGATACTGATACTGATTACTGTGAATCTAGTATTGGATATTGATTGTAAGTATTGAAAAGGTACCATAATAGAAACAAAAGAAGCGCGATCGTATTCCGATTGAATTTCGACAATGACAAAATAAAAAATCTACTGTAGGCCAGATTATGTTTTGGCTGGCAGGTACTTTTTATACCATAGTTCTACTTCTTTTTATGCAATTTTATAGTCTACTTTACAAATAAAACACAAATACTCTACAAATATCTAGCTACGACGTAGCCACATAAACGTTCTACGGCGTAGCATGTAACGCGTAGAGCCTCTACGAATCTACGTAACGCTATCACGTACTCACCTACCTATACATTGTATAAATGTGTATAGGTAGGTAATATAATACCTTCTTATCGCATCAGTAGGAGAGCGGAAGCGCGGCATAAGGCGGATATTAGCCGGACGTTGTACCGTAGTACCCTCGACACGTATCTACGAGGAATAACCCTTTATGGACAGGTATTAGGGGTTGTTAAAGGTTGTTAAGAAATCTGCACGATAACTTGCAAAGTTACCATGCAGGTTTCATATACTTTTATTCCATATACACGCTCGCGCTTCGAAAAATGTTTATAAATTTTCTGGGGTATCGCTTTTGTAGAAAGTCTAATTTAGCTTACATTATCAAGGCGTTTACATGTCTAGCAATGATAATTGATCTGATTTTTCGTTACTCAGACCTAATGTTTTTTTTTAGACCAGCATTCAATAACTGGCACCCCACAAAAGCCGATAGCACAATAGCTTTTCGGGAAGGAATCGCTCAACAAGGAGTTAATTGAAAACTAAGAAAGAAAAAAACCTCTTATAAGTGTATCTAAAAACACTCGCAGAATTCAAACGAGTGTTTTGATACCTCATGTACTAAAATCACTTATGCCGTTTTGTTGCTTTATGGTACCAAATAAAAAGTCTCAGACAGTAACATACATGAATACACGAGACAATTTAATGAATTTCGCATACATTTATACTCTGCAGGAAAATTATACCCTCGCAGGTAGAAAAGAAATTATTCAATTATAAATACTAGTTCTAATATGTTTCTATAATATGACTGTAATTTTCCTTTCTAGGTATAGAAAGTGTAAAGAATTATTTTCAAATAAGAAATAGAAAGTTTTATTTTTCACTCGTACAAGTAGGATAGGAACGTTCATTAATAAAAATTAGCAACCTGCTTGAGTCACAAAATGGTCCCTGTCCATGTCGGAAGATGACTGAACCAAATAGCTCCGACGATAAATTAGTTTCAACCATTCTTACAGCCAAGTTCAAATACCTTAGCTGATTACAAGTTATAACTTGCCATAGAAAACATTTGAGTCGCAATAACGAACAATCAATAGAGTAATAAATTGCAATAAAGATAGCACAACCGTTTTAATTTGGCCCGGGATCGAGTTATGGCCGAACTGTAGCGGTTGCCGAAAGGTTTTATTCGGCCCGCATTATATCCTTTCATGGTCCGCTTGAACTTTCCCGCGGGCCCTGATATAGTATGGTATTGGAAACGGCTGGGTTATCAAACCGTGAGAGTAAATTGTAGGAAAAATCTCATCTTACTAATTAACTCTTGAATTTTGTTATGAAACCGGTGCAAAATGGCAACAGCGGGATCCAATAATATCGTTCGATGCTCTGTTTGTTCCCCGTTTTTATTGTCTAGGCATAAGAACTAAAAGAATAGAAATTTCGTTTAGTAAGAAAATTATTTTCAAACCTATTGGCATTATGGCTCATTAGTAAACTGAGGCCGCTCGGACTCATCCCAACGGGATCATTCGACCTAAGTAGATGAATTTCGAAAACAAAATAATTGTATCAAATGACAAAGGAAAACACTCACTGTCTGTTCATACGAGATTAATTCAATTCTATTTTATTTCTTTTTCTGAATTATAATGACTATCTACTTCGCTTACTAAATAATGTAATTTTGTTCGGAACTCCCGAGGCTATTTTGTTTACGTGACCATTTCCGATAAAAATCCCTAATTTGAATATTTATTGAACACTGATTTAGGTATTATACCTCCAAAAATGGAACCAGGAACAAAGCTAAAAGACTCGTATAAAAGAAAATGAAATTTCCCATTGCCTAAAGAAATGCTATTAAAGGCGAAACTCGTTAAAGTTTCATCATTTCCCAGTCGCAATCGAGACGGGAAATGGCCGCATTCACACCGGAGTATACCTTCGCAACCAGTAAACGTACATAGAATACGTATGTAGGTATAATAGACGTACATACGTGCGGCCCCAATTTTTCTGTGCAGGTAACCGTTTTATTGGTGAATGGTGGGAGTCACAGCAGATTTTCGACAGAATTTAAATGTTAAAAGTTCCATAGGTCCTCTACTTTTGCGCTTCGAGCGTCCATTGAAAACACTTCCTTAGGGTGCAACCACAGGGGATATGATAGTGGGAACAGAAGAAAATGTGGGTTTGCGACCGCTTCCATTTCGAAAAGATGTATCACGTGCGACGGGCGAACGCTCAATTAAAATCACCCCGCGTGTTCTAGCTGCCTATCTACATTCACCGTTACAAGGGTGATTGTTTGATTCTGACATTAAACCTAGTGACTACAGTTAACCTTTAACGTCCCGTTAACTGTAATAAGGGCTCTTGAGAGTCTATTTTTTCTTGATAATAAATTTAAAACTCTAAAACCAAAGTCATAAGACTATTACGGGACCTTAATGGGATTATTTTCTATGCAACAGCAAAATAATTACCATAAATCGATCAAGAACTGGCGAAGATAGCGACTAAAATAGAAAAAAAAAGCAGAACCTCATCTTCTTTTTAAAATCAATGAAATCTCATTTGATTTAAATGGTACACAACAGTGTGAGACGCATTCTACTTAGCAAATACTGAGCGCTGGTAATGAGCAATTTCCGAACGAACCAACTAACGAACTATTCTTTCGCTTTGAAAATTATAATGATTTCTATGATAAAGAAAGTCAGTTTTACGCCATCCGTTTCGAACGCAGAGCGAAAATATCACGCGTTTTTTCATGAATTTTAGAATGGCGATGTCATTTTGGCTTTGATTTATGCCGTTATTCACTCGATTCGAAAGGTTGTCACGGTTCAAAATGTGTTGGAAAATTTATTGCCATTTTTTGCTCTGCATATGAAATGAGAAAATTTTATTAGTATTAGCGTGTCATTACGCTACAGAACGACAAGAGTGTGTCAATAGTCCCTGGACTAGATTTAATTATTTATTATAAGGTCAACCACAAACATTTCAATAACTTAAAACCAACTTAAATTAGGTCCTGTCCTGATAGCATGTTGCTAACAAGTAAACACGACTTTTTTTTTAATTACTTTCACAAATTTAATCCACTAATAAATAATATAAGAAAGTAATAAATGTACTCGTAGTTCTGCACTACATGTATTCGTACAAAATGAAAAAATTTAGTGCCAAGTAGTAGCGACGAGATTGAGGGAGGCTACGGTAGGTGCCGCGTGCGTAAATTTTAATATTTTTTTATATAAATTATAAATTTGTGTTAATTTCCAAGACTTTACCTATTGCCTCTTCTACTTACTAGAATCCGGGATCGATAAGGAAGTTGGGAAATTTAAGGCACGTACACAACATTCATAATGTTTCCACAGTGACGCTAAAATCAACATAGCGTTTGAATGTTTCTCAAGACACGTGTGTTCTCAATCAATATCTATAATTGAGGTGCATTTGACGAACTCAAGGTGAATAGGTAAGTAGGTAGTCATTGTCTATGAGCATAACTGTTTTTACTTTGTTGGCTTTGTACCTACAGCTAGTACTAGATTTATAGGGACAAATTTCTTCCTTATTCTTCTTTAAAAAACAAGTGAGTAGTTTTTGTCTTATTTAAGGTTTTTTAAGGTTTGAGTATGACTTTTTAAGAAACTTCTGAGACTAAAAAAGCTTAGATAGTAGTCTCTAGAAAACCAAGACTGGCCTTACGAAGGTTTACAAGACGTGGTTTCACCTACCAAAGGTGAGTAAATGTACCCTTGGTCTAACTGGTCGTACCACAGCACAAGTGCATTGTTTCACCGCTTATAATAAAATCTATTGATACCTTGCTTCTATTCCTGGGGTCCCTGAAATCTTCTTTGGATGCCTTCCTCCTTTTATCTTTCAGTATCATTCGTGCCGCAGCGAACGCCATCTTTGCTCCAAATCGCCTCTTCGCTTGTGCCACTCTTGTCACTGTCACTTTGACAGCTGTCAGTCACTTACACTAGAACCCTAGGGTTCGCACTATAGAGTTCTAGGTTTCACACTTTAGGGTTATCACTTATCAGTCTACGGGGTTAAAACTTAATCACAGATTTTTTTACGAATTGACTAAAAATTGCTTATGTTTTGGTATCACTACTAAATTGACTTGAATATTTCTAATTCTATAACACTTATTTATAATTTGACAATATTGTCACGAAACTTAACAATTATCGCCGTTTTCGTTGAACGATTTAATAAACATTAACTCTTAATAATTGAACGGAAACTTTTATCACTTCTTTATCTGAAAACAAAATGGCGGTTCACTGGTGGTTCAAAGTTGATAAATGAAAATATTTAAATTGTACTCACAAATACCACGAAACCCAATATTTACAGAAAACTTATAACTTAAAATATCTAGGTTTTATTACCTACTAGCTGTCTAAGTAGCCTATGTCCGTCCCTGAAATACCGTTTATCTCCTTGTCTAATTTCATTAAGATCTGTTCAGCCATTTTGGCGTGAAAAGGTAACCGACAGACAGACAGACTTACTTTCAAATTTATAATATTAGTATGGATTGGTATAACCTGCGTACTCATAGAATGGTAATTAGAATGACGTCATGTCATGCTGCGCTGCTCAGTTTGAATCTGATCTGAGCGACACAGCATTAGAGTTTCCTTCTGTATTGTATTTTGTGTTGGTACACTACACAAACTAGATAGATAACTAAAATAAAAATAAATAGGTATAAAAATTAATACAATATCTATTTGGCTGAACCAAAGCAATATAAATTACAAAAATGGCAGTATAGTCGGTATACTTAACACCTCAATACACTTTAGCACCCTGTCGCTATAAAGTAGACTCACTAGACGACCGCGTTCACTCCGCAATAAACGTTCTTTACTACCTATGACAAGGTACTAAAGTGTACATCTTAGAATATAGAGGTTCAAAGCTCCCAGTAAACATATCTACCTGCATACATACTAATATTCAATATTATTAAAGCGGAATCAACTCTATTGGTCTATCTGTTCGTTACCTTTTCATGTATAAACGGCTGTTCTTATCTTAATGAAATTTGTGAGGAAGTTAAAGAATATCCCGGAATGGACGTAGGCTACTTGAAAAGCGTGTGCAAAGCCACGGACAGAAGCTAGTTATATATATTACGATTTTTAATATAGTTGTCCCATCTCACGTAGTCCGTTTAGCCCTGGTTGTAGTAGTGACTTTGCGCTTAGTTGAGCTGACGGTACTCGCTACCAAAATCTGACGTGAATACAATGAGCACTAGTGACCCGGACCGCGTCTCGGGCGAGACTGATTGCTACTGAGCTTACGCACACTAAAACAATGTGTACATGCATTCATTATGAATGTAAGCGGGTTAACTACGAACCTATTTTGTGTTGGAAGAACACCAACGTTTCATCCCTCAACTCACCCTGATGAAGTCCCTCCTTCATAATGAATTCGTCAAACTACGAAAGTTTTTATAGTAAAATGTACATGCATTCATAATGACACATAGCCCAACGGACTTCGTGAGATAGAACAACTATAATATAGTAGGGGCACCAATAGCAGTGCTGAAGTTCATATTATTTTAGTTAACTTGTTTACCTACACAAGTTAACTAAAATAATATGAAGTAAGTAATATGACGTAAGTATTGAAATAAGTAGGTTAGGTACCTACCTAACCTACTACTACTTATTTCAATACTTACTATTAGAAAACCTAACCATAACGTGAAATATTGATCTTATTCATGTATCTACCAATTTAAAGGTTGTTGAATGATGATGTTCTGGTTATAAATAGTTCATTCATAGTTAATTATTTTACGTGTGCTCTTTTTGTCTTAAATAAATCATTAAATCATCCATGTCGTTTCGCAATATAAGAATATCATGATCTGTCGATGTATAGCTACCTATTATAATATTTAGGTGTGTCTATCGCGTATAACTACCTAATTTTCACCAGGTTTAAATAAATAAATTCTGGACAATTCACACAGCATTATCTAGCCCCAAGCTAAGCAGAGCTTGTGTTATGGGTACTAGATAACTGATATACTTAATACGATACACTACATAGATAGATATTTTATTATACATAGAAAACATCCAGAACGATTTGGACAAATGTCTGCAGATCGTACAAATATTTGTCCCGAGGCGGGAATCGAACCCACAACCTCCTGCGTCGCAGGCAGACCTTCGCCCGCTGCGCCACAGAGGTCGTCGTTTTCAGGCTTGTTTGGTAGATACACCATCCACCATAATCGACCAGAAGGTTACGCGAATACGTCAACCTGAGGCGATTTTTTGTTGCGGTTTCATTGTTCCCAAATTCTCTATTACTCGTTTGAACATACTTTTGATCGAACTACGACGAAAATCTACAATAATCTACCGGACTCTATAACTAGTGCCGCGTCGACTGCAATATTTACGAACAAACTGAAGATAATATGTTAGTTTGACGTGTAAGAAAATTTTCTTATAAATAAATAACTGAACTGAACTGATGATGTTCTCTACTTTCTGTTAATTTTATTACAATTGGACCAAACTTCTAGCCTTTTTCTATAGCCTCCCTTGCAGCTTGGTACATAATTTGCTGACGTGGTCACCCAACCACGTGTAGATTATTGGTAAACGCGATAAATATATCAAATATCAAAGTACTTTATTTCCTTTAAACCATACAGGACTCTTGGATACGTCACAAAAATTCACATTACATAAGTAAAACTAGGAAACAAATTGATCACTTTGATTTTTTGTTCACTTCAATCTTTTTATGGTAAAGTAAAGAAGAGAACAAGAAACCTTACCTTGTTAGATAAATACCCTCGAATAAGGTAGGTAATAATATACTAAAATTATTATGTGTTCATCACATAAGTTCAAAAAAGTTAGATGCTCTTGAATGTTCCCTAGAATTTTATTGAAAGTGACTAAGTTTAACAAACTGTACAAATTCTTTGAAGCCCTACAATTTAACCCTGCTGGAACATGTAGGACACAAACACGCACAATCGTGTACCAATTCGAATACCCACAAATCACACAACATCCCTGACTTGACTCTGCAGTATTTATTCAGCCTACCAGTTCGAAGGAAAACCAACTTTATTGTTACGATCATAAATCGTAATATTTCTTGGATCGGTAATAATATAATATTGTCAGAAGGAGACAAGACCTTCATTCGTCAAATTAAAAGTGATATAGGTTTTGCGTCTGATTTTGTTGTATAGAACGAAAATAATAGACAACAGAATATTTTGGTGCTACGAGATTCGAGGGTCTACGATATTAGTAGAGGGTCTACAGGGTTCGTAGAGGGTCTACGGGATTCGTAGAGGGTCTACGAGATGCTACATAGATTTTTTAAATCAAATGTTTTCTTAGAGAGAATGGTTCTGATTTATTCTCGGTTGTTACATTAGTGTCCGAGATAAAGAACTATTGATCCATAAAATTCTGAGTGGTTCCTATTAACTAAACAATAAGTTCCAGTTGTTCCGCTTGTGGTTCCGTTAGAAGCAAAGTAAGGAAATCACAGTTTTTGTTACTATCAACAATAGTCTTACATGCAAAAGCTTTGCATTGTTTTTACTTCAGTTCAAAACAACAATAACAAAAACCACTCTTCAAAAGTAATCCGAATGTACAGTCAAATGAAAAAGCCACTTCACACCCCACGGACAGTCAGCAACAACACTCCTAAACCACTCAAACTTACATTTACCGAACGCTCACGAAACATGAGTACACTTGACGGGAGAGCCCTCTATAACACAAGTTTTACGCGAAAACCAACCTAATAATGTGGGAAATAAGTGTCAAATTTCAACCATTCGTGAAAAATTGTGCTGGTGCACACAATTTACTGTAAAGGCCGACTTTTTTAACGATATTATTACAACAATAATCTGAAAATATTCTTTGAACTCCAACATCCAGATCATGGTATTTTTTTTTTTCCTTGGACCTTATTTTCATTGTCAGTGATATTTTACCTAAATGACATTTAGTAAGTATGCTTATCTCTGGTTTAATTAGCTCGGTATCGAACGTGCTTACTATTTCAGTGGTAAAAACTGATTTCAACTCAACTTACAAATATATTTCCGATTCTGTTACTTTTTATCTTGACAGCTATTGCTACGTCAAAATGCTTTATTTTATTCTTTAAACTGACAATTTTAAAATCTGACCCGCAAGAAGTATGTAAAGATAAGATAAGGTAAATTTTATTTGTGGCGGAAAACTATAACATTAATATGTAATAAAACTAATTAAATTACCAACACCATATAAACTACAAATATAATAATACCCAAAAACCTTTTAATACACGAAGAGTTAAACAAAAAAAAGCAATGTGGACATGGTGGCATTCCTATTTACTTTGTAGCAATGGTAAACTAGTAAAGTGGTCGTGTACAAAACGGGTTATAGTACAACTCACTCGCTCAAAATCTGGACCTCGGCCGAGATGTATGTTCCATTTTAGCCAATTTGCCATAATATAACAATGCCATCTGGATGTTCATTGCAGAAATAGAAAACTATATATTTTTATTTGCCATCCACAATCACGTTCAAGGCCAAAAGCTCAAGTTCCCAAGTTCGGGTGCAATAAAGTTTGACGCCATAATGTCTGGTGTTGATAGCAAAGCTGCCATTGGACGGCAGCCAGCATTCATTTATTGCACTGAGATAAGTGGATTGATTGATTACTTTTACTGCTATTGCTTCTGGGATTGGCCTAGAAACATAGAAGAAGGTGTAGAATGAAATTAGACACAAACAAGGCGTAGTCAAAAAATTGCGACAAATTAGTCTCAAGTTCCTATTCGTAGATCTGTGCTTGTGTGTGTGAAAGCACTGAAGTTACATGTATGTCAACTCACACATAGATTTGTTTTTGATTACAACATCAAGCAAATTGTTGAATGAAGTGTCACTATCTCTCTGCTGTGACAGCAGCGTGTTTTTACTCGAAACTTACATCGAGGTAGTTGTTTAGTTTTCTTTGCTTTGAATGATTTGAGAGATTTGGTATAGTTGGTTTGGTTTAGCTTAAAATTTGTCTTGCCTTTGAACTTATTTAGTTAGACCTATATTATTTTGATTATGTTTGTTGGGCTTGATACTCATGTAGATAGAGCTGCAAAAATGTTGTTCAACCGCGGAAAGTTAACCTTCTTTTTTAATGCTGGTAAAAAAACCTAGGTAGGTACTTAGTAAAAATAATAAAACGTTTATCGCTGAGCGCATTTAATTTTATGACTTGGGGGCATAACTACCATAATTCTCAACCATATTTCATGCTATTTTGTGTTGGTCAGTATCAGTTTATACCTCGTAGTAGTAAATAAAAAAATTGGTTGTCTGTAAAGTCGGTTTACTGACGATAGTTGAACGTGACAACGTCTTAAGAAAATACTGATGGAATGGTAGCATTAGCATTTGATACTCGATCAAAACATGTAAATGTACTATAGTATAGCAGCTGTCCACGCAGACGCATCGCTCACTCAAGTAGGACAGAGACGGATGTCGAGCGCTCTCGCTTGCACTTCAAGCCTTACATGGAACGTCTCAGAGCGAGGTAACGCCGCATGACGTCATGTTTTTTCGTGCGTGCAGCCGGCTCTATCGAATTATAAGACGTTGTCACGTCAAAAATAAGTACTTCGTAGTGTCGCCGAAATAAATATTTTATGTTGAAAACAATAGAATTAGAAAACATTTCCAAAACAATCGGAAACCGATACGAAATTATCTGGCATCGGAATGAATATTACGATATTGAAATGAATTGACCCATTCATAATCCTCTCCGGGTCGAACAATAAGGCGCCTGGATAGTAAAGATGAAAAAGTGAAATGCATATAAAGTTGCCTCTATCAAACCCTTTTCACTTAACCACAGAATTTCATAGCACAGAGTTTTCTAGAGTTGCAGATCTAGGTACCTAGGTCACTTGAAATTATGTCTAACACTTTGAAAATATTTTGAAAGTAGGTAGTTACTTCTAATTAAACCAACAGCAATGTCATAGAACTCCTTGGTAAGTACCCACATTTATATGCCAAAATCCCCTTTGTTTGGAAGGGGGTATGTTCAGCAGTGGACTTAGGTATCTGATGAGTGCTGATGAGGACTTATTTCAAAGATAACGTTTAACTCATCCTGGTTTTAAATGATCATTGTGTCTTTTTAAGAATACATTTTGAACTGGTCTATTCACATACTTCGCATTGAATTAATTATAACCAGATAACAAGAAACAAGTTTCTAACATTTCATTTCATCCGGTACAAAGAGGTCAGTTCCAATCCCGTATCGTATATTGAGTCACGAGTGCGGCTGACATCCGACGATCGCGTGAAAAACTGCCCCCGCGTGTCGGAAAAATGGAGCTCAAATTGAAAAGTAATACAGTTGTAGAGTATATATTTGGTAAGGCAATGCATAGGCAAACAAATATAGAGACCTCTCAGTGTGCGTTCTTAATCGGAATTTGTATATTGGATTTTTGACAGTCAACGCAATATTTTTTTTTAAAGCTGCTGAAAATCTGCTTACGATTCAGCACCAGCTGTCAATCAAAAATGTTCTCTCGTCTACCAAGATCTATTAATAAGAATAAATTTTACTAAGTATAAACCGTTCACGAAGACCTCTCTCAGAATTTCCTTAACAAAACTAATCATTCTTCCAAAATATCTCCAGGGACACGCCTCGATATTTTTGTCACACCTTTCGTATCGGAGCACAAAGAAATAAAACGTATCTACATAATAAAATCGTTCAAATATCATGAAAAGGAAATAAAATACAAAATACATTTATTATAGAGGCTTTGCTCCCGTGGGAAGGGTCTTGCTCAAACTGTCTCTAGGGTTGGGACAAGCGAGAAATGGTGTCCCTTATCTTTGTTTTTCTTTAACTCCTGTTACTTATTAAGGTAGGTGCAATGTTTTAAAGAAACGGCCTGTTACAGCGTTAATTCGCATAAAGGGTAGGAAAGCCAAAGGTAAGTAACCCAATACCTTCAGTAGCGAAATTCAAACGCTCCGCTACCGAGTTATTGACACGGAATCTAACACAGATTCGCGCGAAATTCAAATATTTTAGCGGCTTTTAATATTTTCTGCGTTCTGCAAGGAATTAAACAAGCGGAGAGTTGGAATAGCTTCTGCAAGTATTGGGTACACAACATACCTCTGGTACAAAGTTTGGCTAAACAGTGAGGCAGACAAGGCAAAATAATAATCAAATCTACCAGTAGTAAAAAAATCGTGTAGGAAACCAAGACATGCGTAGTGATTAACTCAATATTAATTATTTTATTTAATGACAAGATAAAAAACGGTTTTGCGACCATGTGAGCTGATTTCAAATGAATACTTACTCACCAAGTTATTGGCCACCAGACATAAAAGCTAGTTTTTATAGGATGCTTTCTACCTAGTTATGAGACAGAAATTATTAAATAACACAGAAAGAAACTACCACCCTTCCTCTGGTTCTTTTAGTCGGCTCTTACGAAAACCATGAGCAGAGATGGTGGGGTCAATTCTCACGCCACGCCTACATGGTCATGTTAAGTATACACAATACTACGTTATGCACAATTTTGCAAAAATATATACGATTTACGCCCAAACAAATTCATTCTCGCTAAAATAATGTAACCGGATTAACTCCCTCCCTAGGTTCTAAATTCTCCGGGTCCCAGAGGCCTCCACACGCTTTACGCTATCATAAAAGTTTCCGTACATGAATTCATGGAAATGAATAAAAATTATGTCAGTGAAGGGAATAAAACGATTCCACATTTAGTTCCTATTCTTGGGACACGTAGGCGTTGGAACTTCTTGAAAAGGAGAGGATTTTTAGGAGGAAACATTGAGATACTTTGGGGTACCTACGTATAATTTATTTTAGTAAGTGGGCATTTGATAAAAGGTCAAGATGCTGATTAAGATCGATAATATTTGGTTCATGATGGACATTAAATTTGTAAGCCTAAACAAACAAGTAAACGTTATACATATAACCCTTGATTGTGATCCCTTGATAACCTTTTATAACCCTTGATTGTGATCGCCAAAATGACAATTCTATGATTTTAACATAACAACGGTAGTGATGACCGGTTTGACCGCCGCCGGTTCAACGTGTCAACTTTTTATTTTTTGGCGGTTATCAATGGAAAGCTGTCAAAAAATTCTGACGAAAATTATAATAAAAACTGAACCGTGTTGAACTTCAATTAGAGTTTATTCACAAATAAAATTACAATCAAATAGTAGAAATAACTTAGAACTTTTATTTACAATTGAAACAATTGTACAGCAAACAATCTACTGGTAGCTCAACTGATCCATATCAATACCAGTCGGAAGCATCACCACGACGCTGACTGCAGATTAGAGTTGCGTTTAATTATTCAGGGCTTGGCAAATCCATGTCCGCCATTACTCAGACAACTTCAGCCAACACGTAACGAAACCATTAAAATTACAAAAACAAAACCTTTTTTCTCGGATTATCTCTAACAAAAGTCGTGATCTAATTAACCCACCCCAGCTAATTACAACCACACGGTCCTACCTCGTCTCTAATTGCAAAGTACACGGTATTGTACGGGGAAACGAACGGGAAGTCATCCCTGATTAAACTCAGCGGTTTGAGTTGGAGCAGAAAAAACGAACATTAACGTTTAAGAAGTCACCTACCTACTACTTTTGTTTTAGGCATATCTCTATCTCGATCTAAGACTTAGATCTATGGTTTTAGGTACAGGATCTTCTTGCCTCTTACTTTTAAAACCTGTCAACCTAAAACAGTTGCTTATGTTTTTTCTCATTCTGACTTATATCAACAGAAACAAAAACAATCTAAGAGGTTTACAAGTAGGTAGAAATTCTTTGAATTCAGATTCTTTATCTTAATGTTATTTTTTACTGTTAATATAATTTAAAAAGTCCGCTAGATTTAAAGTAATTAAGCACGACATTTTTTGTTTCTAAGTTGTCGATTCGTAAGAACACGTTTTCTCACTTAGGCTTTACAAGAATTTAAGAAATTATTTGTCGCCAAGTCTTTTTCCTTTTCCAGTGGTTCGTAACTCACTTTTCGAAACTGTGAAACTGGCCTTCGAGTACCTACCTAGCGTACCCTGAACATTTTGTATTCTCTACCATTCTGTCCTTTTTATAATGAAAAGATTTTAAGTTCAAAGAAAAAAAGCGCAAATTACACTTTGATTGACAGTGTTAATTTATGGTTAATTTACATGTTTAATACCCGCTTAACTTTTACTTTGGACATAATGACAACCATTTAAAAATCTAATATTCGAGCGATAGTATTTACTTAATTTATAAATCTACCTAGAGAGGCCCACCCAATAGTCCGATGACATCATGACCATAGTTGGAAATCATTCAAAACGACTCACAAAGGATCGGAATAAAAGGGGCAGTTAAAAAGGAGAGCGTGTGCAAACGGGCCGAAAATTATGAGTCGAATATTATTTAACTAAACGTGCGATGGCCAGCTTGCTGTATAATTTACGAAAATCTAAATTTTAAAATACGTTATCAAAAAGTATTGTTAGAATGCGCATGATCGTAATGGGACGGAACCTTGTCAAACTAAATGTTTTACATAACATTTCAACATTGTGACGGCCCGGTAGGACGCGCAGGACTAATAACAACATTGTTATAAGTATAAGTAGGAATGAAGCATTTTCCCGCGATAAAAAGTAGCCTATATTCATCAAGAATAATGTGGGCTTCAAATGGTAAAATAATTTTTCAAATCGGTCCAGTAGTTTCGGAGCCTATTCAATACAAACAAACAAACAATCAAATCATTCCTCTTTATAACATTACTAGACGATCACCTCGCGGTTTCACCCGCGTTGTTCCCGTTCCCGTGGGAATTCCGGGATAAAATATAGCCTATGTCACTCCCTGAAAAGTAGTGCTTCACAACGGTCAAAGAATTTTTCAAATCGGTCCAGTAGTTTCGGAGACAATTCAAGACAAACAAACAAACAATCAAATCTTTCCTGTTTATAACATTAGTATAGATTAGTATAGATAGGTTCATACTAAAACGTATAATGATAGCGATTCCGCGACAGTACCATTGTCTTAGTGAAGCGATTAGTGTAGCAAAATACGACCCCAGCTCTAAAGTGTAGCCAACGCAGTTCCCATAAAGCTCGGGTGATACCTCTGATACTCTTCCACACCGATAACCTAATGTCAAAGTAAAATCTTAATGGCCCAAAACATTTACCAAACAGCAGGGCTCATGTGAAATGACCTCGTTCCCGGCAGCCAGTAAAAATGCGATAAAACAGAGTAATTTGAACCCTAAGTACCGTAACTGGCCTCTAATGACTTTCGAAGTAAAAATGATCTTTATTGCTGGAACTTTGCAGTTTAATTTTGCTCGTTGTGAACAAAGTGTACACGGTTGTTTATTATCCGAAATGCTGGTAACACTAATTGGCCAACAATGAGCAGGTATTTTTGTATTTTTTCTAAATTGGAACTGGAACCTCTAGAGCAAGGAAAAGATCCCTGATATAATGTTAAATAGATGTTACCTCACCTAGTAGGTATTTGTCTAATACTTTCCCACTTCTGGGCAAAAGCATCCCTCATTTCTCTCCTTTGCCGCTATAGAACTATCGCACCTGTTTACCAAACTACACCTACACTACCAAAAATGCTGGTATCTCGTGCCAACCCGTTTACAAAATGTTCTAAGCCAAAGCTTACTATTCATAAAATTAATTAATCCCATCAGAAGCTCTCAACTTTTAAATTTTTTTAATTCCGCCAGCCTTCCGCAAGCCAGTAAATTAAATACCTAATTAATAACCATTTAAAACTTGTTTTCCGTGGGGCTGAAAGTTTGTTTGTGGCAACACTGTGACATCACCCCTGAGGTTGGGAATTGAAGTTTGGCCTCCAGAGGCTTGTCTGTCATAGCAAGCTTGTTATGTTGTTATTCTTGTTGTGTTGACACGTGTAATTTTGTAATACTTGTTTTTGTAACTCGTGTTAACGAGTGTGTAATTATGTTACTCGGTTATGGGGTAAGTTCGGATTGTTGTGTAAAAGCTGACAACATTACGCTAGTACGATAAACAATCTTTATTAAATAAAAAAAATTACATTAAAAAAAATAGAAATAGATTAGACCTAGTATTTACAATTATATAATTAAATATAGCTATTATTAGAAAAAAACTGGAAGGAGGAAAGGGAGGCCTTTGCCCTGCAGTGGGACCCCACGATACACTGTACTGTGACTACTTCTGTTCTGTCTTTTTGGCAAGAAGATATTTTATTTGAGAAAATTGCTGCCTTTTATTTGTGTCTGTGTGATGTTAGTAAAGCAACAAAATGTATTTCTTAATAATTCACCAAAGTATGCGGGCCGCCCGCCGCCGCCGCGCCGACTAGTTGACAAAACAGGTGTAGTCTCAGTAGTCCGTTCACAATTAAGTAGACCGGACTTCTAAGTCGTCCGACGACTCAGTAGTTCGGTTGCCTGATAGAACCGGATTTTTGAGTTGCCAGCCATTGTCAGCTTAACACCGTCTACAGTATTCAAACACTGAAAAGAACCAGCCGGGCTGTGTCACCAACTTTGGTGTATAGACTTCGTTATAGTCACTCTTACTAGCCTCGGCTCGCAGCTGTGATCGCTTTTTCCCGAGATGAAAGTAGCCCATGTCCGTTTCCGGGATACCATCTACCTCTATGCCAAATTTCAACAAGATCCGTTCAGCCGTTTACGCGAACAGACAGATTGGCAGATCGGGTTACTTTCGAATTTATAATATTACTAGCTGTTACCCACAACTTCGTTAACGTGGTTAGTAGGATACATACCTTACTAAAGGACACATCAGCGAACGAAAAAAAAGCAAATATATCTGTGACTTCCTATACACGAAGCATTAAATATTATATTATCCATAGAATGTACCTTAAGCAAGTAATTGAATTATTTCGTTTCTTTACTGGAAAAAACATTCTGTTTAATTTTAATATTTTACAAAGCAGATAATGACAACCATGACAGAGAAAGAAAGAAAATTAATAAATTAGTTCACTAGTACAGCTTGCAACTATTACAATAATTACTTAAACTTATATAAGAATATTACTATAAAACATTACTATTGTGACAAAAATAGACAACATTGCATGGACGGAGTTTTTATCTATGTTTTGGTTTCTCGTTGGACGAGAGGTGTTAATTATCAAACCCTTCTTTAAATTCTAAATCGGGGGCGAAGCCCTAAAGTAAAATAAAGTAGCCTTTTGTTAACATTAGGCATTAACATTCTAAATGTAAGCCAAATTTCATGTCGATCTGTTGAGTAGTTTTGGAGAACCTAAGTAACAAAAATTGCACATTTTACAATCTTTCGCATTTATAATACACTCGAGAGCAATGAATCCGGGTCCCTCAAAGAATCCAAAAAATCTCGGAAAGTAAGAATGCTAGGTTAATGCAATAAATTGTATTTAATAGACAATTTAATACTCCTTAAATGAAAGTATTAAAACTTCTTAGTTATTGTAAAGTTATATCATAAAAAAATCAAATTTGAAAAGGGAACACTGTCGAAGATGGAACTACGAAATTACAGGATTTGTTTTTGCTTTTGTTTGTAATCTGTCATTTATGTTGGTACATAAACCAGGTTGATAGTACTCAATATTCATTATTCAAGCTGAAATCATGTCGCTTACACTTGAAGAATGCACCAGAATACTTACATTGCGGCCGGAGTCAGCGCGATACAGCCAGGACTGTCGGTGTGTCGCTGTCAACAGTACAAAGAGTTCTCCGACGTTACGAAAAAACTGGTTCTAACCTACGCAGACCAGGAACGGGCAGAACTAGGTGTACCACAGCACGAGAAGACCGATACTTGGTGAACACCATGCTTCGAAATCGCTTTCTCACAGGAACTGAACTCACAAATCAGTTTCGACGCCTCGGAGGAAGTAACCCAAGTGCATGGACAGTAAGACGTCGGCTTGCTGAATCTAACTTAAAACCCCTTAGACCTGCAAACGGCCCTAAACTGGAGCGTGGCCATCGTATTTCAAGACTAAGATATGCCCAGAACCACGTAAATTGGAGTATTGAAGATTGGTCGAAAGTTATGTTCTCCGACGAATCAAAATTTATGCTCTACAAGCACGATGGAAGACACAGAGTGTATAGAAGACCAGGGGAAAGATTCAAGCAAGCATGCATCGAAGAAAAAGTAGCCTACGGTGGTGGGTCTGTACTTGTGTGGGCCGGAATTTCCTCTGAAAGTCGCACAGAGCTGGTGATCATAGAAAACGGCTCTTTAACTAGCGTAAGATATGTGGAAGAAATCCTCAACGAACACGTTGGTCCATTTATGGTCAATTTGGGTGAGGATGCTATATTTATGCATGACAATGCCCGACCTCATACAGGTAGGATTGTGAATGACTACCTTCAAGAGATGAACATTACTTGTATGGAGTGGCCAGCGCGCAGCCCGGATATCAACCCGATCGAGCATGCTTGGGACGAGCTAGGGAGATGCGTAAAACAACGAAACCCTCCCCCAATCACGCTTCCTGAGCTCAAAATTGCTCTCACAGAGGAATGGGAGAATATTGCCCAAAATCGTATAAGGAACTTGGTGTACAGCATGCCAAACCGCGTAAACGCAGTAATGGAAGCACGAGGAGGTAATACAAAGTATTGAAATTCAAGAAAATCGTCATAAAGTTCAAAAATTTCATGTTTCCTATTTTTGTTTTAAGGAGAGATCAGCAGTTTTTTTTCTTTATGTAATTTTGTGTAAATAAAATGTATGGTGACTCATATTTTTTTAACTTTCATTTAAGGAGTATTAAATTGTCTATTAAATACAATTTATTGCATTAACCTAGCATTCTTACTTTCCGAGATTTTTTTGATTCTTTGAGTGACCCGGATTCATTGCTCTCGAGTGTATTTTGAATGACTCGGTTTGATGAACGTGATGATGTCCTTCTAGCCGCGACCAGGCTAGTCACAACGGATGCTGATGCGCAGGACATGTTATAGTGCCCAAGTGTGTGCACAAACACCGGTGCACCGGCTTGACGTGTTTTCCGAGCCACGGTGGTGAATAAAATTAATACCTAGAACACCCCCGGAACAAATATCTGCTGATAGTTGTCCCGAGGCGAGAATCCAACCCGCAACCTCCTGCGTCGCAGCCGGACACTCACCCGCTGCGCCACAAAGGCCGTCGACAATTTATTAAAACCTTGTCGTTTAGAAAATAACACAAAAATGATATTTGATATTTGATTTCTTAACACAAAAATGATCTTACTAGATCCCTATTATCTATTTGACGGCTCTAGAAAATGTGTAGTTCTGTAGAAAACTGATAGTTTTGAATAGTTGATGGTGTACTAAAATGGTAGAGCAAACGAAAAATAGAACATAACCTATTCATTCCTACCTTCTTACCCCTTAATCAATAACCTAACAAACTTCATTCAAACTAACTTCATCAAAGCCACAGCCCCACAAAGGCAGTCATTAACAAAAGTGAATGTAACTTAATTCCCCGTCAATCTAGTGATTTTCTACTCACCGCGCCATTGTTTTCAGAATGGATTTCAGCCAGTTCGGGCTTTTTGAGGCGTTACTCCTGAAAACTGTTCTAATTTAGCGAATACTACGATTTCAATCAAGTTGTAACCCAATTTTGAACACGATTATGACAGATATTGACAGATTGCTCGGAATCAAAAATTTCCACCCACACGATATTCATGTGGTTTGGTTCCAAGAACATTTATGCCAATAAGGCGTTTAAGTGAAAAATAAATAAATTGTTGTAGTAAAAGAACAACACTGACGTCACAACAAAAGAGGGCGCTTTATCGTGTACCTACCTAATATGTATCTGTCAAATGAAAATAGCATACCCTGTATTGGCCAGGCAAACTTTGATATGATATCTCTCCGCGAAATATAAATAAGTAAAGAGGGTTTTTTTGCTTTTTGGAAAACGCCTTATTCGAATCCAATTGTGTGCCATAATAGCCAAAATTGGCTCATATTGGAAAAGTATTCGATAAATTTCGATTTTTAACCATTTTGGCGTACGATCGTTCTTCAGGAATAACACAACTAGCTTTTAGGCATTTTTCAGGTATTCATTACCGGTTCTATTGTCAGTTTGCTTCCGCTGCTGACTGTACAGTACACGTGAAATGAAAAAGTTTATTCCGCGCCAATCCAGGTTCTAGTCATGAGATGCAAACGAAAAAATTAACCAAAAAAAATATATTGACATACGCCAATTGAAGAATATTTTTCTAAAACTTCCTATTGATTGTACACTACACTTTTTTACTTTAAATAACTAAGGTTTAAATAACTAAGGTTAAAAATGTAAATCAGTTGAAATAAAGGCTTTTTAATCTATTTATCGAATTTGCGTAAGATCGAGGCTCAGTTCAGTAGTAGCGTGTACCAACCCACCCACATGGCTTTCATTACCGGTTCTATTGTCAGTTAGCTTCCGCTGCTGACTGTACACGTGAACTTAACTTAACGATGGAGGCCGACGGTATGCGCAAGGTTCTGGCGGCACAAAACTCAGAGTACAAGGTCAACTCGTGGAAGTTGATTCGCGTCGACAGGCGGGAGGGAGGGGAGAGCCCCGGAACTCACCTGCTTCTCCGCATTCCCGAGTCGGACATCGAAACTGCAAAGCGTCAGGACCGTCGGCTGTACTGGCTGTTCGGAAATATCTATCTCCATATCCTGGAGAAAGATACTCCGAATAGCGAGGGCAGAGGCGCTACTGAAGCTTTCCCCACCAACCCCGAACCTAACCTAAACCCTGGACCCAACCCCAACCCTGGTCCTAAGCCCAATCCCTCTACGGGACACATGGCTGACCCTGGCCCACAGCCCGGCCCCAGCTCGGGACACGCGGCGTGCCCTTCTCCGGCCCCACCACCACCCCAAGAGCCGGACCCGATGGACATCCAGGATCCACCGAACTCTGTATCCGAGGAGTGCTTTCTCGATTCGGAGGGGAGCGACAGTAGCGAATGCGACCTCGGCTCCTCTCCAATCAAGCGCTCCTCCTAAACCGACCTTACCACCATCTGATCCACAACCCCCCGCCACACCCTACATCCAGGCCAACCTCCAGCATAGCCTCACGGCTAGCGCGTCTCTACGCAGAATGCTGGAGGAACATCCCGAATCCGTGGCCCTCATCCAGGAACCGTGGATCAGAAAAGGCCAAATCTGTGGCCTCAAAATACCAGGAAGCAAGTTGCTCGCGAACACAACTGTAAGCAACCTTAGAACCTGTATTGTTGTTCCGCGCACCGCTAAAACACTTCTAATAACTGAACTCTGTTCCAGAGACCTAACTGCTGCTAGACTATACCTATCTCCCAACCACAACAGCTCAATATCACAAATAGTCCTAGCATCCGTCTACCTACCAAGCGATGAAGCAACACCCACACCCGACCTGACGGCCCTGATTGAGTACTGCGAGAGGGAGAAACTCGAACTCATTATCGGGACCGACTCGAACGCACATCACACGCTGTGGAACAGCGCCAGGTGCAACGACCGAGGAGATGAACTGGTAAATTATCTTATATCAACTAACCTTCTCCTAATAAACAGAGGCTCGAAATCAACTTTTGTAACATCTAGAGCCCAAACAATAATTGACTTAACACTATCAACTACACAGATCTCTGACTTCATCAAGGACTGGCATGTCTCTGACGAAGCCTCATGTTCAGACCACAGATGGATAAGATTTAACCTTGAAATAACACTACCTACACCGCAACCTAGGCGCATGCCACGCAAAACAGACAAAACTAAATTCCTTAAATTAGTCAAATCTGAACTCGCTGGAACGCCTAACCCCCCTAAACATATAAAAACCGATGATATTGACCTCTACATAAACCAACTAACACACATTCTTACCAACAGCTTTGAACAAGCCTGCCCGCTTGTCTCGCCCAAACAAGGGACAAAAGGACAATGGTGGAGTCCCGAACTGCAGAGACTCCGACGCAAAGTAAGGAAACTGTTCAACAGAGCTATAAACACCAGACAAGACGAAGACTGGGAGTCGTACCATGATGCAAAAAGGAACTATAAAAAACATATACGCACAAGGAAAACAGAATGTTGGGAAAAATTCTGCACCAACATAGAAAGCAACAGCCAGGCCGCCCGTATCAAGAACATCCTAACTAGCGTGCCGGAAAACACTCTGGGATGCCTTATCAAACCAGACCTTACCTACACCAAAACGGACGCTGAAACCAGCGAAGTGCTTCTGAACACACACTTCCCAGGCTGTCAGGTAACAGACACCCACAAATGGGAGGAAATTTCAGAGCAAACGCCCACCGATATAGACTGGACCACAGCCCGCAATATGATAAACCGCGATAAGGTACTCTGGGCAATCAACAGCTTCCTTCCCTTCAAATCACCTGGTCTGGACGGAATCTTCCCAGGTATGCTCATATGGTGCAGTAACATACTCGCGGACCACCTCGTCCGAATCTTCAGAGCGTGTATTGCCCACAAGTACATACCGCACCAATGGAGGGAGGTGAAGGTGGTATTTATACCCAAACCTGGAAGAAGTGACTACACCCTACCAAAATCTTTTAGACCCATAAGCCTGACATCATTTCTTCTCAAAACACTGGAAAGGCTATGTGACAGAGAGATAAGAAACAACACACTCTCACAAAACCCACTACATCGGCATCAACATGCCTACAGCAAGGGCAAATCAACAGAATCCGCTCTACACAGCGTAGTATCACGGATAGGAAGCGGACTAACGCTAAAACAACCAACCCTGGCGGCCTTCATTGACATCGAAGGAGCCTTTGACAAGACCAAATTCACCAGCATCTACAGAGCACTCACTAAATATGGTGTCGCGCCGACCCTAGCAGAGTGGATAAACAACATGCTCAGATATAGAGCAATACAAGTCACCATTAATGAAACCACAAGAGGTGTAGTAGCCAGAGGCTGCCCCCAAGGCGGCGTACTCTCGCCCCTACTATGGAACATAGTTGTTGACGAACTCATCCGTAAGCTCAACGGCCACGGACTAGTGACCGTGGGATATGCGGATGACCTCGCGATCCTAGCAACCGGATGCTTCGAGAGCACACTATGTGACTTAATAAGAACCGCCTTCAAAACTATCGAAACATGGTGCACTGATCATGAACTATCAGTCAATCCCACAAAAACAGAACTGATAATGTTTACCAACAAACGAAACTTGGTAAACCTGAGACTACCAAAACTATTCAACACCGAAATAACCCTGAAAAACGAAGTCAAGTATCTAGGGGTTATACTAGACAGTAAACTCTTGTGGAACAAGCACCTTGACTATAAACTACAACGAGGCACAGCAGCCTTCTACCAATGCAGCAGGATGCTGGGGAAAACATGGGGTCTCTCTCCAAAGATAACCATGTGGCTATACACTGCTGTCATCAGACCGATACTAACATACGGAGCCATCGTATGGTGGACCAGAACCGAGCTGAACACGGTAATAACTAAATTGCAACGATTCCAAAGATTAGTGTGCTCGGCGATAACAGGCTGCATGAGAACCACACCGGGCGCCGCCCTAGAGGTGATTTTGGACCTAGCGCCACTAGACTTATATATACAACAAGAGGCTACTATGTCGGCTTTGCGACTACAAAATATGGGACACTGGGGGACCACAGATAGTCCGCACGCCCAGATCCTGGACAGGGCTTTAGCCTACGAACCTCTTCTAGCGGCCCCTTGTGACAGAATTCCCAGCAAACCAATACAAAACAAACACTACCAGATACAACTACATGAAAATCAAAGAGATGAATCAGGCCCACACGAAGTAAGAATATACACGGACGGCTCCAAGACCGACACGGGCACGGGAGCAGGGATTCACTCAATGGATCTCAATATCAATGTATCGATGACCTTAGGCAAACACAGCTCCATTTTCCAATGTGAATGCGCAGCTATAACCGAGGCAGCCACAGCTGTGCTAAGAAGGGATATAGACAACCAGTGCGTGCGTATCCTATCTGACAGTGCTGCTACACTCACGGCCTTGGCAGAACACAGCTGCAACTCCAAGATCGTGTACGAATGTCACTTGGCACTTGAGAGAATTTCCTGCAGAAACAGGATAACCCTTCAATGGATCAAGGGGCATAGCGGATCACTCGGTAACGACGCCGCCGATGAGTTGGCACGGAAAGGTTCGGAGACGCCGATAATAGGCCCACCTCCGCTCCTTCCCCTACCATTCTCCCAAATACGAACATGGATAAGGCTTAAAACTAGAGAACAACACACCGAACGATGGACACACCTACAAGAGTGCCGCCAGGCAAGAGCAGCCCTTCCAGCTGCATCACCAAGGCTAACTAAGCGCCTACTGAACCTGACCAGAATGGACCTACGCGTCCTAGTGGGGACACTCACAGGACACTGCCCACTAAATAAACATCTCTTCACCATCGGAGCGACAGACAGCCCTCTCTGCAGGGGGTGTCTCAGTGACGAAGAATCAGCTGCTCACGTAGTCCTGGAATGCGAGGGAGTAACAGCGCAACGACACGAAATCCTCGACCACCCGAGGTCACTCCGCGAAGCCTGCGAAGATCCCAGGAAGATTCTGCGCTTCTGGACGGAGCTAGGCTGGTTACACTAGCAGAAAAACACGCACAACGGACCAAACCGAGTCTAAGTGCGGAAAATAGAGTACACAATACAATACAATACAATGTACACGTGAAATGAAAAAGTTTAGTCGTGTCCGAATTTCGGGACGAGCTTTAGGAAGATGCGTTGGCGAAATTTGTTAGGAGTTTTTACTTATTCGACCGCACATGTTGATGTTACGGCTTTTTTGATGACGCGGGGATTTGCGGGGGTCTGATGTTTTGAGGTTATGAAAAAATCTTTATAGATAAACTTTTATGTCGACGACCGATGAGACGCGACCGAGGTCCGCCTGCGACGCAGGAGGTTGCGGGTTCGATTCCCGCCTTGGGACAAATGTTTGTACGATCTGCAAATATTTGCTCCGAGTATTCTGGGTATTTTCTATGTATTACTTTGCCCGTGTGGATATCATACAAATTTCAGAAATTTATTGGACAACTAGGGATAGTTTTGTAAAAATAAAAAATACTTGATTCATTATTTACTTTATAGTTTATTTATACCAAGTTTTGAGTAAATCGAAAAAAGAATATTAATTTTCCATAGAAACTTTATCACCCTTTTTAACCCGCTCAGAGGTTAATTTTTTAAAATTGGTTTTTGTGTTTTTCTTAAACCTAAACTAGCTAAATACCAAATTTCATTTCAATCAGTAAAGTAGCTACGAAGATACTTGGTAACAGGCATTTTTGGTGTGAATTCTAATAATTTTTGTAGAATGTAGTATATTGTATTAAGTACATATATCAGTCATCTAGTACCCATAACACAAGCTCTGCTTAGCTTGTTGGGGCTAGATGATGTTGTGTGGATTGTCCAGCATTATTTATTTCTTTATATCCTAAAGTTTAGCTGATAGGGATAGAGTTGTGCGTGTATATCGGTTGGCTTCCATGTTTATTTTATATTTTGAGGAATAGCAAACAATTACATAATAAAACCGACCGACGCATCCAGCATTTACGGAGTGGTAGTAAAAATATCACCTACTTTTAATTTTTATTTTTTTAAGACCGTTAATGCACTGTAATGTGCCTATGAGTAATAAATGATTCACTTAATACTTATAGGCACATTTCACTGTATTCATTTAAAATTAATAAAACTTTAGACACTTTATGACACTAATTCATTTTGCAGTGAGATTCCAGGATGCATGTACATAGTACCTATTAGCCAAGCTGTTTAACCACAGCTGTGAGTGTAACTGTACATGATGGCAAAAAAAATCACATCACACTAATATTATAAATGCGAAAGTTTGGATGGATTGATGGATGTTTGTTACCTCTTCACGCCAAAACTATTGAACGGATTTCGCTTACTTTTTATCCCATAAATCAGTTTCCGTGGGATAGAAATCACCTTTCAACGTTTCCATGGAAACAACCTAGTAAATAACCTACCTAGTAATAACCTAGTAAATGATTAAATTAATTTTAGTCCCTTGCGGTATCCGCGATCGGTCACTATAATTTTTACAACACTAAGCCGAGCACTTTGTCGTTTCTTCGATGATAGTTTGTCCTTCAGAACCAAAGACGTACTGACAAGACAATTTCAATCAAGTAGGATAATAGGTTACTTGATATAAATTGGCCGTGATTTGCCGAGTAAAAGTCGTAGCACACGTATCAACTCGGAAAAGGATCGTCACCGTATCAACTCGAGCTGTTGAGTATTAGTTAAAACTCCCTACTGCAACGCACACTAATCGGAATCGTAACGTAATCGCCTCGCCTCGGGACAAGCTCACGAACCGCGGTGCGGTGCGTGGTCGACTTGCTGTTCCCACGCTAACGGTTCTCCGTACCCTAGCTTACGGTTCTCCGTACCCTAGCTTACGGCTCTCCGTACCCTAGCTTACGTCTCTTCGTCCATGCCCCTCCCGCGGTTGAACACAAAATGATTGAACTAGCCGTCAACCACCGGTTGGCGAGCCGTAAGCGCGGCGTCTCGCCTAGCCGTAGCCGAGTCGACATATCGGAGCTTCTGATCCGCTTTGGTTTCCTGCTTACGTTAGGTTGACGACTGTTTGACGGCGACGCGAAAGGCGATACGGTTACGATCCCTTTCCGAGTTGATACGTGTGCTTCGACCTTAACGCGTCCACAGGCAAAACTATAACAATACTACCTACTTATCTAGCATACCTAACGAAGCTCACCATTACCGAAAACTCTTTAAGTTCAAATAATTAAATCAAACGGCGAACTCAGAGGTCGAATATTAAACTCATTACAAAAGCAAATTACCAATAATTTTCTTGAAAACTTCTTATAATAAATCAGACTGAAATGAAGCATGAAGCTCGAAGTTATAATGAATCGCGAAGTTATCGGGGCTTATAACTTCTGAGGTGGAAATTTGAAACAAACATTTGTAAAGTGTGATCAAACCAGAAACTAGTGTGAATTCGGGTGTCACCAAAACTAAACTAAAATAATTTGAGAACACTAAAAATGGCCATCCTTTTCGAACGAATAAAAGGGATGGACATCATTTTTTAACCCCCGACGCAAAAAGAGAGGGGTGTTATAAGTTTGACGTGTCTGTATGTGTATCTGTGTATCTGTCTGTGGTATCGTAGTTCCTAATGGGATGAACCGATTTTTGTTTAGTTTTTTTTTGTTTCATCAATCATCAGCCAATAAACGTCGGCAGGTTTTTAACATTTTTAATTTTGTGTTGTATTTCTGTCACATTGGTATAATAACAAAGAATTAATTTGATTTGTTTGTGCAAACAGACCTACACCCTTTCTACAGTTTAAAACAACATAAACATACCTATAAATGTAAGCCCGCAAGCACAAAATGGTTTAGGTTTGTTTTGGCGACATCTGAATTCGCTAGTGTTACATCCTACTTAACTTATCCTACTAATAACCTAATATTATAAAGCCGAAAGTTTGTGAAATATGAATTTTTGTTAACTAGGATCTCCAAAACTACTGTACAGATCAAGATGAAATTTGGCATACACTTAGAACGTAGCCTAACTTAAGCAATAGGCTCCTTATTATACCGAAAATACGCGTGCGAAGCCCCGGACAGAAGCTAGTTACGAAATATTTTAAACTAGCTGATCCGGTAGACGTTGTCTGGTCTAAGAAAACCAAGCAAAAACACTTCAAAACTGAAAAATAGGTACCTACCTATAACCGTTCCAAATTTTCTGAGCTAATATGTAATTAAGTAATATTACAGCGACTCTCTACAGTTCACAGAATACATTGGAAGTATTAATATCGTTGTCTTTAATTGTTGGTGTTTGAGTAACGAACGTGTAATTAACGAATAACGTGAACCGTGAAGTTTTCGTTGGAAGGAACGTTCTTGATGTTCCTTTTTTATGCTGTCACTTCCGAAAACCGTCATGTTTCCTCATGTATGAATTTTGTATAGGTACCATTAGAATAGGCAGTGTGCATGTACGATTTGACTTCTTTTTTGATGGCAACATACGAATTTTACGTGATCAGCGAATTTTTGCGTGGAATGTCAGCTGTTATATAGAGGTAGAGATCCCTCGCGTCTACATCACAAGTTACTAAACTTAGTTAGAGCGAGGAGTTGAACCAAATGGAGAAATAGGTCTAAAACACAAATGTACTTTACCTATAATTTATGTTATATGTAAGACCTTGAGAAATAAACGAAACGATTTATTATTATTATTATTATAAAGTTTACAATACGACAGCTGTCATCCATTCTGATGATTTAAGAAAGTATTTTTTGGGATTCATATTTAATTTCACAGTTGCTTCAATTTCGGGTTAGCGAACAAATGTTTTTCAGAGTTCCAGGTTTGAATGGTTTCTTTGCATGAATAAATGAAACAAATTAAGTTGATAAAATATGGATTCAAATTACTACGTGTACATCTGCCATCAGAAAATGGCCTCATTTTCGCAACCAAACCCGATGATCGACAGAGAAAAATCTCGCTGGCCGGTGCTGTCAAAACACAGTTCCAAAAAATTCGAAACAGTTAACCTGTAAAACCACACCTCAAACAGCAATTACCTGGAGCGTTGCAATCCAACGATCCATCCACAAACGTGAGCCATTTATTCGCTCCAAAACGTGAAGTTAAGGTTAAGTTTAAGTTACCTTAGCTGGTTGGGTTCCCAAAGGACATATTCTAACAGGACTTTCTGCATAAAGATGAAAGGTAACTTGGGGTTCTTATTTCACCTTGTTCTCTATCGCTTACATCAGCGGCTCTCAAACTTTTTTAGCGGCGGAACTCTTTTGCCATTCATTCTAAGAAGTTTACGTGCAAGGTGGTTACTATTCTAGAGGGCATTCTAAAGGCATTCTAAAACGATCCTCACATAGGATTGAGGGTATGTTTTTTATTTTATAAGCCCTTTTGCCCTCTATGCCTTAGCCTTATTCAATTAAAGGTTTTTTACACTGAGTTTAAGACAAAGCACAGCATAAACAAAACACGACTTGATGCCTCAGGCCTCAATGCAAACAATGACGACCTAAAACTCCATTGTAACATGCAGCTCTTTAAAGGAATAACTTAAAGCTTTTCATTGTGTTAGAATTTCGAATTCGGTACCCTAAAACGGAGTGAACAAATCATGTTCAGCTGGGTGTGAGCCGTCGCCTGAGAGCGGTTGATAACTAGATTTGACTGCATTTGTCATGCTGGAAACAAGAACTTTTTACTATTTTCACTATTTTTCAGGCTAACTTTAACTCTTGCTGATGTGGAACATTGTGGGGAAAAGCTACTGTAATAAATCTCTGGAAAAAGGTTGCTTTTGGGGTTGAATTTTTCTATGAGGAAGACATTTGACCGAAAGCGCTTGTGTTGATTAAAACTGTCACCAAAATTGCGTGAGGTTTGGTAAGTTTCGTGTTTGAGCATCATTTTAGCCACATTTTTAAGATGTTGATTTGAGGTCTCTGTGAGTGATCTGCAGGTGATCTGACTGGCGTAATATTTTACCCATTGACTTTATTACGCGAGAAAAATAAATAGTTACGCCCCAGCAGTTAACTTTTACTTTAGCTTTGAAGCTCCAGGAATAAATCATATTTTACATCTCATTAAAATTAGTCCTGATTCTTCTTTTATCCGTTACAGCGTTCCTCGCAGCTTCTTAGTTGAAAGATAAATTATTCAGAAACCCAAAGACCCAACCACCCATTTGGCAGCCCTGCATCATTACCCAAGCGTTTACTTAGTAGCTCGTAACGCATTATGGTTGTGCCAAATTGAATTTGAGCCTGAATTTTTAATACACCCCATTTGGGGATCACTGCACAGCGCTGCACCCTGCCGCACCCCATTTGGCAGCACTTTGCATAGTCAAATTGGCAATTAAGCTGGTCCGGCCGCAACAGACACTTCGTGTGTATACACGTTACATGGGACCGCAACAAAGACCGTACTGGCAAAGGCACTGGCTTGTATATTATAGTCCTCTGTCGCTTTTAAATAGACTTTCTCGAAGGTCACTTTCAGTTTGTTACTGGTGCACATTACACACACTTACATGTACATTTAGTACCTTCTAAGAAATCAAATAATATCCGTCACTCTAACGTACCAGCTATTCTCGAATCGAATGGTCTGTTGCGTGACGATGGTAAAAGGCCGGGACGGTATGACACTGGTCCCATGGGAGTTGGGGAATGGGGAGGCCCATTGTGTGGGACGCTACATGCGTCGACACACTTGCGCCTTCTCATCTTCTCAGGACATCCGTGAGAGAGGGTGCGGCGGCAGATTAGGCCGAAAATCTCAAGAGGCGCAAATATGCAGGTCTCGACAGAGCCAATACATCTGGTTTCCTTGGAGTCGAGACCCTAGTTGCGTGAGGTCCGAAGGCTTTTCGGGCTTTTAAAAAATTATCTGAGCGTCTGGTTGAAGGGACGCGTGATCCGAGAGCTGGTGAGTATCTGGCGCAGCGCATCAGTATTGCCATACAGCGGGGCAATGCAGCCAGCGTCTTGGGGACGCTACCGATTGGTTTTGATATGGATCATTTGAGCTACCTGTAGATTGTTTGCAACAGTCTGCAGTTAGCTCAATTGTTTCAATTGAAAATACTAGTTAGTATTTGTGTACTCTAAGCGGACAAGACAGCTTGTACACAGCGGGTAGGAAACCAGAAACTGGGCTCGTTATGCAGTGGCCCAAATGCGAATTGATCGTGAGGAGGTAACATTGTAGATGCTCTTCAGGGGTATTTTAATCCATTCGATTCGTTTCCGAATCGAAAACGTCGGATTCAAATTCGATTCCGATGGATCTATAAAACGCTATTTTGATTTTGCCTCGATCATCTGATCGAAATAAGGAGCTTCTCCTCATTGACATGGCCATTGGTCAACAGATTTGCTTCGGATTTTCGATCATCAAACCGAGGCGATATCAAAATAGCCTTTTATAGATCCGTCGGAATCCGATTTTTCGATTCGGAAACGAATCGAATGAATTAAAATACACCTGCAGAAAAGCTTTCTATGGGCTTTTCAGAGAAAAGGGGAGTAAGAGAACTTCTAAAGCAAATATCACACGTTGTTGTCACATAATCTAAAATTTTTATACAAATTCGCTTTAGTTTCCGTTGCCTAACCGAAAATACATAATTTCTGTTCAGCGACAAAATAAACATCTAAGTTTATACAGGGTGTTTGGTGGATGGTCCGACAAAAAAATGACAGTTAGCTGGGTTCATTTTGCAACACTTTTTCCATATAAACTTTTTGCCTAAGACTTAACACGATTTTTTTTCTTAGGAAATTCCTAAAACCGTGCCTTTTTGACTTAATAACTTTTGATTCAAACCATACACCCTGTATAATGAATCAGCTCCTGGCCGCGGCTTCGAATAAAAGCCGTAAAGCCTATTTTCGTCCTAGGGTTACATTCTACCTCCCTGCCAAATTTAATTAAGATCTGTTCAGCCATTTCGGCTTTCTGTTCCAGTAATTTATTATTAAGAAAATTTTCTTACTCATGTCAAACTTATACATAGGCGTAAAATGGTACCAGATATACAACATCGATTTTTAATTTTAATATTATAAGCTGCTGCCCGCGGCTTTGCACGCGCTTTTTAAGTAGCCTATGTACGTCCCCGAAACACCATCAACTTCCCTGCCAAATTTCATTAAGATCCGTATAGGCGTAGAAAGGTAGACACCCACACAGACAGACAGCCGGCACCACACAGACTACTTTCAAATTTATGATATTAGTATGAATTGAAAGGAACTGTGTTACTGAACTTAGGAACTGTGAGCTTAGAATTTGCACCACCCCAACTCTTCCCGCGGGTGTCGTAAGAGGCGACTAAGGGATATGCACCTGGGGCGGGCAGCAGCGCCCCTTGCAGAACAATTCTACCACCGAACTATGCACTTATGGGCATTATCCCCATGTGATAAAAGCCAATAAGGCGCTTATCAGGGGGACGCCTACGTCCAGCAGCGGACCGATACAGGCTGTTGAGGTTAAGATTGAGGAAAGGAACTACATATGACAGGTTTTAACAGGTTTTAGTTGCGAATAAGCCTGACATTTTCATATAATTTAAAACACCGCCTCAGAATATGAGTGGTCCAATATTAATATCGAACTTGAGCTCCGAAAAGCTATTTTAATAAAGCTCCGACAATATCTAACAATGATGGACGATCATGAACCGAACCTATATCTACGTAGATTACCATGTAGGTTCATTGTACTGAGATTGATTGGTTTCACACGCTTAGAACGGATTTATGATTTGGGTACGACTTCTACTGAATAATGAATGAGGCCTTTTCTTAATGTCATAAAATAGTTCGACCAGAGTACAAGAGCAAAATTAAAAATTGTAAAAGCCCCCCGACAGATTTTTATGAAACATGGCTAAGAACACTCGGAATAAAATTATCTATGACACAAAATAATTAAAACGAAAATCGATTCATCCGTTTGGGAGCTACGATACCACAGACCTCTGTCTGTGGACACACATACACAGACAGACACGTCCCGCCAACTATTTTTCGCACATTACTCTTTTGCGGTGGAAACCCTTGGCTTGAAAGTTGAAATGATATAGAACGATTTTATTTATTTATTTATTTATATACTTGATTGGACAAAGCCCTTTTACAGCAGCCAATATTATTTGACCTTGACACATACTTTTGCTAATTTGTATTTTAATATGGTAGGTTCATACTCACTTTACTTTATTTTTGTTTATTTTGACAAAGTCCATAAACAGCTGCTTTTTTATTGACATTTGTTGACATGTATCTTAATTTTATAATTTTATTTCTGACATTATAATTGTTATTTTATAATTATGTATTTAGATAGGAATAACTGTCTGTCTGTTTTTTTTTGGTTTGGTTCTGCTATAATCCTTTATGGTGTTTCCTTCCCTCTCAAAAATCTTGTGGGTGTCATAATTGAATATTATGTTTAATTAATTATGCAATATTAGTAAATTAGATTTCATCGACATCAAATGTTTATAAATTGTACCTACGGTGGAATAAATGAAATGAAATATAACTTAACGTAAAAGACAATTTCATGATTCCTACATTACAACTAGTTTTAAAAACAGCTAGATACAAAGCCACACAAAGCTCTGAAACCGAGACTCCGACTTTCTCGTCTAGTTTAAAACAAGTACCATTCTATCAACACATCAAAGTACAATCTCTGAATCTCGTCTCACCGACCCGCCCCGGGTGCTGTAAGACTCATCTCGAGACATAAATGAGATAAGGGAATTGTCTGGTACTTACAAACACAGATACAAAGATTATACGGTAATATAATTATAATATTATATTATTTTAACGGTTTGAGAGTAATATAATTGTAATATTGCCGTGTTTGAGTGGTAGTTAGTGAGCTTGGGAATAAGCGAGGTTATTGCTGACAGAAAACTTAAGGTTTTGCTTTAAAATGAAAGGTTTTAGCGTTTTTGTTGAAGTTTGGTCGATTTTCGTTTAAAGGTATAATTTGTCTGTACTATGAATTTAGTCGAACGAATTATAAAATTTTTGATGGACTAAATTTGATTAGTCACCAAGAAAAGGAATGTAACACTTAAAAAAACAACACGTCGCTATGATCTCGTACTTTACGATATCGAATAGGTACCTACAAGATCGACTTTTTTAAATGGATTTCATGAAATCCGTACATATTCTAATCGGAAATATTCCCCAAATCCGATTATCTCAGATATTAATCAAGGGGCCAGTTATAGTACATGCTCAGTCTTTATTTCCAACTGGCCTACTGAGAAATATAAATCAAATCCTCTGGGATCCAACTTTACGCTCTGTCATCATTCTCATAAGGATCTTAAGGGCGGCCACCCGCGTTCAAAATACCCTCAAATCTCTACAAAATTGAGTTACTGCCCTAAATCTTAACAGGGTCCTTAACGAGCAAGTAAATCAACGTTATTTTGAGGGAACGCCTCAAATATGTAATGACTTTTACGATGCAAGTGGAGGGTATTATTGGTGAGGAAAATACAGGCTTAGGTTTCAAGTTAACAGACGAGGTCTGATGAAACGTGGGGTTAGAAGGGCTAGTCCTCCGTAGTAATATTGAGCAAATTGCAATCAATCATAAACGTTGGTATATGGATAATTTAACATCTAGATTTTTTATTTAATAGTTTTTAACTAGATTGTTTGCGACAGTCTGCAGTTAATTCAACTGTTTCAATTGTAAATAGACTAAAAATCAAACTAGTTCTAATTTTTTTCTATTCAATAATTACTTTGATTAATTACTTATTCATTTATTTATTGTAATTTTTTGGTTATTAAAGATAATAATTAGATTAATAGGTTTATGATTAATAGGTTTATGATTAATAAAATGTAATAAATGGACTGGAGATGGAGAGGCCTTTGTCTACTACACACATAGTGATATCCACGGTTGATATCCCTCAACAGCCTATTATGGTCCACTGCTGGACGCTGGCCTCCCCCTGATAAGCTCCTTATTGGCTTTTATCTCATGGGGGTGTAATGCCCATAATCCCCACGCTAAGCAAGCGTTTGGGGATCGCAGTTCGGTGGTAGAATCGTTCTGCAGGGGGCGCTGCTGCCCGCCCCCGATGAATATCCCTTAGTCGCCTCTTCCAACAGCCGCTGACACCACACGCAACGGTAGATTTAAAAATCAAAAAGGTAAAGGCGTAAGAAAGAGTGTTTTTGGAAGATAGCGAGAATCGAGTCGAACTTTTTACAGAACTTAATGAGCACATTACGTAATCCGCAACCAAAATTCAGAAATAGCAAAGCTCGGTAAGTATTACTCTCTCGGTAAAAAAACAGCCAAATTTTGCGCAAATAACTCTAGATAAGAGAGCTTTGGTCAAGTTACCATAGACATACAAACAAACAACTCTCTGACAGTTGTGTTTCTAAGTTTCTAAATAGAATTCCTCGTAGTTCCCACTTGACCTACTGGTGGCTCTCTCGAGACGAGGCTATGTTATTATCTCAACTATTAGATCAAGACGCTCCAGTTCTGTATATTCAGCAGTTTTGTAAGAAAATAAAAAGTGGTTTTATCTAGTTTCTCGAGTTTAGGATTCCGGTGCCAGAGAGGAAAGGGAACCGTATTCTACTCTTGTGCTATACCGCAACCGTCTTTCTGTCATAGCGAATTTTCGCCGATTTTGTGTCTCATGTAGGTATAATCTTTGAAGTAAATTACGGGTACTGATGAAACTAAAATAAGGAGGAGGAAAAACAACTTTCAATCCAATAAAAAATAAACACCTCCACTTGAGAATCTATTTGGTATAGCACTTTTTGAAAACAGGCATATTTCGCTTAAAACTAAACACAGGACATTTTTGTCCTAAAAGAATATCATATAAAAACAAACAGGAGGACAGGAACAAAGTTCCGGGCTTTCACTAGTTTGCGAAAATACGTAGGCCGTCGGATAAAACTGTTGTAAACGTATTTTGTTCTATACAAAAGTTTTCCGTTCCTTTGTACGAACAACTTTTAAAAGAATTGTCTAGGCCCAGATGAGATGTAGCAGATGTATACAATATATTCGTATATGCAGCGAGTTTAATACGTTTATTAGAACATGGATCGTGGGATAATGTGTCTCATAATATGCACTGCAAGTATGAAAATATAAAATAATGGATGAATAAGGTGTCCTGGATAAAAAATATTGCTCTATTTAGTCCGTCAGTTAGATTGTCAGACTGGACATATATTTTTTCTACTGTCAATCAAACAAAAAAATGACAAAAATAAACTATAACGGGCCATAATATCTTCATAATTTTTTGTTTAATCGACAAAAGACAAATTGCTTGTCCAATATCTTCTGATAATCTAATTGAAGGACAAATTAGAATTTTTAGGACACTAGTCTTTTTTCGTGTTGTTTTTTTGAAAGCGAAATGGACAGACTCTACACCACATTGGCGTTTACTTTTCTTCTCGAAAAACGACACAGTTTTCCAATTTTTTTGTCTATCGTTGGTAGGTACTAAAGTAAGATTTTTGTCGCTTCTGAATAAGAACAGCTTTCATCTGTGACCATCCTTATAATGCCTACCGTAATAGCTCTAAAATGCGGGATGCAAAATAAAAATCTGGCTCATTTTATTGCCGGGATAATAAAGAGCTTCGCCGAGCTAAATGTGGAAAATGATTTTATGGTTATTTTTACTGAAGTACAGGCCCAGTCTGGCAACATTTTTTTATCGCTTTAAAGTAAAAAAAAATTGAGTTTTAAGTTAATTCAATATGTCTACTCCACTTCGTTGAGATTTAGCTCTATATAGATAGACATTCTGCATTTATCATAAGTACAGGTCGAGCCATATAATTAGGGCCGATTTTTCAATTCTCAGTTAAGTCGTCGAATAGCGAATGGCTTAAGTATATGGCTTGATAAAATATTAAATAAATTAGAAAAAAAATTGGATGATTTTTTTTCTCTAGTTTGGCGGATGCATTTTCAGCAGTATAATGTATGTGTGACTAGTTTCTACCCGCGGCTTCGCACGCGTATTTTCGGTATAATCTGTTCAGTAGTTTGGAGATCCTAGGTAACAAAATTTCAGATTTCACAAACTTTCGGCTTTATAATATTAGTAGGATGTAAAGAATAAGGGCAAGTCCACAGCATAAATATACTTCAAGTATAAAAGACTACCTTCCCCCCCCCCCCCGAAATCCTTCCTAAGGGGTAAAATTGTACTTCAAAAAAATGAATTCCAGTTTTCCCCTTAGAAGTCTAAAATTTTTTTTTTTATTAGACTTAATATCTTAAAGCATACTCCTGACAAAGCGCTGGTTTGATACGTAAGCATCTTAACACACATACTTATCAGTGAAAATTATTTGTATCTCTTTTTTTTAGTTTTTTTTCTTGTCTTGTACAATTTCTTGCTAATAATTGTTATTAATTATTAATTTTTATAAGTTTTGTTACAGAACTGTTTTTCAATTCCTCCTCTGCAAGCAAGCAAGTATTTTAGCTTCAACATGCGAGAACACACAAATGGTTAAGAGTTATATTTATAAATTTATTAAGTGTTTAAAACTGTTTGTTATATTCAACAGTCCTACCATATATTGACATAAGCTAAGAACCCATTATAACACAAGACGTGAAGATGAACAAATGTGTAGTTATTGATTTCGGCTCTAAATTCAATTAGTTAGAGCCTTAATTAGCACGGCTTATCACTAGCCTCTTCGAAGACAATTAACGCTGTTTGCACTAATCTGATAATATCGTGTACTGACTAAAGACGAGGTTCAACGTATATATTATGTATGTACTTAATTTAATTTATATTGCATGTACTAAATTAAATTTAACTTATTAGAACGCGTGACCCGAGAGCTGGTGAGTATCTGGCACAGCGCATCAGCATTGCCATCAGCGGGCTAATGCAGCCAGCATCTTGGGGACGCTTCCGACTGGTATTGATATGGATCAGTTGAGCTACCTGTAGATAGTTTGCAACAGTCTCCAGTTATCTCAATTGTTTCAATTGTAAATACTAGTTCTAATTTATTTCCATTTTTGATTGTAATTTACGTAATAGGTAATTTATATTAGTTGCGTTCCAACCAACATTGAAGAGTGTTTATATACCCAGTGACGCGGTCTTCGCTAAGGTGTCTCTGAAGACCAGCGCTGCAGCTGTTCCCCGAGCTCCAGCAGCACACGCTGAGTCTGTGAGCCTTTTGGTCTCACGAGGTTATTTGTCTTTAATTCTTTTTATGTTTGTATTTTCTTGTATCTTATAAAGCAATAATAAGTATCTTATCTTGCTTAGTACGTAGGGAAATTATTATTATCGGGTATTTATCGCGTTTATTATCGTCGTAGACCGGTTTCTCAGTGCGTCGCAGATACGCGTTAAATAATACTAATAATAATATGTATAATTATAATAATAATTATGTATAATTTAAATTTTATTTCTTATTTGAAGCTTGTTTGTGTATAGATCAAATTATTTTTATTTTTATTCTATTGACATTCGTATGCTATAAAAAGCAGAATATGGTGACACATTGTATCTTATGACCAACTGTATATTTATTTACTACCCATGATCTAAGCGAATAAACGATTTGAGTTTGAGTTTATGTTTTGTTGGTTATTGATAAATTCCTAAAATGAAGTGTATCCTTTGAAGCTAAAGTTCAATAAATAAATAATGCTAGATAATTCGCACAGCCCCAAAATAAACAGAGCTTGTGTTGTGCGGCTAATTAAATAAATAAATAAATTGAAATTAATCACTTACACTTCAACGCACAATTTTTCATTACGAACGATTGGGCGAAGACAAAAGAAGAAGAAATACGAATTTTAGAGTTCGTTGTAGAGTTGGACTAAGCATTAGAGCTCATTTCTTTTGTTTCATTTAGGTAATTCGATTCTTTGGTCAAATGTCAAGTTACGAAATAAAAGAAGTTGATGAGATGTTGACAGGAAGTTTATTGCCAACCACGTTGATATATACAAGTGTCAAGTTAGAGGAAATTAAATATCTATATCTAGAGGTAGATTTAAGGCTAGAGGTCTATGACCCTTATTACAGCTAGGGCCTTAATATATACTAAGGAACCCTAAAAATGGGCGGTCGATGTGAAGCACCGACCTTAAATGGGACGCGTGAGAAGCGCTCCAGATTATTGAAGTACCTCTAATATAAATACATCCTTTATAAAAAAACTAATGTGTATTGTGAGAAGATTCTCCTGCAGCTATTTGTAGATGCGATGAAAATGCAATATCTTAGAAAACCAGAAATGTTACCTGGGATAGAAAATCCCACAATGTTATTAAAAATGGTAAAACAATCTTTCAATATATTGACCACTAAAAACAGCTTTTCTAATTACGCAAAACGTACCTAAGTACGTTTTTTGTTCGATATTTAATCATCAAAAAATCAATGACTATTATACGAGTGGTTCATAAAATTTTGAACCTTTTCTACCTTGTGTTGCAGTAGATATAGAATCATTTCTTACAAAAGACTTTTCGTCTTTGAAAAGCCTGTAAAATAACCTTTCAGTCCATTATCTCGTCACAAGATACTCTGAACTTTAAATTCAGGACCCATTATTTTAAGTGTCGACCGATTACCTGCAATTTGGCTCAAGTCTGTCACGAATGTTTTACAAAATGTATCAGTACACTTGTTTTTACTTTTATGTAATTTTATTTTGTCTTAGCACAGACAAGTTAACTATTTCTTAAAATTTATAAGTTCTTTTTGCTGTAAACAGCGATTTTGTCAAGATTATAAAAGACAAGAATATCATAGAATGCGGTAAAACCATGGAAAAAATTAATTCTTGCCTTGCCACTATGGGGTAAAATTCTTGCAAAGTTACTTGTTAAAGCAGTGAAAAATACAATAAGTCCGAAAAACACGGAAAATCGTAAAACACATAATCCATTAAAAAAACATCAGCGAGATGTCAATCCCATTTCAAAATAATGAAAATCCGAGTGAAAGCGTACAATAACAATGGAATGGCAATGAAAAAGAGTTGTTTTTCCACTTTTCCCTATCCATTGTTTGACTATAGCTCGCCTCATTCAGTTCGGGCAGCTATTGAGTGTGTAAACACTTGATGGATTTGCATTGTAACGATTGTTACGATCCAGTATAATTGGATTAAATAATGTACTTTGTAACGATTGCTGTCGCGTTTTTTTGTGACCATTGTATTTTTCTTGTATCGAAAGAGTCATACTTTTTGTTGACGCATAAATGCAGCAATTGTTATAACAATTACAACCGAAATTCATATGGAATCTGGGGGCAGGTAGAAAATTTGATTTACTACCGCGCGTGTATGCTAGCTCGATGCTAGAGCATTGGCTGTTAGAGAATTTTAGCGACATAGCGTAGCTACCATCATAACAAAAAAAACATTACACGGCAAACATTGTAACCAGAACAATGAAGCCAAGAAAATAATTTACATTATTAAGAGCGCCTCTGGGAAGATTAGCGGTTGGGCGATGGGGTCCGGATTCAATCCGGACCCCATCGCTATACTGTTAATTTTTTATGTATATAACCTTACATAATACTAGACGATCGCCTCGCGGTTTCACCCGCGTAGTTCCCGTTTCCGTGGAAATTCCAGTATAAAATATAGCCTATGTCACTCCCTGAAAAGTAAGCTTCCTAACGGATAAGAATTTTTAAAATCGATCCAATAGTTTCGGAGCCTATTCAATACAAACAAACAAACAATCACATCTTTCCTCTTTATAATATTAAGTACAGACAGATGTTTTCACCGTTAGACACTTAAATAGTGTACACAACACCGTACAAAATACACAACAAGCAAGTAGTGGCGCACGGTTTTTTGCCAGTAAGGCACAAATCACATGAATACACAAAACATGTTTTAATGTTTAAGTCTTAATTGTAATTTTATTAATATTACTGTATGTTTCCTATATAAAAACAAACCCAAAAGCTGCCGAAAATCGCAATTAAGTCCTAGAAACAAAGAATTAAAAAAAAATCGATAAGTTTTCAGAAAATTAGATTTGTGCCACGCATGTCCACCATTGAGGCGAATATCCGGACCTATCTTATCCCTTAAACAAACAACAACGAAATATCTCTTCAAACAAATATTTTCCAAATACCACACTTACCACAAACCATAAAATACATCGACGAGTTAACTAGACCAAACTACTTTAACTTAGGTAACTAAGTCTAACATAAGTCAACAGACTTCTTTGCGCTCTCAGTCGTGAAGCTTGTAGCTGGGGCCCCGACGACTAGGAAAGTCAGAACTACCTACATCACTCACACGTGTTCACGCGGACTGGTTGAAATGAAATGAAATTAATTAATAGAGATAGAAAAAGATTATTTAATTTAATTAATGTCCTTCTAGCCGAATCTCTACAACGGCGGCCTGCCTCATTGGAGACTAGCCAGATGCGCAGGACATATTATAGTGCACAAGTGTCTGCGCAAACACAGGTGCACTCTCTATTCCCTTGAAAGATCATTTATTGTCAATACAAATAACAAATATACAAAATATACTTCATTAGAATGTTCAATTCAATGAATGGCAATGCAGCGCCTTGGGGACGCTTCCGACTGGTGTTGATATGGATCAGTTGAGCTATCTGTAGACTTCATTATGAAAGTAAGCGGGTTAACTACGAACCTATTTTGTGTTGGAAGAACACCAACGTTTCATCCCTTAACGAGGGACTTCATCAGGGTGAGTGCGGTTCGCGTCGCGCCTGTACCGCGTCCTTCGGTCGTTGGTGTTCTTCCAACACAAAATAGGTTCGTAGTTAACCCGCTTACATTCATAATGAATTCGTCAAACTACGAAAGTTTTTATAGTAAAATATCTGTAGACTGTTTGCAACAGTCAGCAGTTAGCTCAATTGTTTCAATTGTAAATACTAGTATAATTTTCTTTGTGAATAAAGATTTAAATTTCTTCATTAGATGCATAGAATAAGACTTGTCAAGAACGACAGATAAACTTAAATAGTGTGGTCTATAAATAATATTTGTCTCTAGATTATGTGAATTCACGAGTTTGTCAGGTAACTTTGTAGTTTAGTTGTCTATTATAAAAAGAATGGCATTATTACAAACGTTGATAAGTACCTACCTAGTTATTAACACGAACAAAATTAAAAATTGATAAGGTACCTATGTACAAAGCTATGTGAAATTTAGCGTTAGCTTCGTCAGCTTAAAGCTCAGTTGGCGAGAGATACTCATTGAATTGGGATCTACATAGATGGTATGTACACATTATCTATCCACTCGTTTCATAAATTCTCTTTATCCATAGGTTTGCTGTAAGAAAACTCTTTTAGGGATAAGCTCGCCTTTGTACATGTCAAGTATTTGTTAACTATTGTGTATGATTTAGCTTGTGTGTCCAATAAAGAATTTAAGAATTTAAAGGTATTTAACTTTCAACGCATGTTATTATATTATATTATTTAGTGGGGTATCGAGGCTCTTAGGGTTTTAAAAAAATTATCTGAGCGTCTGGTCGAAGCGACGCGTGACCCGAGAGCTGGTGAGTATCTGGCACAGCGCATCAGCATTGCCTTATTAACAAGACATAGACATAAAACATTTATTACAGTCCATTACGCATTTATTTTCTTTCACCTAATGTAAGAATGTAATATTTCTTATACACGTAATCTGTCAGCGATAAATATCGAAGCTGTCATTGGTTCGATAATTTTCGAGTCGACAGATTCGCATTAATATTTTAATAAGAAACAGAACAGAGTTTATAAATAATTAAAATAAACAATGCTGGACAATCATCAATCTCGGCTCGACACAGCATCATCTAGCCCCAAGCTCAGCAGAGCTTATGTTATGGGTACTAGATGACTAATATACATAATATAATACATTACATAGAGATATATTTTTTATTATAGTACATAGAAAATACCCAGCACACCCGAAACAAATATTTGCAGATCGTACAAACATTTGTACGATTGTAGGGGCTAGATAATGCTGTGTGAATTGTCCAGCATTATTATTATTATATTATATTATATTTGTCCCAAAACAGGAATCGAACCCGCTCCTGCGGCTCAGTTGGACCTTCGCCCGCCGCGCCGCATCGGTCGTCTGTAATACGAAATATTGCATTCTTTCATTCAAAGAAAATAAATGCGTGGACGGAGTACACAAGGGGACTCTACCGTTGCGTCATCCCTCCCAAACCGACAAAAATAAAAAAGATCAAATCGAAGAAAAACAGGAACGTTTATTTCGCATTTCCTACCTTCCTAACTTATTTTAGTTAAGGACCTTGACACACTTCGCGAGTAAGGCGTCAACGTACTCGTAAACCCAGTGGCTTTATTTTATTTCCATACTTCCGGCTTAATGTGCGTGGCAATGCGGCTCCCGTTCTGGTTTTCTGAATGTCCGATTTAGGGAGGTATTTCTTGATAGTTATAAGAGCAATATCACAATGGCGATTTGCGAGCGATTTCAAGGCGCTTGCACAGCGAGCTAGCTGCGTGCCTACGGCGTCGCCTGAACTCGCCACGACCGTCGTGACGGTCGTGGCGTTCTCGGAAGGCATCGCCTGGGTTGTATGGATAACTATGGAAGCTTTTTCAGGTGTCGCGACGCCGTAGGCACGCAACTAGCTCGCTGTGCAATCGCCTTGAAATCGCTCGCAAATCGCCAGTGTGTTATGAGCTTGTTCAGGTTCACACACGTTTTTTTCGCGGAGAAAATCTACGGTTTATTTGCCGTGTGTGCACGACGCTGTCCACAAGCTTCCGTGATCCATACAATTCTGACCGTGCCTTAACACAGCGAATTAACCAAAGAATTTCCGATTTATGGGAGGTATTTCTTGAAAGAGCCTCATCACACTGGCGATTTGCAAGCGATTTCGAGGCGGGTGCACAGCGAGCTAGCTGTATGCCCGTGCCTTCACACGGCGAATTAACCACAGAATTTTAAGGCAAAAAATACTTATGACGTTAATAAAGGCCCTATTCAGAGAATCCCACTAATATTATAAATTCACACTAATATTAGGTATAAATGCCACAGCTTGGATGTTCACACTAATATTATAAATGCGAAAGTTTGGATGTATGGATGGCTCTTAGAAAAATGTTTTTATGACATTAAAGAATTTTATAATCAATAAATTACCTTAATAAGTTAAATATTGTACGTCCATAATTAAAGGAGAAATTGTTGTTCCACCTAGCTTTTATGATCTTTTTTGGCCTATTTGTACCTTGGGCCTTTTTATAGCAACTTTATGTACCTATACCCCATAAGTGTGTTTTTTTTCTGTACTTACCTACTGTTGTTATAAATAAATGTCTTTTCTTTCTTTCTTTCTTTTTTGTACACAGTTTCTACAATAAATAACACGCCAAAACTACTGAACGGATCGGGCTGAAATTTTGCATACAGGTGGTTTTAGGCCTGGAATAAAATATAAAAATATATACCTTATACTTTTTATCGCATAGATCAGTTCCCATGGGATAGAAATAACGTCTCCATAGAAACAATGCGTGCGAAGCCGCGGGCAGAAACTAGTATATAATAATACTAACGTACACTAGGGCAGGTTTACTGTCGCGTAGTATATCAATCTTTTACCAGTGTGGCCGTAGCTTTAGATCTTTTCAAGCAAAAACAAAACCTTAGCCAACGAACTTTCTAGTAAGAGTAAGTATTCCAAACAAAAATGCTACCCCTTTGCTTATCCTACATTTGAAATTCTTTGAAACTACATAACATTGTAACTTCCTGATGACATGAAACGACAGACAGTATTTTGTTTCGTGAATGCAAGAAACCAGTGGAGAAAGACCTCTTTGAATTTTTATCAAGACTCTTTTCTGTGGTAAATAAGGTTGAGATTACGAATGCTTGGGTACGGATATTGTGGTCTTATAATTTGGGTTTGTTCCAAGTGCATCAGAATTTAAGCTTGAGTAAGCAGTTGTCCTTCTTCGTTTTCTTGTTTTGGAACAAATATTTTGGGATGCTTGCAAATACAATATTTAGAAATTGTGCTTAAGAGGGCGCATTGCGTGCCAATTTGTGAAAAGGATAGGCATGGGATTTTGCGTTCATAGGAGCGGGACAAAGCTTACGTTTTTGGAACGGCGTAAGCGCAAAAATGATGTTTTTGCTTATTTACAAGAAAACTACACAACTTATGAAGAAACTGTATTATGGAACCAAAGAATTAGTAATAACCTACGAATCAAAACAAAAATATTTTCTATAGACCGCAGGGTTCCTGAGATCTCGACCAAATTATGTGCAAAACCGTACACTTTCATGGTTTTTTTTATCGCAATCGTGTTTTCACAATTAAGGAACCGACGAAAAAATGTTGGATTTTATGTAATTCTTGTCTTTTACTACAGGGATCCCGTGAGTACTGAGATCTAGGCATAGTTTGACAACCAGATCCACTCGGTTAAGGCGAATAGTAGGGGTGATAGTGGCGCCACTACATATTTAGTTTTATAATTACGTTATTCAAAGGAATTATCAAGAAATCGGACCGCGCGTAGACGATATTTATCATAAGCTTTTTTTAAATGTATCTGTAATAGTTTTGTTTTGTGTTATTCAATCAATAACCTTGTTTGGAGAGCTTGGTGACCACCAATAGGAACTAAACTCTTGAAACAAGTATCTGCCTAAATAATTCAGTACAAAACTATTCAAGATACATTTAAAAAAAGCTTATGATAGATATCGTCTACGCGCGGTCCGATTTGTGATAATTCCTTTGTATAACGTAATTATATAATTAAATATGTAGTGGCGCCACTATCCACCCTACCCAAAACCTTTTACGTTACTTGATAATAACCTACAAAGAATCTGATTGACCAGCAATTGTAGGTTACTAACAAGTAACCTAGTACTACTAATAGTATTCCTACCTACAATTGGATGTTTTTCTACGTATAATAAAAAATATCCATCTATGTAGTGTATTGTATTATGTACCTATATCAGTTATGTAGTACCCATAACACAAGCTCTGCTTAAGCCCTGCATTATTTATTTATAATAATAATAATAATGCTGGACAACTCACACAGCATTATCTAGCCCCAAGCTAAGCAGAGCTTGTGTTATGGGTACTAGATAACTGATATACATAATACAATTTACTACTTAGATAGATATTTTTTATTATACATAGAAAACATCCAGAACGCCTTGGACAAATGTCTGCAGATCGTACAAACATTTGTCCCGAGGCGGGAATCGAACCCGTAACCTCCTGCGTCGCAGGTAGACCTTCGCCCGCTGCGCCATAGAGGTCGTCGAATTATTTATCGATTTATTTATTTTAATTTCTGGTCAATCAGATGAATTCGTTAACGTATCAATTTTCCCCGTTCATTGGCTGCATTTTGATGGAATACAAAACAAAAGAAGATGAACCAATGAACGGCAAAAATAGTAAAAAATCATACAGCCGAATAGATAACCTTCTCCTTCTTTGAAATCGGTAAAAATAATCTGAATCGAGCTCATCAGATAAGTTTCCTTTATTGTCAAAGAAAATTACAATCAAATAATAGAAACAAATTAGAACTAGTATTGACAATAGAAACAATTGAATTAACTGTAGACTGTTGCATACAATCTACAGGTAGCTTAACTGATCCATATCAATACCAGTCGTCGCATCCCCAAGACGCTGGCTGCATTGCCCTGTTGTATGGCAATGCTGATGCGCTGTGCCAGATATTCACCAGCTCTCGGGTCACGCGTCACTTAAACCAGACGCTCAGATATATTTTAAAAGCCTGAAGAGCCTCGGTACCTCACAGACCTATCTCGACTCCAAATGCGAAGGCGCTGCTGTCGAGAGAACTGCATATTTGAGGATCACAAGAGGCGAAATTTATTATTATAATTTGTGAATGAAAACCATACTAAAATAGTACTTTTCGTAGAAATTCAACTTTATCGGACCATTTTTCAAATCCCATCTCAAAAAGCCAACCTGAACAGAAATAGGTATTTGGAATCTCGTTTTCTTCATAAATAACTTGACCTTTGGCAGCCCTGAGGTTTCTCTTTCCATATTATCATAGAAAAACAATAACATTATACCGAACGAAATTCTGAAGGAAACAGAATTTGAATTTAAAATGGAAATTTCTGAAAAGCTTGGACGTTTTTCAGTGCAAACTACGACGACTGTTTTGGCGGATTGGGCATAGGTCCGTCTGAAACTCAAAACTATTGCGGGATCGTTTCCGCCATGGCAAAAGTTTGTATTTATGATCTGCAATTTTACCGGGTCTATCTTCTACGAGTATGTGCCATTCTGTGTAAGAATTTACAAAAAAAATGTTTATCGCAAGTCCGTTACTTATTTCGGGGCGAGATAATGCGTCGGATATTATTATTATTATGCGCCATTACTGTCCCACTGCTGGGCAAAAGCCTCCCTTTTGTCCTTCCACTCAACGCATTCATACGCTGCAACAGGCCACGCACGATGCAATTTGGAAGAGAGTGCGTAAATATCCAGCAATGTTTTTCTTCACCTTTAATATAACAAACTACAAAAAATACAAACTAAACGAATAACAAATAATACCACCACAGATAAAGTATAAGTTACTAGGTGTTAATGAAATGGCTGTGACGTCACATTTAGCCGAGCCCTGAACTATGTGATTTATGGCAGGTGACACCACACAGAGCTTCGTGTGGAAAACAGAGCTGCCCCTTTAAAATAGTTCCAATACCAATGGCACAGGATTAAAATTCTATTGTAACTACTTAATTGGTACACTCGAATATTAGGACAAGTGAAACAACTCTCAAATAAATAAATAACTAAATTAATAAGGACCACAAAAATCCACACAGCTGATTCAGCCACAATTAATAAATAGGCAAAAAGTCGACTTTGCAGTTAAGTATGTCGATACTTGACGGACGGTAATACCTCTGTAGTATATTATATTAGATACATTCGTATATATGGTATATATAGACTATTAATTATATAGTTATGGAATAAAATATATTTTTCTCTATGAAAGTTATGCACACGTACCATAACGTAACATAACGTTGTCTCTCTCTCTACCAATAATCTGTGCTGGAAGACAACTCTTTTTAGAATGAGAGAAGGAATGGCAAAGGCGAGTTTAACCTCGCTTTTGCCTTTCCTTCTCTAGTTTATGGAACGAAGTTCCTTATCGCACGTTGCGAAAGGGCGCTAGACGGATAAAATTAAGACCAAAAGTTGTAACGACACTTTTTGCTTTCGACACTTTTTGCTATATTTGTAAGCCGTGCGGCGTGCGCGTGTTTCTCTGTCTGTCTCTCTCTCTCTCTCTTATAGAAAGCAAGCCAGTTTTTTTCGTTTCGTCTTTCTATTTCGCATTGAACAGTGTGGTGTCGCGACGATTACAATTCCTTCTCTAATTAATCGAAAGGAACTTCGTTCCATCCGGGTGTCCCTTGACACCTCTCAAGATTTTATGTTTTATATTATGGTTTTATATGTTTTATATTTAGTGCATCTACCTCTAGTTAACAAATTGTGAAAGTTTCAAGTATGACAACTATTCAGTTCCTTGCAGAATTTGATCAAGCCAATGCTTGGCCTGATTATTATTTTAGAGTGACATTTAGACAACCAACTTTCATTCAAAAATATCAAAAAACTAGTTAAAGCCCGCGATTTCGTAAGTGTTTTTTTAAGTCAATAAAGATCAAATTATCGTTCTGCCGTGGAATCGTTTTCAGGCTTTTTTCTCCCTTAGGAACTCCCATAAATCAATGGGATAAAAAGAAGCCTATTCCACGTGTAAATCAACATCTCAAAATTTTCTAGAAAATTCGGACAGATTTCATCATTGGTTATGGCTTGCAGAAGTATCAAACATCCATCTACAAAACTGAATAAATTATTACGATCTAAACTTTCTATCATCTTAACATCCAAATTTCGTAATCATAATATTAACGTGATAGGACGTTTCTCATCGTCACATCGGGAAATGACGAGTTATGAGAGTAAAGGAATAAAGAGTGCACCTGTGTTTGCGCTCACTTGTGCAGTATAGTAGGTATGTCCTGCGCACTTAGCCAGTCTCCGTAGAAAAATTCGGCTCAGAGAACAGCTTCACAGCCCAGGTACTTGGAAGTATTGGGAATTACATATATTTCTACCCTCAGTTCACTTCACACCCTCCCTCGGTTCTCAAGAACCTTCGCACCTCTAATTACAAAGTATAACAATGTTATTACAAAACGATCGCGTGATAAAACACAATTAATGTTTTGTGCAATGCGGCAAACATTTTGTGTAAACAGTTAATGAGTGACAAGTTTTTTTTTTTATTTGTGTTTAAATAATAAGACTTGTGGCGTAAATTTTATACCCGGTTAGAAGCAAGGGTACCTAATGTTTATGTTGAAGTGTTTAGACCATGTCTTGTAAATAAAAATAAATAAATATAATAAATAATAATTTATGTAATAAATAAATATTTATGAACAAGCCACACAGCGTCATCTAGCCGAGCTTGTGTTATGACGAAAACTGATATTACAATACATTACATAGATAGATATTATTTATTATTTATACATAGAAAATACCCAGACACCCGGAATAAATATTTGCAGATCGTACAAAGGTTTGTCTAACATTTTTGGCATCGTAGCTCCCAAAAGGATAAACCGTTTAAATTTTTTATTAGAATAATACTACCTACTCCATAACTTAGATAAATTTATGTACTTTGTAAGTTGTCCAGAAACAGTCTGGAAAATATAACTTTTATTATTATTAATATACATATTTAGTTTTATTTCAAAATTTAAGCAGGTTTTCTAGGTACTAAATGATGATTGTACGGGCTAGATGATGCTTTGTGGACTGTCCGGCATTATTTATTTATTTACTATTATTATTATTATAATACGTTACGTTATGTGAGCAGTTTAAATGTTATAACGTTGAAAGTATTTTAGAATCGTCAGTGTTTTAGAATTTATGTACAATTAACTTTTCTAGTTTCATGTTTTTTTTTTCTTCAAACAATTCGAAGGTAACACGAAAAACTTAATATCGGGAAACTTTTAATGACGAATGTAACCTAATTTAATCACGGAAACATCGTCAAACGGTTTTTCATGAAACACGCGATCTCAGATTACGTTTTTATTTTACTTTTATTGAAACTTTAGTTTTAATTCGATGACCTTTGATACCTTTTGCTGTTGAGTTGGCATTTGAAACAAATTGAGGGCTTTTTTAACGTAAGAGTCTACAACATAATGATTTATTTTTGAGTAACAAATTCAATTTACCCGCTCTACTTCGTTTTGAAATTATTCTGCCCGTCGTTTCAATAGAACTCGATCCCGAAAAAAAATGGATGAAAAGTATCTAAACTCTATATTAATCTATATTTATGCAAAACTGCAGCCCGAATCGTTCAGTAGTTTTGGCGTGAAGAGATAACAAACATCCATACCTCCAAACATCTTAAACATCCAAACTTTTGCATCACACTTATATTATAAATGCGAAAGTTTGGATAGATGGATGGATGGATGGATGTTTTATTGTTTCATTTTGTCCCAAAAATCAGTTCCCATGGGATAGAAATCCCCTTTAAACGTTTCCATAGAATCAACGTTTGCGAAGCCGCGGTCACAAACTAGTTTATAATATTCAAACAACCATCTCTCCATCAATCCATCCATCCAAACTTTCGCATTAAAATAACCAATTATACATTTATAATATAAGTGTACTTTGATAAATAGATGCCGCCACTTTAATGACAAATAACAAAACCCCAAATTCCCAAAATCCCCCAATCGCAACCTAAAGTGTCCTCCGCTCCTATATTTTATCGAAAATCTTTGTTTTCCGCACGCGAACGAACACAATTTATAACACTCTGTAGAGACGAGAATTTATGGGCGAGCGATTAGTTAAATGCTTTTTAAACTGGCTATGTTGGTTAAGTAATGGTTTTGGAGAGAAGCTGTGAAAGATGAGGCGTGATTGGTATAGTTCCGCTGTCCCCATTACCAGGTCACCGTCAATGGGGACAACGGGAATAAATTTTAATTATTTTTATTCATTTTAATTATTCATTTTAATTATTTTCCGTTGTCCCCATTGAATGGGGATACCGTCAATGGGGACAACGGGAATACATCTTTAGTAAATAGGTACAGTCTGTTCTTGAGGCCCTGTGGCGTAGAATTTGCACCACCCCTACTCTTCCTGCGAAGCGACTATAAGGGATATCTACCGGTGCGATCCCGAACCTCTCCATATGAAAAAAACCAATCAGGTGCTTCTCAGGGAATTATTCCCATCTGTCTCCCTGCTCTGTCCCTCTAGGCGGACAAATGGGAAAAAAAAGTTCGATCCGTCACCCTTTTTGCCATGGTGGGACATCTGAAACTTTTATTAACTGTATAAGTTCTATCTGTCACCCTGTTGGTCACGAGGTGACGGATCGGACGATTTCAATACAAGAAAGTTTGATCTGTTTCCCCTTTTTGCAAAGGTGGGACATATGACTCTGAGCAGGGAGACAGAGGCTTGCGTCCAGCAGTGGACCAGTAGAATGTAGATGTAATCCTCTTTTCATCATACATGATGGTTCCACTTTTCTACCAAGAAACAAAGGAGTACGTGCCTATGTTCAGAGTCGACAATGAGGCGCTAAAACGCAAAAATTCTCGAGTATTTATCTTATTTACATTATTATATTTTTACAACAATACCGCTGACTCAATCAATGTAACGTGTTGAAGATTTAGGAGAATAACAACTAAAAGGTATTACCTACTTTTCGATTATAAATGTAGATAGCCTGCTATTGCCGCTACCCATAATCTTACTGGCATACAACCCATATCCGTAGACGTAGAAAAAAATACGGATGGAATGGAACCCACTGAATCGAAATTGAAGCGCAGCAATGGTGGACGCAGCAGCTGTTTGGTGCCGGCTTTAGAATTTGCACCACCCCAACTCTTCCCGCGGGTGTCGTAAGAGGCGACTAAGGTATATCCACCGGGAGCAGGCAGCAGCGCCCCCTGCAGAATAATTCTACCACCGAACTGCGATCCCAAACCCGCATGCCCAGCGTAGGGATTATGGGCATCACCCCCATGAGAGAAAAGCCAACAATGCGCTTATCAGGGGAGGCCTGCGTCCAGCAGTGGACCAATACAGGCTGTTGAGGTTGAGAAGGTTGAGGATGGTGGATGTGTCATCATAAGAGTGAGTGCTTAGAGGCCCGACAACTGAAGAAAACGGACATTCTATGATGTCAATGTGTCAATATGTGCTAAGGTTACTTCAGATATCTTGCTATTAGAACTCCCTCCATTTTTTTTTTGTCCATGCTTCTATACATGCCATTCTAGAAGCTTAGGAACCTGATTATCCTTGTTCAGACAAGTATGTAGGTTACCAAAAAGCTTAAAAAATAAATAAAAAGCTAATTTTGTTTGTTCTTATCGTTTGAAGTAGCTAGAGACCAAGTTTTTTGTCGTAATACCCCTCGGTCACGTCGCAAGTCGCGATAGAGAAATTGGGTTACTTTATCTTAAAGAAATAAAGAATTAAGGCTACTTAATCTTAAGGGTTAGACTCCATTAGCAAGCAAGATTAAAATAATATATATGAAAACCTGACCTAAAAGGAGATATCTGGACTTTTAAACCAATAAAAATCTAAGACGAATACAGCAGTTGGTACTAATTCTGCTTAAATAAGGTCTATAAGGTGTACGTTTTTACAGTTCGACCTACAAACTTTGACCGCGTTTAAATTATTTGATAAAATTGTCCCTGAATGGATTAAAAAAGAATTTCCGTCAATTTTACATAGTTTAGATCCAACCCAGTAAGTGTTGAGAGTTTAAAATACGTAGGTAAGTATACAAACTCCTTTACAAGTAGGATTAAAAAGTGGATAAGAATAAGAATCATTTATTATCCAAACTGTGCACATAGCTGGTCTTTTTTAAAACGTTCAATTTGTCCTTTCGAACATACAATAATAAAAGTAGTATAGTGAACAAGAATAAGAAACATTTATTGTTCAAACTGTGTACATAGCTGTACTTTTAAATTGTACTGGAATTGCACATTTTTTTATACTTAATAAAGGTTAAATAAGGACAATAGGAGTTAAATAACAATGATCATTATCTAAGTTGGGGGGGGGGGGGGCACTGTCAAATATTCTTTGTTAATATTATGTGTTTTTGATACCAGATATTATCTTAATTATAATTTGAATTTATTATCTTTTAATTCTAACAGTAAATTGTTGTATATTTTAATGGCAGAAGTATATGTTTGCTGTGGATTTTGTTATTGAATAAATAAATAAATAAATGGTGGAGTAGTTAGTCTAAAGTGTAAAACGTAATGTAGTCTATTTAGATCCAGTGTTTGTGAGGAAAATAAGTTTAAAATACGTACAGTGTTTATAACTGAGCTTCAATCCAAAAGTAATAAAAAATCACACCCCGTCTGCGTTGAACGTTAATAAATGGCTCTTCGAGAACTTTTAAATAAAAATGTTTACAACATCAACTGCACATGATGCCACACGTTATACAAAATATACATGATTATATTGGGTTTATATGCATACAGAACGCCAATGTTTATGAAAATTGTGGTTTTGCGCCGGAACGTTTGTGTACAACGAGTTAATGAAAAAAGAAAGCAAATGAAAGTACCTACTACTGAACCATACTACAAGTGCTACAAGTAAGTATCTAGTAGCCAAAAAAACAACTCGTTTAAACAAAATTCGAGCTTAGTCGGATTCTGACACCAACGGCGTTTTCTCTATACAAAAAAGTCTACAATTATTTTGACGACACTGAAAAGAAGGCGCTTCGAGTTTCGGCCTGTCAAATTGAAATGGCATAGAGCCTGCGCCTATGATACCTCTGTGCGTAGACGATGCAATGAAAAAAGAGATCCCCTTCGGTACAAGGAAAGGCCCTAACGTAGAGTTGGTATGAAAACTTCATATTCTATGGCCATCAGTCTGGCCATGTTTTGAAGTTAAAAGTTTTCCATGCTCTATGGTTTAATGCTGTTTTGTTTCGAGTTTTGTGGTAGATCTGCTGTCAGTTGGTGTTTTTTGTACTGGTATAAAGCCACCGTTTTGTGAAATTAAATTGTTTTAGGTTATACCAACACGAAAATTTTATAGTTCAATGTTATAGTTAGGGCCCATCCATAGACCTCTATGCCCTGCGTAAACGATGCAATGTTCGACATGACATCCCTATGACAACCTCTTGATGTTCCTCCGCTAACGTTCCCCGTCATCTATGAGTTCTAAAGTGAATAGGGATTTTTCATTATAAAAAACTTTCAAAATACTTAGTTGCCTATCTGGCTGAAGAAGGAACCAAAACTAGTTACAATAAAATCTATTTTTTATTCGTTTATTTCGTTCCATTTAATTTAGGTACTCTTTTATTTAAATAGGCAGATACCTTTTTTCCTCTGTGGCTTAACATAGCAAAATTTCCATTTATACATAAAAAGTCGCATAGCAGTTACATTACGAATGATTTCAATAAAATTGCTGCAGATTACCTTCGTTTTATAGTGAAATAAACATGAATATTTAATACTGAATATGAACGTTCGTTGGATGCCAGAACCCAGCAGAAACATACACCTTGAATTTTACTGAGGGCTTAGAAAGTAAAACGAATATTAAGCTTTGCGATACTCATTTTTTTGACGTGACAACGTCTTATAAATTGGTTTGCCGGGTGACACTTCAAGAAACTGCGTTACGCTCCGCTCACGTTATGCGCTCACAATGAGAGCGAGTGAGAGGCACGCGTCCCTTCCACTCGGGCATGGTTAGCCCGCCTAAGAGCGAGAGAGACAGACATAAAAAGTGAAAGGAACTCAAAGTCGTTGTCACGTAAAACTTTCGCCCGTATACCGACTTTACAGGCAACCAATTTTTTTTTTTTTTTCATTTAAACGATCAGCGATCGTTAATTTGGGTAAGTTATCTATTTGTTTATTTTAATAAAGGTAAAAGTAGGCACCTGTAGGTATTTTAACAATGTTCTACTGAGGGCTTATTTGTACGATTGAAGGGAAAAAATATGGCTAAGGTTAAGGCGAGAACGAGGGAAAATATAACTGGTAGGACAATTGACGCGTAATCCGAGAGCTGGTGACTATCTGGCATAGCACATCAGCATTGCCTTACAGCGCAGCGGGGCAAAGCAGCCAGCGTGCAACGTCTTGGAGACGCTTCCGACTGGTATTGATATGGATCAGTTGAGCTATTTTTATAATGAAAAGTGAGTGCCAAAAGAAAAAAAATTAATCTGTGACAAAGTAATAAATTACTTTACCCAACAGGGTGTATGTACTAACTTTAGCTATAATTAGAACCTAAGATATCTATGCACATATTTGCATTTAATAAATTAATCTGAAATCGAGAGGTAGATTCAAACCTCTCGATTGTTTGGAACTATCTACAGTTACCTCCATTGCTACACTTGTGAATACCAGTTCTTATTATTTGTCTGTATTTGATTGTAATTTACTTTGTTAATAAAGAAACTTAGTAAGCAAACGCCAAAATTTTGAGCATTAACGTACATGGGCCGCATAATATTGTAACCAGGATAATGTGCGATATGTTTTTTGAACGCGCCGGTCCTTATGCGAACAAGAAGAGATTTTCCACGTCTATAATTTAACAGACACAGAACACACATATACAGACAGAGAGACAGCTCAAGACCGAGAGGCCTGGAAGTCTGAAGTCTCTGGAATCTTGTGTCGGAAACCATCTAGATCCATTTTGAGTCGCAGACTTAGAGGAGTTAGTAAGCATAATTTCACCGTCACAGCTATTTGACCACAACAACTTGAAAAATTTAAAAAGTTTCAATCGCAAGCATTCTTTGGTATTACTTACTTTTAAAATCTTATTAAAAACGTTTTCGGTATGTTTTGGTTCAAGATCGCTTCCCCAGTTTTACTTTTATGAATCCTAAGTTAGGAACTTTAAAGCGGGTAAGTTTTCTCCTCGTATCCGTTCGAATGACTGCTTCGGCTGTAAGCCTGACCCAGTTTGTATCCAGGGAATGCGACAAGGAAAGGAGTCGTAATGAAACGATTACGATACATTATTTTAGTTAAAAAAATAACGGTATAGATATACGCTGATTTTGGTAGTGCTTTACATAATTGTATCAGAAGTGTAATACAATTAATAAAATATGATTCGGATTAACCCTAAACTAAATGAAATTTAAACTTAATTTTACCCCATAGTATTAAAATTTGATTTTTGTAGGCACATTTTAGTAAAGTGTTTGTAGCCACATTAGATTAGATAGAGGTGTAAATCCTAAGCTGACACCAGCCGTGTGGTGCCAGCTTAGGATTTACACCACCCCAATTCTTCCCGCGGGTGTCGCAAGAGGCGACTAAGGGATATCAACCGGGAGCGGGGAGTAGCGCCAGATGCAGAACACTTCTACCACCGAACTGCGATCCCCAACCGGCATGCCCAGCGTGACTACCCCCCATAAGATAAAAGCCAATAAGGCGCTTATCAGGGGGAGGCCTGCGTCCAGCAGTGGACCAAAATAGGCTGTTGAGCTGAGGAGGTGAAGAGGAGATAGAGCAGCATTTAATGTAAATAACTACTGGACTGGAGCACAGTGCATAAAATAGATTGGAGTTCTTACAAAACCTTTCTACACGAATAGGGCCAAATCGGGCCACTTGATTTGACAAGAGCATAATAATTGAGAAGAAAAATGTTAATAAAACAAACAAAACAATTTATTAACGACAGGTCAAGACAGAGACACATCAAAAATAACAAAACAGTAAATTAAATTGGTTGTCATCACATCAGACAAACTATGAATTGCCTTCTCTAATTACACCCTTAAACTTACTAGTAGTAGAGCTCTTTGTAATAGGGCATGTTAATTACTACCACTGCTACATTGATAACCGTCGCCCAGAAACAATACTGTTTATGTTAGGAATTTTTATAATTAATGATATTATGACAGAGTGTTTCTGTGTGTTATTTTAGTATGGGTTGTACACATTATTTTACGAATACTTCCGTCAATTTCGAGTCCTTCCCATACATCCTCTACCGGATCGAGACGAACTACTTTTCGTAGTATGACAACGATCCAGTCGTTTCTTACAAACTCGATGAAAGTTTTCGAATGATTTTGAGTGATTTGTTGCGCTTTAACAAGACGGCAGCAGTCACGTTTGCGGCATTGTGTTATAAAAGTAGATAGAGGATTACCAACATTGCAAGCTTGGTCATACCTTCAATTGATGGTATAAAATAATAAGAACACACAGGAAAACATCTCACTCGGTACGGTTGCACCGAATCTAAGTTTTTCCATTGCGATCTATGAGCGTACCAAGTCTAACCCAAACACGTCAATCATATAAGGCGCAACGCACACAGAAGGCGGCGAGGCGAGGGTAAGGCGCAGACACGCCGCTCCTCGCCCCCCGCCACGCCGCCTTACCGGTATCCCATCTGCGGGCGACGTGGCGGGGGGCGAGGAGCGGCGTGTCTGCGCCTTACCCTCGCCTCGCCGCCTTCTGTGTGCGTTGCGCCTTAGGTTATACACGCTCACTCAACAATTATCTTGATTTCGAAGGCAAAACGAATCTATGTATGTGTGAGTTGACAAGCATAATTTTATAACATCAGTGCTTTCACGCATACGAGCGCACGGATACGCATAAGAAAATGAGACGTATTTGTCGCATTTTTTGGCTACACCTCGTTTGCGTCTACTACCATTCTAAACCTATTTCGTGTAAGACATCAACGGTTCTCGACACTTTTATCAAAATGCGTCTTGTCAATGTGATTCAATGTGATCGGACTAAGGCATACAGCCGGTCAATTCGTAAGTGTAACACTCATACAATTACGCCGTCTATTGGTAGTATAGATTAATTAGTGAAATAAGTATAATCAGTGAAATAAAATAATCCGAAAATAAATAAATATTAATGTAAATGTAACGAAGACTATGTAGTATAATTAAATTTGACGTGTAAATTTATATATATCAATAAAATCCTGTATCTTGTATAATTATTATGAATAAAAAACAAAACAAAATTAACCAGTGACCTGTGAAAATTGTATAAGAGATACACTCAGCAGATTTGGCAACAACCAGTCAACATTTGGACGGACCATAATATGTATCAACTAAACATTTCTAGAATATAACACCTTTACGACTCTTTTTACACCTAATCTAAAAGCAAAGGGCCTCGTGAAAGCAGTAATATCTAGAATTAATTCTTTAGAACAAAAATCTTAGAGTTATTTGGAATGTTGCCAACTACGGGCACTACAGATATAATTGCGCGAGGAGTGACTTCGTACAACGATAACGAGAAGGATGTAAGGGAATTGCACTGAAACTTAGACAACCTATTATCCCGCGAGTTTGTTAGAGAATACAATATAATCCGTTATGTTACGTTGTGTTCTATTCGTTGTGGCTGACGCGGCTGCCACTGTGTTCAGCAATCTGCCTGCAAAGCTTGTAATAATGGCAGAACTCCCTTATACGACCAACGTAACTGTCCACTATGAGTAGTATGACGTAATGAAGCTGATAGGTATATCTCTGAGGAAACCCTTGCCTGAAATATTAACCACATATAGCGTAAATAATAAGCTACAAACCTGCATAGAAATAAATAATAACAAAAATGGCGTGCGACATTTATATCGTTTTTCCAGTTCATGGAAAAATGCGATTAATTACAAAGATTAATATATGAATGGCCATATCTAATCACGCAATTTGGGAATAAACCTTTTCAATTTTAACTGACCGTATTTTTGCGTGCATTCGTCTTTGTGATTTTCTTTTTACTTGACTGCGATTCTACCTATTGTATTTTATACCCTGATTAATTTAATTGGTACCTGACCCTCGATATTTTCAGACATTCCCAAATAGGTAGGTATTTCTTAAACTTCCAAATTCTTGAGAATCATAAGAGTGTTTTTCATCTCGCTGGCACGGTACTGGCACCGTCAACAGGGGAATCAAAAATGTATGAAATTTATGGCATGTTTTTCAACGGCGCGACGGACGACGCATTTTCATACATTTTTGCGCCGGGCATCCAGTGGAAAACTCCCGTTAGGTATACATGGAGCAGTGAACGAAAAAAACATAGAAGCATTCCTTGCTAGAAAAAAGCAAAGTAAACCGTGGTAGGCGGCGCTTATAAACTATAAGAACAAGTTTAATTCGCGAGGCAACTGCCGGTAACAACTGGAGGGCGTTGTAGTGTAGAAAATGACGTACGCGACTTACATGTTAAGGGACAATTTTATCTCAAACGTCGGGATGATAAAGTCGATTTTGAAAGTATTAACAAATTGTTAGTTAATCAGCGAAGGATATTTGATACGTAAGTTTTTGTGTCAGAATGCGCGATAATTTTCCTTGAAGGTTTTCATGTTTTGTCTGTTCACTTCCTAGGTGCATGTACGGAATGTAGACTACGCGTACTAGAATCTTTGGTACATAAGTAGCTATTGAATTTTGACGCCTTTTAACAGATTTACGCAAAATCGGATAAATATGAAAACAACCACCAGAAATGACGAAAAGAAAATATACATCCCACTCCTAACAATAAACTTGTCCGTCCGTCCGTATTCGTCTAAACATTCTAGCATAGGATTTAAAATAGACAACTAAAAATTTTGGTATTGCAACATCAGTCATCCCAAAACTTTGAACAACGTAAAAAAGTGCCGTGAATGTTCAAGTGTACATACAATTTCAAACCTACATTTTCTCAACAATGTATGGTGTTTTAAAAATTCAATTACATCACGTCTGTGAGGTGGAAACCACGTGAAAGCCTCGCTTCAATAATTCAGGAACACTCGCGACGATTGTTCTCCATTTGCACTCTGAGTGAACATCATCATCATCAGTAGTCTGTACAGCTTTCTACATGAAGCAAACAATTTCTGTAGCGTTTGGCAGGACGCTCGGCGTATTACACAAATCCTTCTTGAGAATCTACCTAGGAGGAAAGTGTAATTTTAATAAAAGTCTAGTATTCCCCCTTGAAGATCCTTCTCGGTTGTATCGACTGCCTGTATATGTTTGTTTTTTTCCTCTTTCTTTTCTTCTTGTTTTGCTATAGATATTGTTTAAAAAATGGTTTTCTCGCTGTTAAAATGAACATAGTTGTTTTACATTATCTATAGTAGGATAGTTAATTATTTTATAGGACTAGTTATTTATATATAGCCTTTATTCATCTTTTTTTTTTTATTTTAGCAATTTTTTCTTTATTATAGAGTTGCGTGCATGACGTAACGCAATGGCTTCGACGGAAGATCAGCGTTGTAGTAGCTATAACCTATAGCTATCACAACTGATAGCTGTAGGTTACATGCAATGCAACTATGCTGAGTCGAACCCCGTTTTGTAGCTTTAAGGTATTTTATATGTGAGTATTATTATATGTTTATGTAGTTTTAATGGTTTTTTAATGGTTTAATTCGTTTTAGTACATATTAATGTTAAATTTTACAGATGCAAATAAAGTTTATCTTATCTTATCTATTATCTAATAGGCTTTGTTCTAAAGGTACACTAAATTTCATCTTGATCTGTTAAGTAGTTTTGGAGATCCTAGGTAACAAAAATTCCGATTTCACAAACTTGTCTTTATAATATTATGTAGTTGGATACTAGAAATTCGTCTTAGTTGTTCAACTAGCAGAATATTGCAGTGACAATGATTTTGCAGAGCAACAGTCCATGACAAAACTCAATCTTACAAAGGTTTCCATATCAATGGACCACACTTGAAAATTGACCGTGCTTTGCAACTTTGACGTATACTGTACTTACAGCTGTGCGGTACCGGCTTAGAATTTGCACCACCCCAACTCTTCCCGCGGGTGTCGTAGGCGACTAAGGGATATCCACCGATGGCGCGCAGCAGCGCCCCCTGCAGAACAACATTCAACTACCAAACTGCAATCCCCAATTCGCATGCCCAGAGTGGGGATTATGAGCATTACCCCCCATGAGACGGGGCTTATCAAGGCGAGGCCTGCGTCCAGCAGTGGACCAATAAAGGCTGTTGAGGTGAGGTGGTAAGGTAACAGCTTATCTCTCAATAAAATAATCTTGAACTTGAATAATTGACCTAACAGGTCAAACTTGGAACAAAAATAGGCAGACTCAAAGAGAGAACAGAAGTCCGATTCACTTTCACAAAGGTTTATTATTGTCACACATCTATCTAGTCTAAAATTGACCCTTGAAAACGAAACTGGTTTATATTTACAACACTCGACGGCTTAACACCGGTGCAAAATTGAGTTATTTGTATCTTTATTCATGTTTAACTTTAGCCGGTTGATGGCACACGTATTATTTTGTTTTTGCTTTTTTCGTTTTCTTGTCACATCTTTTTGCAACGTTATTGTTTCTAAGTAACTTTTACTGATAGTTTGGCTGATATTGATGAAAAAGTTGAGCGCGCTTGCTCATATAAAATTCAATTCAAAAACAAATAAATTGTGATGGTAGATTATCAAACGAGGGGGTTTTAATAATCACATCGCTTGGTGGGCTGATTCGCGAGTGGTTTTAAAATAACATGGCAGAAGCTGCAGCTGCCATTCCTCTGGTAGATTCTCTTAAACGGCTCTTAGGATATACTCGGGCTGAGTTGGAAGGTCTATTACTTACGCCGCAAACACCACGGCGTCGGCTTGAATGTGTAATGGCACCATGGAACGATTGACTTGGCTTATAGGTGGACTCTCTGAATCCTAGTATCGACCAACAAAAGACTGTCAAAAATCATCCAAAATTTGAACGCTTGCCACACAACGGAAAATTTTGACCGTCCAAATTTTGGACGCTTTCTCAGGGAGATGACATTATCCGCTTCGGCAACACTCGAAACTGGTTTTAATATTTTTTCTTTCGAAGTTGGTTTCGATAAAAGAATAATATTTTTTATTTCGAAACTCGTCTTTCGAAATTCTCAAATCAAAATCAAATCAAGTCTCTCAAAATCAAATCATGTATAAGAAGTGAGTTACTGTCCACTAACACATCATGAAATGATTTCACCGGTTAAATTAACAAACTACGCAAGGGACTACTTTTCGGATAAAAAACACTTAAATCAGCTATGAAAAATAATGTGAAATGAACCCAAGATATGAAAATAGAGTAGGTACTGATTTGCAGTTAATTTTAATATTTAAATTCGAGTCACGTCTAAGCCTGTCTGATGTGACTTCAAACATCATTTTGCACTCTCCTGGGTGCAAGATGAGGTCAAATCACACTGCTTTTGCCTTTAGCACTTAGCTCTGAAAATGTCTGGCACGTTCTTTTTTTTTAGAAAAAATATTGATTGTCAATATGAAATCTCTAGTTCTAACTCCAAAGGACTGGGAAAAAAATCCGTTTAAAAATAGGCAAATTGTTTCCCCGGATTCCTAAAAAGGCACTTATGCCTCCCCTAATTACTGCATTAGGGGGTTATGACATAATTCCCACGCTGGGCATGTGAGCTGGGGACCGCAAGGCACAGATATTTCAGCATTGCCGACGCTGCTGCCCGTCGACGGCCAAGGAATTTATGGGGATATCTGATGGTTTCCCTACGACCTTCACATCTCTGCTTACGTAGTTTTGTGTATCTAAAAAAACCTATTTAAGCGATTGATGGATTCGTCCCATTAAAACCACTACCAGTAGAACACTGGAACGATGGTAGGAATATTTCTATTTATATCGAAAATCATAACTTTCTTAAACTGGCAACGCCGTTGGAAGAATTTCCAATAATTCCTTCGAGACCGGCGGGATATTAAAATAAGTTTTCGTATTTTCTCGTTCAATTATTTCGGTTTTCATTTTGGCGAGGGCTTTACAAGATTTCATCTCGGACTTGCCTTAATTTGATCAAAGCGGTATTTGAGTGCTTCTTATAATTTGAGAGCTGATGCCTATTGAAATATAGAGTTCAATTTTGTAATTGGCGTATTATAAACCATCCACTTCGGGTGGATAGTTATTGAATTGAATTCAAAGATAATTTTCATAATTTTTGTAATTTTGAAGTTTCTTCAAATTAGGTATTGCAATTTTCGATGATAAATTATTCAAATAAGGCATTTAATATCGTGAGATTACGAATTTCTACACATACCATAACTTACAAATATCTTTCTGTATGTACTGTACCAAGATCTTGTTCATGTTATCTATCGTGGTGGTTGGTTGGCTATGTAATATAGAATCTTCAATTCTACAATACATAGCCAACACGATGGAAACATTCGTCATAATATCTTGAGGAATGGCCCAAACATCGACACGAAAATCCGGAATAGAGACCTATCTAACACTTTTTAATTAATCGCTTACCAGTCGCAATCATCGCAATAATTGTATCTAAACCACAACACCAAACTGGGTAGGTAATTGCCTAACTAGGAAGGTATTATTCTTGGCCGTTAACCTATAACCCCCGGTAAACAAGGCGTTCAGTAATGGATTAATCACGTAGATAATGAAGCGGTATAGTGCCCTGGGGAGCAATGTCATGCCGGTAGGTATAGGCTGTCAATAATTCCAGGGGTTGTAGGGTGGAGGGTAGCGTGGTAGCTGTAATTGACCAGTATTGTTTCTTTCATATTGTATTTACTGAAAACTTACATTAATCTTTTATTAGCGAGACACAGTGTTAAATATAGAAGGTTTGTTTTAGTGAAATTTTAAGGTATTTGGTCCACACACGTTTTTGTCGCTTAAAATCTGTCAACTTTGAGCAATGGCTTGGAACTGTTTTTTTATCTCCTGACGTACGTCAACAGATAAAAACAAACGACTGTAATGTTGCTGCCATGCATAAAGTGTTTTCTAAGTAAAAGGTTAATTTGTAGTGAGATATATAGGTAAAATCAAGATAATAAAGTAAGGAAAAATCAAATGTGTGTAGTTAAAAATGTAGAAACGATTTTTGCGTGAAAACAGATAAGAACCGTCACAAATTATTTTAGTTGTGACTACACTTATCGTTATTAGGTTAATTAAAAAATCAAGTAATTAAGGCTAAACTATGAACTATCTTGTTACCTATAAATAGTCATATCAACGAAGGTAAAGTATCTAGAGTAGTAAGCAAAGAACTCAATAAATAATCCATAGGTTATACATTTTTCTTTTTTGCAATTGATTTGGTAAACTCAACTAAACGTGGTTTTTATTCAGTTGTGTTTAATTTTTTGTTTCAAAAATAAAGAAACAATAATTGCTATTTTAAAAAGAAACAACTGTCATACTTAAAAATAAACATACTTAGTAAGAAATTGGGTTTCGTGGTATAAACTCTGAGATAAAACGAAGATGCTACCTTCAAGCTTAGCTCGCTTTAACAGCCGCTTACGTAATATCCTTATCTACGTTATCTACATACTCACAAAAACCAACTAGGAACCACCTAAAAACACTATTCTTTCTAAACACCTTATTGCTTGCACTTTGACATTGATGTTGACAGTTCGGAAGGCGCGAAAGCGTTGACAGGCAGAATGAAGCATAGACCGCAGCCAGGTTGACCAGTGCACATTTATGAGTGTTTTGGGGGGTTGTTTACGTGGGGGGGAGAAAGCGCGCGGCCTGGCTGACGACTCCCGGCAAAGTGGAGGCTTTCGCCTTCGGCGCGCGCAGTGTTCAGTGCGAGACCTGCGTCGATTTTATTACGTAGGTGTAAGGTTTGAGAATCGGTGCGTTGACTTAATCGTCTATGGGTGATATGATGCTTCCTCCTATTGAGTTGTGTAAACAGGCTGTTATGGCGCTTGTTTACCGATTTAGCGGTCGATTTGATAAGAGGGGTGAAACTTTCATTGTTTTCTTAAGTTACAATTTACAATACATTGTCCATTATAATTTTTAATGATTATCTAAAATTATAAATTTGTGTAACTTTTGAGATTTGTTATGATACATTATTTTTATTTATTAGGGGTCGCGAAATTGAAACAAAAAGGTATAATCCATTACAGGATACATTGGGTACGTGATGGATATAATATCTTTAATTAAGAGGTTTATTAACACCAGATGACTTTTCGAATGATAAAAATAAGAACATATTATATCATTAAAATGTACGTGAAACTTTTCCAAATTAAACTTAAGAGTTATGTGACATTTTTATTTAAATACGTAACCTATTTCTTCACAAGTTCTAATTTAGTTTACAATAATTCAAAATCGAAATAATAAAATCCGGTTGTCTTCAAAATAATGAGTTCCGGTTTGTCTCGATTTTTTTTATGGTTTAACTAACGGGATAAAAAACTTTTTTTTTCTCTTTACCTTAGTTGGACAAAAAGGAAAAATAATAAGTTTATAACAGATGAAACCTTCAGTCAAAACATCGGTTAGCGGCGACAACATAACGGCCGTTAAGTTGTAACGGCGAACTTGCGTGAAAGCGTTATTTTGTAATAAAGGTCCCGCGGTGCTAGTGCCGCTTTAATAGCTCCTTTAATAATAGACGTGCTCTTCGACTTGCTAGGTGTTAAAGAGTTAATAATAGGTTATTAGTTATTGAAAGGTTAATTTAATTTAAGTATGGACGGATTTTTCATGTAGAAATTCAAAGAGTACAAAAGTTTATTTTAAAATAATTGATATTTTTTTACAAAATCTTAATCCCAGACGAATGACCGACATCGAATTCCTTTATTATTTACATTGTTTTTTAAGTTTTGCGAGAAAAAATAGTATTCTCTCGGGAATACAAATTATATTTTCATAATTTTTTTATTCCCGAGAAATTACGATTCCGGGGTACTTTTCGTATCGATAATGTACGTATGTGATACCCAAAATAGATCATGAATAAGACTTGAACTTTAATTAAGTTTGAAGGCTCATAAAAATTCTAAGTAAAATACATAGGTAACTTATTTTCCTGAAAGTAATAGTGATTTAAAATTTACCTCGATATGCAAAAAACAATGGTGTCAATTTAGATTTATCCAAAACGGAACTTAAATAATTTAACTAGAAAATTAAATGATGACATTGTTTTTTGTCGTCCACTGTGAAAGGGACGTCAAAATTTTTAGTTCTGTGAAAATAGTTTAGATTTGGCGTCATTCAGATATCAATTTCTTATTTCGATTGTATAGACTTTAAGTTTACTAAAATAAATGATAAGAAAATATAAAAATAGATTCCACAGATGATCGGAATGCTGGCTTCTATTTCGTTCAACGAATTAGCATTGCTATTCAACGTGGCAATGCTGCCTGCCACCATTCTGGGCACTCTGTCTTCTAGTGACGGCTTAGATTTTAAAAAATAGATGTAACTGTAAATACTAGTTGTGTTTTATGATGTCATTGAAAAATATTCTATGTGCTAAATAAATTTTAAAAAGTGCGTAATTCTTTTTAGAAAATTAAATTAAGTTTTATTTCGTTTTAAAATTGTCCTAAAGACCTGAGTAGGTCCCAAATAAATTATTAGTAAATTATTCATCTATGCTAATGAAGTAATTTAGAACTCAGTCAAGAAACTTAATATTAAAGAAGACTAGGTATTTTAATTTCATACCTAATAATTTATCACGGCAGACTCTTCTAGTGATGCTTACCTGAAAATTAAAAAAGGTCGTTAGATAGGTCGGTAAAGTACATAAAATTATAAAAAATAATTTGGCGAGTTTTAAAAAACGACAAACAGACTTCATATTCTTCTAGTGGCGACATCTAGTTAAAATTCGAGTCTAATTTTAATTAGTTTTATGACACATCAAGGTATACCCTATCCAATAAAAAATTTAGGGTTGGAATCTTTTTTTAATTACAATGGGAACCTTCAGCGTATACTACATGTTGGATTATAATACAGGTTGCATCGGTGAAACTTTCTGAAAAACTCAACATTTTGTAGTAGAGATAAACCATTCTGAAAATGCACGCCCCTTTTACTAGAAAAACTATCGTAGATTGACGAATTCATTACAGATGTAACGGATGAAACGTTGGTGTTCTTCCAACACAAATAAGGTTCGTAGTTAACCCGCTTACACCCGTAATGAATGCACGCCCCCTCCACAAAACGTCATAAGTACCGACACTCGGCGTGCACTTTTAGAATGGTTTATCTCTACGCATGTTTTAAGTCTTTGCCATTTACAGTTTTTTTTATGTAAAAACTAGGTAAACCTTTTAATAAATACTAACTTCTGCCCACGGCTTCCCACGTGTTTTTTTGTAATAAAAAATAATTAATTAAAAATAGCCTATGGCCCACATCTTTGTGTGCAAAATTTCAGCCCGATCCATTCAGCAGTTTTGGCGATGGCGATGTATTTGGCCAAACATCTTCACAAAGACACAAACTTTCGACTTTACAATATTAGTAGGATATGATTTACAAACCTATGCAACGAAACTTTCAAACATTAATTCTTCCAGCTTTCAAGTTCTCAGCGCCATCTCTGTACTGGCATTAGAACTCTGTCCTGAAAACGTGGGCGTTACCACGTTTCATGAAACATCAACGGAAGCGAGCGCGATGGACGCTCAGTAAGGTGATTCCTTATCGAAACTCTAGGTGGCGTTGGTTACGCTTTCTGGGAATGGATGATTGAACGTAGACTACTGGGGTCCTTGGGATGAATGATGAAGTAAATGAAAATTGTCTAGTGAATAAGTTATCAATCTATAGTTAATATTATAAAGAGGAAATATTTGATTGTTTGTTTGTTTGTATTGAATAGGCTCCGAAACTACTGGACCGATTTGAAAAAATCTTTCACCGTTAGGAAGCTTACTTTTCAGAGAGTAACAAAGTCTATTATTTTATCCTGTAATTCCCACGGGAACGGGAACTACGCGGGCTAAACCGCGAGGCGATCGTCTAGTTAAATAATAAGATTAACTAAAGAATATTATGGAAGTGCCTCTTCAAGAAAAAAAGGCAGGGAAAAGGCAAAATAGATGATGAATCGAAAAACTAAAGATAAAAATCAAACGACGTAAGTAACCAACCGATAAAGGCTTATCTTAACTAGTTTAGTTTGTAAGTTTTGGTTTGAGATCACTTCCGAAACTTGTAATCTGATTCCGAAAATTCGCTAAGTTAAAGATACCTAGGTACTTATACCTACATCATTTGTGTATCCTATGTACCTACATTATAAGGTTTTTGTTAACAAAGGGCGTAAGCCCTCACACTCAGGGCAATTTCTAAGAAATCAAGAAATAGTATCGCATTCCCATACCCGAAAGTCCCGTCGAAGGCGAAAAAATTTTGGGATTTCATTTACATTAGGTACATTTACACTTTGAATAGATCATGTACAAAGTTGATAATTTTACTAACAAAGAAAATGATAATTATAGCTGTTCGTTTTGTGGCGCAAGATTAAATCTTTTGACCTTTTTTTCCAAATGCCCCAAAAATATCAGTGAGTCTAAGTTAGGTACTAGCCTAGGGTAATAGAAATCGGTTTACAATTTCTGCTACTTAATAAATAAATATAAATAAATAGATAATAAATAACTTAATATTCCGCTAGTCTTATTCCTGTGTGCATTGTCCGTGTGTATTATTTACTATTTATTTAGTTTGGAAAGCAGAAAAAAATTTAGAGAACGGTTATGTTTTATCTAAGTACGAGTTAGCGAAGTTAGTCTAAGTTATAGATAAAATTATTTAGCAATGAGGTTGGAACCTCACCTACAATCTCGATAAAAAATGAAAGCAATTATGTCACTTCACGTAATTGATGCTAGATGGCTCCACCATCGATCGATGTCAAGCATCATGTCGAGAGCTTCGCAAACGGAAACGGTTGGTCTTGCGGGACAAGTTGTAGGTATTGTAATCAATTATTTACACTTTTTTTTTTTAATTTCTTGTTCCTCTAACTTAATGAGAGACTTTTACAATCTTATTATATTAAAAACGTATTTCAATTTATCTAAAACTATATATTTTAATATATTATTTACACTTTGAATAGATCCATATTATATTATGTTATAGTTACTAATTTTAATAACAAAGAAAATTGCAATAAAAGTTGTTCGTTTTGTGTTAGCGCGAGTTAAATTTTTTTTGGAGTTTGGATTTTTTTCTTAAATTCTCTAAAAATACCAGTGGATCGAAGATTGTTTACTAATGTTAAATGGTTAACGATTTGCGGCAAATTAATATTCTGCTAGTTCCCTTTTAGAAAGCAGGAAAAATGTAAGCCACAAAATAATCATAATCATTCACTTAGACCTAAGAATTAATATACATACAAGCAATAAATAAATAAATAATATGAATCTCGCGCCAATACGAATCGAACAACCAAATTAGAACGACTATTTACAATTGAAACAGTTGAGCTAACTGTTGCAAACTATCTACATAAAGGAAGCTCAATTGACATAGTTTGTTCTACAAGATATCTGTCCGAATGACCGAAAACGAATCTGTATTATAATAAGGTAGAATATATAATGAACTAGCTTATGCCCGCGGCTTCGCACGCATTTTTTCTATGGAAACGTTTAACGGTGATTTTTTTCCCATGGGAACTGATTTATGGGATAAAAAGTAGCCTATGTTGATTCCAGGATTAGAATTACCTGTATGCAGAATTTCAGCCCGATCCATTCAGTAGTTTTGGCTTGAAGAGGTAACAAACATCCATCCATCTATACATCCATCCAAACTTTCGCATTTATAATATTAGTGATTATAATAGGCCTGTACAGAAATAAGGTATTTCCTTTTTCCTTATTTCCAAATGTTAGTACTCCGTTGACGAATTTTTAAATAATAAATCTATTTGGCTGCCTGAGAAAAAAATTTACATAACCTACCCAGTTCATTACAATCGTTTTGATTCTTTGTAGCTAACACTGCCTATATTTTCCGAGTTCTATGTTTCTAGCAATAAATAGATTATGTACTTACATACCTATTACAATAATCTTTAGATCACTTGCTGCACCCTTACAGAGTACATGTACATACCTTTAAGCTAATTACCACGTAAGCTAAAACTCTGTAATAATGTATACATATGCAATAATTAAATCTGAAATCTACATTGATTTGTGTGTCCTTCAGCACACATACTTCCGGTGCTAAAAAACCTCTCCCAAACAAAGGGGGTTTTACCATTATCAGCACACTTGCCAGTCGGGTTGGTGAACGCAGTGGAGTGTTAAAATACACAGAAGGTAGCCACTGCATTAAGAAATAGTTATTTGTTCAACAAATGGGTAAAACTATTTTTTGTTCAGTGTACCGATATTTAAAACTTGAGCTAGCTAAGCTGTCTTTAATAGAGTCACGAGCTTAGCGAGTGGCTCTAAAGTAGAATGCTGAGATAGCTAAAGAGGTCGAATGTCAGAAACTCATTTTGATCAACAACCTAGGGCAAAAATGCTTCAAACCTCTTTCAAACCACAAACAGAAATGTGTTTAATATGTTTTCTATGAAGGTTGCATTGTTCCGAATTCAAATTACTTTTTTCCAAAGATCCTATGATTACGTTCCGTAGCTTTTTTCCATAAGTTGAATAATATTCTTAACTAGCTTCTGTTCGCGGCTTTGCACGCGTATTTTGGGTATAATAAGTAGCCTATTACCTGAGTTAGGTTTTGCTCTAAACGTACGCCTAATTTCATCTTGATCTGTTCAGTAGTTTTGGAGACACTAGGTAACAAAAATTCAGATTTCACAAACTTTCGGTTTTATAATATTTACCTACTTAATATTATAAAACCGATAGGATTAGTAGGATAGTAGGATTAGTAGAATAGGATTCCAAATGTCAGCAAAACCCAATTTTGTTCACTGTTTTTGTGCAGCATAGTCACGGTTTTCGAGCGAGAGTGGTGAAAATAATAAAACTATTATGTCTGATGTGCGGCCTCACAACGGAACTAAACCAATTGAAGTATGACTTTAGATTTATATCATGACCTTCAGAAGTTCGAGATACAATAAGCCAAAGAGCCGCCGGGTGGATAATAAACAAACTCATACAGAATATCAGCAAGTCTCGAGCTAACAAACAAAAACACAATTTATAAAGGTTGGTTTAGACTCATTTAGTAGAGACTTATAAGTTCTTATACAAAATAATGTACAAAAAAATAGCCAAGCTAAGCAGAGCTTGTGTTATGGGTAGATAACTGATATAAGTACTTAATACAATACACTACATAGATATGTTTTATTATACATAGAAAACATTCAGAACGCCCTGGACAATGTGTCTGTATATTCGTTAAGTTTTTTGTTATTTTTATTTCCAGATGGGCTAACTCTGGTGCCATGGAAAAATGTGAAAGTGCTTGATTTTGGACGCAACTCGCGCACTGTCGCCGCCACCGCCAGTCACGTGAGTCACACCATGCTCTCTGCATCTACCGGGTTATTTAATGAGTAATTTAAATACATAAATAAATAATGCTGGACAATTCACACAGCATTATCTAGCCCCAAGCTAAGCAGAGCTTGTGTTATGGGTACTAGATAACCGATATACTTAATACAATACACTACGTAGATAGATATTTTTTATTATACATAGAAAACATCCAGAACGCCCTGGACAAATGTTTGCAGATCGTACAACATTTGTCCCGAGGCGGGAATCGAACCCGCAACCTCTTGCATCCTAGGCAGACCTTCGCCCTGCGCCACAGAGGTCGTCCATTTAAATGTTTTATATTAATCACATTGTTTAAGCCTTTATATTTATAGTAAGTAAGTACGTAAAATTAATTTCAACGTGGCAATGCTGCCAGAATTCTGGGCACTCTGCCTTCTGCCTTCTAGGACGGCTTAGATTTTTAAGGAATAAATATATGTGTATAAAAGCCATTTCTCCTACGCCCATCATCCCGTCCCACATGTCCCGCATGTGTCCGAATTCTTGTTTCTATTTTTAACCCCCGACGGAAATAGAGAGGTGTGTTATAAGTTTGACGTGTCTGTCTGTGTATCTGTCTGTGGTATCGTAGCTCCCACCAAACAGATGAACCGATTTTCGTTTAGTTTTTTTTGTGTCATAGATAATTTTATCCCAAGTGTTCTTAGCCATGTTTCATGAAAATCAGTGGGGAGGTTTTCCAGTTTTTCAATTTTGTTCTTGTTACAGTCAAAATCAAACTGTTTATTTCAAACACTTTTTTTTTAAATATTGCGTATGGGCAGGCATATAAAAACTATACAGTAGTATGAGGGAGGCCTTTCTCCAGCCGTGTGGGTTTACGTGTTCTTAAGCGCGATTCGTACAATAACCAACGTAGTGTAGGACGCTCTTGTAGACTGCGACTCAGCAAGCGTAGTGACGTTTGCCGAGTCGCGGTCTTAAATCAAGAACACGTTTACATTATGATTAGGACGCCCTGCGGCCAGGTGGAATAACGACCTGCGAAAGACTGCAGGCAGATGCTGGATGCGGCAAGCTGAAGACAGGGCGCCATGGCTCTTATTAGGGGACGCCTATGTCCAGCAGTTGACTAATATAGGCTAATGATTATGAGGCAAAATATGCAGAAAAAAATTTATAGCAAACGCTTGGGCATCTACATTTTACTGTCTAGTCTAAACCCACCTTAACCTGACTCGCAATGGGATCGAGCAGACAAACAGTCTATGTTTTATGATATGTTCCCCTCCAGGACAGTCTAGATATTTGGATAGGTGCCAGAGTCCTTACAAGCGGATTATACTATACACCAGCCGAACTCGAGGTGGAATGTTTGAAAAGAAACCACGACACAAAAAACTAAAACTCACTTGGTTGTCATCGAGTTTCAGATACAATTGTAAGCAATATTTATTGAAAGAAAGATCTCCGTCTATTTTGTTCTTACATGTCCAGTCCATCCCAAGGTTGCCTGGAAGAGATCGCTCATAGCGATAAGGCCGCCTTTGTACTTCGTCTACTCTTAGCATTTATTTCTGTATTGTTATCTGTCTTTGTGTGGTACAATAAAGTATTATCTAGCTATCTCAAATCGACCAGTAATGGAAATCAAGGAGTAGACCTGACTTACTGACAGACAACGCACAGCCCGAACTGCTGGTTCAAGAGATGTTTGTTCTAGAGGTTTGTACGCATAACGCATACAAATCGAGAGTTACAGCTAGTTGCGTATAAAAAGATGCGGCAACCGGTTTGTTTACCATTCCACATCGCGTTTGGCTAGTGTATAGTTCGCCTGTGTTTGGACTAAGTTCGTGACAACACAAGCAATGTGGTTGTGTTTATTCCAATCCTTCCCGCTATTTTACGTAGGTTTGAACGTTTTCGCCCCAGGTATCGCTGGATTGGACAGGTGGCGACCACGATGCAAATCGGTTGGTTTGTTAGTCGTCTCTTGTAGACGCAATCGAGAAGGGCGCTCCGCGTTCTGATATTGTAATGGGCTCTGCCTCAAGTTGATGCAACGCGAAACAGAGTGTGAGAGACTTCCCACTCGATAGACCGTCGACATTGCAGTGGTCACAGGGAGTCTTAAGAGTGCTATTCGTAGCGTCGTTTGAGGGAGGCTTATGTTCAGCAGTGGACTATATAATGTTATAATGGTTGATGATGATCGCTGGATTGACAATTTCGTTGTTATTCTCGTTAAACTCGATGCTAGCTCAAACTAGCAGACAGCTTAGAACCGAAATGCGAAGTCTCGTGTCGAAGGCTTTTTATATAAGTATAAATATAGTTTATCGAATTTTTAGGAAGTATTTTTTTAAAACAATGTTATCCGCCTATTACCTATTACATATTAGACCCTGCTTAAATAAGTTTAACTATAAGAATGCTTTTTATATATGATGTTATGCTGTTGGCGTTCCTTTTTAATAAATAAATATATAAATAAGGCTTAAGATACACATTGTGTCGTTTGGTAGTAGTCAGTAGGGAATTTTGGTACGGGGTGGGGCTAAAGGTCGGCTACAGTTACTATAATACCTAGATCTATTTTATGTTTAGATATCTAGGTCTTCCAGTTGCATGTTATTTTATTATTATGTATAAGCTGTAAAATGTAGATAACGCAGTCTAAAAGTTTATAACACCCCCGGTAGGACCGAAAGTTCCACCAGTGAAACAGATACAGGGACGGTTCGGAATAACATTTCCAAGTTCCCAAAAACTCTCAATTCTTGGAGAGTAAAATAAAAATAAAATAAATAAATAATGCTGGACAATTCACACAGCATTATCTAGCCCCAAGCTAAGCAGAGCTTGTGTTATGGGTACTAGATAACTGATATACATAATACAATACACTACATAGATAGATTTTTTTTATTATACATAGAAAAACATCGAGAACCCCTGAACAAATATCTGCAAATCGTACAAACATTTGTCCCGAGGCGGGAATCGAACCCGCAACCTCCTGCGTCGTAGGCGGACCTTCGCCCGCTGCGCCACAGAGGTCGTCAAAAAAAGTAATGCTGCAAATTATCATTTTCGTGAATATCACATCGTTATAAATCGTTAAAATGTCACATCGAATAATGTAGGTACGTATCTCCACGAATAATTTAAAGATAACCAATATTCGTTCATATCCGTTCTTCCTCCATTTTATGCTTTCCGCTCTTCAAAACAATCTACTAAAGGCTCTTTTCAATCAACGATAGGTATTCCAATATTTGGCGCGTCACAAAGTCCTGGAGTTTACGGCTTGATCCCGTAATTCGCGTAAGACGTAGAACGTGAATTGTTCCAAGGACAATGTAAGCCTATACGACCTACAGTCAGTTATGAATTTCGATGAACAAGAATTGTAACAAAGGAGTTTGAATTACATTCAGTTAAAAAAGTATCGGGAATGGATGATTTGTTTATGGTTCCAAATTCAAATTTTAGTTTTTTTTTTGTTGTTGTTAGATTGGATATACCGTTCCACTGCTGGACGGAGGCCTCGCCCTAATAAACACCTTCTTTGGATATATAAACATAAAAAAACATAAACATAAAAAGACTTTATTTTGGAACATATTTAGGGATACTTATAGCAAAAAATAGGCAGCGATGCGACCTGCAGAAGGCGGCCGAGAAATGTATACAGCTGCAATACATTGACGGGCAACATAGCCGGCATAGGCTGCTGGATGTCTATTGGCCATGGTCGACCTGCGTGTTTCACTTGGGTGGACCACAAGATACAAGATACAAGAATTTATTGGTAAAATATAAATTTACACGTCAAATTTAATTATATTATGTTACATAATCTTCGTTTCATTTACATAGATATATTATTTATTTTCGGATTATAATATTTCACTGATTTTACTTATTTCGCTAATTAATTAATCTTATCCACTATCGACTAAGGTACCTTTATATTTCTTCGCGCTTTATTTTTTCCTATTTTATATGCATTAGGCACGGGGGTTGTGCTCTACAGTTCCGGTAACTCTAGGAACTCCCCGAAGCTGTAGAAAACTCTCTCCAGCAGCCATGTTTTAATTCGGTGCTTGAATATGTTGAAGGAAGCGGCATCTCTTATTTTGTCGGGTAATCTGTTATAGACCGCGGGGCCTATTATGTACACGGATCTTTCCGACTTACGAAGTTTGTGTGTGGGTGTTCTTAATCTGTAGTGGTAGTCGTTGCTACGGAGTGCGCGGTTCGGGTTAACTCCACGACGCTGGAACAAGTCCAGATTTTGATGGGTGAAAAGCGCTACTTGGTAAATGAGCTCGCTTGGTAGCGTCATAATTTTAAGTTGTGCGAAGTATTCCCTGCAGGATACATCGTCCGGGACACCCACAATGGCACGGACGGCCTTCTTCTGCATTACGAAGATGCGCTCAGTGTCGGCGGCTCGCGCCCATAGTTCCGCCCCATACGTGACTATGCTATGGACGGTCGCATAATAGCACGAGCGAACTGCGTCCCTTGACGCGGTGTTAGCAAGCCTTCGCAATGCGAAGGAGGCTCGTCCCAGTTTCTTGCACAAGCAGTCGATGTGGACGTCCCAAAGCAGGGAGCTGTCTAATATGAATCCCAGTAGCCTGACATTCTGGACCTGTTGCAGCGGCGTCTGCCCTGCGGATATTTTTAGAGTCCCCGGGGTGCCCCCATTTAACCTAAAGTTCATAAAACATGTTTTATCTCTGTTAAGGGCGAGGCCGTTCGCACCGAACCATTCCTCCAGGCTCATGACCACCGCGTTCAGTTTTCGCTCAAGTTGTTTTTCTGTGGGTGCACTGACAACCGCAGCTACATCGTCCGCGTACATATATATTTCTGCGTCGCGGACTGTGTATGGCAAGTCGTTCAGCAATAAACTGAAGAGGGTGTTCGATAGGCATGAGCCCTGAGGAACCCCCATTGCGTTCTCTAGTTCGGACGACTCTACTCGGCCCGCCTCACCCATCACCACCTGCCCTCGATGTGACATGAAGGAAGTAATGATGGACTCGGAGGGGCCTCTGACGCCATAGAATCGAAGTTTGTCCGCGACCAGAGAGTGGTTGGCGGTGTCGAAGGCACGTGACAGGTCACAGCACAGCAGAGCCACTTGCTGACCCGCCTCGCGCGCGCTCAGCACACGCCACACCACTTCTCGTACCAGGTCTGTGGTGGCGCGACCGGGCCGGTAAGCGTATTGCCGGTCAGTTAGGATTTCGCGCTTGGTAATAAACTCTAAGAGTCTATGGTTCAGGCCGACTTCCAATACCTTACTGAACGCTGGGACCATTGATATCGGTCGGTATGATTTTGTATCGTGCTTACTCCCCTTACCCTTATAGAGTGGACAGATTTTTACCCTTTTAAGAGAGGTCGGGTATGTACCTTGCTTTATGCAAGTGTTGAATAGCTCTGACATAATTCCAGCGAGCGGTTCCACGGCTACCTTCATCAGGCTCGCGGATAAACCGTAGAGGTCGGTGCTGGTTTTAGCTGCTATTTTGCAGTGCACTATTTTCATGACTTCTTCTGGTGTAAAGGGTCGCAGCCAGAGTGACGCGTCGCTAGCGCTAAGTTCCGCGGACATCACGGTCGACGCGCGGCGGATGTCGGCGGCCGGGGCGCCGCACTTGCTCGCTGCTGTAACGAATTCCTCATTGAGCGCGTTTAGGAGAAGGTGCTTGGAGGGGTACGGCTGGCCGTATTCGTCCTTTATATAGTCAGTAAAGTCGAGCCGCTCGCGACTATCCCGTCCTAGCTCTGTATTGACCACTCTCCACATTCTCCTAAACTTGTTCGGGTCGTTACGTATTTGGTCGGAGTAGAATTGTGTACGTTTGCTTTTGGTCTGTGTATTATATCGTATCGATAGGTCTTCGGTAAACTTGGCAAGTTGTTCGTTGTCCGGGAATTTGTTTTTTAGCTTTATTGTATCGAATAAAAGATGCTTTAAGTTAAGTATTTCGCTGTCAACCCACTGATTTTGATGTTTTGCATAAGGCCTATTTTTTAATGGGAGGCAAAGATTAAGCTTACTAACAGTTTTGGATATTAACATATCAGCTAGAATGTCGCAGTTCCCTTTTGAGTCCTCCAACACTTCCTCCCAGTCTACTGACTTTAGAGCCGCGCTGAAATTGTGAATATTTATTGGGCTGAAGCTACGTCTACATGAGAATGCAGGTTTCGCGGCGGTGCGCGATACTATCAGGCGCTGGGCTTCGTGGTCGCTGAGATTTGGGTTAATTGGGGAAATGCTGGCGATTTGTTCCACCGGTAGGTTAGTGTAGGCGTGGTCTAATAACGTTCCATGTCCTCCTTGGGGACGCCGGGTGGGGAAGTCTACCAGTTGATTAAAGTTATGCGAGGATAAGATGTCAGAGAGGCGCTTTGTGAGAGGTGAGCTTATCAATGTGTTTATGTTGGAATCCCCCATAATTATTGCGCTTAGTCCCTCATTACTTATTTTATTTAATAATTTTTCAAACAATGTGAGGTATTCATGGTGGTTTGTTTTGTTGGAGTGGTAGAGTCCAACAATAAGGACATTGTCGGGCGTTATATGGACTGCACAAATATCGAAAATCTGCTCTTGGGCTAGCGCGCAATATTCTTTATTATTACTGACTTTAAGACACGATTTTACGTAGATGCAGCTTCCTCCACGCTCTACATGTGGTCTACAGTACGAAGATATTAGGTCGTAGTTACATAAGGTCACCGAGTCTATTTCATGGCTGCGAAGGAAGTGTTCGGTAATTATCAGCACGTCGCATGCGAGTTCATCTGCGAGTAGTACTTCTAGCTTCTTTGTTTTGGTGTTTAGTCCACGTATATTGAGATGGCACAATGTGAGGAAATTGCTGGTTTGTGTGCGTGCTGTTGATGTCCTAACGGGAGGTGGTAACGGCGCCGGGCTCTGCGTCTTCGTTGATGAGGCCAGCGGTGCTGTTAGGACGCTTAGAAGTTTTTTTGTGTTCCTTGCGTTTCGTGACTTGGTGAAGCCCGGGCTGGCGAGCCCAAGTTAGCCGGTCGTAAGTAGTTTTTTATAGTGACAGGTTTCTGCTTTTTCTGTAGCGGTCTGGTATTCTCGTCGATGCTGTTATTGATCCGCTCCGATGGCTCTGGGGACTCCGGTAGTGTTCTTTTATTGGGGTTTTTTTCGGTAGGTACTCTACGTGCCGAGATTCTGCTGTTCAACGTTACTATTCTGTCGTGGCGAAGGACTACGTTCTTGCCGGCCTCTCGCTCTTTTTTCAATTCTTCTTGGAGCTCTTTGCGTCTCTGGAGTACAGCGGGGGAGTAGTCTTCTTTTAAGTATATATTAGTATTATTCAAGTATTTCTTATTTCTAATGATTTCTAGTTTTCTGCCCATCGTCGTTAATGTTGTTACGACTGGTCTAGTCTTTTCATCGTCTTGTTTTCCTATCCTTGACACTGACTCTATCTCCCATTTTTCGCAGCGAATTTTCATCGTATTATTTATGATGCTAAGCACCGAGTTTTGTAGATCGTCATAGTTTTTTTCAGTTTCCATCATCCCAAAGAATACAATGTTTTTCTTTCTAATTTGTTTATCTAAAAAATGTATGTGTTTTTCTTGTTTAGTAATTTTTTCTTCTAGTTCTTTTGTTTTGGTTTCCATAATTGTGAATTTTTCGTTTATATTCTTATTAATTGAGTTTTTTATGCTCTCTTCCATGCTTTTCATATCCGTTTTTTGTTGTGTCATTTCTTGCTGAATATTTTGAAGAACTTCCATGATTTTCTCCATTTTGGTGACTGCAGCCGCCCTCTAGCGGCAGGGTAGTTCGTAGTAGTTGTTCACAGGCCGCGCACCTCAGCTCCAGCACATTCATCTGTGGCTCCAGTACTCTTGATGCCCTCTTGTGGTTCTACTCGGTACTAGGCTGGCTGGACAGATCGATTGATTTACTTGTTCGAGGCTTGGTTTCTGTGGGTACACCCTGTTTTCTTTTCTGCTTTCCTTAGACTTTAAGTAGAGGCCGCTCCGATGGTGAAACTTTCCTTATTTCCACTAGAATTTCGATAAACTTCGGGGACACCGTTACAGGGTATGTTTACTTATAGAACGCACACACGCAACGGGAGAGACCACGGGAGTGGTCTATGCAATACCTGGAAATATTTTCGGTGTAGCCCGGCTATATTTTAGGTATAGGTATCGATGGGTGCCGACCAAGACATAATGGCTCGGAAATTATTGCTGAGATAGATATGGTGTCTGGTATATTATAGTCTGGAACAAATATGCTTTTAGGATTGCCAGGAAATAAATGTAGCCACTTAATATCCAAAAAACAGCCCCTTTAGAGTAAGTATATTTCGTTCCATAATACGGTCAGAAAACAGCCTCGTTGGTCTAGCGGTTGCGTGTTCAACCGCTGTTATTGAGCTCCCAGGTTCATATCCTGGATCGGGCCAAGACTTGTGTTTGTGATTTTGTTGGGTTTTTCCTTGCAAGAAATATTCACAGTAGCAGCCCGGATCCAGGAAGTTGGCGGTGTTACACCTCCGTGCCTTGGAAAGCACGTTCAGCTGTTGGTCCTACGCCTAACCTCTCCCCGGTCATGTCGGTCTGCCGTCCCATCAGATTATGAGAGTGAGCGAAAAGAGAGTGCATCTTTGTTTGCGCACACACTTGTGCACTATAATATGTTCTGCGAACCTGGCTAGTCTTCATTGAGACTGGCTGCCGTGGCCGAAATTCGGCTAGGTGGATTCCCACCTAGCATCATCATCACAGTCAGAAAAATTAAGACCTACAACAGCACAGCAAACAAATTTCGACACCGACTGTACCGACGGCAGCTCACCTTACAAATAGATTAGGTAAATACCTACTGTGCCTAACCTAGACGGTACACGGAGCTTTGTTGGAAGGAGATTTGAGATTGTCCAACCTTGGTCTAACCTATAAGCTAGGCTAAGTAGAACTCGAGATAAGTACCTTTTACGCGAGATACTCGTGTCAACTAAACCAATTTAACAACACTAAAAATTATGCCATACTTTTTATTTCGATCGTTTCGAAAGGGACTGGAACATTTTTAGTCTCAGTCTCGACACATTAGTTTAGTTTAGTTTTAGGGACGTGTTGTCACCACTATTTCCAGTGCCTTGTTTTTGTGTTTTAGATTATTTTATAATAATAATTCTAATATATTTTTATTAAGTATTTGATAGTAATTTTATTTATTTTAAGTAGGTACTTATACCTTACTTTGGTACAAAAAAGCCCTAGATATTATTTTTAGCAATATTGTACGCACCTAGTACCTACCTACCTACATTTGTTTTCGGCTGCAATGTCAAAATACCTCACCCAAGTAATCAAGCTCATAAATTATCATGGCCTTACCTCCAAGAAAAGGTTAGGTGTTATAAAATATACCGACAGAGGTACGAATACCAGATGAATGGAATAAATCACACAAGCTTGCAATTCACAGTTTTCATATATTATTCACGGGCAGAAAGGATAGACAAATTAGATAGGTAAGGTTCGAGAATGTACTCGTAATCTTGAAGATAAAAGAAAAGAAATACAATTCTTCATATACGCACATGACCTTTTAAATAATCAAAAACATAGCCTATTATAGGCCTTAGATGACTTTTATTTCCCTTTTCGGATTATTTTTCAAAGACGGTCTTAAACAAACATAAACGTAGGTACTAGTAAACCTATGTACATAGACTAAACGAACGGAAGCACGAAATTAGTCGGTAGGTAGCTAAGTGAGTATAACAGTTTAGCCTGAACTAGGTAATCTTGGTTTTCAAGCGAAAAGAATGCTAAGACATAATCACTTACTATTACTTTGAAGGTATTTAATTCAACAATGTTTTTATGTTAATTCATGTTTGAACTAAAATAAAATACTCTATCTAATGTACAATTCACGGGAAGTTCATCATTTTTACAATATTAGCTGAAACCCGCTTATCTTTGCCATAACACAACAATCCAGGCCGCGTAAAACAATTTAATTTACATTCAACAAGGGTTGCTATCATTTTAACAAAAACCTAACACATGGTTGATTCGGTCGGTCCAAAAAAATTCAAATAAAAGCTTTTTTTTTTTAATTCAACATTCCTTTTCATCTTCCTCCTCAACAGCTATATTGGTGCACTGCTGGACGCAGGCCTCCCCGTGGAAAGCGCCTTTTTGACTTTTACGTCATGAGGTTAGTGCCCATAATCCCCAAGATTTAGTTTGGTGCCTATTCAAAGACGGCACCACACAGCAAATTGTCACATTAATTTATTCTAATTAGCGCGACCACGTTTCAGAAGCGTGGTTATAATCTACATGTTGCTACACTCTTTTACTCTCCTACTACACAAAGGCCTCTCTTTTTTCCATCCAATTCAAACTCATTGCTAGATATGCAATACATTACATCACTGCCCAGTGCTTCAGTGTCCTCCAACAACTACACCAGCTACAGGCACTCAATATGTTAAACTCGTCACGCTATCCCATCAACAGGTCAATTAGGATTGTATTCTGTTATTGAATATTAACTTATTATTGGCTACATTTTAATTACAAATGAAAACGGAACAAAATTGACCAATGAGTGATGAAAACTTTACCTTCGCCCCTTGATATGAGTCGGTAGTTCAAACATGCTTGAGTTAGATTAAATTAATTTTGTTCCTACATAATGTAGGTTACTGAAATAAAGTTTCTGACTAGCTTCTGCCCGTGTGGCCTCGGCTACATCGATTTTTCTGAGTAATGAGTATGTAGTATAAATCATTAGTAGATAGCTACTTAAAACAGATGCAAAATGCAGCTAATGCGTGGCGATTATAATATGAGTGAAACACTCACGAATAAATCTTGGTCCTGACTGAAAACCAGCGCTCTTTCACAAATCACCTACCCTAGGTTTTTGTGTTAGATTATGAAATGAAATACGTTTATTCTGATATAACAGTACACAATAATTATATAACAAGTAGCTTAGATATTACACAGATAAATTAACAGAAATCAAAAAACGAGGACAACTAAAACTACCATGCTTTAATTAAAAAAAAAAAAATTAATAAAAAAGATTAGAGCAAACAAGCTGAGTCAGGACCTGTTAAACCTACACACGCGCTCGTCGGCTTGCTGAGTGGGCCACTTAGTACCAACACAACGCTTGAGACTTGTATTAATATACGTATTGTGTTAGTATTAATGTTCACTTGTGTTTTGTACGTGTTACTAAGTAGTTTTTTAAAACTAAGTCATTTTATTTCATTAGTAGTGTAGTGTTTAATAAAAAACATTATTTCTCTTTCTGTATTTCTAAATCTAAATCGGCCTGCCTGCAATCTATACTAATATTATAAAGAGGAAATATTTGATTGTTTGTATTTCTTCATTAGATTCACTCATCTTGACAGTACGAAAACCAAATAAAAATCACACATTTTCCTAATTTGAATTTGGGATTATCTTCTTTAATATTTAAACTTTTTATGATACCAAAACCAGCAAGATACAAATAGTATAGCCAAAGAGATTTTATTAGAAGTTTATACATACTATAATGCGAAAGACTTTTTCCCCAACCTAATACATACGCACGCAAACGGATAAGCAATATGCAAAATTTAAGTCCAATTGTAGTTCTAACCCGACTGTGCATGAAGGAGGGTTATGTTTTGCATAATGCAGCCTTCTACATATAACTACTACTTATTTTAAAATTGACATTCGAAGACTTATATTATGTAATTCCATAAATATAACTACACGAATATGAATGAACATAAATATAAACTAAACAGAGGGCTAAACAGATTTTAATGAAACCTGGCTAAGAACACTCGGGATAAAATTATCTACGACACAAAAAAACTATTCCCCATTTATTAGGTATCCGAGTACTTACCAATGTTATTACGAGTACCCATCTTGTATTTATCTTTTGACGTTTTGAAGCTTCAGAAGGAAAACTTCCACGGAAACCTTGCTGAGTGTTTGTGATGGAAAAATTATTGGATAAAAATAGGAAATGGATTTTGGAAGAGAAGCCCAGTCTTCAGCTAGCTTAATAAGGGTTTACCAACACGGTGGAGTGTTTCGAAGGCAATCGTTTTTCTACTACCTTAATAAATATATAAAATACTAGCGGCCCGTCCCGGCTTCGCACGGGTGGACATTTATTTAAAAAAAAATTGGGATAAACGTAGAGTAAATGTCACATCACACTAATCACACTATCACATCACACTAATATTATAAATGCGAAAGTTTGGATGGATGGATGTATAGATGGATGTTTGTTACCTCTTCACGCCAAAACTACTGAACGGATCAGGGTGAAATTTTGCAGACAGGTAAGTCTGGAATCCAACATAGGCGACTTTTTATGCCATAAATCAGTTTCCAAAACGCTCTCAAAACGTTTCCATAAAAACAAAGCGTGCGAAGCCGCGGGCAGAAGCTAGTTTCTAATATTTCTGTGGCAGGACATTTTATATTTTTATCTGACTGCCCCGTTGGTATATCGGTCGCGTGTTCAACCGCTGATAATGTGGTCCCGGGTTCAAATCACGGGTCGGCCCAAGATTTGTTATTGGTCTTTTCTGGCAAGAAATATTCACAGTAGCAGCCCGGAGTAAGGAAATTGGTGGTGTTAGATGGCTTAACGTGCTTTCCGAGGAAACACGTTAAGACGTTGGTCCTGCGCTTGACCTCTCCCCGGTCGTGCCCGCCCCCGGTGGATATCCCTTAGTCGCCTCTTACGACGACACCCGCGGGAAGAGTTGGGGTGGTGCAAATTCTAAGCCGGCACCACACAGCAGCGCACACACTTGTGCACTATAATATGTCCAGCGCATCTGGCTAGTCTCCGATGAGATGGCCGCCGTGGTCGAAATTCGGCTAGGAAGACATTAATTATTATTATTATTACCCACCTCCCTCGCTGCGCTGCACGGGCGCGGCGTCATTTATTTTTCTATTAGTATTTTGTGTAAACTGACATTTTTAAATTCGTAATTTCTTTTGAATGCAACGTCTGATTTCAATAATTCAAAAAGTAATCTACAGGTATTGAAACAGTTTTAATTATGAAATGATTTATTTAGATAAGGATTAATACAAAGGTATGGATAACATGGTCAGACTTTGGTCAGTATTTCTATCAACTTTAGAATGTAAAAAAGTAGCTATACTGACATAACTACAATAGTTGGACATATGGTATTGCGAAGTTTTTTGTAGCGAATGATATGTCCTTTAATATCGTAGAACATTTTTTTGTTCTATCATCAATAATTTCCGCAGCGCATGCGATGATAGACAATTTATGGTAAATTTTTTTACACCTTGGGTTACATTATTGAAGTTTTAGTAGGGATCCCTAATTTTTTCAAGAAATAAATATAGCCTAAGTCAGGAATAATGTAGCATTCTAATGGTGAAAGAACTTTTGAAATGGGTTTGAAAGGTTCAGTAGTTTTTGAGTTTATTCGTAACAAACATACAAAAACACAAATCTTTCCTCTTTATAATATTAGATATAGATTTATAGTACTTATATTCGATTTTTAGGAAATAAGTTTTTTTTCACAAAGAAAATTAAGAAGACAGGGCTGGGCAGGTGTTGTACTTCTCTGCAAACCAGTGTACCTAAACCGTATATATAGATACTTTACTCTTACGGAGCTTAGCCATATGCTGAGTTTGGGCCTTTTGATAACAACTTTATATACCTATATCCCTTAAGTGTATTTTTTTGTACTTTGTTGTTATAAATAAATGTATTTCTTTCTTTCTTACTCACAATGTAGTTCTGCCTACTTTTTAACCCCCGACGCAAAAAGAGAGAGGTGTTATAAGTTTAACGTATCTGTCTGTGTATCTGTCTGTGGTATCGTAGCTCCCAAACGGATGAACCGATTTTCGTTCACTTTTTTTGTGTCATAGATAATATTATCCCGATAATTCTTAGCCATGTCTCATGAAAATCTGTCGGGGGGTTTTTTAAATTTTTAATTTTGATCCTGTATAACTCTTTTAATACCTAGTACCAACCATAACAGACTGACAGTTAGAAATTAAGCTATTGTTTTTGTCAAACCTATCTCAGCCTATCTCAACTCGGCCGACTCACTAATAACTCTCGTTTACAAACCTCTGTGGTTTACTCAGTGTTATTATTATAAGTTTTGTAATATTAGATATACTAATAGTTAGTAAATAAATAAATAAAATAATAATAAATTCTGTCAGATTCGTGCGCTCTGCAACGGTCTATTCAAATATTCGTACAGCTTTCGGGTGCAAATACCTCTTACACGGAATAAATTTGTTTTTCAAATAGGAACTCGATTTCGTGAAATATGGCTGGTAGTTTTTTCAAAAAGAAAATAACAACTACATTCTACGTAAATTTTTTAGTCTTATCAACCAGCTCTGGAAAATGAAAGGCGACAGAGTATAAAGGTAGATCCTATAATAGGTAACGTGTTTTAGGGTTCCGTGCCTCAACAGGAAAAAAAACCCGTACAGGATCACTTCGTTATCCGTCTGTCTGTCTGTCGAGACCCTTTTTCTCAGGAATGCGTGGATGTATCAAGTTGAAATCATCAATTACATAAAAAAAAAATTGTAATGTTTAAAAAAAAGTGTAACGCCTTTAAAATGTAATTTAAAACGTGGAAGAGCGAAAGCACCTATCACAAGTATTTCCAAAATACTTAAAAGGTGTTTTCATCTAATAAAACATAATAAATGTTTTTCAATTTGAAGAATATGATTTGGTGGCAAAACAATAGATACGCACACCACCCACATTGTTTTGCCACCAAATCATATTCTTCAAATTGAAAAACATTCACAACAATTTTTATTCCTTAAAGGACTATCTTAGTTTGAATTTTGCTCAAGTCGGAAGTATATAAGTACAGCATTATAATACCGTTTCTCTTTTATTTAAATTTTAAAAATATCTACACATCTTAACTCCTGTACTAGATGGATACGATCGGGAAATAAAAAGTTGCGTTCGTCAACACTGTGAACGAGTGCAACTTTTTATTTCCCATTCGTCAGTATTGACGACAGGGTGTTACCGAGCGGGAATGACTCAAAAATTACACTCATTTCTCAATAACATTGGTATTGTACTTGAATCTGAGTGAACTAGAACGTATTCTTAAATACTTGTCCATGGTCGAGAAGACAATACATATCCATGGTCTAGAAAAATAACAGAAAAAAAAGCGCGCGCGTGACCTCGGAGGGGCTCGATCATTCTCGTACTCTCTAATAAAAAATACTCTCTCATAAAAATCCTTCAAGAGTTAAATACTCAAGTCTGTCCCCCTTTAACTGTCTTACTTTTGGAAACTCGCAGAAACAGTATACAGGGTGTAAGGGTAAACAGTCTTATCCTTGAAACCAGAAGTTCAGAATCATGAGCAGAGTCCAAAACCGATGAAAAAACAAACCTTTTTTTTACATAATTTTGAAAAAAATATCCTCATACATCATAAAAGCATTTCACCCTACATTTATACCTACGCCGCGCCGCCCGCTTTGTCGGTTTCGAACAAAGACGCCGCTCGCGCCTACGCGCCGCCCGCTCGCGCGCGTCAGTCGCGGCCCGTCTGCTAGGTAGTGAACACGTCACGACGCGTTCCGTGCTAATTTGTGATGTGCCGATTTGTTCGCGTATTGTGTTAAGTAGAGAAGTGACGATGTCGTTCACAAATGAACAGTGGACTGAAATGGTGCGACTTTATGCCATCGCTGGTGACAACATGAACTTGGCTCGTACGATGTACGCAGAGCGGTTCCCAGAACAACGTGTGCCACGCCGGCAAACGATCCTAGCGGCTACACAAAGGCTACGTGCCTACGGCCAGTTCACCGTGCCTAGTCATGCACAAGTCATGAAAACATTTTATGCCTAATGTGAGTAAATCAAACTGTACATAAAGCTGTAAATTTTAATTGAATTGTACATAAAACTTGATTGATGATGAACTTTTTAAATACGCCAAAAGTACCTACCTACTTTAGCCTACTTACTGGCAAATGTGTTAGAGTAGCTATTTTTGCCTGTCCTAGGTCAGGAAAAGTATGAAGGGAAAGTTCCATCACAAGTTGTAGGTACCTACGATTCGATACCTACACCACCGGCCGGCTACAGGCGAGAGCGGGCGGCGCGGCGTGATAAGGTCACTAGGGTGTCCATGAAATGACGTAGGATAGCAGAGAAATGAATTATGAAATTCCATCGAAACTAATTGACTTTTATTTTTAAAAATAACTTGTATCGTCTTATTTTAGGGGTGTACATACGTGGTTTCAAGGATAAGACTGATTACGCTACCACCCTGTATTATAAAAATCCTTTACCTTTCTATCACAGTCAGTCGGCAATTAAGAGCTTGATGGAATTAAAATAAATATTACTTTTTAGTACGCCACAGCCCTAAAATTACTTTGTTCATTAACAGTTAAATTTTAACTACATTTTTGCATTAAAACTTTTATCACTTTAATTAGAGCTACTAGCCAGAATGCTTAAACTGAGCTTAATGAAAATAGCGAAACATTTTTTCCAGAACTTTTATTTACATAGTTCGTTTAATTGTCGTATGGAAGAGGCTATGCCCAGCAGTGGAAGAGTGTGGACAGATAATGATGATCATTATAACATGCTACAGATTCTGCACCTTCTCTGGTCAAGGTCAATGTCATGAATAACAATCTATCTGATACGTGATCATAAAGTTTTCTCGCGTCAAAATACAAATGGCTTATCTTAACTAGCTTGTGCTCGCTGCAGGATCTCCAAAACTACTGAACAGATCAAGATGAAATTCGGCGTACGTTTAGAACAAAGCCAAAATTATGATAATAGGCTATTGATCATTTCGCCGTTCGTCATTTTGCGTATTCATGATGTTATTTTCATTGATCATTATGCATATTGGTCAATGTGCGTCCAAAGCTTTGGTTCGATTCACTAAAAACTCGATATAAATAAACATATAAAGTAAATAATGGAGATTTTAACTTAGACAAGATAACTAGCTCAAAAGAATACAAAAGATTATGTGACACCATGTTAGAATCAAATTTAACTCAATTAGTCAAGATACCTACCAGAGTTACCAACACGACACAAACTTGTATAGATTTATTATTTACGAACCATAACAATTGCACAATCACCGTAGAAAACAATGGAATATCGGATCATTATAGCCTTATCTGTGATTTAAGCCTAAATTTACCCCAAAACCGGTCCGATTATACTATTATCACCAAAAGATTATTTACGAATTCAAATATAGAAAAGTTCAAATTAGCGCTGAAAAACACTGATTGGGATAAAATAATATTAAGTAACGCAAACATTAATGAAAACTATACCTCATTTCATACTACAATTCAAAACATTTTAAACAAGCTCATTCCCCTAACCCGTAAAAAACAACAAACTAAAGTAAACAAATCCTACATCACCAAAGGAATAAAAATATCTTGCACTAGCAAAAGATACCTTAGAATTTTGTCGAATCAACTAAAAAACACAGCCTTCACAAAATATTACAAATCTTATGACCGCCTACTAAAAAAATGCGTAAAACAATCTAAAAAGTTATCCTACATGAAATCAATGAAAGCATCTACGAATAAAATTAAAACAATGTGGGCCACCATTAACAGTATAACTAACCCGCGTAGATCGAGTCCTAAAAACATTGAATTAGACTTACCAAACATTACCAACTCGCCAAAATCAATAGCCAACTCATTCAATAGGTATTTTGCATCCATAGGCAACAATCACACCGAGCCGGGCAGTTATAAAGAGGGCTGCGCAGGAGCGTGCGGACGCCCCGTGACCTCACCTTCGACTAATAGCATGTTCCTAGAACCAGTTACCAATGGCGAGGTGTTCAAACTGATAAGAAACATGAGTTCAAAATATAGTTACGGCGCGGACGAGATTCCACCGATACTAATAAAAAAATGCATTTCTTATCTAATTCTGCCAATTACTGACTTGATAAACCAATCATTTAACGAACGGACATTCCCAGATTTATTAAAATTAGCTAAATTAAGACCAATACATAAGAAAGGCGGACCTGAGAAAAACCCAAGCAGTTATAGACCGATAGCGTTACTACCTACTTTATCTAAGTTATTTGAAAAAGCTATGGCTACAAGGTTAAACAAATTTCTTGAAAAATACGACTTATTTGACAATAACCAATATGGATTTAGGGACAACCGATCAACCGCGCTGGCGGTTTGTAACTACACGCAAAAAATATACAATTGCATGAATGACAAGAAATATGCCATCGGAATTTTCCTTGATATGACAAAAGCCTACGATAGGGTAAATCACAAGCTATTATTGCAAAAACTGTATGGAATTGGTGTTAGAGGAATAGCTTACAAATGGTTTCAGTCCTACCTTCGTGACAGGAAACAATTTGTGCAAATAGATCATTTTAATAAATTATCACACGAACTGACAAACATACCTTCCGAAATAATCACTATTAATTCATCAATACCCCAAGGTAGCGTTCTTGGATGCAACCTATTTTTAATCTATATAAACGACCTGCCTAAATCAATAAATACACCCTGTGTTCTATATGCAGACGACGTGTCTCTGCTTTTTAGTAGTACACCTAATATTGACATAAATTATATTAAAACGAGTTTATATGACTGCGAACAATGGCTTAAGGACCACAATCTTGAAATAAATTATAATAAAACTAAATTCGTTCAGTTTAGAACCTACCAAAAAAAACCACTTGACTTGAGTATACTTGAAAAAAACCTTAATATAAAAGAACAAAATAACTTTAAATTACTTGGACTCACATTGGACAACAACCTTAACTGGAAATCCCATATTGAAAATATTAAATCAAAATTATCAAGATTTGTCTACGCGCTCAGTATCCTCAAATCAAATACAGACTACAAAACTGCCCTTTCTGCGTATTATGCCCAAGCTTTCTCAGCATTTAATTATGGAATTGTATTATGGGGCGAAAGTGTTAATTTCATCGACTTATTTATCCTCCAGAAAAAATGCATACGAATCTTGGTAAATATCCCAACCCGTGACAGCTGTAGGCCGCATTTTATTGAAAAGGGCATTCTGACCCTCCCCTGTATATACATACTGCAAGCATCGCTATTTGTAAGAAAAAACAGGCACATATTTAAATCAAAATCGGAACAAGATGATAAGTACAATAGACGCCACGGAAATATGCTAATAAAACCACCTAGTACCCTAACAATAGTAAGTAAGAGCCCAGAATCTAGGTTAGTCACTATTTTTAATAAACTGCCTGCAGACATAAAAAATGAAAAACTTGACAATATTTTTAAGAGAAGATTAAAATCAATACTTATACGTAAATGTTATTATACAGTGGATGAATTCCTTAAGGATAAAACCTCTAAAAGTAAATAGTAGGAATATCACTATTTTATGACTATTTTATGACAATTGTCTAATTAGAGCTTAGATTTTAATAATGCATTGTATGACATAAGTGGGTATTATATCATTGTTTAACACGAATTTTGACATTTATAATCTGCATAAAATGGACATAATTATGTTTAAAAATTTTATCTTATTTTATTTTTATTTTTACATACATTTTAATTAAATTTTTAATATTTCTGACATAATAATTATGATAAACCTACTTATAGGTGATGAATTGTGAATCCTCTTCTGTATCTTAACTAACATATGCTTGTGAACTAAATTAATAATGTAAAATTGTAGACCATTTATTTGTACTTAAGAACTCTAACTTAGAATGTTGCAACGCCCTTACAGGGTTCATGTAGATTCTACCTAAAAATGTTAACACCTTATAATGGACATGAATGCAATAAATATATAAATAAATAAATAAATAAATAAATAAATAATGAATCACCTATTTTTTCTTTTACATAAAGAGGTGTGCAATCAACTTCTGAAATTACTACGCGGGCGCAGCCGCAGGGCGCAGCTAGTTCATATAAATTAATACATCTCAAGGTCACAATAAATAAATTCTAGTTATTCCGTTTGCTCACAACTTCTTCGCGATTTATGCCTTCAGATATCCTCTTATCCCTACAGCGCAAAAAGCTCCGTATTTTCCGGGCAATAACTACTATTATCCTCTAATCTCTCTAATCCTTGCAAAAAGAATGTTTCTATTGGTATTTTCTTGGCTTTCAGCCCTTCAATGCAAAAAACTCTGTATTTTTCGAGCAGTAAGTACCATTATCCCGTAATCCTGGTGGAGAAAGCTCTAAATTGGTATTTTCTTTAAGAGATAGGGTGTAACGCCTTTGAGCCCACTTGTTAAGGTGGTTCGGTTTACATTGGCGCGAGATCATTTTTTTACAGTATTTAATATTTTCTGCATTCTACATGGAATATAAAGATCTTTTACAAGAAGAAAAATTAAAAATTTTAAAAACCCCCCGTAGATTTTCATGAAACATGGCTAAGAACACTCGGAATAAAATTATCTATGACACAAAAAAATAAACGAAAATCGGTTCATCCGTTTGGGAGCTACGATACCACAGACAGATACACAGACAGACGCTCTAAACTTATAACACCCCTCTCTTTTTGCGTCGGGCTTTAAAAATAATAGGAAAGCTATGATGAAAGAAAACTACGAGCAAATATGTTGCAACAAATCGCAAACCACTATACAATACCATACAAATATTCTTCATTGCACACCGAATAATAAAAAATCACAGAACACAAACAAATACAGATAATGTACAATGGCCGGCATTATCGCTAAGAGCGATCTCTTCCAGGCAACCTTAGTATGAACAAGAAGTGATACATAAATTATAGAGATTTTTAAAAAACCTAATTCTATTCTATTCATTTTAGTACGTAGCGCAACACAGTTGTGCATGTATTTGCTTAGACGAGACTTTTGTGTGCAGAAATAGGAGAGTGTCCGGGGTCATGCTCAAGGCAGGGCGGTTGTTGTGTCATTTCTGTATTTGATTGGATTAAAGACGAGGGTTATTCAGAGGGCCTCGATCCCGCAAGAACCCGTCCCGTAGAGCCCCGATTTCTAATTACCTCCATAAAGACGACTAAAAGTCAATCTTGCCAGTACTCTCAGCAGAAAAGTGTTAAACAAATAATACTTGATTGATTGATTGTCATCAGCTTATCTAATTACAATAGAAATTAAAAAGACACAGAACGCTAATAATAGGCATTCGCTAATAGAATTATTAATAATCTATCAAAGTGTGATCACTACAAAATTTTCGTCGACAATTGCGTACTTAATGAAGCAATAAATTTATACCAAATAAAATTAAGAATGTAAATAAAATTATGTAATTAATAGATAACCTCGCAGGTACCTGTGGGCACCGGGTCCACTCAGGAATAGATTCCAATCTCCATTACTGACACTTCCTTGAAATTCTAGGTCCATGATAGTCTAGGTAGGTACACACACATAGTTATTGGATTATCTGACATCCGCACTCAACATAAATATTTATTGGTATTGCTCGCAGCAATATGTTGCCTTCGATAAGACCTAATGGAGTCTACACAAAAGCCCGGCGGGTTCATATCAGCAAAATTATTTTATAGAATAAATAAATAAATAATACTGGACAATTCACACAGCATTATCTAGCCCCAAGCTAAGCAGAGCTTGTGTTATGGGTACTAGATAACTGATATACTTAATACAATACACTACAAAGATAGATATATTTTTTATTATACATAGAAAACATCCAGAACGCCCTGAACAAATGTCTGCAGATCGTACAAACATTTGTCCCGAGGCGGGAACCCGTAACCTCCTGCGTCGCAGGTAGACCTTCGCCCGCTGCACCACAGAGGTCGTCAAAGAATAATGTCGGCGACAGAGACCGCCGACTTCTTGCGACATGTCCGCGACAATTGTTGGTGACAAGTCAATTTGACAAGTCACGGACGACTTGTCAAATAAACAAATTTTTTTTTTTGTTTTCCTTGTAATTATCTACTATCGGCTGTTTAGCCATGATTAGATGTGGTCTTGGGTGGAATGGAATATTGATTTGATATTGCAATGTTGGATCACTTCAGTTCCTTTGGTCGAGTTCCAGTATATGCCATCTCTTGAGGCGTTTTATGTGGTCTTTGTCTTGAAGTAGGTCTTTAGCTAGGATGTTGCTGTGATTGTTTAATGTTTCCTTATATTTTTGGCTGTGGTTGTTCACTTCGAACATAAGAGAAGAAGTGAAAAAATGGTTAAAAAATGGGAAAGTGAAAAAGTCAAATAATGATGAAGCATCATCTGATGTTGTGTGGATTGTACATAATTTTTAGGGCTAGATACAATGATTTATATTAAACCATCATTGGCTAGATAGCCCAAAAGCAAGCAGAGCTTTGGTTATGGGTACTACCTTCAAGCACATACAAACGTATCTTTCTAGATATTTTATTTACTAAGCATAGAAAATTCCCAGATCACTCGAAACAAATATCAAATCGGACAATAAAAACATTTCTCCTGGAGCGAGAATCGAACCCGCAACCTCCTGCGTCACAATTGGACCTTCGCCCGCCACACCACATTTGCCGTCAAATGTTTATGATTTCGTGCTGTCGATAATGTTATCCAACCCGGCGAGACAAGTTGGCGGCTTTGGTGTGTTGATTCCTAGATGTAAAGCTGCCAACATGTCGCCGACCCAACCGCCGACATCCGACCCGCCGAGCTGTGTCGGCGGCGTCAGTGTGTAGACTTCTTAAGGCGCATAGCCGACCCAAATCAGCGCCACCACCTATTTTATCTTATTATTATGTTAAACGAAGGAATTTTCAAAAATCGAACTTCCAGTAACTGATACCTATCACAAGCTTATTTTTAATGTCTATGTAAAAGTTTTATTTTGTGTAATTTAGGCAGAGATGCGAAGTTACTCTTTTTGCCACGATGATGAGCCAAAAGAGCAACTTCGCATCTCTGCCTGCTGATAAAATAGGTGGTGGCGCTGATTTCGGTCGGGTATGCGCCTTAAGGAGTTAGGCGCTCGCTCGTATCTTCGTTCGGAAAATGTATTTTATTTCTCGTCGTGTTCTTTTATCGACGTCTCATCGACATGAAATACCGACATTTGTGGAATAAGCCATTTGCTGAGTGCCATGTCTGTATATTGGCTTTTTATTGAGGCTTATAGTTATTTATTTTATTTAAGTATTTCGAGGCTGAGAAGCGGAAGTAGGATTTCCATAATAATAATCATTTATTTAAGGCTACGTAAGAATAGTAGAGACGACCTCAGTGGCGCGGCGGGCAAAGGTCCGCCTGCGCGGGAGGTTGCGGGTTCGATTCCCGCCTTGGGAACAATGTTCCGGGTGTTCTGGTCGTTTCTATGTATAATATAAAATATCTATCTATGTAATGTATTATATTATGTATATCAGTCATCTAGTACCCATAACACAAGCTCTGCTTGGCCTGGGGCTAGATGATGCTGTGTGGATTGTCCAGAATTATTTATTTTATTTATTTATTCATTCTAAGCCCAGGAGTGGGGATCGAAGGCTAAATGATTATAATGGTAGTTTTACCATCGAAAAGGCAGCAATTCAAAATGATAATCACTAACTCAATAATTACAACACATTCACATAAAATAATTACTTATTAAACCAGTAAGGAACCATAGAATAGAATAAACTAAGTCACCATTGTGAGAAAACTTATTTATTTTTTACAACATCTTTATTCACAAAGAAAATTACAATCAACTAATAGAAATAAATTACAACCAGTATTTACAATTGAAACAATTGAGCTAACTTCATTTATTTTTATTTACTAAATAAATATATATATAATATATAACGTATAAATGTATTTCAGCAGATCGCTACGCACCGGGAATGATTCGGATAAAAATTTGTATGCTATAAAATTCGGTACGAAATGAGACGCTACCTATAGCGAACCATTCATTTGTATTGAACGCAAAAAATCATTCGCATTTTACCATAACCCCAAGAACCCTCAAAATCTTTCTTGCAAAAGTTCCAAAACTTCCCAACCCATTAAGATCCTCATACATCAAACATACAACGATGCCTTCATCATTTCCCGATGTATCAGAACTTTATAACGAAATTCAGAAGGGATGCTTCAACTTTTGGACATGCTAAATGAGGATGGAGCCTGGAGTTCACATACACTGCTACGATTTATATGAAAATACTAGCTGCGCCCCGCGGCTTCGCCCCCGTGGAAATTTATGTCTCCAACTTTCTTAATTTTTTCTTTCATAAGAACCTTCTCCTGACAATAATAAACACAACAAAGAAAGAATTAGCGAAATCGGTCCAACCGTTCACGCGTGATGCCGTGACCAAGGAAAACGGGTTTCATTTTTATAATTATACTAGACGATCGCCTCGCGGTTTCACCCGCGTAGTTCCCGTTCCCGTGGGAATTCCGGGATAAAATATAGCCTATGTCACTCCCTGAAAAATAAGCTTCCTAACGGTGAAAGAATTTTTCACATCGGTCCAGTAGTTTCGGAGCCCATTCAATACAAACAAACAATCAACTCTTTCCTCTTTATAATACTAGCTGCGCCCCGCGGCTTCGCCCCCGTGGAAATTTATGTTTCCAACTTTCTTAATTTTTTCTTTCATAAGAACCTTCTCCTGACAATAACAAACACAACAAAGAAAGAATTAGCGAAATCGGTCCAGGCGTTGTTGAGTTATGCGCTTACCAACACATTTTGCGATTCATTTTTATATTATAGATAGATATAGATACGAGTCAACATACAGAATCAGAATAACGTCTTATTTTATTTCGTATAAAAAAAAACAGTTTATTTATATCACATCAGAGACACAAAAAGGGCAAATTACAACTAGTATTTACAAAACAAGTATAGATAGATAGATTGAAAACACTTTATTATACCACAAAAATACAGGAAACAATACAGAGAAAATGCTTAGAAAAAAGGAAGTTTTAAGTTTTCAATTGTAGTCTGACAAATTTTTAGGCATTTTATATCGAGGCTTTCTTTTGAAGCTCGGCTCAAAAATGTATTTCCGCCACAAGAATAAAGACCGCTATCATGCCACCCTCAATTTCATCTTCAGATAAAGAATTGTCGTAAAGACAAAGCTACGCGATATACATAGCAGTGTTGCCACTCGAGTCGAGTCAAAAGAAACCAAACCGGGATCAAACAGAAACCTTAAAATATTCCGAAATTGGAGAGTGGTTAAAATCTTTCACAACAGGTCCATTTCGTCATTCATTTAATTGCAGTTGCGTAGAAAAGATTTCGTTGCGGTCTTTAAGTACGTTTCGTGTAATTTGGAAATTCTGAAAAATCACCTAAATGGTGACAAAAGTAACCTTGGCAACGCTGATACATAGGTACCTTTAGTTCATTCTGATAAGATATGGTGAAAGATCAAAAAGTTGGATGTACGTAATATCTCTTTCTGAAATAAAATGAAATGAATGAGATTTGTCAACACAAATTGTGTTCGATTTCGTTTTCAAAAATACCGGTCAACACTCATACTGCCGAACTTGCCTCTCACAAACGAAGAGGTTATGGCTTAGTCACCACTTTTAGCAGGCCGATTTCTGATCGCATTATAGATGTTAATATGCACAGAACAAAGCTGCTGCTCTGGAAGGGTCCTCTTAAGACATCCACAGGCAGAGTTGGGGGAATCAATTCTTCAAGATAAACCTACTACGAAGAAAATCCTTCCACGGACACAACCCTAGGGTTGTGACTCCACCAAAGCAGAGATGTCCGAAGCGAAGACGAGAAGAGACGATTTTCTGCTAGATTGTCTCCACCGAAGCTGTTCGAAGATGCGTACTGGCTAGACTGGAGCGAGGATGTGTGCTGGTTAAAGCGGAGATCTGTGCTGGCTAGAGTGGAACTGAGCTGCGTGCGGCGAGCGTTGGATGTTTGTTGAGATGAATGCATTAGCGGCGCCGCTCACTGCACGCCGCTCATATCTCTTCCCATCTCTGCTGCGTGACGTCGCCAGCTTGCTAGGCATAGCTCACATCTCCGCCTCGATCTTTCTTTGTTTCTTCGCATACAAATATGATACATCTCCACTGAAGCTGAGCGGATACGAGATCTGTGATTAACGTTCTATTGGTTGTTTAAAACATATCTCTTCTTTGCTCTTCTCGTCTCCGCTTTGGTGGATTCCGGCCCTATATCATTGGAAATAAAGGATTCCACTAGCTAGGCTAATGCTGACATTTCTAGAAAACCCATTAAAGCAGACGTGATGGAAGGCAGGTATTATGTCCCGGGTCACGGTACGTCACAGGGCGGATTAGCGTTGCGCTGTTATAGATTCCGATACGATATCGTGTGTCATTCGGCTAGTACTTAGCAAGTTGACGACAACTTGCTAAGTACTAGCCGAATGGCCACATTTTGCTTTCAATGTTACTGGTAGATAGAAACCTATAAGTGCCCGATTAGGATTTCGTTTTGACGACTTATGTCTGAAAGGTCCTGAAAGCTTATGATTTATTTAACGGATTTTTTGATAATCTAAGTAGAGCTTCTAGAAGACTTTTTATGTACTTTTTACGTTTTCAGTACTTATGGAATATCCTCTTCAGATTGCCTTAACAAATAGGAAACTAGTGGGCTTAAGGCAAGTTCATGGCTTGATTGCCTTAAAACTTTGATCGTAATCTTACATTCATGTAAGACTAGTTAGTTTCTGCCCGTGGCTTCGGACGCTTGGCGTGGCGTTTCGGAATAAAAAGAAGCCTTATTTTATTTCTTATACTGTATGTTTCTAAGTTAGAAATAACTGTTTCTATTTCTATTTTCCTTTATGTACGTTATGCCAACAAAGGTCGAGTTATTGTCATATGGAAACTTTTTACGGTTATTTCTATCTCATGGGAACTGATTTGTGAGATAAAGATTGTGTTAATATTAAATAAAAATAAAATAAAAATCATTTCGATCACATAAATTAAAATTATTCCAGGTCTAGATCTACATCTATACAAAATTTCTTAAGAGTTGTATATACCCAACTAGTTAGTCTACCCGCGGCTTCGCACGCCTTGTTTCTATAGAAACGTTTAAAGGTTATTTCTATTCAATGGAAACTTATTTAAGGGCTTATGTTTAATTGCATGCCTTAAACTACCTGTGTGCAAAAATTTCAGCACGATCCGTTCAGTAGTTTTGGTGTGAAGATGTAACAAACATCCACCCATACAACTAATCGTCCAAACTTTCGTTTATAATATTATTTACGCTTTTGCAATTTATAATATTAGTGTGATTAGTTTCAAAGTAATAAAGTAGTAACTTTGATATGAATCAGCTGAGCTACCTGTAGATTATTTGCAACAGTCTGCAAATGTTTCAATTGTAAACACTAGTTCTAATTTATTTATTCACAACATATTTGATTGTAATTATGTTTGTGAATAAAATTTTCTTTCAAAGTTAGAACAGAATATATGTTTTCTGTTTCTTCAATATATGTTTTCTGTTCATTCGTCGTGTCGTCGCACTAAAAGTCACTTAGCCCTCAGTAATGTAATTTACCGGAGCGCCGCAAAATTAGGCCGAGAATAAAGGATCCGCCATTTTATTACATTTTCGGTGTCATTACTTTTTTGGTTTGTTATTTTGTAACAAAGTTGGTTGTTATTGTTACACTGACAGTGACAGATTGAGACCAGTGTGAATGATCGGTGTCGGCAACTTGCTAAGTACTAGCTGATCGGCCACTTTTTAGATAGATAGATAGATAGAGATAGAGATACATTTATTGACAAACACAATTATGATACAGCACAGAACAGAAATAGTAGGTACCTACCGTGTTTTAGCTCTGCGCACATTAATCCAACACCGTTACCACACAGCACAAAAGCAATCAAATATGGAACTAAACTCGTTATCTTTAGATACATTATACAGTAACAAAATGGCTTCTCTCAAGCTTCAAACGAGTGGCCCGCGAGTTTCATCTATCTGCCAGTGAGAGTATCGTCAAAATCGCTTCAGCCGTTTTGGAGATTAGCCGGAATAAAGTATCATTTTAAATTCAAATGCATTTTGGAAAATCTTTGAACGAACAGACACCTAATCTTTTTAATTGTATACGAAGAAGGAAGAAGAAATATAAAAACATAAGAAGAAAAAATATTTATTTTACTTCTGATAGAATATAGACTAAATCAAAAATAAATGAAATGAAATCAAAATATTTATTGAAAAATAAATACACAATAACAATGGTTGACTCAATGTTAAACTAAAGTTAGGTGTTTTCAGTTTCTCGTCAAGTAAAATTAAGTTAAAATTACTTAAATTAGTTTTTAATATGCATGTAGAGATCAGGAAAAACTTTACCCCTACTTAAAGACCTACCTACTAAAAGCGTTTTAATCACCACATCTTACTAAAACGCCCGTAAGTTTAGTGTAGAATCAAACGTTTAAATCCGTCTCCACTAAAATTACATTTTCAACGACTATTCAAATTACAAACATGAAATGAAAATTCTCGTAATTTTATCCAAAGCAACTGAAGACTTAAATATTTTTAATAATTTAGCATTCCTGTTTAGCTTTACTTTAAAGCTTTAAAGCCGACGTCGAGAATTAAATTGGCAAATATTTGAATAGCTCTGGATTCTCAGAACAATCATAGTAAGGAGAAAGGCTGGTCCATTGACACGGAGCAAGGCAGCGGAGCGGAGTTTTAAGCAATACTAACGTCTGCCCGCGTCTTCGTACACATTTTACCGGGATAAAAAGTAGCCTATCTGCGTCCTAGGAATACTGTCTACCACCCTGGCAAATTTCATTAAGATCTGTTCAGCCGTTAAGGCGTGAACATGTAACAGACAGACAAAGTTTTCCATTTTCTGCAGATTTGAGACGTCAGCGTGGTTAATTCAAAGGGTTGATTGTATGATTATATAAAAAAATATCACTTTTCGTAGCATCATGCGTTGCGTTTGCGTCATAGGTATGCACTGATAGTGATAATTTGATAACACCACATAATTTTCCTGTGGTGTTCATGGATCAATAACTATAATAAATAATAATAATAAAATTATTTTTTTCCAAAAATGGTTTGAACAGGTTAACAGAGTACTTAAAATTAATTAAATTATCTCTTCATAATTCACCTTTAAGTATAGTACTCTACCCTAAAACCTTAGTGCTGTAAATGCATCGACTCCTCGCTCTAAGTAAAACTTGTGTTTAGACGCGAGGGTTACTTTGCCTCACAGACCCCGAGAGTGCTAAAATAACTGCTAAAAGGCTTAAAAATATTCACACTCACCTCGAAGACACCTTGAGATCTTGCCTAGTTTTAGTACCGCAAAGGGCGCATGTGCATTTACTCAGCAATTTCACCGTGCTACGTGTTACATGACATAATAGTGGCATCAAATATTACGCGCGCATAAGTACCGTTTAGGGTAATGTCTGACGCGACATCTATAAAGCGGGTCTGGGTGTGTGAAGTGTTGTTTTATGAAACACTTGATTCTGCCCGCGGCTACGCACGCGTTGTTTTATGGAAACGTTATCTATCCCATGGGATAAAAGGTAGCCTATGTTTGATTTTAGGATTATAGTTACCTGTATGCAAAATTTCAGCCCGATCCGTTAAGTAGCTTTGGCGTAAAGAGGTAACAAACATCCATCCATACATCTAAACACCCAATCTTTCGCATTTATAATACTGATTTACGCCTGCGGCTTCGGCGTTGTTTCTATGGAGACGTTTAAAAGTAATTTCTATCCCAGGGGACTTGATTTATGGGATGAAACGTAGCCGTGTTTGATTGGCGTGGATCAGAATTACCTGTATGCAATTTCAGCCCGATCCGTTCAATAATTTTGGCGTAAAGAGTGTTACCTCTTTACGCCAACATCCATCCATCCATTTAAACACCCAAACTTTCGCATTTAATAAAGTAGTGTGATTTTGAAGTTCTCCAGATTTCTGACGAGAGGTCTCTTTGACGACCTACGTTTACGGGTAATTGACGTTGCGTTGGTGAGTGAGTCAAATGAAAGCTTCTTTTAATGTTTTTTATAAACATGTTTTTATAATTTTTTATATGTTTAATTGAGTATATTTGCTGTAGGCAAAGCATGAATAGTACAAATAAATAAAAAGGCGCTACCCTGACTCACACTAGCGCCGCCACCAATTAATATAGAAAGAAAGTAAGAAAATTAATTAATTGGTTCACTAGAACAACTTGCAACTATTACAATTACTTATACCTACTTACCTATGAATATTACAATAACAATTACCAAGCTAATGAAATAATAGTACCTAACAGTAGCAAGCAATGCAGCGAACCAAAAGGTCCTATCTCAGCATAATGTTGCTCCACAAGAAGTAGAGTAACGCTGGTTTTCTGACAGGACCTTTGGCTCGTGTCAACACGGGCGGCAGACCACAGACAAAAAATAACACTACACTACTAAAAATACAAAAAAGTTACTTGTCTAACATGATATGAAGTGTATGAATAATACATACACTATTTGCCTGTGCAACACGGGATCCCAATCTCAACACAGAACTATCAAACAAGTCCACACATACAGACTGTGAAATATCGGAATATCGGAATTATCAAATTACATATACCTATAGTTTTCGGATTTTTTACTTTACTTGTGCTATAAGACCTTGCTTCTTGTCAAATTTCATAATTTTAGGTCTACGGTACCTTAGAGGTTTTGGTCCATAGCAAGAATCAAAAGTATTTTTTTTGTGAATGAGCTACAAATTATACGGATTTCGGATTTTTCAGAAGACCTTACTTTTTGCCAATTTTATGGTGCTAGGTCAATGGGAAGTACCCTATAGGTTTTGGTCCATGGCGAGAATTAAAACCTTATTTTTTAGTGAACAAACTACAAATTTTATGGTTTTCGGATTTTTGTCTTTACTTGTGCTATAATAAAACCTTGCTGCTTGCCAAATTTCATGATTCGAGGTCAACGGGAAGTACCCTATAGGTTTTGTGTGCATGTAATTCCCTTGGAAATTTGAAAATATTCGGATATAAACGGCTGTAACTTTTAACCCGTTGCGTGCTTAGCGAACACCCGGGTGTTCACTAACTTTTAAGGCCCTTGCGTTGGCTTAGAAATTTTATGTATATCGAGGCTCTGGGAGGTTGCGGACTTGAGTATAAAGTTTGATGTTAATTTCAACTTGATACCTCCACGCGTTCCTGAGAAAAGGGTTGACAGACAGACAGACCGACAGACTGACAACAAAGTGATCATATAAGGGTTCCTTTTTTCTTTTTGAGGGACGCAACCCTAATAATATTTAAAAATTTGATATGTAAATTCGCAAACAAAACCAATACACATTTCATTCATCTTGTTCTGAAATTAACCGTGATTTAATTTTCTGTTTAATTTAACCTTAGATACTTTAATTTTCAGAGTAATTTCTCGGCGCTCGATTACTGCTCAAAGGGACTCGAGAACGTAGTTACTAGTGTCATACCATCTAGCAAATTAGAGTGAGTTAAGGGCTAGCAAATACTTTCAACGTTGTAAATTCTAGCTCGAAAAAAAGGTGATATCATTGGAAAACTAGACTTTGTGGACCCTTGAAGGTAGAGACCTTGGAGGCAACTACTACTGGTTCGGAATTAAAACTGTTGATGGAGAAAAGGACGCAGATTTTGTGGATAGCCAAATGTGGAGCTAAAGGTTGTCGCAGATCTGAACCGCACCACTGCCTTGCAGCATAAAAATGTAGATTTAAAATGGGCTTTAGCTCGTAACATTTAGTTGCATTTTATATTGACGGAAACAGATAGCAGACAGTTCGCGGGCCACTCGTTTTTAAAGCTTGCCTTATGTAAGTTTGTCACATAATATGGTAATGATGATGATTCTAAAGATTACGAGTACACTTTCCCAGCGAAAAACGTATCTGATGCGTGATGTTAGTTTTAATGCAACTCGCGCGTCACGGGTAGAATATGCGATGTATTCTCTTACTTACTATTCATAAATCACATATTTTACCCGTGAACCGCAAGCGAAATAAGGCTCTTGTTGAAATTGTTTTTGTATAAGTAGCTGCAAAGTTTTACCGCGTAAGTGAGTCCATTCACCTTTGACAACTGATTCAATAGAGAGCGCGGGGCGCGGGTGGCGCGTGGCCGGCCAGTACGCAACCGAATGTAAGAGTTTTTTTTTGTTTGCAAAAAGTGCCATTTTATTTTTAAAATAAATAATACTAAAATAATTATATCTCATTGCTTTATTTGTTATATACAAAATATAATAACGTAATAATATGTAAAAAAAATCAAGTAGATATGTTTTATAGTTTACATTGTAAAACCTACTGAAATATGCCAAAAATGCCCCGCGTACTGGTAGATCCGCGTGCGTAATTAGTCCGCTGGGAAAGTATACCCATAATTGATTTCCTTTTTTTGTGCTGTGCGGTGCTGAATGTTTGTGCTTTGTCCTTTTTGTATTTTCCTACCTGACAGCTTTCAAAGGAACCATGGTGCGAGGCGGACAATCGGCTTATTAAAAACTGCCCTCGCTCCCGCTTTCTCTTCCTACCGCGGACACACCCTACACTTGATTGATCTTGTACCTACAACTATAATTTACTACATTATCTTCCTCCACCGTGTCATGCCTCATGATGAAGAGCATCCATCGCATTACGGCCGCAATTCCTCAAGATTTGTGAGACGAATTGTCGGTGGGGTCGCCTCGAAGGAGAAAGCAATTGATGTACTGTGCTTGCTTAACATGGGATATATAGCTAGTAGACATGCTACTTTTTAGGTGCAACTTTTACATCGTTATAATTATTATCTACTAGTTTATGCCCGCGGCTTTGCAAGCGTTGCTCTATGGAAACGTTCAAAGGTTATTTTTTCCCATGAGAACTCATTTAAACGGGTAAAACGCAGCCTATGTTTTAGTCCAGGCCCCAGAACTACATCTATGCAAAACTTCAGCCCGATCCGTTTAGTAGTTTTGGCGTTAAGAGGTAACAAACATCCATCCATCCATCCAAACATCAAAATTTTCGCATTTATAATATTAGTGTGATATTATTTTAAGTTTGGTTTTGAGGGACAGCAAAGCCTGCAGTTAACGACACTGAATGAAATCATAGTAATAATTTTACTTATTTTGGTTGCATCTCTACCTACATTTTCGACGACCGATGTGGCGCGGCGGGCGGAGGTCCGCCTGCGACGCAAGAGGTTGTGCGTTCGATTCCCACTTTGGGACAAATGTTTGTACCATCTGCAAATATTTGTACCGGTGTTTTGTGTCTTTTCTAGGTAAAACAAAAATATCGATCACGTAAATATTTTATTAGGTATATCAGGTATCGTATATCCATAACACAAGCTCTGCTTAGCTTAGGATTAGATGATTCTGTGTGGATTGTCCAGTATTAATAATTGTTTACTTAATATTCGGTCTAATTTCCTCTATCATTTAAGTATCTATTTGATAATTCCCATTCAATATCATTTTGTTATTTGTGCATGCATAATTAAATGTAATTTTAGATCCTATTTGCACATAACGTATTCGCTAGGTTGGCACTAATTGGACGAGATAACAAATGAAATACCTATTCCATTTCAAAAATCAACACTGTATTGTTAGTTAGTGTCCGTTAGCGTTTTGCGTTCATGTAATTTTTTTAGATTGCGACTTGCTTAAAGGGCCTTTTCGATTGCGGACGATTTGCTTCCAAGCCTATCTTCCATAGAACCTCTTATCTTAGGCCTAATAAAATTACCTATAATTCAAACTAATTTATGTAATTTAATATATACCTAATTTTACTTGACGAGAAACTGATAACTGATAGCTTTAGCTTAACATTGAGTTAACCACTGGTATTGTGTATTTCTTTTTCAATAAATGTTTTCATTTCATTTCATTCATTATACCTACCTACGTACTCCCTGCTTGCTTGTTCTATATGTAAATGGGGTTATTCCAGTTTTCCCCCATGACAAATTGAAAAAACTGGAATTCATTTTTTTGGAGTCCAGTTTTCCCCTTGAGAAAAATTTTTCAAGGAGGAAAACTGGAATAATTTTTTTCAAATTAAAGTTTTCCCCCTTAAATGTACCTACTTATAAACAACCATCCATATGTCAAACCTGAAGGTAGGTAACCTGTCTTTGACCAAATAAATGTATCTTTATCTTATGGTCGATTTCATTCGACGGATGTTATAGTTATTCGAATGTTATAGACTATAAAAAGTGTAACTAATTAAACCAAATTGTAACGACCCAAACTAGCCTTCCATACACTAACCGTCTAATATAGATTACCCATTGTTTGAATTTAATATTTTACCGTATCTATTTTAACAAATAGAGATTTAATGTAGCCAATAATGATCTAGCAAGAGGTAGAACTCGTACGATGTGTAGTAGCTACTCAGATTCTTTTAAGAGCTTTAGACAAACGAAATAACTCTTCAAATCAACTAAAACTATCATTCTTAAATTCTGATACAGCATAACTCTCCTTTCTCGCAGTCGGTTAACCTAACTTTCATCTCTCGTTCTCTGGAACAGCTAAAGCTTAAGTAGTAAGAGTAGAATTCAATTCCTGATATATAAAGTACGATTATGTGAATAAGTAGATTTAAGTAGATATAATTACGACAATAACGAATAATTTTTTAGATTTCGGTTAGAATTGGGGTGTTGTAAATTCTTACCTTCGGCCGGCACCACACAGCTCTTTCTTATTTTTTTGTATATTTCATTTTTATTTCAGTTTCTAGAAGACTAGAAGTTTCTAGAAGACTCTTGTCGAAATAACAAATTATGATTAATAGGTAACTATAAAAATCACGTTAATCACGACCTTTTTCACTTTCTACTTCCAATGATAGAACAAAGACCTACAAAATGTAGCTTAGAACCTTATAGAAGACTAGACATGTATTTTAATAACTCATTTATCAAAATCGATTTAACCGTTTCGATCAAAGGTTTTGATGCTTGGAGGCAACTTGGAGGTAATAGGAAGTGTTTGTACGCAAACCACATAGAAACACTCACACTCGAAAAACAGAAACCACGCCTCGCACTTAAAAGAGGTCAATTTTGTTTGTGAGTAGGGTGCTATCTCTGAAACTACCGGACTGATTCAGATAATTATTTTACAAATAATAGAAAGTTAAGATAGATAGATAGAAAATACTTTATTGCAGATTTATTTATGGCAGATTTGGCCGAAGATCTCAAGACGCGCAAATATGCAGGTCTCGACAGAGCCTACACATTTGCTCCCCTTGGAGTCGAGACCCTAGGTCCGTGGGGTACCGGGCTCTTCGGGTTTTCAAAAAACTATCTGAGCGTCTGGTCGAAGCGACGCGTGACCCGAGAGCTGGTGAATATCTGGCACAGCGTATCAGCATTGCCATACAGCGTGGCAATGCAGCCAGCGTCTTGAAGACGCTTCCGACTGGTGTTGATATGGATCAGTTGAGCTATCTGTAGACTGTTTGCAACAGTCGGCAGTTAGCTCAATTGTTTCAATTGTAAATACTAGTATAATTTTCTTTGTGAATAAATGTTTATTCTATATTGCACACTTTAAACCCACATAGGCTGCAGATAGATAATAAAGGCGCAGCTAGTATTATGTCCGTGTATAGGCTTTATTTTACTCAAGTATCACGTGAGAGAAATCGCTAGCAGACGCTAGTATATAAATAAAAGTGGGTAATTAAAGCTCGAGTGCATTCGTAATGAAAGAGCAACTTCCTGCCGTTTGTCGCTACTTCCGGCTGTAACCGGATGTCGTTCCGTTTCCGTCGCAGGCGTGACAGGAAATGACAACGTTGACATCACTCAAGACTTGATTTTAATTTTCCTGCTGCTGTTTCACGCTGAGTGGTAAATACTCTTGACCTTAATAAACCCTTTATGCCATAAAACGCCTATATTCAGAAAAAAAAAACAATAAGATACCTGGAATAAAATATAATCGTAATAGGTGTCTTAGACATAGTTTAATAATAACTACTTAATATTAATCTATTAATTACGAGTACTTATGTAATTAAGTAGACCATCTTTCTCTTTAAGAAATTATGCACTTGTACCCACATAACGTTGTCTCTCTCTCCCAATAAGGTTTGCTGGAAGATAATTCATATTCATATTTATTTAAATAAATAGATAGAGACATTTATTCACAAAGAAAATTATACTAGTATTTACAATTGAAACAATTGAGCTAACTGCCGACTGTTGCAAACAGTCTACAGATAGCTCAACTGATCCATATCAACACCAGTCGGAAGCGTCCCCAAGACGCTGGCTGCATTGCCACGCTGTATGGCAATGCTGATACGCTGTGCCAGATATTCACCAGCTCTCGGGTCACGCGTCGCTTCGACCAGACGCTCAGATAGTTTTTTGAAAACCCGAAGAGCCTCGGTACCCCACGGACCTAGGGTCTCGACTTCAAGGGGAGCAAATGTGTAGGCTCTGTCGAGACCTGCATATTTGCGCCTCTTGAGATCTTCGGCCAAATCTGCCGCCGCACCCGCCCTCACGGATGTCCTCGGAAGATGGGAAGGCGCAAGTGTGTCGACGCATGTAGCGTCCCACACAAATAAATAATTTTAATAATGCTGGACAATTCACACAGCATTATCTAGCTCCAAGCTAAGCAGAGCTTGTGTTATGGGTACTAGATAACTGATATACTACTTAAATAGATATTTTTAGGGTTCCGTACCTCAAAAGGAAAAAAGGAACCCTTATAGGATCACTTTGTTATCCGTCTGTCTGTCTGTCGGCCGGCACCACACAGGTCTTTCTTATTTTTTGTTTTTTTCATTTTTATTTCAGTTTCTAGAAGACTAGAAGTTTCTAGAAGTTTCTTGTCGAAATAACAAATTATGATTAATAGGAAACTATAAAAATCACGTTAATCACGACCTTTTTCACTTTCTACTTCCAATGATAGAACAAAGACCTACAAAATGTAGCTTAGAACCTTATAGAAGACTAGACATGTATTTTAATAACTCATTTATCAAAATCGATTTAACCGTTTCGATCAAAGGTTTTGATGCTTGGAGGCAACTTGGAGGTAATAGGAAGTGTTTGTACGCAAACCACATAGAAACACTCACACTCGAAAAACAGAAACCACGCCTCGCACTTAAAAGAGGTCAATTTTGTTTGTGAGTAGGGTGCTATCTCTGAAACTACCGGACTGATTCAGATAATTATTTTACAAATAATAGAAAGTTAAGATAGATAGATAGAAAATACTTTATTGCAGATTTATTTATGGCAGATTTGGCCGAAGATCTCAAGACGCGCAAATATGCAGGTCTCGACAGAGCCTACACATTTGCTCCCCTTGGAGTCGAGACCCTAGGTCCGTGGGGTACCGGGCTCTTCGGGTTTTCAAAAAACTATCTGAGCGTCTGGTCGAAGCGACGCGTGACCCGAGAGCTGGTGAATATCTGGCACAGCGTATCAGCATTGCCATACAGCGTGGCAATGCAGCCAGCGTCTTGAAGACGCTTCCGACTGGTGTTGATATGGATCAGTTGAGCTATCTGTAGACTGTTTGCAACAGTCGGCAGTTAGCTCAATTGTTTCAATTGTAAATACTAGTATAATTTTCTTTGTGAATAAATGTTTATTCTATATTGCACACTTTAAACCCACATAGGCTGCAGATAGATAATAAAGGCGCAGCTAGTATTATGTCCGTGTATAGGCTTTATTTTACTCAAGTATCACGTGAGAGAAATCGCTAGCAGACGCTAGTATATAAATAAAAGTGGGTAATTAAAGCTCGAGTGCATTCGTAATGAAAGAGCAACTTCCTGCCGTTTGTCGCTACTTCCGGCTGTAACCGGATGTCGTTCCGTTTCCGTCGCAGGCGTGACAGGAAATGACAACGTTGACATCACTCAAGACTTGATTTTAATTTTCCTGCTGCTGTTTCACGCTGAGTGGTAAATACGCTTGACCTTAATAAAACCTTTATGCCATAAAACGCCTATATTCAGAAAAAAAACAATAAGATACCTGGAATAAAATATACTCGTAATAGGTGTCTTAGACATAGTTTAATAATAACTACTTAATATTAATCTATTAATTACGAGGACTTATGTAATTAAGTAGACCATCTTTCTCTTTAAGAAATTATGCACTTGTACCCACATAACGTTGTCTCTCTCTCCCAATAAGGTTTGCTGGAAGATAATTCATATTCATATTTATTTAAATAAATAATTTAAATAATGCTGGACAATTCACACAGCATTATCTAGCTCCAAGCTAAGCAGAGCTTGTGTTATGGGTACTAGATAACTGATATACTACTTAAATAGATATTTTTAGGGTTCCGTACCTCAAAAGGAAAAAAGGAACCCTTATAGGATCACTTTGTTATCCGTCTGTCTGTCTGTCTGTCTGTCTGTCTGTACGTCTGTCAACCCTCTTATCTCAGAAACGCGTGGACGTATCGAGACGTATTAACATCAAATACTCAAGTCCGTAACCTCTTGAAGCCGCGATATAAATAAAACTTCTAAGTCAACGCACACAAAAGTTACAGCCGTTTATGTCCGATTTTTTAAATTTCCAAAGGAATCACATGCACACAAAACCTATAGGGTACTTCCCGTAGACCTAGAATCATGAAATTTGGTGAGCAGCAAGGTCTTATAGCACAAATGAAGGAAAAACTCCGAAAAACATTAATTTGTAATTTTAATGCCCGCCATGGAATTATGGAATTTGGCAAGAAGCAAGGTCTTATAAGCACAAATACAGGAAAAAATCCGAAAATAGTAAATTTGAAGTTTATTCACAAAAAAAAATTACTTTTGATTCTCGCACTAGACCAAAACCTATATGGTACTTCCCGTTGACGTAGAATCATAAAATTTGGCAAGAAGCAAGGTCATATAGCACAAATAACGATAAAAATCTGAAAACCGTAAATTTGGTGTTAATTAACGAAAAAAAAATTTGATTCTCTCCGTCGACCAAATATATACAGGGTACCTACTTCATGTTGACTTGAATCATAATATTTGGCAAGAAACAAGGTCTACAATTTAACGGAACCCTTAGTGCGCGAGTCTGACTAGCACTTGACGTTTTATTTATTATACATAGAAACAATCCAGAACGCCCTGGACAAATGTCTGCAAATCGTACAAACATTAGTCCCGAGGCGGGAATCGAACCCGTAACCTCCTGCGTCGCAGGCAGACCTTCGCCCGCTGCGCCACAGAGGTCGTCTATTTCGTTATTATAATATGTATATCGTTATTTATTGCAATCATTGTGTACATTTGTCTTAGTATCTGAGTAATGTATAAGAGACACAATGGTACCCTAGCAGGGCGTGGCAATAGGTACTGAGAGTGGAGGTGGACCGGGTTTCTATAAGAATCTCTAGTTAGGATTTAACAGGAAAATATAATTCAATAACTTATGTGTTTACTAAATATGTACGGTTTTATAAAATATTGTATGGGTTGCTCTTTTTTAGGGTTAATCTCGCCTTTGCCATTCCTTCTCTAGTTTTATGTTTTTTAAGTGTGTTTTATATAATGCAATAAAGAATTAAGAATTACGCTATTTTTTATTCCAAAAAACGCGTGAGAAGCCGCGGGCAATAGCAAGTTACACATTATTATCGTTTTAATGTGTATCTAGTTATTGCCCGCGACTCTAACGCGTTTTTTGAAATAAAAGTAGCGATGTTAATCTAGAACCGATCTTTATATGTGTGCAAAATTTCAGCTTATTTTGTAGACAGCAATTTATTTTACGGAGCACACTTTGGAAGGAATCTTTGTAAGTTTTGAAACCTCGACTTGCTAATATGAGCACTAAATGCACTGAATGTGATTCGGTAGTTTTCTCAGAGACAATTGTTTACTGATATAGGTCAGTCATTCAAAGCTGGCACGATCTTATTTTGTTTTTGCATTGAAATGACTACGCTGCTGCGACGACGCGGACTTTAAAATAAAACCCCTTGGCCTCCTCCCTAAATGTGTTGCCCGTCCAATTGTGTTGTTTTGATTTCTAAATTCAAATATGTGGGAGTCACGTTTGGAGCTCAGATAGGACAATGGGTAAACTTTAAAAAACAAAAAACAGTGGCGCCGGCTTTGAACAGCTGAGCTATATTGTTGAAATCCAATCAAATTTCGATATCCCAACAACGGAGGGCTCATCACTGAAAACCAAACCTTACACTTTGTAGATACAGCTTGAAATCGCTCGGTTGTAGATAATTTTCTTAGGAGTCGTAAGTAAACATAAACAGTCTCGATTGGATTTGTGCTACGGCGTAGCGATTTCGTAGACTCGTAGAGCTTCTACGGATGCGTAGCACTTGCCCGATTCAACAAATAAAGAATTACAATACCTATTGAGTTTTATCTATTGTACTCGTATTTACAGAAAAAAGTATTTTTTATTAGGTATGTTGTTTTAGTATTAATATAATTATAATGGCCATCTAGCCGAATTTCCACCACGGCGGCCAGTCTCGTCAGAGACTAGCCAGATGCGCAGGACATATTATTATAGTACACGAGACGATAGATCGACACGACCGAGGAGAAGTCAGGCGCAGGAACAACGGGATGGATCGTGCTGAAATTTTGCACACTTAAAGATCACCACCACCTGGAATAACATAAAGGCTTCTTTTTATTCTGAAAAACGCGTGCGAAGCCGCGGGCAAAGGCTAGTTCACACTATTCCGATAGGGTGCGTCTTACTGCTTTCGGATTTTACATCGGCAAAATCTTATATATAAAATTCTCGTGTCACAATGTTCGTTCCCGTACTCCTCTCTCCCTCTCTCGATTCTCATGAAATTTTGTGAGCATATTGAGTAGGTCTGAGAATCGGCCAACATCTATTTTTCATACCCCTAAGTGATAATTTTTAATTTCCACGCGGGCGTAGCCGCGGGGCGCAGCTAGTAGGTGTAATTATTATTAATTATAATTAGCTAGTAGGTGTTGGTATAATTATATATTTTCAAAGCAATCGTGTTTGCCGATAACGTCACCCGCAACACAATCCTTGTCATCGGCAAATAATATCGATCCAGTGGACGCTGTACCATAGACATATTGATCTCTATGGTACAGCGTAACAAAGCAACAAATCCTTACGCTGCGTACGCTCCGATTCGAATCCGGTGGACGCACAGTTATACATTTAAACTTCTTAGGGCTCCTTACAAAGAATTATTAAAGTTACTAAAGTAATCTATGCACTAGCTTCGTAAGGGCGGGGGGGTCGGCCCAGCCGCTGCAAACTCTTAAAAATGTTTAGTGCTCGCTCCGCTAGCTGTTATTTATTTGTTCATAATCTTTTTAACTTGCTTGTCCACCCGAAAACGTAGCAATATTTGGCGGCAATATAGCAATTCCCTGCGTCGAATTTCGCTGGGAAAATTACCTAAATAAAGGAAAAGTATAAAAAAAACATTCAGCTTTTCTGTTGGAATTAAATCGTAACGGATGTTGTTGTAAAAGTAGTTTGTTTTGTTGAATTAGATACAGATTTTATTCACTGTGTAAACGTACCAATTGAATACAAAGTGAGACGCTGTCGATCGATTCGCGACCTTACTGACTGGATCCAAGGTCAGGTTTCAATAAACTGTAATGGACCAATTTTTTTCTCGACGGTCGTTATGTCGATATAAGACCTGAGTTCACGAACAGATGGTTAAATCTTAAACGGTCGTTTTAACGTTTTTGACACAAGTTATCGTATATTAAACGTCAAAGTTAACCAACGAAACTGCTCAGTTGACCGATTATCTTTTGGTGAACAACAGCCTAAGTCGTCAGGGGAATGCGAATTTTGGAAAAAAAATTGTTTACGTGTAGCCAACCAGTCATTGTATGTATTTATACATATATATGTAGTTCTAATTTATTTCTATTATATTATATAAATTTTTTTGTGAATAAAGTCTACATATAACACATTCGCTGCTGCTTGGACGATATAAAAGGCGGTGTATTTAAAAAAAAAACCATTACAAAACATCTTATTTTAGGACGACTTAAGTCATATTTTGAAAATCCACGAAAATTAATATAAAATAAGTCAATCACTGTCACAGAACAATAAATTTATCAATCTTGAAAAAATTCCTTGCTTATCAAGCACTGTTTTAGGACGACTTAAATAATATTTTGAAAGCCAACGAAAATTAATATAAAATAAATCAATTACTGTCACAGAACAATCATTGCATCGATCTTGAAAAAATGCATTGAAATTTATCTAATACTAGACGATCGCCTCGCGGTTTCACCCGCGTAGTTCCCGTTCCCGTGGGAATTCCGGGATAAAATATAGCCTATGTCACTCCCTGAAAAGTAAGCTTCCTAACGGTGAAAGAATTTTTCAAATCGGTCCAGTAGTTTCGGAGCCTATTCAATTCATACAAACAAACAAACAAAAAATCAAACCTTTCCTCTTTATAATATTAGTATAGACTATTTTAGGACGACTTATCATATTTTGAAAATCAACGAAAATTCATATAAGGTAAGTCAATCACTGTCACAGAGCAATCAATTCATCAATCTTGAAAAATGCCTTAAAATTTATCAAACACTGTCATTGAGCAATCAATCTTGAAAAAAAGCCCTAAAATTAAATAAGACCATTCAAAAACGTGTGATAAATTATTCATAAATTCCGCTTTAAGCATAATTCTGAATTGCACAAACACGTTATAAAGCTGTCGACACATCGATACATCAATTCGGTACCAAAATTCCGATGATAATCCGCTTCCCAGAAAGGTTTCACGCTGATAATTATTCACAGAGACGAGCGGGATTAAAAGGGTTATAGCTGACCGGTGATAGTGATGGGAGAATGAAACTCAAAATACAAAATTAGCAGATCAAAATCGAAATAATTTCCCATGTATTTTGTAGTTTTTTTTTACAAAAAAATAATTTTGATTCTCGCCATGGACCAAAACCTACAGGGTTCCTACTTCCCGTTGACCTAGAATCATGATAATTTGGCAAGACACAAGAACCCTTAGTGCGCGAATCCTACTCGCACTAGACGTTTTATTTTTCACTTGGTGCACAAAAAAGTTTACAGTCGACGTAAATTTGTAGCTCGTCATAAAAAAGTGCGAAAATGGCCAGTGTTCCTGTTGAACAAATTAAAAATTACTTTAATATAAGTTATTTCGTATATAAATTCGTTTTAATTACATTATCCTATGTCACATTTCCTTAGGCATCCCTTACAAAAGATCACTTTTCCAAAAAGTGGTCCCACAAAAAGGCATTTTTCATATTTAACCCAACAAAACGTAACTTCTGCAAATTTACAAAATACTAATAATAAAAAATAATAAAAAAATCAAAAACACATTTGTTTTGTTGATTTTTTATCTAATTTGGTGCTAAAAATTCAATACTTGTTTTCTAAGAAAAATCTGAAACGATACAGTTATTTTTAGTCTTTGTAAAATTTGAAAAAGTGGAAAAGTGACTTTCTGTTCGACCACTCCTTAAATAATGCTGGACAATCCACACCGCATCATCTAACCCCAAGCAAGCAGAGCTTGTGTTATGGGTACTGGATGACTGATATACTTAACAGAATACAATACATACATACATATTTTTTATTATACATAGAAAATACCCAGGGCACGCGGAACATATATTTGCGAATATTACAAACATTTGTCCTAGGGCGGGAATTGAACCCGCAACCTCATGCACCGCAGGCGGATCTTCGCCCACAGAGCCACATCGGTCGTCAAATCTTGCCCCAAGCCAATCAGAGCTTGTGTTATGGTCACTAGATTACTGATATACAATACGTAACCTGAATAGATATTTTTTTATCAAACATTTTTTAATCCGCCCGCCTGGTTCGGTTCCCAAAAAGGTTTGACATTGATTTTTGACGTGACAACGTCTTATAATTCGATAGAGCCGGCTGCACGCACGAAAAAACATGACGTCATGCGGCGTTACCTCGCTACATGACGTCATGCAGCGTTACCTCGCTCTGAGGCGTTCCATGTAAGGCTTGAAGTGCAAGCGAGAGCACTCGACATCTGTCTCTCTCCTACTTGAGTGAGCGATGCGTCTGCGTGGACTGCTATACTATAGTACATTTACATGTTTTGATCGAGTATCAAATGCTACCATTCCATCAGTATTTTCTTAAGACGTTGTCACGTTCAACTATCGTCAGTAAACCGACTTTACAGACAACCAATTTTTTTATCAAACATTTTTTAATCCGCCCGCCTGGTTCGGTTCCCAAAAAGGTTTGACATTGATTTATTATTGATAGAGACTAGTCGGATTAATAGGGTTATAACTGACGTAGTAGGGTGTCGAATGAGTGTCGGATAAACAGACAAATTTTATATATATCCGAAAGTTCCGGCGGCCGCTGTAATTTTTACTTAAAAACTGGTCTATGGAGATAATTACCATTATAAATTGGATGTATGTATAGGGACAGATTTTATATTGCTATTTTTGATGATACATTTAAAACCAAGAAAAACAAGATCGGTCTAGTGTAAGTGTAACTCACGCGCCGAGGGTTTCGAACGTTTACCAATAGGGTATTGGCATAGATTTAATATATTTTTTTGATCGATTATTTATAATAGGTTAATACATTACCTAAAAAAATATAACACGCAATTTTTTTTATATAATTATGGTAAATAACAAATAATAAAACTGCGCTCAGTTTCGGGTGAAAAAAACGCTGCCATTATTGGCCCTTGTTCTGTGACGTCACACTTCTCATTTTCAATTCAAAGCGCTTCTGTTTCTCTGTTGATTTTTCAATCAATATAAAATTAGATGCAAATAAATGATAAAAACTTAAATTCTAACACCCTAAAAAACTAAACCTGCTTCGTTTGGGGACTACGTCCAACAGACAGAAATTCAGGGGTTCTACTCGTAAAAATAAATTTTGTTCTCTGAGTAGTCCCTGATTCGATACGATAGAATGTTAAATTTACAACATGCTTAAGTTTGCGTTAAAAGCGGAGAGAAATCTTAAGTAATATTTTACTAACCGGAACCGTTGCCGCACTATGGTCGCTTACTTGACCAGTCTGTTTTATTTCCCCATCCCTAGCAACGGACTATGCATTTGCTTCATTTGTTTCTGCCATTGACAGCCCTATTGATCCGCTGGGCTTCACTGACCTGGATGTGACATGAATCAATATCATCCATAATACGTCCACGCACCAGTTGAATGCCTGAATTAGTAGACTGAGTACACCCTGTACATGCTCTTGTCAATGCAGTGCAGATCTCAGTTCCCACACTTAGTACACCCTGTCTATTTATGACTAGACGATCGCCTCGCGGTTTCACCTGCGTAGTTCCCGTTCCCGTGGGAATTCCGGGATAAAATATAGCCTATGTCACTCCCTGAAAAGTAAGCTTCCTAACGGTGAAAGAATTTTTTAAATCAGTCCAGTAGTTTTGGAGCCTATTCAATACAAACAAACAAATAATCAAATCTTTCCTCTTTATAGACAACTAGACGATCGCCCCGCGGTTTCACCCGCGTAGTTCCCGTTCCTGTGGGAATTCCGAGATAAAATATAGCCTATGTCACTCCCTGAAAAGTAATCTTCATAACGATGAAAGAATTTTTCAAATCGGTCCAGTTTCGGAGCCTATTCAATACAAACAAACAAACAATCAAATCTTTCCTCTTTATAGACAATGGGCGTTTTACCGACATTACTCAACGACACTGCACCGACAGCTACATTCTTCATTTGACCGACACGACGGTTTGTAATTTCACAGAGATGCACGCACGCCCACATAGAAGCTTGCGTAGATACCCAACACATACGTATGTTCCAGCCCGACACAAGTGGGAGAGTTGCGGCGACGACATGTCGGCGCCTTCGCCGGCATGTCGGTGTCTGGCCGATGAGACAGTCTGCCATACAATTTCATACAAAAATGCGTCCACCGGTGTAGGTATCGGTGCCGGGCCATCAGCCGGGTATCATATTACATCCACGCACCAGTTGAATGCCTAAATTAGTGTTCTGTTGCAGTACAACCCGTACAATATGCTCTTGTCAGTACAGTGCAGATCTCGGTTCCCACACTTAGTACAACCTGACTATTTATGACATTTAGTGAGTGACTCGTTTAGCGTGTCAAGGTGGGTACTGTAGGGTCCGGCGACGGATAAATTTCCCATACAAACGTAAAACCAAATAGATTTGTAATTTGAGCAACCATGGTCTGCTATTATTTGTATTAAAATAGTATTTATCTAGGTTCCTGCCACTATCTTTTTTTCAACTAGGCTACTTATTATACCGGAAATACGCGTGCGAAGCCGCGGGCAGAAACTGGTAATATTATAAATGCGAAAGTTTGTGAAATGTAAAATTTTTGTTACTCCAAAACTACTGAACAGATCAAGATGAAATTTGGCATACACTTAGAACGTAGCCTAACTTAAGCAATAGGCTCCTATTATACCAAAAATATGCGAGCAAAGCCGCGGGCTAGTATATAATAATGCAAGTTAAACGATCCCGCTGGGAATAAAACAAAATAGAGAAGACATAAAAATATCTTCAAGAAACACCAATCAGAATCAACCTGATAACTTTCAAAGCTGATAATGAGAAATTCTTCGTCCGAAAGGCTTTCAAACTAAAAACAATAATAAGTTTCACAACATCCCAAATAGAACTTTGTTTGGCGATAACATAAATAGCTATTAGATACGAAACTCCCATGAGTGTGTAAGGAAGTAAGACTTGAGAGAAACATAAACATTAACAGGTTTAACCTAGTTCAGGCACTTGTTTTATTACATACTATTAAAATATATGATATTATTTACTACTAGCTTCTGGCCGCGGCTTCGCACGCGTATTTTCGGTATATTAAGCATCCTATTATCTAAGTTAGGCTATGCTCTAAATGTACGCCAAATTTCATTTTGATCTTTTCAGTAGTTTTGGAGATCTTAGGTGACAAAAAATCACATTTCACAAACTTTCGGCTTTATAATATTAAATAGAATATTGTAACACTTTAGTCCTAAGTTATTTTCTTGAATAATGTTTACTTTACTTACTTATTAAATAACTCTCTCATCATCATCGTCATCAGCCTATGTTAATCCACGGCTGGACATAGGCCTCCCCAGCATGCCGCATCCAGCATGTGCCTGCAGTCTTTCGAAGGTCGGTGACCCACCTTGCCGGTGGGCGTCCTACACTACGTTTGCCAAGTTGTGGTCTCCACGCAAGAACACGTTTACCCCAGCGGTTGTCGGTTCTTCGCGAGATATAGCCGGCCCACTGCCACTTCAGCTTGCTAATTCCTAATAACTGTCTAATGGATACGAAACTCTACCTTTGTTCATAAAGAAAATTACAATCAAAAAATAGAAATAAATTAGGACTAGTATTTACAATTGAAACAATTGAGCTACCTGCAGACTGTTGCAAACAATGTACAGGTAGCTCAACTGATTTCGGCAGATTTGGCCGAAGATCAATAGAGGCGCAAATATGCAGGGCTCGACAGAGCTTACACTCCCCTCCACAAGTCAAGACCCTAGGTCCGTGGGGTACCGAGGCTCGAGCTGGTGAGTATCTGGCGCAGCGCATCAGCATTGCCATACAGCGTAGCAATGAAACTCTTGAATAACTTCACACTTACATAACAGTCTTATTCATATTCGAAGAATAATTAAACAATATAAATGATGCAACAACTAAATTTTCTCAGTTATTTCCTATGTAACATCTATGCTAGTCCTCTGCTGGACATAGTCCTCCCCTGATAAGCGCCCTTATTATTGCTCTGCTATGGCTCTTATTATTTATACGTAATCCCACGCTGGGCATACGGGTTGTGGATTGCAGTTCGGCTCTGAACCTTTTCTGCAAGAGGCGCTGCCGCCCACCGCAGTGTGCGGCAGCGCTATTATCTTCCTATGTAAAGGAGTTTCCGTTCTACTCATTATTCCCTTCTAATCGGATAGCTACCCTTGGTCCATGATAGCTACCCTTGGTCCATTAAAACTTGTGTAATCAAGTTACGAGTGTTATGAGCCTTGAACTCCTAAATGTGAATAATTACAAGTTCTTCTAAATTGGTTCTAATAAATATTTCTAGAAGTTTCATGCTAGAAGCAAGTTCATTAGAAAATTAATATCTGCCCGTGACTTTGCTCAACTTCCAAGTTCTAAGTGTGACAGTGGTGGGTTTTTTGTGGATTTTTGAGATCACCATTTTTAAGTTTTTAACTTTTGTGTGTCAGATTTTTTTATAAGAGAATTTTGACAATCTACTAGGGCATAGAATGTGTCAGAAATTTATCTCTAGTAAGGATTCACAATTGAAGTAAAGGTTTCAATTCAGATGTCGCCAAAATTAAACTAAACTAAATAATTAGACAGCACTAAAAATGTTATCCTCCCTTTCAGAACGATCGAAATAAAAAAGATGGCATCATTTTTACTGCTGTCAAATTAGCTATGTTATATTTCGTAACATTAGAATTGACAGCTTTGCTAAGCCTGTATGTGTGTCTACATATTCTTTACCAAAATGTGTGTAATATGCCAAAAAATATCAGTTCCATAATATATTGTCTAACCCATAAAGGATAGACAGACACACCCTCGTTAAAACCTTGCAAGCTCATATTTTAGCGTAAGGTTTCAGATGCCAATCACATGCCAGTTTTCAGTAGAGTATCTCATGCTAACAATATTTCCAAACATGAATGATATGAATATGCTAAACCAGCAACTTCATAATGCACGTATGCTAATATTTTGACGTGGGTTTAGAGGCCGAAATACGGCTATAGGCTACTTTTATCAGTAAACTATCTGTGCTCCGCGGTTTCGTCCACGATCTGTAAAGAAACGAGAGACCGAGACACCTTGAATCTGCCTATCATATGCAAAAAGATGTTTTTTTTCCGCCTGGTACCTGGCTCCAGAGATAATCGCATTTATACGCGCGGAGATATCTATTCTCATCAGTTTTGTTTTATCACGTTAGTAAAGATTTACCAAATCCGTTGGTGGTTCATATTTAATTACGTAATTTTATTGTGGGCTTATCGCTACGAGCGCTCATTGTGCAACTGTTTCTGTGTTTCTGTTTTACTATTCTATTGTATTGCATTGTTGCCTTAGATAATCAAAGTTTATATGTATATATAAGCAAATATGGGTCATACATTTAATGGCACCAAACATTATTTGTCTCTAACTAGGGCATGTAACATAAACAGGTCAACACAAACTAAATTTACTAACAAAAGTGAGCTAGCTAAAATTCTAGTTGAAAGGAAATGTAAGCATTGTATATGTAACTATTATTTGGTCTCTATTGAACTGAATCTGAATATTTTTACTTTGAAGAATGTATGCTTTCCCGAACCTTGTCAAAAGAAATATGTCGTCACATACCTAACGCCTTTAGTACACCTACGCAATCGCATGCGGCAGCGAAACGACGAAAAAACTGTAGGTTGTATGGCAACGTTTCGGATGTGTTATGTCTCGCTCTACTATATAGCTAGATGAAATAGTTGCGTCCTTGTCGGTATTGTTTCGCAAGGACCTGCAAAATGGCCGTTACACAGACGCATACGTTTCGCTAGTGATGTTTCGCATCGCAAAGCGTCAGCTCGCGTTCTGTCGGTGAGGACAGAATTTCGCACAATGGAAGCCGAAAATACTGAATTATTTTTGCATTCTATTCGAGATTATCCCGTATTATACGCAATTGGATACGCAGATTATAAAAATACAATTTTATAATAATTTTTTAATAATTAATAATAATAATATATAAAAATTACAATGGCATATCATTGCGAAAAAGTTGCGAAAACATTGCTGTGTACTAACGTTCCGCAGATATTTCGCTACGCAGTAGTTCCGCAGAGACTCGCTGCCGCATACGAATGCGTAGGTTTACTAAAGGCGTAAGCCTAGCGTTTCGCGTCGACAGCACTGACCGTATCAAACGGATTTTAGTTTACTTTGTATAGTGGAGGATTCTCGATCCGCTTAATAACGTCATTCGGATTGCCGATCAGTGGACGCACTCGTATACCCGCTCCGTTCGCACTCCGCGCTGTCGGCATTCTCATTGGAACAAAATTCATCAGCTTGCTACGAAAATCCGGATTTCAATGTTGAAAGTTCGTTTGCAATTGGCGGCCGGGTTGGCAATCCAGTTGCTGCAGTTACAGTGGATATGCCGCGGCCATATCTTTGGATTAATCACTTCATGATGTAACCGACCATTTCATGAAATGAAAATACACACTGCCCACATTATGATGTAGTCAGGCCAGATCAATGAACAATCAGCGTGTGACGATAAAAAGCTAAACGTTCGGCTACTTCATGATATGGTCAAACATTAGTGATCATATTATGAAATATCTTAGTTACATTATCAACAGTTAGAGGCGCTGATATTGTTTTGTTTTGAGTGTTTTTGTGATGCATCAAGTCGGCGGACAATTATTATAGGATATGGCCACGACACATGCACTACGCATTACGCTCAATAAATCCGTCTGAAGTGATTGACGCGGAACCGCCGATACCGGCTGGTCGACCGACGCTAGCCTTTAATCTCACAATCCGCGCCTTATCAAAATGCGGGAGCCTTCAAAGGAAGTCCAACCACTTTTGTTTGATGGTACTATCCATCCTAATCGTCCGTGGGTTATACCTACCTAATGTTCAGATGAAATATAACATAAGACTTGCCAAGTTATAATTTTTTCACATAAAAAGTGACATACATTTTACATGCCAACCTCATAAAAAAGTAAGCTTTAATCCAGTGGATTCTTCCATAAAACGAGTGACAAAAAGACCAGTAAAAAATAACACAAGGACAAGACAATAATACGACATATTGCTGAAATAAACATTTTTATGAGGATATTCGTGTTTACCTGCCGTTGAAGGAGGTAAAACCAAATGGCTGGAGGAATGGGTCTATTTGAACCAAAGTATATGTTTCCAGTGGACGGGTGAAGCAGTAGAGAATTTTTTACAGCCTTCAATGGAACAATTCACCAAGCGAGATTTCCTTTGAAACTTTAACTTGTCAAAAATTTACCCCATAGGAGAGGAACAATCACCAAAACGCAAAAAAACCCGCCGACGTATAGTGTTTTATGTGAGTTGTGAAAGCGGGAGAGAAAAATTTGATAGATAGATAATACTTTATTGTACCACACAAAGACAGATAACAATACGGAAATAAATGCTAAGAGTAGACGAAGTACAAAGGCGGCCTTATCGCTATGAGCTATCTCTTCCAGGCAACCTTGGGATCGACTGGACATGTAAGAACAAAATAGACGGTGGCACGCGAAAAAAATAATAATAATACTTACACTACATACTATAATACCTACATATAGCCTACAAACAATATAATACACTAACATAAACATTTGATAGTTTTTGTAGGAATTTCACTGGGAAGGTCTTCTTTAGGACTAAGGAAAAATAAATAATTGCTGTTTTAGGAGGTTATATTTTTAGTGAAGAGAGCTTTTTATTGTAAAATTATTTCGTTTTGTATTTCATTGCAAAACTCCGCCACTTTATGATTTTAAGGCGCCAGGATGTCACATTCATAAACCTGAATTTGCAAAGAAAATTTTAACGTATAAGTAGGTATTGAACTCATTATATTCTAGCAACTAAGCCAATCGTGAGAGAACAAAATACCTATTTGAATTGATTTGGTATAATTTATTTTTAAAATGTACAAAAGACACATGAAACAAGGCGCTATCTGCGTTAATAAGTGCAAACAATCCAGAGGTAATTTGTTTGAATAGTGCTTAAACCACACTTTGGGATTTTCTACGAATTTAAATTATATCTAATAATAATTACGACCTTGACGGGACTTGAACCCGCAATCTTCCACTCAGTACCACAGTACCACTATTTACTATTACACTCGCCCATAACGAATAGCGTTGTGAACGTTTTTCCACTGAGAACATTTCGCTCTAAGGACAAACCACTCTGTATTGAAATCAATCGGAATTAAGGCCCGGACTCCACCGAACCGGAGATGTTCGAAGTGGAGACGAAAAGATAAGTTTTTCAGCTAAGGTGGGGTGATCTACGGCATCTCGACCCACGCTATCCCAACAAAAAAAAAAGTGAATGCAATCCCGACGCACGGAATCTCGACGAAAACACATAACTACCGAAGCTCAGATAAGTGGCATGAGCGGAACTGAGCTGCGTGCGGCGAGCGTTGGATGTTTGTTGAGATGAATGCACTAACGGCGCCGCTCACTGCACGCCCCTCACAACTCTTCTCGTCTCCGCTGCGTGACGTCGCCAGCTTGCGAGGCTCAGCTCACATCTCCGCTTTTTGACGTGACAACGTCTTATAATTCGATAGAGCCGGCTGCACGCACGAAAAAACATGACGTCATGCGGCGTTACCTCGCTCTGAGGCGTTCCATGTAAGGCTTGAAGTGCAAGCGAGAGCGCTCGACATCCGTCTCTCTCCTACTTGAGTGAGTGATGCTTCTGCATGGACAGCTGCTATACTATAGTACATTTACATGTTTTGATCGAGTATCAAATGCTACCATTCCATCAGTATTTTCTTAAGAGGTTGTCACGTTCAACTATCGTCAGTAAACCGACTTTACAGACAACCAATTTTTTATTTAATCAATTACATTACTTTGATCCTGCTAAACAAATACGATATATACAATTAACTCACAGTCCCTTTGGGTTGTTATAAAACACAATGTCATATCTCGGAAAAATTCTATTTAATTTAATTAAAAAGTATTTTGATGCTATCGTTAAAATTCAAAACCTACAATTTGGGTTCAATCAATTAATCTAGTACATTTGGTATGGCATCACGTGTCCTTTATCGAGTAGATTTTTTTTATCGATGTGTCCAGCCCTAAACGTGAGAACTCTATGACCCACGTATTTGAATTGTCATTTAATTTGACGTCTCAGCACGATCGGACCCCAAACTTTGTGCTAGTGCCACTTGACTTTCAGCTCGAGTTCGCGAACTGAATACAAAGTACTCCGTCAAATGTTTACATATAGTACTCTCTTTGTAAGTACTACAATGTATGAAGTTGCTAAGTTCTAGACAAACGAAGTGGGAATAGTTTCCAGCTACTTAATTCTATAAAACTACTTGCTCCTGCCCGCGTCTTTCGCCCGCTTCTACACTATTCATGGACAAAAATACCTTTTTTATTGTGTATAGACCGTCGTTCATGCCTATGTCCAGCTGCGGACTGTCATGGGTAAATAATAAATAAATAAATAATGCTGGACAATTCACACAGCATTATCTAGCCCCAAGCTAAGCAGAGCTTGTGTTATGGGTACTAGATAACTGATATACTTAATACAATACACTACCTAGATAGATATTTTTTATTATACATAGAAAACATCCAGAACGCCCTGGACGTCTGCAGATCGTACAAACATTTGTCCCGAGGCGGGAATCGAACCCGCAACCTCCTGCGTCGGAGGCAGACCTTCGCCCGCTGTGCCACAGAGGTCGAATAATGATGATGATGTATTTTTTTATTCGTATTTTCTTGGTTTGTAATCCAGTGTAATGTATTGTATGTATTGTATGAGATGGCCATGCAGCCAGCGTCTTGGGGACGCTTCCGACTGGTATTGATATGGATCAGTTGAGCTACATGTAGATTGCAACAGTCTGCAGTTAGCTCAATGGTTTCAATTGTAAATACTAGTTGTAATTTATTTCTATTAGTTAATTGTAATTTTCTTTGGAAATGAGATGGTTGACTATAATCGCAGCTGGTGGTAAGATCAATGTACACTGAAGTTCTGGAAAACACCTAAACACTTTTGTCTTGAAGAAACCCTGGTTGTGTTTGGCTGGAAAAGCCTCCCAAGGATCTTTCTTCTCTGCATAAATGCAACATACGATCAGTATTTTAGTTGTTAAAAGATAGCAGTCAAATAGACAGAGTAACCATTGCAAATTTATTAGACTCTGGGAAGTTTCGACGAGCATCCACACGGGGATAATCATAGCAGCCATAATTTCTGTAGACTCGCTGCGAAACGCCGCCCTGTGGTTTAACGTATCCAACGCTTTGAAAAGTTTTTGAGGTTTCAAAATAGTTTATCGTAGCACCTCTACGGCGTAGACCGCCTACGGCGTAGACCGTCTACGGCGTAGACTCTGTTCGTCGTAAGAACTCTACGGCGCGGCGTTACGTAAAGCCTCTACACCCTACGGGACAGACGCTCTACAAACACCTTTTTATTCAACAAGCATTGTAATTTTTAGGTTGGGAGTGCTTTACGGAACTAAACTCAACCTTATTGCTCAGTTAATACGGAAAGCGAGGCTTGCACTTTTAACATCGTTTGTTTTTTCAACTAGACCGTAAGCGGAAAGTAATTAACACATTAATTGCTTAGGGAATTGTGCAGAATGGCGGTAACTGTGGAATGTTTCAGTAGAGCAGTAAATATTTTGAATGCTGAGGAGTTTTTTGGGATTTTTCTTGTTTTTCCTTGAATTTAAGAGAATAAATCAAGGGTTTTTAGTGTTCTACGTTTCATTGCTCCTTGTTAAAATGTGGCAATCCTGAGTTTGAGGCAAGTCGATATCCTCAATATGAGGCATGTTATGCCTCAAAGGAACAACAAAATCAATGGTAACCTGACTATGTAAGCCCTTGTTAGTTCAATTCTACCATAAACCATGAATAGATAAGAGAAAAAAAACTACCTACAAACTATAGTTCGCAACTAAACATAGGTACTTATACACAAGAAAAAATACTAAAATTAAAATTGTCTCTGTAAGTTGCCAATGTAACCGAAGGGAAATCCCTAAAGAACAAAATCCTAGAAAAATAGATTAGACAACAAACTAAAAAAAAATCTGGCGTTTCTACATTTCCATCAATTTCTATTTGCGAGACGAGAAAATTGAAGAGAAACTGGAAAATATTGGCTTTATTTAAAAGCGACTTTTTGGCACCAGACTCGCATCAGTATGACAAAATATTATACCAAAATAATAACCCTGACGAGTTTAGTACCAACATAACTTAGAACAAGAGTACCATGTTCGTATTTGTACGTAATTTTGTACTTGTCACTGTTGTAAATAATATCGTTGTTCAAACCTTTGTTACATTTTAACCTTTATTACAGGCAATCTCGGTGGCGCGGCGGGCGAAGATCCGCCTGCGGCGCAGGAGGTTGTGGGTTCGATTCGCGCCTTGGGACAAATATTTGTACGATTTACAATTATTTGTTCCGAGTGTTCTGGTCGTTTCTATGTATAATAAAAAATATCTATCTATGTAATGTACTAAATTATGTATATCAGTCATCTAGTACCCATAACACAAGCTCTGCTTAGCTTGGGGCTAGATGATGCTGTGTGGATTGTCCAGTAATATTTATTTATTTATTTATTATTGTTCTATGATTTCCAAAAGACATCTGAGGGTCTTTTACATACAATGGGTTAATGGTAATTTCAATGGGTTACGGCTGAAAATCAGTGTTTTTTGCTTCTTGAGCAAAATATTACGCTGAGCCATGGCCTTTTTGACATACTGCAGTACACACGGACAGTTTGCTTAGACGTTAATACCTAATGTTATTGTTTGTTTTATTTGTTAACTCTATTTTATAACTGTTTATTTGTATTAGTGTACTATACAATTGCTGTAGACTGTATGTGTGTGTCTGAAGATGCAAATAAAGATTTTATCTATCTATCTATCTATCATACAATTTGGTACAGCGCCTCTATCGTGCAGACAAAGAACTACGCAAATCCCATACTAAAAGGACACGTCACAAACACGTCCCTCTGGTTTTTTGTAATGTATTGTCATAGAATTCGGCACATAAAAAGAAATATCCTTTAAATTTTAAAATACGCATGAGTGACCTGGAACTAGGTACATAGCATGGAGGTACCTATCAGAAAGTTTTTATTTCTCTAAACTATAGTGCTTGAATGGTGGTCTCCAATGCCTACTATAATGAATGAATGAATGAATGAATGAATTAACACTTTATTGTACAAGTAAATAAAGTTAATAAAAGTCTTATATCTAAATGACAAATTAGCATAGTACTATATATATATGATAAGAAACGGCACAACTTATATACTGTGAATTAAAAGTCCCTAAAAGCCAAAAAGTCAAAATAACAAAAGAGGTTTACATTACAAAACAATTGGAAACTAAAGTATCATTCAGAAACAACTGGAAACTAAAGTATCATACCAAGTTATTTCTTTGTGAAGTTCCAGCAGAATCAGCCACAAAGAAGGTTTCAGCTTTCAATTGTATCAAACGACGACTCTGAAATACTTTCACCTTTATAAGAATAGAAGCATCTGCCTGTGGCAATCCATAATTAGATAACTGATATATTTAGTACAATACATTACTTATGTACATAAATAGTTTATACTAAATACAAAAACACCCAGAAACCCGGAACAAATGTCTGCAGAATGCAGATCGTAAATATTCTTTTACCGAGGCGGGATTCAAACCCACACGCCTCCTGCGTTATAGGCAGGCATTCGCCCGCTGCCCCTCAGAGGTCGACCAACTTTTATAACCCTCTAGCGTTCAAAAGTTAGGTAAATAAATATAGATATTATATATTTGGAGAGTTAAATATTCCGGAGATTACTTATTGCAAACAGATTTTCAAACTGAAGTATTGTCTTTATAATATTTAGTAGGTACGTATTACCTTTTGAAATAAGATCATACTGGCATAACGTAAAGTACAAAAACCACAGTAACTCCTGTTCTATATCTTACTTCGCATGGCATTCAAGAATAATAATAAACGTAGCAATTCTGATTTTATGCGCTATTCTTATTACAACTTATCCTATAGGATTTATTTATAGGATAAGCACATAAACTTTTGCTACTGATTTGTCATTGGACTTTTTAATTGAGCACATGAGCACTGACAATAGGATCGTTAAATGGGGTAGGACCGTGTGATGCGGGCTTAAAATTTGCACCACCCCAACTCTTCCCGCGGGTGTCGTAAGAGGCGACTAAGGGATATCCACTGACCGGGCAGCAGATCCTAATGCAGAACAATTCTACCACCGAACTACGATCCCGACCCCGCATGCCCAGCCAGCGTCGGGATTATGGGCATTACCCCCAATAATGATAAAAACCATCAAGGCGCTTATCAGGCAGCGACCTGCGTCCAACATTGGACCTGTAGGTATAGGCTGTAGATATTGAAAAATCTTCCTATAATTATCCGTAATTCAAAATTATTAGGGTTGGAATGAAAATGGGAAATTACAATCTGTTAAACTTTATTAATTTTCTCAAACTTTGACACATTTTGTATCGGGTGTTTCGTTTTACACAAAAACAGATCTCCAATTTACCGCCGAAACCACAGGTGTGGCGCGAAATTGAAAACAAAATTTAAATTTTAAACTAAAGTTGAGTAAAACAGATTCAAAGCAGGAAAATGGAAATTTCAATGCGGTAAAGCCTACAACTACCACAATAAAGGACTACCCACAGGCACGTGTAATGTTGCCGATTGATTCGTAACAACAACTACCAAACAGGCTAAAGGTTTCTTCGTCACTTTTTTACTTTAGTCTACATAGTTTTTTACTTTAGGCCAATAGTTGTTAAAGGGGTTTTTCTAGCAAGAAAAATTCACAGTAGCAGCCCAGAGTCAGGAAGTTGGCGGTGTTACACCCCCGTGGCTCGGAAAGCACGTTAAGCCGTTGGTCTTGCGCTTGACCTCTCCCCGGTCGTGTCGATCTGTCGTCCCATCGGATTATGAGAGTGAGGGAATAGAGAGTGCACAGACACAGGTGCACTATAATATCTCCTGCGCATCTGGCTAGTCTCCGATGAGACTGGCCGCCGTGGTCGTAATTCGGCTAGGAGGACAATAATATATTTTCTTCATAAGTTGTATAGTTTTCTTGTGAATAAGCAAAAACATCATTTTTTCGCTTACGCCGTTCGTTCCAAAAACGTAAGCTCTGTCCCGCTCCTATGAAAGCGAAATCCTATGCATATCCTTTTCACCCCTCTCAATGTTTTTTTTTTATGTTAATTATTCTGTTTTGTAACTTGATTTATTTAAGTATTTATTTATCCTATACATTTATTTAGCAAATTTTATTATCAATCTATTTCGTCGTTTCTCTTAGCACTTCTAAAAGAACAGAAGCAATACTTTTATGACATTTTAACCGTCTAAGATTTTGATTTTGGTGCACAGAACAACTGGGACAATTTACGTATCGGTTGTTATGTACAGAACTACAGCACAGACCTCCTGGAAATAAGCGAAAAAATATATAAATTTGAGATTTTTCAACATCTAATTCCTATAGTTCTGGTATGCGATATTTATAATAGGCGCGCGATCAGAAAAAATGAAACCGTTAAACTGGTCGGATAGTTTACAGTTTTGATTCTATCCCGTTTTCACAACGCGCGGTAATGTTTCAGAAATGTAACATACTGTCGGTGTTCACCAAAATATATTCAGACAATTAGGCAGCTATGTCGGTTAACTTTGACGTTTTGAAAACTTGTATCAAAAACTTTTGACCAACTGTTTAAAATGTAACCATCTGTAGGTTAACTCGGGTCTTACCATGACATTATTCCGTCCCATTTTGATTGCGCGCGGATTATACCTTGTTGATCATTTTAATGGACTTACCATGTGGTGCGACTTTAATACCTACCTACCAACGTTTGTCAAGGTGATCCCTAATGCTCATTATTCTGTTAGACCTACAAATTTGCTATTTTTCCCTACCTACGCAGCTTAAAGGCTTTGCAGGACTATTGTTATCAAGAGCTGCCATTTTCCATAGTGTGCCATATTGCCGCCCACATAAGACCTTTGCCATAAACTTTTACGTGGGATTATTTTCGGCAAATTCTGGTATTTTGTGGCATTCTGCGAAGGATTTGCAACCGTTAGACCTTGGACATAATGATTCCGAGAATGGTTATATGAGATAGTTACTTTTTTGTGTGTGTTATGCCAACGGAAATTGCGTGATAGAAATAAATCAGATTTTTTTTAAGTTATACTGTGTTATTTTACTATAACATAATCAAACAATAGAAATACATTAGAACTAGTATTTATAATTGAGCTAACTGCAGACTGTTGTAAATAATATATAGGTACCTCAACTGATCCATATCAAGACCAGTCGGAAGTGTCCCCAAGACGCTGGCTGTATTGCCCCGCTGTATGGCAATGATGCGCTTATAAATAAATCACACTAATATTATAAATGCGAAAGTTTGGATGGATGTATAGATGGATGGATGTTTGTTACCTCTTCACGCCAAAACTACTGAACGGATCGGGCTGAAATTTTGCATACATGTAATTCTAATCCTGGAATCAAACATAGGCTTATATATATACTTTTTATCCCATAAATCAGTTCCCATGGGATAGAAATCACCTTTAATCGTTTCCATAGAAACAACGCGTGCGAAGCCGCGGGGCGCAGTATATTATAAATATGTTCTGTACTATACATTTTTATTAACACAACTTACATAATAAGTATGACCATGTACGACTTGTACTACCTGTTACCATGTTGCCTTTTTATAACGATCTCGTTTAGTAAAGAATCTGAATCTAAATCAGACGCACACTTGCGCTGAGGAAGATCGGATTAAAAAATATAATAATAAAATCGTAGGAACCTCGTACACGTAAACGCCGAATCGGACAAATTCGACGCCCACTATGCGCGTTACTTTCAGATAGATGCACTTTCTGCTTTTACCACACTAATGACATAATATATATATGCAAAATCTTAGATTTTGGGATATTTGTTACTTCTTCACGCCAAATCTGTTTAACGCATCGGGCTGAAATTTTGCATAGGTGCAGATCTAAACCTGGAATAACACAAAAGCTGTATTTGTTGACTTGGAATAACGATTCTACTTTTTATCCCAAAAACAACGCGTACAGAGCCGCGGGCAAAAAATAGATCTAGAATAAATTGGTTTTAACAAACCTAAAACACAACAGAACATTATTCTGCAGTATAGAGGTAGTAAAACCAACTTTATTTTGTTCTCCTAACTTGTGACTTGTTTTACCCGAAACTTCCTCCTGTATGTTTACCCGCCTTGCATGGGAATACCCTGTTTGACTTTAGCTTAGACTACTTATTTGTCTACTTTTGTATCTGACTACTCTGTGTTCGGGGCCTTCGGATGCTACTTTATAATGATGCCAACACGGCTTTTATTTTTGGAAATAAATACTTTTGTAGCTCTGGATAACTCTTTTCACAATTGTTTTAAGGGTTCCTTTATTGTTGTGTTTGTTTTTCGGCACTTACGTAGATGACTTGTAAGGCCTATACGAGATCAACAGGACAGATTCACTAACTCGCACGATCATTCTTGTCCCAACTGATGTGAGTCGATGAATCGTAAAAATGCTATACCTACTTAAGTACTCTTGATTGTACAACTCGCTCCACTTTTTACTTTGGGTGAATTTGAGTACAGTCAGCCGAAAGTAAACTTCTGTTTCCATCACACACATCTGGTCTAACCAGCTAGATGATACATGACATTGCATTGTCACCGAACTTATGTACTTACTTGAGTATGCCAAATTTCAGCTCAATCGGTTGCGGATAACTGATCTAAAATTCAGTTGCAAGATTTGCGATACTAAACAATCTTAAGATAATTAAGCTGTACCTATAAGGTTCTTGGTTTTGGTCGTAGTTTTCCCGAGGGCTCGGCAGTATAAAAGTACCCTGAAAATTATGAGCACAATCGAACAACGTATACTCTGGCCAAACTAACTTATGCGTGTCACACACGACGCAGATACGATAATACTTTATCTGCGTATAAAAACTTATTTATCTGATCAACCGACACTCTAAACATATACGATAATATACGAGACGATACATTCAATCAGAATCCTTCAGACTGAGTACACTTGTTTTTTGGTACAGATTGTTTTATACAGGGTGTTGAAACAAAATGAGTTCGCGTTTTATTGCTTTTTGATTTATTAGACAGCTCATCAGAAGATGATTTTGATATTGAATTTGATGCACTTTTTGCTTCACTTACAAAAAATCGACGAATTTGGATAGAACGCCATAATAAAGCTTAAAAACGACCGAGGCGAATTTAATATCTTCGAAGATCTATCAGATAATAAATATACAAACTATTTCCGAAACCCAAGAGCAACTTTTATGGCGATTCACAATTTGATTAAAGAAGATATTAAAAAAAAAATACTAACATGCGAAAATGTATTTCCACCGAAGAACGACTTGCTGTTTGCTTAAGGTAAGCAATATTTATATATACATACTTATTATGATCACTGATTCGTCCTGTATCTACCTGCAGATAAAATATTTAACAATATTTGTATCTGCAGATGTTATCTGCAGATATATTTGTATACGCAGATAATAATCTCACTATATTTCCATATATGTCGGTGCCCACAGATACTTTAGGATAAAATATAAATTATCTGCGCCGTGTGTGTTAGTTCATAGAAAATGTATAGAGAGCGATATTGAAAGATATACGCTCAGATACAGATATCTTACCGTATCTGCGTCGTGTGTGACACGCTTTAATGTTTGTAAAACGAAATATATTGCCCCACTTGCTTAAAATTACTTTCTTGAAACTTTTAAAACCATCATGGTTATTAACAATAAAGTCATTAACAACGGGATAATTTACCATGATTTGAGTTTTGAATTTTGTATTTCGGCACAGTTTCATCCGCCATGATCACGGAATCACCAAGGTTCAAAGGCAACCAAGGTAGTACCACCTACTTCTAAAATACTTTTTGTCGTTGATTTTAAGACAGAATTTGCACTAGGTACTTGCCGCTTAATGCTCTTTCGTACAATGCGTAATGCTGACCAATTATTTTTCGAACTCGAAAATTTTTACTCATACTCAAACATATATTTATACCGACAAGGCACACTTGGTAACGTCAATTTACATTTCATTTATTATAACTATAATAAGACAAATTAAATAGTCAAAGCAACACAAAACAAAGATATGTATGTATATAAATATCTTCTGATTACCTTACATAAGTATTTTGACTTTTGTAGGTATTGTGGTTTGCGTATAAACAATATTTTCTGGTATTGTAGGTAAGCTACATACGTAATTGTTGTTTGTTTTAAGAAAGTATGTTACTAGTTCGTATTGGCTTAGCATTCAGGCCGCACCCAACAAACAAGTATTTAGCTGAGTGGCTCTCGATTAGACGAATCTAAATTAGGGTAGGATACTAAAAGTAATAGATTAATATTATAAGATGAAAATCAGTGTAGCTGTTCAAATTTTAGGATGGTTCAAAGGTTAAACGACGTTAGACGTTCTTAAATATTATGAAATAATTAAACTTTTTCTATTGACGACGCATGAATAGACCCCTTCAACTCAGCTCGTGGAGGTCTTTAGAGCTGACTAAGGGGGCCTACCAGTGGAAGAGAAATAAGAGGCACACTCGGAAAAGGAAATTAGTAGTCGTTAGTAAAAGATCGACGTTATGCACTGTACTCTTAAGCCTCTTTGCTGGGCTTGAATTGATACCCCACGAACCGAAGATGGACATAAAAGAACTAGCAATTCGATGGCTCCTTATCCTTTTTATGGCTTTTTATCCTACACGAGAAAATTCCAAGCTGAAGCTGAAGAAAGCTGAGTCTTTTATGATAGAACACTTTAATTTCTTATGAACGCTCTATAAATATGAAAGTAGAGTCGAGAACTAAAGCTTTAATTTATTGAAAACCAAGAAGTTAAAGCTGTTCTTTGTAAGCGTAGTGAATGTATGGAGCTACTACCTTACCTAGTAGGTTCTTTTCTTAGTAATTAGGTATACTACATAATTACGTAATTCGTTTCAGTAAAAGTTCAGTAGTTCTACGAAATTATTCTGTCATCATTATTGTACGAAGTGATGTTTCAGAGCTATACTTTGCAATTTCTTGGAGTTTTATGACATGATATTGAACGATACGTTTCATCAAATTCATATTAATTCTTGTAAATGTTGAAGCTTTTCTCACAAGAGGTTCCTTTCTATTTTACCATCTACGACTTTTTAAATGGTCCAATTTTTCGGTAAACGTAGTTAATTTTCTTGAGAGCAGATTTTCGACAATTTTTAATGGAACATTTGCCCGTCGCGATGTAGCAATCATCTCAACTCAATCAAACGAAGACCCCTAAAGAGAAATAGGGTCTTAACCGAAACACACTCGGAAGTAAAATCACCGGAAACGATTGAGCTCTCGCAACGAGCCAATGAGAACTATTGAGCCCTCCATAGGCCTCTCTAGCCCTCTGTAGCCCTCCGTAGGCCTACAAAGCCCCTGGAATTGCCTCTGTAGTAAGTTACGGAAGGCTCTTGATGGCTTCGCCTAATGAAGATTTCGTGAGATTCGTGTGAAATTCTGTTAGACGCGACCCTGGAGACCGAAAACCAACAAATTAATAAATAAAATAAAATAAATAAATAATGCTGGACAATTCACACAGCATTGTCTAGCCCCAAGCTAAGCAGAGCTTGTGTTATGGGTACTAGATAACTGATATACATAATACAATACACTACATAGATAAATATTTTTTATTATACATAGAAAAACATCCAGAACCCCTGAACAAATATCTGCAGATCGTACAAACATTTGTCCTGAGGCGGGAATCGAACCCGCAACCTCCTGCGTCGCAGGCGGACCTTCGCCCGCTGCGCCACTGAGGTCGTCAAATTGACTATTATTTCAAAACGATGCGACAGCCCTGCCTGTTTTTGTTCAAAACGGTGCGATATACATTTTTTTTATGTTTAATTAAATAAATAATTTAATTAAATAATGCTTGACAATCCACACAGCATCATAGATGAAAAATTGTCTTAACCCAACTCTGCTTAGCTTGGGTTAGAACCCAAGCTAAGCAGAGTTGGGTTAAGACAATTTTTCAAAAGAGTAGCTTTTAGTTTTTAGCTCGTCGTCGCTTAATTTATGGCACCAACTAATTCATTCGTTACCCATATACACTTGTACGTTAGAAACGTGTTTTTATTAACAGAGAAAATTACAATTAAAGAATAGAAACAATAGATCTAGTATTTATAATTGAAACAGTTAAGCCGAAGAGACCGAAGACTGCAGTCTCCGGTCTCAACTTAGTTCTTCTTATGCAACATGTTGCATACGTAGAACTAAGTTAAAGTTGAAACACTTTCAATGATTGCTTCAAGCAGTTAAGAAAAAAATAGATTAAAGTCGAGTCCCAGATTCCTACAAAGAGCGACGGCAGTGCCCTAACAAAATCACGTTTTTCAATTTAAACTAACGCTTGGAGCCGACGAGAATTAAAACCCTCCAGCTTAAGGCAGGTAATCTCTTGATTCTGAAATACAGAATGCTAGGAATTTTGTGGTATTAAAACGTCTGAAATTAAGGTATTTCGGTTTTAATTCTGAAAAATGGAAATAGAGACTGGAAGTGAAAATTTCCTTGCTTTCGAGTCCGACTTGGAATTCATTTTATTTCGTTTTCTGACTCACGTAGCGTGGGTTTTTTTCAATTGTTTTAAGGTGGTTGGACCAAATTATTCATCTCGTCTCGTTGTGCATAGCTACATTTTGTAAGCCTTTGCCCTCGCATGGTGCCTTGGTCCTTTCAATAGATTAAATGTGTTAGCCGATATTTATTCCTTAAATTATAATAGTTGTAAGAAAAAACTTAAGGATACACTGCAATGTATGTCATATGATGACACAGAAAATTTATTGACGGTTTCAAAGTAGGCCAAAAATTTGTAAACACCTTTATTATACTAGTTTAGTGTAGGTAGCATATGTAATTATTTTAAAGTATGCACCATCGCCTTGTATAATTAGTAAGTTATATGTACCTATTTGATTATTTAATTTATTTGTTGTTAGCACTGTATTTGCCTGAAAAACAGATTTTTACCTAGTTCAGGTACACGCATTATTTAATATCATAGAATTTAAGATGAAACTCTTTATTATCTTTCTAGTCCTAAGTTTTTTTAATAAATTATTTTATTTTTATTTTATTTGACGAAAAAAAGTTAAAAAGAAAGGACCGTGGCGGGTTTTTTAATATTTTACAATTATTAACTCATTTCTTGTAGTTCTATCGCCCGTGTAAACTCTACCTTACGATTCAGTGACATTCATTTTAAATCATGCAAATCGCTTTAGTAACTAAATTGAATTTTCGCTCGAAGCCTGAGTTTAGTTTAGTTTGCGGCTTACCTTATTTACATTTGGAACATTTACCTAAGTTTATTCAAGGTAATTCCGGCTTTTCATGCTAAAACTTGAGCGCAGTGCCTTTGATTGGAGCTGAAAATGGTGGTGCTGTCAGTGGAGTACTTGTGGCCACACTTTAAATTCATTAAAACGTCTTACCTTGTTGGCTGTTGCCACACTTAAGGTATACCACAAAGAAAAATAAGAAGGGAGAAAAAAGAAAGAGAAATTCCCAGCAGAATAACTATATCAACAGTGTCAGTTTTTCAAGGCCACTGAGGGGAAGTCTGAAACCGTGAGAGTAGCTCTTTTTTTTTAAAAAACCTTATTTATTCTTACTTTTTTTAATGCAGAACTTTTTTTTTTTTTAAACGATCACGTAACTCCTAACATGACTTTTCTTTTTCAGACTTCTTTTTCAGTGGCCCTGAAAAAAAAACTCTCCCTGTATAGAAGTACTAAGCTGGAGTCGGCCGTTACACACCCGTGCCTCGGAAAGCACGCTCAGCCGTTGGTCCTGCCTCTAACCTCTCCCCGGTCGTGTCGGTCTGCCGTCCCATCGGATTATAAGAGTAAGGTAGTAGACAGTGCACCTTTGCTTGCGCACACACTTGTGTTTCATAAGTGTTATGTGCATTCACATGGCTAGTCTCCGTTATGACCGGCAGCCGGGACCAAAATTTCGGCTAGGAAGACATCAATATCATCACATCAAAAAGTCACAAAACCACGCTATTTTACAAAATTGATCAAAAGAATTTAAAATAAAAAAAAAACTAATAAACGTTTAAACACGTATCTATTTGATGAGGATACCGAGATAAAAGTCATCCGATAGAAAACAGCCCTAAAAACACAATCCGTAAATACCAAAGCGTTCTAACGTAAAACATTCGAATCGTATAATCCATTCCAATACACAGAATCTATCACAGGGTGTGGTCGAAAATGAGTACAAGGAAACGAAATTCGCAACCTGTGGATCGGAATCTGGCACCTGTTACTCTACTTGACACCGACTGTCCTACAAAATGTAGGATATTCACTTAGCCACTGGGAATTTCTATATTTTCATTATCTTGGTCTTGATGCCGATATTTTAAATGAGCGTTTTTTTGGTGAATTATTTGGGAAAAGGTAAAGGAACGTATTGCGTTTAAATCTTGTAATTTAAGCTTGATGTCGACAAATCGAAAGATAGAAGAAAACATAAGTAGTAGTTTCATTTTCATTCAATAAAAAGTAAAATTATGTTAAATATTTTGTTAAAATAAAAACGTTTGTGAATTAATTTTAGAGTACTTACCCTTCGCATAACCCGAAGAGAAAACGATGATGTTTTCATATTTATTGTTGAAGCTTTGCACGCACTTGAAAAAACTAAGCTGTCACCCGAGCTAATACACTTAGCGCGAAGATTTATCACTTGCGAAATTCAAGGACGGACTCGCAAATATTCGAAACTCGTCGGAAAATTCGGTGTAACACCTTAGTTTTAAGGCTTTTGAGGTGCAAAGGTATATGCAGTAGCTATGGTTTTTACTTCAGAGGCAGATCGCACGAGCGCTCTCGAGGACGGTTCAAACACGACTGATTACTACCCCGATGCTGGGACAGAGTAAAAAGGACAACAAACCACCCAGAAACGTAGAGCCTTACGTGCTGAAACCGCACCAGTAAAACCGAGCCTAAGTCGATGAGGATAGGGGGTTTAATCGCTTGGGAGGAAATCGAAAGTTTTGAAGGAAATGTAGCGGCGTCCCTGTCGCTTTCATCTGGTTGGAGCGAGTGCTGATACAGGATGAATTGAATTTATGCTCGTACTGTGGAGCCTTGGATTCATTTTCACGAAAGATCTTTCCGTTAGAGTTACATTGCTTGTTTCTAACTACGGAGAAACTTGATCGCGGATCAAAACTAGCAATGTATTCGTAATTGCGCTTTTAGATTAGCGTCAGAAGGTCGTTTTATTCTGTTTTATCATACGTTATTGTCTGGATGAACGCGAAGCTATCATTAACAGCTCAGGGTTGGTTTTCCGTGAATGGTTCAACTTTAAATGGAAAGTTTTTAGCTTTCTGCTATGTTATGAAAATGTTCGGGTAAGTTAGTGATTCTAATGAACGCTGTAAGAAGGTAAGCGTAAAACCAGAACTAGCTAAAACAAACTAAAGTAAAGAGGCTGAGTTGAAACTAAAGAGTTTGCAGATTTGCTACTTTTGAACAAATTTGTAGTACTATTATTAATACCTAATTAATTTTAATAAAATTGGTGATTTTCGACGAAAATTGTTGAGTCAGAGTTAAAATCGAATGACTTTTATTATAAGCAGTGTATCTTTGCGATGAAATTAAGCTTCAATACAGTCAGCACACAATACTCTCAGCGCCCCAACGATTATTATTATTTTAATTTATACTAGCGGCCTGTCCCGGCTTCGCACGGGTGGATATTAATTTTTTAAAAATTTGGGATAAACGTAGGTTTCTAATATTTCTGTAGCAGGACATTTTATACTTTTATCCAACTGCCCCGTTGGTATAGTGGTCGCGTGTTCAACCGCTGATAATGTGGTCCCGGCAGCGTTGCCAGATGTACTGATTTAGCAGTAGATCTACCTGCTTTTTGAACCGTCTACTGATCTACTGATTTATTTCTAAAATTTCGTGAAATCTACCTGATTTTTCCCGAGCGCCAATGGCTCCGTGTCTATTATGTAAGCTGTCACTTGTCAGTGTGAATTCACAAGCCAATGAAATTTCAATGCGGTTCGTCACAATACTGACAAAATATGAGTGAAATTGAAGAGTTTGTTTTATTCGTTCGTTTCTTCCACTTCCTGTAAACATATGTTGTGTGTGCCTATCTTTTTCGAATTGATTGGTCGGTCCGTTCGTTCTTCGATAAACTTTTCCATTGTTGCCAGATCTACTGATTTAGATTTAGAAGTAGATCTTGTAAATGGATTATTACACTTCCTAAGAGTAGATAGATCTGCTTGATTTTTGAAGAGCCACTGATTTATTTTGTAAAATTCGAGAAATCAACCAGTTTTTCCTGAGAGAGATTCAAGGCCAAGGCATAAGGCCTTGTAACAACAAAATATATTAAAAATTCAATTTCACTTGGTGTTCATACGATTCTCGAGTCAGCTTGGTTTATGGCGAGATTTGTTCATTTCGAAGGGCACTGATCAGGTTTTATCAGGTAAATTGAAATTTTTAAAAAATAGCCACCTAGCATCCCTCTTTCTGTGATGAACATAGTTTGTTTTTCTTGAAAGGAACAACGGAACACCATTGTACACTACCTAGTTACCTACCCCAAAAAACCTGATCAGTGCAATTGGAAATGAACAAATCTCGGCGAATTCCAAGCTGATGAGTTGCTTTGATCAATGTTTTCATATCAATGTAAAAAGTTTATTACAAATCTACTTAAAACACATAAGTTTTTGAAATTCGAAAGCCATGAATATTTTACTTTGCAACTTAGGTACTTTGATGAATGCCATCATTGAAAAGTGAAACACACACACTGGACAAACATACAAAAAAAAATGAATCAAAATCGGTTCATCCGATAGGGAACTATAATTATAGTTTCCTAGCGGATGAACCGATTTTACAAAAAACCTTGCAGATACCTATCACGCATTTTTCGTGTCAAAAGCTAGAAATTTGTAGTTTTTTCAAAATCTACTGATTTTTTCTTCAAGCTACTCATTTTTTACGTGACTTTCTACTGATTTTGTCAAATTCGATCTGGCAACACTGGGTCCCGGGTTCAAATCCCGGGTCGGCCCAAGATTTGTGTTATTGGGTATTTTCTAGCAAGAAATATTCACTGTAGCAGCCCGGAGTAAGGAAATTGGCGGTGTTAGATGGCTTAACGTGCTCTCCGAGGCACGGGGGCGTGACTCAGAAAGCATATTAAGACGTTGGTCCTGCGTTCGACCTCTCCCCGGTCGTGCCCGCCCCCAGTGGATATCCCTTAGTCGCCTCTTGCGACACCCGCGCGGGAAGAGTTGGGGTTGTACAAATTCTAAGCCGGCACCACACAGCAGCGCACACACTTGTGCACTATAATATGTCCTGCGCATCTGGCTAGTCTCCGATGAGATTGGCTGCCGTGGTCGAAATTCGGCTAGAAGGACATTAATTATTATTATTTTTACCTACCTCCCTCGCTGCGTTGCTCGGGTGCGGCGTCATTTATTTTTCTAATAGTATTTTGTTTAGAGCGACATTTTTAAATTTTTAATATCTTTTGAATGAAATGTCCGATTTGAATAATTCAAAAAGTAATCTACAGGTATTGAAACAGTCTTAATTATGAAATGATTTATTTGGATAAGGATTAATACAGAGGTATGGCTAACATGGTCAGACTTCGGTCAGAATTTCTATCAACTTTTAAAAAGTAAAAAAATAGTTATACTGACATAACTACAATAGTTGGACATATGGTATTGCTAAGTTTTTTGTAGATATTTATATAGTCTTTAATATTGTAGAACATTTTTTTGTTCTATCATCAATAGTTTCCGCAGCGCATGCGATGATAGACAATTTATGGCGAATTTTTTTACACCTTGGGTTACATTATTGAAGTTTTAGTAGGGATCCCTAATTTTTTCAAGAACTAAATATAGCCTATGTTACTCAGGAATAATGTAGCATTCTAATGGTGAAAGAATTTTGGAAATCGGTCCAGTAGTTTTTGAGTTTATTCGTAACAAACATACAAAAATACATAAATACAAATCTTTCCTCTTTATAATATTAGTATAGATTACGTTAAATAATACTTTAGCTGCGTATGCTTCCATTTGTTGCACTTATTCGCGACACTGGTAGCAAGCGGTACTACGTCATATGCTGGGTACCTACATACCAAGCGAGCGAGAGCAAGAAAAGGTTAACGAACAAATGCGAAAGAACCAGTGTGGAAGTCATTGCGAAAGCAAGCGAGCCCAAACGAGGGCCTTCGTTCGCCTTCGGCCGTGCTCCGGCGGCTGTTGCTACGTCATAGAAAAATGGAACGAACTTACCGATCGTCGAATCGCACTCGTTTGCATTCGCTCGCTCTCGCTAGCTTGGTCTGCATCCACCGTTAGGCTCGCGGCGCCTTTAAGGCTAAACGAGTCGCTTATGTTTCCATTCAAACGTGGAAGGGTACTACGCTGGTTGTTGTTGACCATCCAAAACTAAGGATAGTATCAATTTATCTCATCATTATCTACTATGTCTGTACACACCCGAAACCGTAAAAAAGTTAATTATAATAAATACAAGCCTTTATACTTTCATATTTCAACACCGATTTTAGCCCAACTTTGGGGGAAAATAAATAACATATACGGAGAAAGAAAACTCTAAAATAAAGCCCGTACGGACATAGTTTAGTTTTTGAAAAGCTGAAATAAATTTATATTGAAAAGATACTCTCAATAGTTTTTCTATAATAACCCTTGTGCTACAAATCTATTCCCATTTTTTTACGCTGCCGTTTTACCAATAAATCTACGTGAATTTCATCAAGCCCGCGGGATTGTCTATTATGTCAGGTGAGATGGCATACATTTAGGCTACGCCCATTGATGAGTTGGACCGGACAACTTGTGCAGCCTTAACCCTATACTTGGCAAGATTTTTTCTTTTTGAAATATTATTATTTTTTTAATTGCGTGTGTTCTTCGGTGTATATAGAACAGGTTTCACTGAATAAAAAAAATCATATTGTTATAATTATGTTTTTATTACTAGTATCTACAGGGATACATTGCCAAGTTGGCCTTATAATTAAGCAAAAAATATTAGTATCTACGTGGATACACTGCCAAGTCCGCACATTGTTTAAAAACATTATTTAACGAGTTGAGATCATTTTTTATACTAAAAATCACATAATAAACATGAGAAAAAGTCATTCAACTTTACTTAAATTATAATAAACTTCCAATTTTATACCTTGAACCTAATTTAATTCTATATTTAACTTGTTTCTGCCCGCGGCTTCACACGCATTGTTTCTATGGAAACGGTTTATGGTTATTTCTATCCCAAGGGAATTTATTTTATAGGATAAAAAGTAGTCTTTGTGTTATTCCAGGCCTAAAACTGCCTGTATGCAAAATTTCATCCCGATCCGTTCAGTTGTTTGGGCGTGAAGAAGTAACAAACATCCATCCATCCAAACTTTCACATTTATAATATTAGGGTGATGGGATCTTTGTGCTATTTATGACAAGATCTGTTTACAGCTCAGTCTTGAGTCTTCTCTTTTGGAGATTTGTGAGGTTTATTTGTCTTTACGCTAAAAAGCAGTTGCATTCTGGCACTAAACAAAGCCTCACAGGTATTTTTTTCGCAAAATAGTCGACTGCCCTTTGTTGCAATATCAGCATAGATGCTGGTAAGGAAGATATTCCTTTTGTATGATATGTTGGGATACGACCTCCTTGATCGTAGTGGACGACATCGAGAGGCCATTCAGCAAACGTAGTCCTAATTATTTGGGCTGAATTGCTTGGCCCATTCCGAACAGATCTGTGAAATTTGAGCAGGGTTTCGTGTATTTCCATCCGGAACTGTTTCAGGGCGAGGGCTACCTGAACAGGACGTGAGTCCAGATAGGTGCTTGCAGCCGAAACGCATTTGTTGTAGTGTCACTTTATAACAGCAACCTTGATTTTGTTGTAGACCACTTCGGCGGGTGATCCTCGTCCTTTGTTCTTCAAATTTTTGTCTCTAGGTAGTTTGGTCTCTGCTCCTCGCAGCCTGGTATGTCTTATCCCCACTGAAAATATGCCATAGTAGGTACTCCTTTCGCAAATGCTGAAAAATATATTAAAAATTAATGACGACCCAGTGGGATAACACGGACTCATATTATACGAAATGAGAATAATTGAGGGAGGCTTTTGTCCAGTTGTGGACGTGATTCAGCTAAGATGGTGATTTTTGATCACATTATAATCAAATAAAAACAGACATAAGAAAATTTTCCAAAATAATATCAGTGCGAAATAATTATTACTACTTATTATTCGTTTTTAATTTCAATACATATCTGGCAATGTACCCACCCAGATACATAACAAAAAAAGTCAAATTTATAGGCAAGCTGGCAATGTGCACTTGTGGATACTAGTATAAAAACGTGCTGATAGCATGCAAACTTACAATGTTTTCACAAGTAAAGCAGCTTTTAGGTAAAGCGGATTTCATTGTCTATCAGGTACGTAAATGATTTCATCAATTTACAACGAAATTTCAGTATAAATCAAATATTCTTACCTTGCGAGTAGTAGACGCGTACACCCCGTCTCATATTTTGCGTTCTACTGACATTTCGGGGCTGACAGCAATATCACACTATTTTATTACCAGCAGAGCACAAAATAATCTACCATAATAGAAGTTTTTTTTGTCGATTATTGATTCCGAATACTCATTACATTTTTACAAAGTGACATGTATCTGTCAGTGCACAGCGTCAAGTATAGGGTTAAGATAAGAATAAAGATGCATTAGAGGTAGAATCCTTCAGATGCTTTGTTGATCATCATAACAATAATAAAAATCATTTAGTTTATGAGTTAAAAATGTATGTAAGTAAGTTAGAAATATCAAAGTGCTTTATTTCCTTTAGACATAAGGACTCTTGGACAGGTCAAAGAAAATTACTTAAGTAATGTTAGGAAATAAAGTGAATACTTTGATTTTTTGTTCACTTCAATCTTTATAAGGTACCTAAAGTAAAGAAGTGAACAAGAAAACTTTGCCTTGTTATAGCGTTAGTTTTCGAGCTGGAGCAAAACTCGTCCCAAGCTTTTTTATCCTCTAGAATCTAGATAATCTGTTAGTTTGTATTAATCCTTTTTAACCCCCGACGCAAAAAGAAAGGGGTGTTATAAGTTTGACGTGTCTGTCTGTGTATCTGTCTGTGGTATCGTAGCTCCCAAACGGATGAGCCGATTTTCGTTTAGTTTTTTATGTGTCATAGCTAATTTTATCCCGAGTGTTCTTAGCCAAGAGCCTTAGACAATCTGTTCAGCCAATAAACGTCGACGGATTTGTTAATTTTAATGTTGTCTTATTAGAAAGTATATGTTTAACAATTTGTTTTAATTTATTTATTGAAAATTTTTGCAACACACTTGGAGTTTTGTTGTAGAAGCGTATACATTGCCCTTTAAAAGATACATTTATTTTGTGTAGCCTAGTTGTGGGCGCAATAAAGGGTGTAGTTATTTCGGCTTGCTTTGTTTAATGAATATTAATCTATAGCAGCTCACCTGCTGCTATAGATTAATATTCATTAAACTAATAACTTCCTGCGGTATTGAGCACTAATTCAAATAACACCCTGGAATGATTAGGTAGATACCTATTTGATAAATAAAAATAAAAAATTCCTCAATATTCCTGATTACTTGTTTTAATTTGTTTTTATTATGTACTTATTTGATAGTATTTTTCTTTCTCAACATTTAGATTTTATAAGAGACTATATTTTTAATGATATCAGTTATTGTTGTGTTTCCGTCGGAACATGGGCTACTAGAATCTTTGGTTTTTAAATAAATAAATAAATGTGTACTTCTGAAGGTTCAGAGATATAAGGTCATTTGTAAGTTGCTTTTATGGATGTAACCCAAGTAAATATAATTCTTATTTGTGTAACCCTGTCTGTCCGTTACCCTTTCTGTTGGATCTTAATAAAACGCATAGAGATTTGTTTATTGGTGTGCATTTTAAAATAATTGTTCCCAATTATCTCCAAAAAGGCTCGACCGATTCAGATACGGTTTACGCCCAAGAAAATTTAAATTTCAAGCTATTGAATTTGAAGCAGACAGTACTTATACCCACTTAGTATCTTTTCGTCTGACGGCAATTGTGTTGGTGTAATTTGTCTCTCTTTTGTTTCGCAAAAACAAAAGAATGTCTTGCTCTACGCATCAATGAAATTATAGGTAGACCACTAGCGGACCGCTGTAGAACCATGTCGCAGCAGAAAAACGCCAAACACAGTAACAAACGCCACTTTTGGCGTTTGTTACTGTGTTTGGCGTTGTTTTCTCATTGTGACAAGGTTCTATAGAGATCCGCCAGTTGTGTGGTCTACATTAGTGGCCAATGACCTATCAATGTAGGTGTAGCATAATTATTATGTTAACCAACAGGGGTAACACTTTTTTGACATATTTTTGTAAAGTCAGATCCATCTTGCATTGAAAATATGTAATAAACGAGTGTTCTATGAGGAACGAGTATTCAAAATATCATTAACTAGCTGCCACCCGCGACTTCGCATGCGTTGTTTCTGTGGAAACGTTAAAAGGTGATTTCTATCCCATGGGAACTGATCTATGGGCTGAAAAGTAGCCTACGTTTGATTCCAGTATTATAATTATCTGTATGTATACAAAATTTCAGCCCGATCCGTTCAGTATTTTTGGCGTGAAGAGGTAACAAACATCCATCCATCCATACATCCATCCATCCAAACTTTCGCATTTATAATATTAGTGTGATTAGTGTGATGTATGTGGTTTATTGACAAAGAAAATTACAATCAAATAATAGTAATAACTTAGATCTAATATTTACAATTGAAACAATTAAGCGAACTGCAGACTGTTGCAAACAATCTACAGGTAGCTTAACTGTATGTAATGTACTTACTAGCTTCTGCCCGCGGCTTCGCTCGCGTTCTTTCTATGGAAACGGTCAAAGGTAATTTCTATCCCATGGGAACTGATTTATGATTTCTAATTTCTAATTTAAATCTTCTTTTGATTTATAATTTCTATCCCATGGGAACTGATTAGTTCCCATGGGATAGAATAGAATAGAATAGAATTATTTATTCAGGTAAAAAACAACATTACATTTCGGTTAGAAGTGCCTTAAAGCCTATGTTAGGTTTAACAGACACAGAGTTCTCACCTGGTTCAATAGGAGGTATTTATTGGTATATTATTCGAAATACTTTAGTTAAGTACAATCTTTCAAGCGAAGTACCTATTTTTAGAGTAATTACAATAAGAAACTAGGACAATCCGATGAATATCGGGTGCCTGTTGAGGAATATAACTTTTAACAAGAAGTTTTAGAAATTACCTTTGAACGTTTCCATAGAAACAACGTGTGCGAAGCTACGGGCAGAAACTAGTTGGAAAATAAGAACGTGTGCGATCCTGATTGGTTAATACTTGTTAGTTTTTTGATTCGTCTTCAACTTCTTACGTCCATATTCCATACCACTCGTAATACGAAAATAATACGTTCCACAATACCTTGTCGCTATCGATTAAATAAAAAACATGCCCTAGAAACATAGGCACCCCCATAATCATCATCATCATCAGCCTGTATTAGTCCATTTTTTTTTAATTGTTTTACAAATTTTCGGAAAACTTACAGCTATGTTTTTACAAAGGTCTTTGCTTAATATAACATGCATGATACATGCATGCTATGCTACTGAGGGCTAATTACAAGTTTCCACATATAGATACTAAAAACTTAAGTAAAAATCAATAGACGACGATAATCAGGAAAGTATATGATGATAGGGAATGTTACTTAGCTAGAAACAAAAAGATAAAAAACACAAAAAGTTAAATTAAATTAGAAAAAGGTGATTAAATAATACAATCTATCCAGTACATAGGTAATAATGCTAATTAGAAAATATTATCCTTGGTTTCATCTTAGTTCAGTCGCTGTCCAAAAAGAATTTATCATTTAGAAACCGCATTGCTGGACATAGCCCTCCCCTAATGAGCGCCATAGCGCCCTGTCTTTAGCTTGCCGCATCCAAGGCAGGAGGGCGTGCTACAATACTTTTGCCGAGTCGCAGCCTCCACTCCGTTATAATCGTCATTACTAACATTTCCTTATCCGTAGACAGGTAAAGTTCTTCGTAAACTCCTAACAAGCATAGAATAATATCATGATCACAAACTTTATCTTGTAGTTATAAAGTTTGAAATACCTTATCAAATATTCCACGGAAGTATTGGAACTGAGAGTTCTAGATATTTGAAATGACACGCGCTGACCTGGATTTGACCTCGCCTCCTCTAAAGGTTAAAGGTGAGAGGAGAGATGGGTATTTATCTGCATAGAGATCGGAGCGTGGGCAGGTAGAAACACTATGACTTAGGTGAAATTGAAATTATTACTATCGCATTCACTGCGCAGCCTTGGAGGCGCGCCGCCGCTCCACTGAGCTGCAGTAGGACATCTGCGTCTTGGGCCGTGAAAGTGTTAAACAAGAAGCATCATACTCAAAATAATTAGTCATTATCATCATAGCTTATGTTAGTCCACGGCTGGACGTAGGCCTCCCCAAATGAGTGCCAAAGCGCCCTGTGTTCAGCGTGACACATCAAAAATCTGTCTGTAGTCTTTCGTAGATCGTCATCCCACCCGGCCGGAGGGTGTCCTACACTATGTTTGTTGAGTCGAGGTCTCCACTCACAAAATAATTAGTACTTTAGGATTTACCAGCATGCTGAGTAGTTTTCAGACTAGGGTGGCAGATCTATTAATGTATTTATATCCTTTATATCAAAGTCATCCGTACCAACACACATAGCTCTGCTTTCTGTGGGGTTAGATGATGCTGTGTGGATTGTCGAGCATATTACTTATTTGTTTGTTTATCTAATACTAGCTTCTGCCCGCGGCTTTGCACGCGTATTTTCGGTAAGAAAAATTCAGATTTCACAAACTTTCGGCTTTATAATTTTATAGTAGGATCATAATATGGGCGGCAATGGACTAAATTTTTATAAGCCTTACAAAAATATCCTTGCAAATGTGTAAATTCGTCACTGAATACCTAGTACCTATATGCAGTCTTTCAATAATGGTTTTGTAAAAATTATTGCTGTTAAAAATAGGCATCATCAAATATTATTAATCATCTTAATAAAAATTACAAACTAACCTAACATTTTTATTGATTTAGTCGGTTATCAATATTACTTATTCTTTTTCGTACGTTATGACCCTTTTTTTATTTGGCGGCAGGGGGGTAAAGGACCACAAATGGAATTAATAATTTCTTAACATTATTTCGATCAATAATTTTCGGGACAAAAGACTGTGCCATCAAATAATTAATGGTGGGAACATCCATGGGTGTGTTCCCACCATTACGTTATTTGCTTTTAATTATAATAAGTATTTTTGCGTATTCCCAAGCAAGTTATAAACAACCACTAATGGATCACCAGCGCCCGGTTTTCAGCACAGAGGTTGAACCTCGACCTTGACTTGCGTACGTAGAATGTCACGTTCCACTCCAGAAGGTCAGCTGATATCATATGGTGCATGCTAATAGGAACCCAAGGGAACAGCCTGTTAATTAGAAATTCCGACTATAGAGACCTTCCGTAACTAAAATAGTTGAGGTTATGAATATCAAGTTCCCTTTAAATTTAAAAGTTTTAAAAAACTCTTACTTTTGCAATCAGGTTTTTTGCTGTGATTTATGATTTATGATACCTATAATGGTCCACTGCTTGGCGCGGGCTTACCTCCGATAAGTACCTTGTTGGCTTTTATCTTATGGGAGGTAATGCCCCTAATCCCACGAAAGGCATGCATGCGGGTTGGAGATCACAATTCAGTGGCAAAATTGTTCTGCAGAGGGTGCTGCTGCCTACCCCCCGGTGAATATCCCTTAGTCGCCTCTTACGTCACCCGCGAGAAGAGTTAGCGTGGTGCTAATTCTGGTCACACGGCCATCTCTGGTTATATTACGAGATGATGTATCGTGTATGATGTATGATGTCCTGTCATTTACCTCAATAAATATCTCGCAGAGGGTGCATGAACGCAGAGGAGACGGCCGCGCATGTGCTTGTAGAGTGCGATAGCGTTGCTTCTCAACGACTACACTACCGGGACACCGAGGATGCCTAGGGAGGCATGCACCGGCGTCAGCGAGCTGCTGGCTTTCCTGGAGGTCATCGGGTGGTTAGATTAGCAGCCCCCCACCCGACAAGCAAAAAGGGCCCACCTGTGGCCTAGTTGCGAAAACCAGTCCAGAAACAGGTAACAAGTATCTCTAAATTCGTATGCCTAGTTTTCTTCATCTTTTCGTCTACTATCGTCATCTTTTAAGCATCGTTTTAAGAAGCGCTCGCGATCAGTAACAACAATAGATCTCCCGTCAAACCATTGTCTTGACTGGTTGAATAATTTGTCGCACCTATCTTCGAATGTTGGTACTTAAACAGTTATTAATAAATAAAAATAAAATAAAATAAAAAGCCTTTTACTTCTCGGAACACAATTAGATTACCTATCAGTAACTAATTAACATGCATTTCAAAATTCAATTGAAATTACCAATCATTATCAGTATGCATACAAAGAATTTAAATGTAATGTGTATAATTATCATTAATTAACAATTCTATCTTGGTAAAGATTTCTTAGATTTCATTTTCGAGTAGATACCCTTCATTTAATCCTCTCTTGAGCCAGTTGTATATATCCAGTGCGATACGGCAATGTTTTACTTAAACAGTTAAAATGAATAAATAATGTTAGACAAACATTTATCCCGAGGCGAAAAGCAACCTCCTCCGCGACCTTCGTCTGCTGCGCGAGAGGTCGTCAAACGAATGTATTAATTCAGTAAGATAAGTTCTAGATAATCTGTCACACAAAAAGAAAGTACCATTTAACCCTACATCGGCGAGAAGAGCTTAGTTCTAAGTTTAACATGCAAAGCGTCCCTTAGTACTCCGTCATCCAGGGTCCAAGGTCAGAACCGTCAGGGTGAGGGCATATCTGTATTCAGAAGTAGTATGGTACGTGACTTTCACAATACTTACTCAGCTCACAACGCATGGATAAATATATCCGTTTAGAGTTTTAACAGAGAATAAATAAACATACTCTTAAGTCATGAAAATCAGGATATTTACCATGATTTGTGTTATTTTAAGTTTCCCAATGTAACACCCACCTGCGTCTCTTTTGCCCTACCCCTAACTAGATGACCATTGGCCATATTAAATCACTATCTGCATTCAATAGGTTAACACTTTCATTAGATTACTTGTACTCGGCATTATTAGCGTAGGACAAAATCGCGGGTGTTACACCAATATTTCGGCACAGTTGCATGCGCCATGATCACGGTATCTGTGAGTTTTTATTGGCAGATATATTTTCGCCTTTTCTTTAAGCCATTCAGTGCCCATAATCTGTAGTGCGACACGAAGGGATGCGCCGCCGTTCCCCGTTCTAGCTGGAACATGGAGATGTCCGTCAGTGAAAATGTTAAAAAGAAACGAGATTTTTCCGCTTTTACCTGTCTCGCCCTTGACCGTAATATTTCAAACCTCAACCAAATAGGTCTATGTCGTCCGTTTTTTTTTGGGGTACCCGAAGAGTGAAAACGCCCCTATTACTATTACTAAGCCTCCGCTGTCTGTCTGTCCGTCCGTCTGTCAGCGGGCTGAATCTCATGAACCGTAAAAGGTAGACAGCTGAAATTTTCACAGGCTGTGTATTCCTAATTGTTACTGTAACATAAAAAATACAATAAATTTAATAATTAGGGGTGGCAGCGACCGTGCCATGTTGAACAATGATCACCGAAGTTCAGCAACGTTGCGTGCGGTCTAAGTGACCGCATCACGTTGGCTTTTTGCTTTTGTCCGATCCATCAAAAATGTATATGGGTTTTCTTGGTTATTTTGCGAAAGTATATCAAGTATGAAACAGAACCCTTCGTGTGCGAGTCGATTCCCACTTGGCCAGTATTTGCTTTTTGTGCCTGCCTGTCTGAGACGCACAAGACAGATGGTAGACCTCTGTCTCATCTGTCACAGTTTGACGTATCTCGTACAAAAACTCTAGTTTTGCCCAACCAGCTTTGAAAAGTCTAGGTTGTTAGCTATTTTTAGAGTAACAGCAGATTCCGAAGTAGTACAATTCGCAAACATTCCATGGCTTTCCATTTCTATTCCATTACGCCACCGTCGGCCATGTCCTTTTTATAGTGAAGGTCAAGGGGATGCCAGGGTATTTTTACGAGGGAATCTAGCAGTACACTGAAAGCAGGTTACGGTTTTATCAGATGCAGAGTTACAATAACTTAGGTACCTACCTGTTATTTTGTAGTCATAAATTGCTAAGAAATCAAATAATATACCAATAAATCTTTATTTCCAAAAAAAAATACAATCAAATAATATAAATTAGAACCAGTATTTTCAATTGAAACAATTTAGCTAACTGCAGACTGGTGCAAACAATCCACAGGAAGCTCAGGTGATCCATATCAATACCAGTCGGAAGCGTCCCCAAGACGCTGGCTGCATTGCCTCGCTGTATGGCAATGCTGATGCGCTGCGCCAGATACTCACCAGCTCTCGGGTCACGCGTCGCTTCAACCAGACGCTTAGATATTTTTTTGGCCTCGGTAGACTACCGTCTACCGAGGCCACGAACCTAGGTTCTCGGCTCCAAGGGAAGCAAATGTGTAGGCTCTGTCGAGACCTGCATATTTGCGCAATAAATTGGTAAGCGCATTCCCGTACTCGGGGAAGGATGCGAATACAAGACCGTAAAAAAATTAAATAATGAAGAAGTTGAAAAAAATGGGATATTATTTGATTTGTTAGAAATTACTCCGAGTGCGTGGGCTTATGCACTATAATAACAAAATCCTGATAAATTACTAGCTTCAGCCCGCGGCTTCGCACGCGCTTTTCAAGTAGTTTATGTCCGTCTCCGGAATATTGTTTCTTTTTATCAATTTCATTAAGATCCGTTCAGCCGTTTTGGCGTGACAAGGTAACAGACAGACAGGCAGATTTTCGCTTTTATAATGTTAGTGTGGATTTCTTATAAATTTTTTGTTCGATTTTTCACTGAAATAAACATGCAGTAGACGAAAGGCATTAAAACTCAAAAGTTTGGCTTATGTTTGTTGGTACCTAGGTGTGGGGGTAACTCACCCCACGTACATAAAAGAGCGGCTTCAATCACTAAGATGTATTGTTGTAAAGTAATACACAACTACACATGAATATGACGACCTCAGTGGCGCAGCGGGAGAAGGTCCGCCTGCGACGCAGGAGGTTGCGGGTTCGGTTCCCGCCTCGGGACAAATGTTTGTACGATCTGCAGATCGTTGTTCAGGGTGTTCTGGATGTTTTCTATGTGTGATAAAAAACATCTATGTAGTGTATTGTATTAAGTACCTATATCAGTTATCTAGTACCCATAACACAAGCTCTGCTTAGCTTGGGGCTAGATAATGCTGTGTGAATTGTCCTGCATTATTTATTTATTTAATACTAGCTGCATTCTTACTACCCGTCGTCCTATTACAAGTAAAAAGTAGCCTATGTTCATCAGGAATAATGTGGGCTTCTAATGGTAAAATAATTTTTCAAATCGGTCCAGTAGTTTCGGAGCTTATTCAATACAAACAAACAAACAATCAAATCTTTCCTCTTTATAATATTAGTATATAATAGACTAGACGATCGCTTCGCGATTTCACCCGCGTAGTTCCCGTTCCCGTGGGAATTCCGGGATAAAATATAGCCTATGTCAATGAAAAGTAAGCTTCCTAACGGTGAAAGAATTTTTCTAATCGGTCCAGTAGTTTCAGAGCCTATTCAATACAAACAAACAAACAATCAAATCTTTCCTCTTTTAGTATCGATATAGAAAAAGCGATGATAAGATTTTGCTGTGACAACCAGAGAAAACCCAAGATGATAATCATTGTCACCTGACTAGGGATGTACCCAACAATTAGGGTTGTGTTGTGACAAACGAGTTTCTCGATTCGCCACGTAGGTACTGTATGTTTGTTCGATACCTCTCGTTCTCGTCTCGCTACGTGGACTTAGGGCCGGACTTCAAAAAACCGGAGACGAGACGAGCGGATAAGAGATGTGTTTTAAACAACCAATAGAACGTCGTTATTGACACATCTCGGCTTCGCTCAGCTTCAGTGAATGTTGGAGCGGAGATGTATCATATTTGTATGTGAAGAAAACAAAGGAAAATCGATGCGGAGATGCGAGCCGTGCCTCGCAAGCTGGCGACGTCACGCAGCGGAGACGAGAAGAGATGTGAGCGGCGTGCAGTGAGCGGCGCCGCTAGAACATTCATCTCAACAAACATCCGACGCTCGCCGCACGCAGCTCAGTTCCGCTTTGATCAGCACACATCTCCGCTTCAGTCTAGCCAGTGCATATCTCCGCACAGCTTCGGTGGAGACACCCTAGCTGAAAAACGTCTCTTCTCGGCTCCGCTTCGGACATCTCCGCACAACTCCGATTTGGTGGAGTCTGGGCCTAACACTAAACACCTACCTATGTACCTATATTCGAGGTACTTTTATTTGCGAATAGAGCTTAAGAAGCTGCAAACAGAAGCGTGTAGATTGTGAAAACATTAAACTTTTTAAACTTTCGCAGATTAATGATTTTATCGGGTATCTATCGCGTACCTTGTTATTATTTCTAGTCGCCCCGTGACCACGATAGCTGTAACGCGGTAGAAACGTAGGGGAAATAATAACAAAAGGAACGGCCAGGTATTTCTGCAGTAGGTAGGAGGCGTAAGGGAAAACGCGCGCCTGCGCAAGCCGCCGCGCTCGTGTTTTTGTAGTTATTTAAACATGGTGATTAAGAAAATCATGTTATCATGTCAAAATCTGCGAATTTGTTTATAAATACTAAGTAAGTGTCTTTAGTTGAGTACAAAAAAAGTAACATCAGTAGTTCGCTAGTCATAATATTGAAAAACATTAGACAAAGGGGTATCTTTGGGATTTTTTTCTATCGAGTGAAGTTCATTAGATCTGGTAACTGAATGCGACTTTGACTAGACTAGATCCTTGAGTAATATATATCTTTTTTCAGAATTTTAAAGTCACAGATGATTTTAAAAAGCACTAAAGTGCGGCCTCTGTGGCCTACCAAGCCTTAACTTTGTGAAAACATGCTTTCTGTAGAGATTGTCTCGGACACATTTCCGTAGTTTTCCGCGCGTTTCTCATGGATTCTTAGCTGCGAACATTTTCCTTTGGTTGCCTTCGTTTGAATTGTTTGTAGATTTTCCTCGAAGGGCTTTTCAAGGAATGCTCCGAGCTTTTTTTGCAAGAAATTCTGTGCTGAGCAAGTGGCTTACTATGAATGAGATTTAAGACTTTTTTTGAGTTTAGGGCATTTTAAGTCATGCAATTTAAGTAGATACCTGGGAAGCAATTTTTTGACCAAAGTAATGGTTTTATGGTAGGCACTTGACTAAATTGTGGTAACTAAACTATTTGCGGCGTTATCAAGGGTAAGCCTTATAGACTACTTACCCATACTTAATATTATAAATTCAAAAATAACTCTCTCCGTCGGTCTGTCTGTCTGAACGGATCTCAATGAAATTTGGCAAGGAAGTAAATGGTATGGCGGGAACGGTCATTGGCTACTTGAAAGCGTGCGTAGCCGCGGGCAGCCGCTACTTACCTATATGAGATGATATGATAATGATTATAAGTTCCGCCTACGATGCAGGTTGCGGGTTCGATTCCCGCCTCAAGGCAAATCTAAGTGCGTTCTGCAGATATTTGATCCGGGTGTTCTGGGTATTTTCAGTGTATAATAAAAAATATCTACTATCTCATTAAAGTATTGTGAACGCATTACAAGCTCTGCTTAGCTTGGCGATAGACAATGCTGTGTGAATTCTCCAGCAGTGTGTTTTTTTTTCAGTTAGGCCAATCCTAATGATTTCTTCAGGAAAACCTAACTGTTCTTGAGTTCTGCTTTTTAGTTTTCCTTGGTTAGCAAGGAACTCTGATAATTTCGCCATGTCCGTCTATCAGTCTGCGGCTTAGCTCAGGCACTATAAATAGGTACCTACTTATCGCTTTCACTGCCCAGCCTCTGCGATGCGACTACAAGCGGTGCTGAGACCACAAGTTTGTCGTGTCGTGGGCAATAAAGTTTGAAGAGTTAGTTTAAGTTTCGCAACCTTCTTCGCTTGAAATGTTTGAGTGTAATCATCTAAGTAAAAATGGGAAGATGAGGTACTAACTTCTCGAAAGTGGAAGGCTCAAATTAGGTGCAATTAGGTCCACCCACCTCAGTCACAGTCGGACCGGGATCGTTCGTGATACGCGTGCTTGCTACCTACGACGTACTTTAGTGTGATTTATTGACTGAAAATGACTACAATTCGGTTTCGGGCATCCCGGGATTTACTTTCCATCCTTCTTTACAAAGATGATGATTAATTCACTCATGAGTTATGATTAATCCGAATCAAAGATTAATAAATAAATATTTGTTGATTTTTTTAATACAAATTATTATAAAACTAAGTGTTTTTACACCCTAAATGGAACTAGTGATAACAAAATTCAACATTAGTTCCATTATTTTCAGAATGTCTTAAAATGGAACCAGTGATTAAAAAAAAACATCAGTAGTTCCATCATGGAACTGTTAATGGTACTAGTGGCAACGAACCCAAACTGCAGTGCCCTCGTGTTTGTTCATTATAATTATTCAAATCAAATAGTTTATTCATAACAGACATGGCAAATTACAAAAGATTTCTTAAATTGCACAAGATTGGAAATGTAATTGTGAACGAGTGTTTGCGTGCATAGATATATATAGATATGTATGTTTGCGGGTAGTTGTAACACAGGCCAGTTGTTGGTTGAGTAAGCGCTGGGAGAACGTACCATATCCTCAGATTTTACTTAGATCTACGAGTGCAATATATCTTTTTGTAGCCGACTGTACCTAAATTTACCTTACCTGCCTATTAGCGCGCGGGTCGTAGCGATGAATCTTAATGTAAGAAAGATGTCCATTAATGCAGGGAAGGTGTACAATTTATAGCGCACGTGGCGGCTCTCGGGCCGCGATAAATCGTTTTGGCGACATCGTTTCGGGAGTCGAGTCTGTGAGAGATTTCGATACCTAGAGTCATTCGGGTCAAGTGAGCGCAGTTTAAACTTTGAAACCTCACTAGGTATACTCAAGATATAGTATTTAGAACAGTGAAAATATTGTTTAAAGTTATAGAAATTATCTGTTAAATAAAAGAAAAGGTCACAAAAACGGGTTTTTCGCGATTTCTTTTTCGCGAGCCTCGGCTTAGGCTGTTGCCAGATGCTACAAGAGGAAAGGGAGGTTTCGCCGAGGTGCACAAGTGCACTTAGTAAGGGCGGAAGCGGGGTGTTCTTCGGCCGGCATCCGGCGGGGTCGGTTTTTGGTCGGTTGTGTGGTGTGCGGAAGCGAATCGGTTGCCGTCACCTCCGGGTTAGCGGTGGTGATTAGGTCAACGGGGTCACCGAGAACGTGTCTGATCTACGGAGGAGAGTCTGGCTCCGCAGTGGCAAACAGGCTCCTAATAAGCGCGCGGGACAACCGGTCCGTTGAGAGCGTGGTGGTGGGGAACAAATTAGATCTAGTACCTATTTAAAATTGAAACCGTTGAGCTTACTGAAGACTGTTGCAAAGAATCTACAGGTGGTAGGTACAACTGATCCATATCAATACCAATCGGATATACCACACGAATGGTAGGTGCACGCTGTGATGCTACACATCTAATTAATATAATGAAGATGTGTGTTACTTTGAATCAATTATAAGATATATTTGATTTACTTGATTGAATTAAAAATTATGGCTCTAAAAGTTAAATATAATAATAGTACTAGCCTTTATTCACAAGGAAAATTATACTACTATTTACAATTTAAACAATTGAGCTAATAGCAGACTGTTGCAAACAGTCTACAGGTAGCTCAACTGATCCATATCAACACCAGTCGGAAGTGTCCCCAAGACACTGGCTGCATTGCCACGCTGTATGGCAATGCTGATGCGCTGTGCCAGATACTCACCAGCTCTCGGGTCACGCGTCGCTTCGACTAGACGCTCAGATAATTTTTTAAAAACCCGAAGAGCCTCGGTACCCCACGGACCTAGGGTCTCGACTTCAAAGGGAATAATAGTACTTAATAATAAAATAATATTAAATAAAAAAAACGAACATAAAAATTATTTATTAATGATAAACAATTATAAATAATGTACTTGGAATAATAAACTTAGGTACCCGTACAGTTATTTTACAATTCTATAACTAAACAATTATTTACATTATTAAATTGCACAATAGTTTTAACATGCGTGGTCCCTGTAAAAGTGTAAAATATCACTCGTCTAAGGTACTTGGATTTTACGGTTTTGTAGGGTGCCAACACCGGGACCCTTTAAATAAGCCTACGCTGGCTATCTGTCCGTCCGCCTTACGGAACCCTTATTTTAAAAATGTCGCACTGGGCCGGTTTATTACATTTCGACAAAGTCCAAAGCAACGAAAGAGGAGGTTTACTTTGAAAAACGAACGAAGTTGACGAATGACGTCAAACCCACCCACAGCAGAAGTAAGAAACAGACTAAAATTACACTCAGAAAAAGAACATCAAAAACTATGGGAGCGCCGAACAGACAGCAAACATACTAAATCAATATTCCCCTCCAAAGATAGGAAAACCACAAACACATTGCTCAAGATGAGCCGCGAGGACCTAAGAGCAATGGTGGCCCTCATCACAGGTCACTGTGAACTGAACCATCATCTTCTCAAAACTGGAGCCACGGACAGCAGCCTGTGTCGCGGCTGCTTCCAGGAAGAAGAGACTGTGGAACATATAGTGGTACACTGCACAGCCACAGAGGACGCCAGACGAAAATCGGGACTGAAGACTCTCATAGAGGAATCAATCCCGTCCACGCCTACAGAAAAGCTGAAACAAAGCTGTAAATCACCAAAAGACCTGCTCCGATATTTTAAAGAGCTGGGCTGGTTAGGGCCTGATTAGGCAGGGGGACAATGCACAATACACTCTTATGCGAGATGTCAGTGCAGATCCCAGTTCCCCCGTTCAGAATTAGAATTAGACGAATGACGTCGATCGCACGAAACGAACAACCTTACCACTAAGTTGTTTCGGGCGCGCCACCAACTGACCTTTCATTTTGGATCTATAGGAAATAAATCTCAGAATCATATTCATACTAAGGTCATCGAAAGAACAGATCGGACGTCCTTCGCCTTGTGCGATCCTACGCCATCCGTCAACTTTTTTCTCCAATTGTCAATTTATTTATTTAATTAGAACAAATGACCGTTCTAATTAAATAAATAAATTGAAAATTGGAGAACTACTTACACTAACTAATTAAAATTAAATAGTATACAAATTTCACATAAAAAGTTGCAATACAATCTAGATTCAATTTTTTTTTTTTTTTTTTTTTTTTTTTGTTCAGCCTATTTCGTCCCACTGCTGGGCAAAGGCCTCCCCCGCACCCTTTCAAACTTCTCGGTCTTTTGCAGACTCCCACCACTCCGGGTCAAAAGCTACTAGATCGTCCCGCCACCTTTTACGTGGCCGACCCCGTCGCCGCCTCCCATCTTCTGGCTGCCAGGGTGTTATAGCATGGGCCCATCTCTCCGGGTGCATACGACCGACGTGGCCAGCCCAATCCCACTTTAACCTGGCGGTCTTTTCCCCAACATCGGCAATGCCTGTTAGTGAACGTAGCATTGTATTCGGCACTCGGTCAATCCGTTTGAAGCCTAGAATGCTACGCTCCATCGCCCTTTGGCAAATCTTGAGCTTGGACTTCTGTGCTTCAGTGAGTGACCATGTCTGTGCACCGTAGGTTAGGACAGGCAGGATACACATGTCGATGAGTTGGCGCTTTAGTGTGAGTGGAAGGTCGCCCTTCATGTGCTCCTTCATGGACCAGAAGCTCTTCCAGGCATTCTCGATACGACGTTCGATTTCCCTATCATGCCTGTTATCGAAGGATGCTATCTGGCCCAAGTAGATGTACTCATCAACATATTGTATAACCTGTCCGTCTACCACTACCCTACGTTTCGTGCTGTTAGACATAATCTTTGTCTTGGACTGGTTCATTTGAAGCCCAACCTCAAGACTCGCTGCGCTCAGATCCTCGAGCATTTGTTGCAGCTCTAGAGACGTTGGTGCAAAAAGGACAATGTCATCCGCAAATCGTAGATTAGTGAGACGTTTGGTTCCGACGACAATGCCCTTATTTGTCCACGAAGGTGAAAGTGTTCGAAATACTTCTTCTAGAGTGCTTGTAAAAAGTATAGGTGAAAGGGGATCTCCCTGTTTCACTCCTTTTCTGATTTTAAAAATTGGTCCATTGCAATTTAACTTTATATTAGCATAACTGTTGGAATAAATGATTTTAATAAGATTTATGTAAACTGCATCAATATGTTGGGTTTCTAATGCTTTTATTATCGCTGAATGTTTTAAACTGTCAAATGCTTTAGTAAAATCCACAAATGCTAAGTAAAGTGGCTTATGAAATTCTGTATATTTTTCTATTATTTGATTAAGGGTATGAAGGTGATCGACGGTGGAGAAGCCAGGCCGAAAACCAGCCTGTTCGGGAGGCTGATGGAGATCTAATTTGGCTTGAATCCGATTTTGTAGGACTTTGATAAAAGCTTTATACAGGTGTGACACAAGGCTAATAGGTCGATAATTGCCTATGTTGGATTTGTCCCCCTTCTTGTGGAGGAGAACTATGTTTGAATGACACATCTGCTTTGGGAATTTACCAGTCAGAAGAATTGTATTGAACAGATTAGTTACGTGAGGGAGCAATGTAGGGCCGCCGATTTTTAATGCCTCAGATGTTATGCCATCATCGCCGGGACTTCTGTCATACTTCATAGTTTTGAAGACGTCGTGGACTTCTTTGCCGGTAATGATCGGTATAGTATCAGGAAAATGGTACTCATCTCCTGGTTTTTCGTCGCTTATATTGTCTGCGTATAGGTTTTTATAGAAAGATGTGCAAATTTCCATTATCTTTCCGCGGTTGTTGTGTTTATTACCTTGATCGTCTCGAAGGCTATTGACCCAGTGTTTCCCTTTCGAAAACCCTTGTTTGGCAGTTCTAAGAGAGGAGTGTTTCTCAATAGCGTTTTTAATAAGATGTAAATTAAATTTCCTAATGTCCTGTCTTATACTACGTTTAACTTTTCTATCAAAAATTTTGTAATCGTTAGTGCAAAATTTTAAACTCTTCTCTTTTACTAATGAATTCTTTAGTTTGAACAGATAGTTTGCCTTTATTTCTTTTTTCTCCTACAATATTTTTACTACTTATTTCTATTCCTTTTTTAATAGCTGAGTATTGATCTTCGACGTCTTTCGACGTCTTCGACGTCTTCGTTTAGATTCAATAAATCAGTAAAAAAATCACAATAAAATAATACCTACAATAAAAAATTCAAATTTTAATTTAACGAAAAAAAAAGCAATAACTACATAATTAATATGTCAAACTCTAGTAAATCAAAACTTCGTTCGTTTTTCAAAGTAGACCTCCATTATTCAGACATTTTCTGACTTTATTGTTTTTAGGTTGTTTAGGCTAACCGGTGTAGCCAAGTGCATGGAATATTCATTCAGCATCCTGCAATAGTGAAGATGCGAAAATCTGCTGCATGATGTGAGGTAAGGCAGCCGTGTCCATACACACGTGGCCGTGGCCCGCTGGTAGCTTCTTCAATAACCTGTTAACCAAGAAAAACCTGTCATTTCGTCTGGATTTAAAATTGCATCCCCAACCTCCTCAACCTCAACAGCTTATGTTGGTAATTCAGTAATTCATTTATTTGTTTGTGAATCAGGTAGATACAGTCAGTTATTCGGACTTAGTCTAGATCGCTAGATTCTGCCACTAGAGCATACAAACATTCATTATTACATTATTAATTGGGTTCTATCTAATATATAAAATTCTCGTGTCACAGTTTTCGTTGCCATACTCCTCCGAAACGGCTTGACCGATTCTCATGAAATTTTGTGAGCATATTGAGTAGGTCTGAGAATCGGCCAACATCTATTTTTCATACCCCTAAGTGATCATTTTAAATTTCCACGCGGGCGTAGCCGCGGGGCGCAGCTAGTAATTTATAAAAATAACATATAGGTATTTTACTAGAATGAAACAGCATGCAATAATTTATCAGATGTCCAATCATCGTTCTAAGTTAACAATGTCAGGAAATTAATGTCAAAGTTATACATTTAATATAATTAGTCAAATGAAATTATTACAGCAAGAAAATATAGATAATGATGATGTCAATAGAAGAATAAAACAGTCAAATCAAAACCAAATTTTAAACAATAGTACGGTCAGTTAAAAAATCATTCACAGTTGGTCCACTGCTGGACTCAGGCCTCCCCCTGATAAGGCCTTATTGATTTTTATACCATGGGGGGTAATACCCATAACACCCACGCTAGGCATGCGGGTTGTGGATCATAGTAGGTAGGATGGTTCTGCAGGGGGCGCTGCTGCCCGCCCCCCGGCGGATATCCCTTAGTCGCCCCTTACAACAGCCGCGGGAAGAGTTGGAAAGGTGCAAATTCTAAGCCGGCACCACACGGCTATACACATGTTAGAGATTTATTACTAAAATAAATCAACATACTGTCGATAGAGTCTAAAACGACTACTCGCAAATTACACTGTACGCAAAAATTGTTTTCTGATATCTAAATTATTAAGAAGCACATTATCAAGCATGTGGCGTTGTAACTCAAGTTGATGAAGAATCATTTTGAAAACGTTGCTCGATATAAAGTAACTTCGTACACCGGTGTGGATGTACCATTATCAAAACACGGAACAGAAAGAGACCTTTTTGTTATATTCTTTAAATAAATATCTTTAACAACAAACTGCGGTACTGCTGTCGAACAGCTTGGTCATCACGGATTATCGTGCACTAGGGCCGCCGGTCGGATATCTCGCCACGCTAGCCTTAACGACATCATCCGGCGGGCCTTTGTCACCGCTAACGTACCAGCTATTCTCGAACCGAATGGTCTGTTGCGTGACGATGGTAAGAGGCCCGACGGTATGACACTAGTCCCATGGGAGTTGGGGAGGCCCATTGTGTGGGACGCTACATGCGTCGACACACTTGCGCCTTCCCATCTTCCGAGGACATCCGTGAGGGCGGGTGTGGCGGCAGATTTGGCCGAAGATCTCAAGAGGCGCAAATATGCAGGTCTCGACAGGGCCTACACATTTGCTCTCCTTGGAGTCGAGACCCTAAGTCCGTGGGGTACCGAGGCTCTTCGGGTTTTCAAAAAACTATCTGAGCGTCTGGTCGAAGCGACGCGTGACCCGAGAGCTGGTGAATATCTGGCACAGCGTATCAGCATTGCCATACAGCGTGGCAATGCAGCCAGCGTCTTGGGGACGCTTCCGACTGGTGTTGATATGGATCAGTTGAGCTATCTGTAGACTGTTTGCAACAGTCGGCAGTTAGCTCAATTGTTTCAATTGTAAATACTAGTATAATTTTCTTTATGAATAAATGTTTATTCTTTAAAAAAAAAAACAACAAAGAAAATCAACGCGCTGTATGGCAATGCTGATGCGCTACGCCAGATACCCACCAGCTCTCGGGTCACGCGTCGCAAAGCTCAAATAATTTTTATAATTGATTATTCTTATTCTTTCGTTCTAGTTTTAACGTTAAAAATAGTTTGACTTTTTATATAGAGTCGTTTTTGAGATATAAATACATTTCAAAGATCACAGTCAAATGAACGCTTACGTGGTAGCCTCATCTCCTAAGCCGCCGATAAAGACAACGTGCGCCTGAACTCTCGGATCTGACATCAGTATAGAGCCCAGCTCCTCGGGTTGGATGTTGTATCTGAAAATAAAGTGTTGTTACATGATACGTTTTACACGGTCATTGATAAATTCGAGCGGGAGCAGTCGCGTAAGACAGAGCTCACGGTAACCGTGAGGTCTGTCATACCGGCGAGCGAAGCGAGTCGCAAATCCCAACCTAGCGTGGCGAGCGTAGTGCGCCTTGTTGTGTAGTTACGCGAGCGCGTAGATACATAAAATATTTTACTTTTTATAGTTCACTGCAAATAAGGCCCTGATACAACATACATTCGTTTTCTTTTTTCATTATTTTTCACGAAGCAAGGAGAAAAGAGAGGCCTTTGCCCAGCATAATTTATTGATATTTATTTATCATCATTTATTTATTTTTAATGATTAACTTACCTCCTCAGGTTCGCGTCGGAGAGGATCATGACTATAGCATCGTCCGCGTCTTCGTTCGCGAGCGAGGCGATGGCGTGCTGCGCGGCGGGCAGCGTGTTGTCTCCCGACCAGCAGAACTGCGCGTGCGCGTGCATCGTGCGGATTATCTGGGTATTGCTCAAAATTGAATACACGTTGTTATCAATATGGTATCAATATCAATAAGGTATCAATGTGATATCAATGGTATACATCAATTATATTATAATGTGTATGCTGTGAAAATGTGGCGAACGAAGCGAATCGGACTATTTTTATTGACACACTGTGAAAGGGTGGTGAGCGGAGCGAGCCGCACTATTTGTATCGTAAGGTTGTACCAGTGTGGAGAGCGAAGCGAGCCGCTCTATTTGTATCGACATGCTGTGCCACAGGCGAGAGAAGCAAGTATTTTATTTTTGTAAAATGACCTTGAGTCGTTCCCTCTCGTCTGTGGGCGGGCGGTCCGCGCGGACCAGCTGCAGCGCGTGCTCCTCCCCGGAGTGCGCCAGCATGTCGTACCGGATGCGGGCCTCGTACCCGCGCAGCGCCTCGCAGAGCAGCACCACCGCCTCCATGGAACGTTCCAGACGACCGTCGTACGAGTTGAATCTGGAAGGCAGTTTATTTTATAGTTGTATACCACATCCCTCAAACTCGACCAGAACTTCATGCAGTAAGCTTTATGGTGGTAAAGCTTACTGTATCAAGTTCTGGTTGAGTTGCAAACGCCGTTCCAAAGCCGGCACCACAGGGAACTTCAACGGCTGGTGAGTCGTTGATGTTCGCTGTGTGGTGCCGGCTTAGAATTTGCACCACCCCAACTCTTCCCGAGAGTGTCGTAAGAGGCGGCTAAGGGATATTCATCCACCGGGGGCGGGCAGTGCGCCCTGCAGAACAATTCTACCACCGGACTGCGATCCCCAACCCGCATGACCAACGTGAGGATAATCCGCATTACTTTCCATGAGATAAAAGCCAATACGATAACGATTATACTCAGTATATTAATGTGAATATACAAAAAGAGTTGAACAAAGGTACTAGTACGCACCTACACAATGTTACTACCAACTAGATTATTTATTTGACTATCGCCCTTATACAGCGAATGCCTATAATTGTATCTTTTTTTTTTTCATATTATTTGTATTGTATGTTAACTTGACAAGTCTTAGCCTGTACACCGAAATGTTGTAAACTTATAATTTTTCATGTGTCTCACCTTTGACAATAAAGATATTCTATTCTATTCTATTCTATTCTAATAAGGTGCTTATCAGGGGGAGGCCTGCGTCCAGCAGTGGACCAATATAGGCTGTTGAGGTGAGGTGAGGTTATAGTTCGAGCCAGGTGGCAGCTCTTATTCTGTTTAACGACGGTAGATGGCGCGCTCATCAGTTTATTATAACTATGGCAAGGTTTGAAGACATCCTACAAGAGTTGCTCGTTATTGAGTTGTACCTGTACATGCTCCCAGAGACATCTACCGCCAGCCGCACACGCTTGGGTTTGTCGGGCGGCGGCTCTTGTTCCGTGCGGCGACGGTAGATGGCGCGCTCTTGAGTTTATTATTACTACATGACTAGAAGACAGTCAACAAGAGTTGCTCGTTATTGAGTTGTATTGTACCTGTACATGCTCCCAGAGACATCAACCACCAGCCGCAGTCGCTTGGGCTTGTCCGGCGGCGCGCCGGGCGGCGGCTCTTGTTCCGTACGACGACGGTAGATGGCGCGCTCTCCTGTCAAACCTAGAACCGAATTTATTTGTAACAAGTTGAAGGGGAAAATAATACTAGTTTAAGAGGGCATCCCCACTATTCCTCAAAGACATAGCAAAGCATACTCGAGGTCGTGTATGCTTTAACATAGCAGAGCGTATACGGTGAATACGCTTTGTGTAGCGTATATTGGGGAGACAAATGTATACAATGTGTCTGGTCACCGGTGTCGGAGACTTTGGGGGGGTGAAATACGGTAAATTTTATCGACAAATCACTATCCCTATATTTTTTTCTCTCCATGATAAAATGGCAGCCATTTTGTTTTCTGTTGCCTCGAAGCACGGGTGCTTGTACTGATTAAGGTATAGCTACCCATGTAGAGGTCTTAGGAAAACGATAGAGGACTCATTTGATAGCCACTAATGTAGACAACAAAGCAATGTTAACATTGTTGCAGTTTCTATTTTATAATAAAAGAAAAGAGAATTTATATAGGTATTAGCTTTTTCATAAAATCGAAACTGTCAAGCTACATGTTTTTTTGTTTTTGAACGATAGTACAGAATGTGTGCTTCAAAATAAGTCTTGCATCTTAGCCCTAAGTAAGATAGTTTAGAAGTTATGACGGTTTGAATATGACCCTTGAAAATCACATAGCAAGATTTATAATAATAATAAAAATGTTTTGTTTCAGATAACAAACATGAGTCCGTATATAACGACAATAATTAATGAATAAATAAATAGTGCTGGACAATCCATACAGCATCATCTAGCCCCAAGCTAAGCAGAGCTAATTAGGACTGTTTTAAGTAAAAAGTCTGCTCAAAACTGCAACTCCCTTAGTTGGTTTCTCGATAGTGTTGAGACGTCAACGATACTTTCCATTTTTGTATGAGATTTAATATAATAAATAAAAAATAATAATGCTGGACAATTCACACAGCATTATCTAGCCCCAAGCTAAGCAAAGCTTCTGTTATGAGTACTAGATAACAAAGAAAATTATCATCAACTAACAGAAATAAATTACAACTAGTATTTACAATTGAAACAATTGAGCTAACTGCAGACTGTTGCAAACAATCTACTAGATAACTCATATACTTTATACAACACCCTACATAGATAGATATTTTTTTATTATACATAGAAAACATCCAGAACACCCTGAACAAATATCTGCAGATCGTATAAACATTTGTCCCGAGGCGGGGATCGAACCCGCAACCTCCTGCGTCGCAGGCGGACCTTCGCCCGCTGCGCCTAGGGGTCGTCAATTAATACATGGCCTTAGCGTCATCATCATCATCAGCCTAAATTAGTCCACTGCAGGACATAGGCCTCCCCTAATAAGCGCCATAGCGCCCTGTCTTGAGCTTGCCGCATCCAGCATCTGCCTGCAGTCTTTCGCAGGTCGTCATCCCATCTGGCCGGAGGGCGTCCTAGACGTAGTGTACGTTTGCCGAATCGTGGTCTCCACTCAAGAACACGTTTACCCCAGCCTTAAGCGTGCGGTCATCGAAATACGCAAATTTATTTACAGAATGGAATTTCTCGATACTATCGACGTAATATTATGGACGCGTTTACTTATAATACGTTTGGAAATAAATAAATAAATAATGCTGGACAATTCACACAGCATTATCTAGCCCCAAGCTAAGCAGAGCTTGTGTTATGGGTACTAGATAACTGATATACATAATAATATACGAGTACATAGATAGATACTTTTTATTATACATAGAAAACGACCAGAACACCCTGAACAAATATTTGCAGATCGTACAAATATTTGTCCCGAGGCGGGAATCGAACCCGCAACCTCCTGCGTCGCAGGCGGACCTTCGCCCACCGCGCCACAGAGGTCGTCAAATGTTGACAGGCTACAAGTGTACCTTCAATAATCTTGGCGTCGTCCAATTCCCCGCTGGTCTGGTGTCGGCTCCAGTTCCTCTCCTTCTTCTTAGCTTGTAGCTCGGCCAACACTCCACGTAAAGCGCCGATCTGACAAAATTTTAGTCGGATTAGGTAATTTACAATCTAAAAAAGTTATAGAATGACTGGTTTGTGCCCGTGGTTTCGTATGCGCATTTCCACAATAAAAGTATCCTATATCCGTCCTCGGGATGACGTGTCAGTGGCGAATCACTTTGAAATTTATTACTTATTACTTTAAAAGTAGAGCACATACGGCCATTATTTTATTTCGAGGATAGAAGTTAATAATTACCAACATCATTGTGTCGTAAATGGCACTGTAATCGCACGCTACCCAAACTAAATTTACCATTTCACGAAATGTGTTATTCAATGATAATGATAACTCAGCAGTACTCAAATCAAATCGATTCAAGCGGGGGTAGCCACGGCATAAAGAGTTCCCGATAACCCAATGCAGCGAGCGAAGCGAGCCGCAAATCTTCACTTGACATGCTTTGCGAGCATGGTGAGTGAAGCGTGCTGCTCTGCGCGCTACACGTACTCCGCTGCGGCTGGGTCCTTGATACACAGCCTCCCCGATTTGTTGTAGTTTTTAACCCCCGACGTAAAAAGAGATGTTGTTAATGTGGAAGTTTAACGTGTCCGTCTGTGTATCTGTCTGTGGTATCGTAGCTCCCAAACGGATAAACCAATTTTCGTTTAGTTTTTTTGTGTCATAGATTATTTTATCCCCAGTGTTTCTAGTCATGTTTCATGAAAATCTGTTCAGCCAATAAACGTCGGCAGGTTTTTAAAAATTTTAATTTTGTCTTGTGACTAAAGAGTCTAGATAGGGATAAAGATATCGTACTTAGGTTTTTTGTATGCTGTGATGTTAATTTTCTTTAATTCTTTCTTTCTTATCGCTTGATACTTACCTGCGGCTGCACCGCTCTATAGAACTGCTGGTACAGCTTCGCGTCGAACTCGCTCATGTTGATCTCTTTGAGTCGGTCCTCGAACGCGCGTCGGTTCATGTCGCGGGCTGCTTTCTTCACGTGCTCCGGGACGTCGTCTTTTTCTGCGTCTGAAAGCTGAAAATGTTCATAATTTATTGTAACAGCAAAATATAGTCATGTCAGTAAATGGCTGGACAGGCTTTGTTTAAGTTAACAACATACCATTTCTTCCTAGAAGACTGAAATGTGAAAGACATATTTATGCAGCACAACAGCTATTTTTAATCCCCGACGAAAAACGTGTTATATGTTTGATATGTGTGATGTGTATTTTCTGTGTGTGTCTATAGCTGACATAACATAACATATTAGGTTTTACCTAATATGTTATGTTATGTCTATGAATTTTTTTTACAATTTGGCGGGTACGATTCCCGTTTCAGACAGGCGATTATTCAAAAGTCTTTGAATGCAGTTTAAACCGTTTTCAAAATCAAATTGAAGTCTTCTTTCAGTAAAATTTTCTAAGTACAATATTTAAGGTACTTTTCCTTCCACACATAGCCGTGGGACGTATAGATCTGTATAGATAGATCTGCGCCCTGATGCGGCGGGTGCGCGACAGCTCCAACAGCTACCTACAGTTCATTCATTGCTGAGAGGCTAGACACTGACTGTCTCTTTATGTACTGTTCAAGAGCGTATATTGTACTCTCTTGAACAGTGTTATACGTGGCTATTTAGATAGATAGATAAATAAATAAAATAAATAATGCTGGACAATTCACACAGCATTATCTAGCCCCAAGGTAAGCAGAGCTTGTGTTATGGGTACTAGATAACTGATATACTTAATACAATACACTACATAGATAGATATTTTTTATTATACATATAAAACATCCAGAACGCCCTGGACAAATGTCTGCAGATCGTACAAACATTTGTCCCGAGGCGGGAATCGAACCCGCAACCTCCTGCGTGGCAGGCAGATCTTCGCCCGCTGCGCCACAGAGGTCGTCTAGATAGATGGTTTATTTGGTTCACAAATGGACAGCACAAAATTGACTGTTTTTAACTTTACTGGACTTTTCTGTGCTTCTATAATATAAATTATTTTTTTCTTTTATGAATTGTGCTTCGTGTGTACGTGATGCGTTGGCTCCGACAGAAGATCAGCGTTGCCTACTAATTATAAATAATTAATGAACAATCAAAACATAATAAATTATTCTACTCAAAATTAATATATTCATTTACACTATAGAAACATTTGTCAAGCAACCACTTATTTAATTTTTATTAGATTTCCGATTTTAGAGTTCCGAACAATTGAAATTTCTGACGTATCCTAGAGTCCTGTAAGCCCTATTATTATCGATAGTTATGCGTAATGGCTATTTCAACATAATGCTGAGTCGGACGCCTTTTCTTAGCAATAAGCATTCGTTAGTTGTTTTTATGTAGTTTTTATGGTGTACCTAGTTTAAACTCTATGTAACTTACATATTGTTTATGCTATGAATAAAGATTTCTTTCTTTTCTCTCTTTCGTCTGTCGAATGTCTTTGTTTGATTGTATTAAACAAAGACAAGTAGGTAGGTATCCTACTAATATTATAAAGCCGAAAGTTTGTGAAATCTGAATTTTTGTTACCTGGATCTCCAAAACTACTGAACAGATCACGATGAAATTTGGCGTGCGTTTCGAGCAAATCCTAACTTATGTAGATAATAGGCTACTTATACCGAAAATACGCTTGCGAAGCCGCGGGCAGAAGCTAGTTTAAAATAAAACTAGAATTAAAACTTATGAGTAGGTACAAATAATTGCTTATATTCTAAAAGTTATGCACAATATGCACACTTACCTAACCTACTCGTGACAGATTCATTTAAGTATAAATGCTAAATATGGACTCTTTAACCCTTCAGTCTTGACACCTAAATGACAAAAAAATAATGGCAGCCGGTGCGCCTTTTAGCATGATCGCGTCGTAAATACTGCATTGTACAAAATATGTAATAACTCTACAGCCAAACCATATTTTATCATTCTGTAAACGACAATGTACTAATTGATATATTTTCTACCTATCAGGCATCAAAATATAGTGAATAGTCAAATACGATATTAATTTCACTAGTTTCAACTTTGGAAACCATGTTGACACCAACAAGTACATTGAACTCGCGAAACAACCGCCATAAACAAACTGAATGTAGACAGATGTCATCAATACCTTATGGTTCAGAATGAAGAAAATATATCAAAGAACGAAATTCATCAAACCTCTCTAAAGAAAAGTAGTCTCTATCAATGTGAAATAAGGCCCTGAATCAAATGCAGGAGAGCGGTAGCCGGCTACCGCTTGGGGTTTGAGTGAACGGTGCAGTCACGTAAGGCGCGGTGGCCGGCTACCGCTTGCGGCCTGAGGGGTTAATTTATGTTGTGTGTATAAAATTATTGTTGACTGAAATAAACGGCTTGAATTGTTTATGCCTACCCGATATCGCTTGTCAGAATCAAACCTCACCTGGTGCACATCATGTCCCTTGTCCAGCCTGTAGGGTCCACCCTTCCCGCCCAGCCCGGCCGTGTCCCGCCCCCCGGTGCCGCCCGCCCACGTGTTTCCGCCCACGTGCGGCTTGTTGTCCGGGTCTTCTTTGCCGTGCTTCGGGGATGATACGTCTTTACTGTAGAATACAAAAGAATGAACAAACTACATATGTGCACCAAGACTTATTATTAGGACACATAGGTGTTTAATGAGTAAAATAGTACAAAACGACAAACTACAGTTTAAAACGGATGGTGTTTCGTGGATTATAGACAAAATAGTGTATTATCCAGTGCCTGCTTAGAATTTGCACCACCCAACTCTTCCCGCGGGTGTCGTAAGAGGCGATTAAGGGATATCCACCGGGGGCGAGCAGCAGCGCCCCTGTAAAACAATTCTACCACCAAACTGCGATCCCCAACCCGCATGCCCAGCGTGGGGATTATAGGCATTACCCTCCATCTGATAAAAGGTAATGAGACGCTTATCAGAGGGAGGCCTGCGTCCAGTAGTGGACCAATACCGGCTGTTGAGGTTGAGGTACATTATTCACCAAGGGGAGAAAGTGACCGATATATAACGAGGGTGTTATGTGAGGCCTGAAGCGCAAAATGAATGATAAAATACCCGCTGTCTCGTTCAATAGTCATCTGTATCCGCTCCTGCTTGCTCCTGCCTTCGAGCACGCCCTCTGTCGGCAGTCCGCTGGAGTGCAGCACTTCCAGCAGTAAGTCCGCCATGTCTTTGCTGTAGCGGTCGAAGTCGAATACATTGCCGATCGCTGTAGCAATGTCTTCTTTGGGATATTTCTGGAATAATGAATATAAAAATAAATAAATAAATAAAATAAAATAATAATAATAATTTTGCATTTTAGATAAGGGACATAAAAGTAAACTAAATTAAGGAATACCTAGATGCAATCATCCATTGTTATGGATGATACTAATATTGTAAAAGCAGCATTCTGTCTGTCTATCTGTGCGATACATATTCACACCAAAACGGCTGAACGAATAGGTATTAATGAAATTTGGCAGGGACCTCCCTGCCGGTAAACGGTAGCCAGCGTCGGTCATAGGCTACTTGAAAAGCGCGTGCGAAGCCGCGGGCAGAAGCGAGTATATTACAAAAACGAAAGTTTGAAACCTTTTCATAGCAAAACTAAAGCCTGAACGAATAGTAATGAAATTACAAAATTGATGATTGATGGATAGTGATGACAATTCAGATTTCGCCAAAACTAAACTAAACTGCTGCTAAACTACTACTCGCTAACTGCTAAACTAAACTAAGCTGTCAAATTAGATAGCTCTGAAATGGTGCCATCCCTTTCTTGACGATCGAAATAAAAAGGATGGCATCATCATTAGAACTGTCAAATTAATTATTTTAGTTTCGGCGTTTAATTATTTTAGAATCGACGCCACTATCTAGTCAAAAGAAATAGGATTACGCGTGCTACGATTTCAATGAACAAAATTATCTGTAAATGCAAAAAGCAGTTGCATTAAAATTTGTGTGTTATTCGTGACGTTTTGCTTCAGGTAAAGTTTTTGTAACAAGTTATCAATGATCCATCCAAAGTTGTCTTGGTCGGTCTTGAGCGAGAAAAACGCCACTTGTCACTCACTTCTTAAGTTGTTTTCTTTTAACCCCCGACGCAAAAAGAGAGAGGGGTGTTATAAGTTTTAACGTGTCTGTCTGTGTATCTGTCTGTGGTATCGTAGCTCCCAAACGGATGAACCGATTTTCGTTTATTTATTTTTTGTGTCATAGATAATTTTATCCCGAGTGTTCATAGCCATGTTTCATGAAAATCGGGGGAAGGGTTTTTAAAATTTTTAATTTTGTTCTTGTATTGTTTCCATCGTATTGTTAGGTCCGTGTGGAGTGGCACAAAAGTTTGGAGACCTATACCCAGCAGTGGGTGAAGTCGGGTTGCGGATGATGATGATGATGATTGTTTCCATCGATTTAAGTGTGCAATAAAGCACTTTCATCCATCAATCATGACAGTTTCAAAACCCTTACTTGTAAATGTTTAACAATGTTCACCAGTTCCCTGGTAGAGTAGGGATAGGTCAGTTGTCCCTGGTCCGCCTTTTCTCTCAGCAGTGCGAAGGCTTGGACCAGCTTCTTCATCACGTCGTGGGGCACATCGGGGCCATAGGACCGTAGAAGGTCCATTTCTGAGTCGATTGAGGGATTGTCGATCGCGTGGCAGGAGAAAAGATCACCTAGAAAACGTTTAAAGTCATAAAACTTTCTTTTTATAAAGCTACTTGAGGTAAGTAAAGGAAAAGTTTTAAGAGGGCGTTGCGCCATTTCGTATAGATAAAATAATACATTGTATAGATATATATTTTTATTATACATAGAAACGACCAGAAAACCCTGAACAAATATTTGCAGATATCGTACAAACATTTGTCCCAAGGCGGGAATCGGACCCGGGGCGACCTTCGCCCGCCGCACCACATCGGTCGTTGAGTTTGGATGGATGTTTGTTACCTCTTCACGCCAAAACTACTGAATGGATCGGGAGCAAAAAGAAAATTTTGCATAAGTACAGGTAGTTCTAGGAACCTGAAATAAAACAAAGGCTTTTCTTCCCATAAATCAGTTCCCATGGGATATACACAACCTGTAAAACTTTCCATAGAAACAACGTGCGAAGCTGCGTGCAGAAACTTGTCATACATAACAAAGACCATCATCATCATCATCATCAGCCTATATTAGTCCACTGCTGGACATAGGCCTCCCATAATGAGCGCCATAGCACTCTGTTTTCAGCTTGCCGCAAACATAACAAAGATAACCTTACCCAATGACGCAAAGAAGTCATTCCCCAAAAACGGGAACCCAGGCCGATTCGCCAGCACGATCATCCTAAAATCATCATGCACTGGTATAAAACTCGCCAACTCCCCTCCAGATCTTTCCATCATATCCTTTGGTACTATTCTCCTCCCATCGCTTAGAATCATCTCTCCATTTTCAACCAAAGTTTTCAATATACAAGTGACATGTGTAGGAGCCTTATCAGCTTCGTCGACGACTAACACATGACCGTATTTGACCGCTTTTACCAACGACGAATCTTCGTAGATAACTATTCCATCTTTGACCGTAGGTTGAACGGTTAAAGATTGAACTGTAGTATCTCTGTGTAGCTGGATGTATTCTCTCGGTCGGTTCAAAAGCTGCAGCAATCTATCTGCGATTTTGTTCTTGCCTACGCCTTGGTTGCCAACGAGTAACAAATGGTTGCCTAGTAGGAAATCCTGAAGCAACCATTCTAGTAACCTCATGTGTTGCGGGACATCGTAGAATAGGATATCTGGTACTTTTGTTAGCGCGTCCGTTTTGAATATTTCTGTTTTAGTGTCACCGATCGTTAGTATATTATTTTTGATGTTATAGTCGACTTTTTTCTCTCCGCGATTGAATAGGCCGAATTGCTTCGGCGCGTCGATGTTGAGTTTTTTACTAGCGCCATCTAGAGCGCGTCTGGCTAAGTTGGGGAGGAACTTAGCTAAGAAAGTTCGTTGAATAGTTTCGTACGAGGAATCAGTTGGGTATTTGGACATTCTGTGTGCTATTCGAAGGAGTTGGCGAGTTGACAGTGATGATGAGAGGTTTTTGAGGGTCGGGTCCTGGGAGTGTCTCAGTTCGTCCGCTAGGTTGATTATTGAGTGGAGTGGTTGTGATATGTCACCGTACTGAAAAAAAACGTTGATGTTATATTATAGTTATATTATTATAGTTAAAGTTTCAGTCAAAATTTTGTACTACAAAAAAGCAAAAAAAAAACTCATTGATCGTAATAGACCACTATAAATGAGATTTTGTATTAAATGAGATATCGTATTTAATGTACAGGTTGTTAGCAAAAATCACTAGGCTGAACGAGTAAAATTTGAGATTTGAGTTAACAAAACTCACCAAACTGTTAATAATGAAGATCTCCTCAGTCTTGCTCAGGTTCCTCATCTCGTGGAAGATGAACAGACTCAGTATCTCGGGTGAGAGCCACTGTTGCCCGCGGCCGTGCACCGGCGGCTCCGCTAACGCCACTATCCTGGAAAAGGAGAAGATGGTGTAAATTTAGATGTCGCCAAAGCTAAACTAGAGGTCATTTGACATCACTAAAAATTGTGTCATCCTTTTTATTTTGATTGGTTTGACTAAACTAACTTACTAAACTATAAATAATAGATTCAGGCGTTACTTTGCGGAAATCCATCGTATAATATTAGGATAAAACAATATTTAGTAACAATTCCGCGCAAAACCTTTTCTGATAAGATTGTTTTATCCTAATATTATAAATACTAAACTAATTTGACATCACTAAAAATTATGCTATCCTTTTTATTTTGATTGGTTTGACTACACTAACTAACTAAACTTATTCGACAGCACTAAAAATTTTGCAAAGGGACGGCTAAATTTTTAATGCTGTCAAATTAGTTAAGATTAAAAAATCAAATGATTTCCCAAAAAATTTCGACTTCGACGGGACTTGAACCCGCATCCTTCTGAGGGAAGGATGCGGGTTCAAGTCCCGTCGAACGGGAATGTGCTAACTAACAAGAGATCAAGTGACGTATGAGTCGAAATCTCTGGGTCTTCCTTCTAGAAATTACCCTGAGTGTGAGGGCTTACGGACAAAAATAATAACAAAATTATAATAACAAAAACCTTTGAGTTTAATTCTCGCGACACCTGAATTTACAGAAATGTGTAATTAATAGTCGGACTTATAGAAAACATCGTGGACGCCTGTGATCTCAGTTTTTAGGGAAAATTGGGTACTGTGTGCATAGAGGCATTTTTGCGTCGTAATCGGGCTATAATAAGTTTCTTTTTCTTTGTGAATCACTAAAACAAGTTAAGGCGTTACCGACTCACACTAGCTTTGCCACCTATTAATCCTTATTTTTACATTAAAAAAAGATTTTTTCAAAAATCCATTGGGGAGTTTGGGAGAGGCATTTAAAAAAAGCTTATGATAGATACCTATCATAAGCTTTTTTAAATGCCTCTCCCATCACAGTTTTGTATAATTTAGATAGCGAAAACAGAGTTTGGAGGCCTCCAAGATCAACATCTCGATCTGCATCTCTGCCTAAACTATACAAAATAAAACTATTACAAATGAAGCACCTACCTGAAAAATATTAGGATAAAAATATTTAGCAACAATTACGCGCAAAACCTTCTCTGATGAGATGCAACAAAATGTAATAAATAAAGGTGTTGCACGGAGTTGTTACTAAATATTTTTTATCCCAATATTATGCAACCGATTTCCGCAAAGTAACACAAAATCTATTATTCACCTACCTAAAAGCTGGATGTATCCTCTTCACCCCCTTTTCTTCAAGTTCTTCCTTAGTTTGTCCCGATGCTAAGAGCTCGTCGTACCTATCATGTCTGAGTAGTCTTGTACCATCGTGTAGCTGCACTTCTCTATCGTGGACTAGCCTGGAACATATAAATAAATAATAAATAATGAAGGTCTTTTCACAGAACATCAGTTTTTAGTAAGCAGAACTTGTATAATATTAGGATAAAACTAAATTTTGCGGGGAATTGTCACTAAATATTGTAGAATATAATAGATTCAGGCATTACTTTGCGGAAATCCATTGTATAATATTAGGATAAAACAATATTTAGTAACAATTCCGATATCTAACGTGGTTCACTATAGCATAGCTCGAGAATTTTTGAGTCTATTACACTCCATAGTGAATTAGATAAGGTTGAAAATACCTGTGCAATACCGCCAAAGTACTCGCGTGTATCCTATGCAGCCCATCCAAGACAGCCATATGTCCCTTAATAGCTGCGTCCACCAAAGCAGAGTTCCTCCAAACAGTGTCGCCGTTGTCTAGCGTGGTCCGCTGTTGCACCAAGTCACGGGCTGTCATGTCTTGGTAGAGGACTATAGGCTCTATTGTGTAGCCTAGGAGGGAAGAGAGTTGCGTGATTAGAAGGCTCTTGCCGCAGCCTTTTGGACCTGAAAAATAGAAGAATAGACTTTATTCGCAAAGAAATTTGAACTAGTATTTACAATTGAAACAATCGAGCTACTGCAGACTGTTGCAAACAATCTACTGATCCATATCAACACCAGTCGGAAGAATAGAATTAAATTAATAAAATAAGAATAGACTATTTAATTATATTAGAAATAGGCGTATAATATTTATTAAACAGATAATAATTTTACAAAATACTTTTTTTTATGTATTGAGATTTATTTTTAACTTCCTTCTGCCCATGGCTTCGCACATTATATTCTACATAAAAAGTGTAACATTAAACTTTAACAGACTTAATTTAAGTCTGTCTAAGTTCTACATGTACCTACGCTAAATTTCATTTTCGTCTGGTTTTACACATTACCTAGTTTTGAAGATCATTCAAATTTTCACAAAATTTCGCCTTTATAATATTAAAAGGATTTGTTTTGACTATTTCTGATTTATCTTTACTTACCAATAACACAAAAATCACCAACACTATGACTCAACAACAGCTCATTCAGCAACTGCCCCTGATAGTCCGTCTTCACAATTCCCTTCACCTCCACCCCCCTTTTACTCGTTCCACACGGCATGCCAAACTGACTCTTCACACCGTTCACATCCAAACTCACTAAGGCCTGGTTTTCCTTGAAGTCGACTGATTGTAGCTCTATGTTGAATGTTGGGTTTATTTCGATGTGTAGATTTTGTAGGACTGCTTCTACGTTCTTTGTGTTTTCTCGGGTTAGGAATGAGTTGTATGGATAGAGGAGGTAGAGAAGTTTATAGATTGGTATGCTTGGGTTTCTTTCCTGTGAAGAAAACATTAAATAATAATAAAAAACTAGAGAGGTGTCAAGGGACACCCTGATGGAACGTAGTTCCTTTCGATTAATTAGTGAAGGAATTGTAATAAAATTTTACACACAACACCACACTGTTATGTCACGGTCTGTACTCAAGAACACTGCAGACCACCGCTGTTGTCATATGGTTGTTAGTTGTCGGCATATGGCCGGCCAACTGCCACTTCAGCTTGCTTATTCTTTGTTCCATCCCCCAAATACTCAAACGCAACTCAAATTTAAGTTCATCTCAAGTAGCGGCTTTTGACAGTTTTTAATGAAAATCTGTCAGAAATTCATCATTTGAGACGAGCTTAAATCTGAGTTGCGTTTGAGTATCCGAGTGGTAAGTAGTATAAATAAATAAATAAATAAATAATGCTGGACAACACACACAGCATTATCTAGCCCCAAGGTAAGCAGAGCTTGTGTTATGGGTACTAGATAACTGTTATACATAATAATATACGAGTACATAGATAGATATTTTTTATTATACATAGAAAACGACCAGAACACCAGATCGTACAAATATTTGTCCCGAGGCGGGAATCGAACGCAACCTCCTGTGTCGCAGGTGGACCTTCGCCCGCTGCGCCACAGAGGTCGTCGTAGTATAAAAATAAAACCAAATTACGACAACATTAAATAAATATCTCAAGGAAAGCTAACTAAATTACGGCAATTCACGCGTGGCCGTGGCAGAGCGCGATTTACGGTTACTATTCACGCGATTCTTTCATCAGCCAAGGTCAAGATTATATTTATTTATGTGCGAACAAACGCAAAACTTTGGAAATTAGACTGTCTGCTTGATGGCTTCCCTAATTTCAGTAATCAACCAAGGCCGCTTGCTGTTAATTTGTTGGAATATAAATATTTAGGTACTTTGGCTAGAGGCTTTTGATATAAAAAAAGAAATAATAAAACGTCAAGCGCGAGTCGGACTCGCACACTAAGGGTTCCGTAAGACCTTGTGGCTTGCCAAATTATCATGATTCTAGGTCAATGGCAAGAATCAAAAGAATTTTTGAAAGAATAAAGTAAAAATTTACAATTATAGGATTTTTTCCTCTACTTATGCTATGAAGCCTTGCTTCTTACCAAATTTCATCATTCTAGCTCTACGGGAAGTACCCTATAGGTTTTGGTCCGTGGCGAGCTTTAAAAGTATTTTTTTTGTGAATAAATTACAAGTATATGGTTTTCGGATTTTTCCCTTTACTTGTGCTATAAGAGCTTGCTGCTTACCAAATTTCATGATTCTAGGTCTAGGTACGGGAAGTACCCTATAGGTTTTGTGTGCATGTGATTCCTTTGGAAATTTCAAAATATTCGGACATAAACGAAAAAGCAAGACACAAGGTCTTACAAGTATACGGAACCCTTGATGCGCGAATCCGACTCGCACTTGACGTTTTATTAAAGCCTCCGGTAGATTGTGCCATCCACCATCGTACATTTCTCTGACGCACGTGAAGTGTACCTATGTTGAATTACCTTGCCACCTTGCCACCACTGGGCCCCTAAAATTCAGCGTCGACCAACAATCAATTAGACTAATTAATATGACATTTAACCTGAGTTTAAAATAATATGTATTGTGTTTGGTTAATTTATTTTATAATTACTATTATTTTTTTCTTATTGGGTGTCAAGGTGTCCGTGACCTAAATGCAGCCCTTAGCAGAATACCAGCGCATGACGACATGCTGGAGCATTAAGCTGAGCTATGGGCCATTTCTCTGCCACAATAAAATTGTTACTCATGCATGTATATATATTTAAGCAACATTGTAACTTCATTTTTCACTGATAATATCTTTGTATCGTTTTTTAGTATTAAGTGATTTTAATTTTCTATGTTTGGCTTTATTGTGGTTTAAGAGAAATAAACAAATTTCATTTCATTTCATTTCAATCAATCGTTGCATTGCTCATCACACCACTTCGAGTGGAAGTTGCCAGTATATCTTTCCACCTCGAGATCGCCTATACACTACCCAAACTTGATGTAGAATGTTTGTAAACAAATCACCCATACTTATCCTAAAATTTACTCTGTTGCTGCGTCGTTTTAAACGCAATTTACATTACTTGTCGATTTGAGATCCTTCCTTCAATAAATTTTGCTTACAATTATAACAAAAATATCTGAAACTCTACGCCAAGCACCAAACTATCTAAGTGAGCTTTAGTTATTTGTGTCGTGGTTTGTCTACAAACATTCTACATCGACGTTTTTCTTATTATAGTGCGTAAGCCTCGCATTCTGGATAATTTCTAATAGTTAATCTATCTATTATTATATTATGAACTAACTTTATCTATTATATTCTAGTAGTTGGATTGGATAAACTTCAATGTGTCCCCTGTAGGTGGAGCTAACGGCGCTTGAGTCCGTAGAAAGTCGCAAAGATTTTCGACTCCCACGTCACTTGACTTCGTGGTGTAGTTGGTTATCACATTCCCGTACTGAGGGGAGGAAGCGGGTTCAAGTCCCGTCGAAGTCGAAAAGTTTTGCGATATTATTTGATTCTACATCGAGTTTGGCGAGTGTAAAGAGTCGAATGATGATTACCGTAACAACCTTAAACTACCTACACTACAGTAGAATACAACTTACCAGTATAAGAGCAGCGGTCTGCAAACTATCCACCGGGAAGTCCGGCAAGCTGACCTGCTGGACTTCAGGACTGATCAGGGCGTAGGCAGCTGAGAGAACCTGTTCCAGCTTGGACGTGTCCACTTGGGGTGCCTCTTCTTTTAGCGCTGTTAGGTGTTCCTGGAAGAAAAGTGGGAGTGAGAATTTTAGCATTGTCATCATCATCAACCTATATCAGTCCAACGCTAGACAGGCATTGTTGAGTAGTACATTACAATTAGCTTACAGTGTCCCACTGTTAGGCACAGGCCTCCCCCTGCCAGTACATAATAATCATAAAAGTTCTAATGCCGAACGATTGCTTGAAGAGATTTCTGGTAATAATATCTTCAAGACTTTTTACTAGCTTTTATTTAACTTGTCCTATTGGTATCTGTGGGACAAATTTTACAACTAAATTTTAGACCAGTTGTCCTTAACCGATCGAGCTGAAATTTGGCATACTTGCAAGTTCGGTGACAATGCAATGATAGGGTACCATCGGATGGAGGCAGAAGGCGGCAATAGGAACTCCTAAACGAATCGACGCGACGCAAGCCCGTCGAATTTGGGTTCGGTTTTTTTCTTCCTAAGCACTTTGGTCCTAGATAATATTAAAAAAAAAGTTGCTAAGCTAAGCTGTACAGGTGCCAATTTTTTGACAAGAATGAATGTTCTAATATACTTACAAGAGACAGAAATCACTGTCTCTGGTAACTAACTGTTAACATTCTTTAGTAAACGTATAAAATATATTATTCGTATAATATATTGCTCGATTTAATTGTTACCTTAATACTGCACCCATTTTACCCTTGACCACTAACTCTGGTAATATAAGTACCTAGTAAATGCGTTGTTATCTGTGTTGTTGTGATCTGCCTAAAATTGTACTTGTACGTTGGCTTGTACCTACTAATGTGTTTTTTGGATAAAATAAATTATCTCTCTCATCTCTCTGATATAGAACGAGCCAATCCTACAGAACGAAAACTCCTTTAAGGCTACATAAAATCATACCAAAGCAAAACTAATTTATAGTTTTACGACAAAGTATAATTACTTAGCCTTAGCATAGCATGACGACATGGCTCGGTTTCCTCAAATTAATGCCAGCTATAAATGGAAATATTAAATGGCGAACCATTGCGACGACGGTTACTTTATGTTGTTATAACTTTATTAATTAATCTAGAAATGTAGATTACTTACCCAGCCCACACACAAATTTTAAATGTTGGTATATTCGTCAATTTCTCCGTGAAGTATGGACCTATTTTGAAAATTCTTTCACTATTGTATAGAGATAAACATCTTAAGGTGGTCCCATAAAATTTAATTCCCAAGGGACTAGTATTTATCCCGCAAACAGTGTCTAATAGAAATAAATTAGAACTAGTATTTACAATTGAAACAATTGGGCTTACTGCAAACTGATGCAAACAATCTACAGGTAGCTCAACTGAAGCTTGTTCACCCAGGTGCACCATGTCTACCATGCATAGCACTTAATACACCCAGGTGCATTAAGTCTACCGGGTGCTATAAATTGAAAGCTGTGCTTTGTTCACCCAGGTGCACAAAGTCACCCTGCGTAGCACTTAATGCACCCAAGTGATTAATTCCAGGTGCATTAAGTCTACCGGGCCGTCGGTTTTTAGTTTTTTTTTAAACAATCTTATTATTAGCTAGACAATCGAACGCTCAAATATTTAACAATGTGCTCTAGAAAGAATATACCTTAACGAATAAACGTTGAGGAATTGAGGAATCAACCACACAGAAAAGCTGAAACGAAACTGTCAGTCACCAAAACTCCTGGTCTGGTACTTCAAGGAGCTGAGCTGGTTAGGGCCTGGTTAGGCAGGGGGACAATGCACAACACACTCCCATGCGAGATGTCAGTGCAGATCTTACTTCCCCCACTTAGAATTAGAATAAGAATAGCAGTTATAACAAATTTAGGACGGACTTTGGCCCCGTGTGTAATAGGGGCCATCGATTTTTCGCAAGGTAGCTCCATATATTTTTATTTCTCTAAGTTGCTTTATAGCCAACCTTCGCACTCTATTTGTGTCCAAAATCCCGTAATTCCTCGAACTGTTAACTATATTTCAACGGATTTATTACAGCGAAAGAAGGTTAGAGCTTCAGAACTATCGTTTCCAACGTAAAACAACTCGAAAGTGCCATTTGCCCGAAAATAGTGTTTATGTAAGCACCTAAAACCTAGAAGCCTCGAAAACACGAATATGGACTCTCACTAACTGTCGATAGAAGTATTTTCAGAACGAACGAAAGAGCTCAGCTTTGGAACAACGAAATTCAGCCCAAGCTTGTCGCAATAAAGTTCAGAATATGAAATATAGGAAGGTAAAAGGAATCGCAAAAATATGGAAACATAATTCGCGCTTAGGAACTAAGGTCGAAGCTATAACTCATTGATTGCGGCAAAACCTGTGACATCGTTTTATCTCTACGGGAAAGCTATTTTTGTTACCTAGGCTTGCGTGTGTGCCAGTGAATATGTGGATGTGACAAGCGAAGCCAAATCCAATATTTCATTATGAGGTATTTGTTTGACACTAGTATTGATCGCAGCTTTTCTCGCACAGTAAAGCCCTGTTTCCATCGCTAGCGGAGCGGACCCATTCAGGACTCTGTTGAACTAGCATGAGTAAACCGCATACTTGTATTTCCACCAACAAATAGTCGAGCGAAAAGGACTGAACGAGCACAGAAAGTGTTGAAAAGACGCTCCGCTCTCTCATCTCTATCATTTTCCTTTAGCAGTGGAAATCAACAAACAAAACTGTTTGTTGGTGGAAATATAAACCTAGAAGTCCGTCTCGTCTACCATTTTCCGCTCATTGGTGTCGATTCAGATGTCGCCAAAACTAAACTATACTAATTTGACAACGCTAAAAATGATGCCGTCCCTTGCATAACGATCGAAATGAAAAGGATAGCATCAATTTTAGTGCTATCAAATTAGTTTAGTTTTAGCACCATCTGGATCGACACCTACCCTTTCGCGGTGGAAACACTGCTTAAAGGAGGAACTTGATGTAAATAAATCATTTTCCTTTCTTTTCCACATAGGAAGAGAATATATTTAGTGCTCCATAGCATGATATGCCTACATTAGATCGCACTAACCGCGTCAGCACGAAAACAATTTTCGGTCTATTAACTACGGAGAATTAATTCTGACAACTCATTTGTAGCCCATTTCAGCTAATTGCGATGGTTTGCGGTTGATGTGCGGGGTAAACTATAAACCAAGTACCTAAGGTATCTGTTGATAAGTTAATTAGAACCACCGTCTTCTTTATAGGGTTTGCGTCGTAAAAAGTATAATTTTGATTTGATTTTGACAGTCTGTAGTATTATTTTATTTCGGTTTAAGAGTCCAAGATATTTTATGTCAATACAGAAATACTACAAGACAAAATTAAAAATTTTAAAAACCCGCCGACTTTTGCCCGAACAGATTTTCATGAAACTGCTAAGAAAACTCGGGATAAAATTATCTGACAAAAAAAAACTAAACGAAAATCGGTTAATCCGTTTGGGAGCTACGATACCACAGACAGATACACGGACAGACACGCTAAACTTATAACACCCCTCTCTTTTTGCGTCGGGGGTTAAAAACAGATAACAATCATAGATAAAACCGGCCAAGTGCGAGTCAACACGCGCAAGGAGGGTTCCGTACCAATCAGATCAAGAGAGATTAATTACTATAAAGAAAAGACTAGATTTATAATGATAAAACTTTTGTTTCCATCAGCTTTGGAAGTTTGTATAAAGTTTTCTGCACTCTACTACAGGAATGCACCAACGGAATATCTATGCGGAATCTAAAGTTACTTGGATACTTGTAGTTTCGCACTTGAGAAACTATTTCATGAAGAATCTTTGATCTTTCATGCAAATGTGAATACTTCTATAAGACTGCACTGTTAGGGAGTGAGCATAAGGTACATCCGGCACAACAATTAGCATGTATGGGCTAAAACTCGTCATCTCTAAGCCTTCACTGTTAAACGTATCCAAATCTTACGAATTTAAGCCCATTTTGTGCTGAGCGGTGCGGTCTAGTCCAGATCTGCGACGAACTTAATGCTAGAAACTTTTATGGCAAGCTTAAAGTGTGTATAAAGTGTTTTTTGTTGTTGTTGAATATACACTATTGTAATTTAGAATTACGGGGGTGACATGCCATGTTCGGCAAAAACCTCAAGCAAGATGGTGCTCGAGGGTTTTGCCGAACATGGCATAAATGATTAAAAAAAAGGTGACGACTATTTTTGGTATAATAAGTAGCTTATTATATTAGATAATATAATAGGCTATGTTCTAAATGTTCACCCATATATTATCTAAGTTACATTCCAAAATGTACGCCAAATTTCATCTTGATCTGTTCAGTAGTTTTGGAGATCTTACGTAACAAAATAAAATTCATATCTCACAAATCTACACCCATACTATATATCCTAATAATCCTACTATCCTACTAACCCTACTATCCTACTAATCCTACTTATATCCAACTTCCTACTTATCCTACTTCCTATTTCCTGTTAATATCCTACTAATACTATAAATGCGAAAGTTTGTGAAATGTGTCAAATCAAGGTGAAATTTGGCGTAGGTACACTTAAGCACTATGCTACTTATTATACCGAAATACGCGTGCGTGCGAAGCGAAGCGCGGGCAGAAGTAGTATATTATAAATGCGAAAGTTTGTGAAATGTGAAATTTTTGTTACAAAAGATCTTCAAAACTACTGAACAGATCAAAATTAAATTTGGCATACATTTAGATTGTTGACTAACTAAAAAAAGCCTATTGCTTACAATAGGCTACTTTTTATAGGGCTTCGCCCCCGATTTAGAATTTAAAGGAGGATTTGATAATTTACACATCACGTCCAACGAGAAATCAAAACATAGATAAAAAGTCCGTCTATGCAATGTTGTCTATTTTTGTCAAAATAGTGATTGAATTCTATGCAAATGTTTTTTTCCGTTCACTGATGTGTCCTTTAGTAAGGTAGTAGGTACCCTACCTACCACGCTAACGAAATTGCGGGTAACAGCTAGTATATCATATAATAGGAGAAAGATAGTGGATTAGGATAATTCTATCTAGGATAATGATCGTTTCTGTAAAATTATTTAGTTATTTTAATATCACAAAATGTTTGCAATAATCTCTGTAGGTTTTAGTTGGGTCGATTCTGAAAATTATTATGTTTTACTTATAGGTAGCTAAATTATTCCTAAGTGCCTTTTATTTTGATAGTACCTAACACTTGAACATAGTCGAAGACTTGGTTTGAATACGTTTTTGGCCTTCAATGAAAACCAGACCAGAATACTATTCCGTTAAAAATTTAACAATCGTAAACGAAATCAAGTGAATCAATTTGTGGAATCTAGTCCTCACTGTACCACCCATTTATTTAGAAGCAGCGATAAAATCGGCAGCTTTTAGTGCCAGCCACAACCCTAGGGCGATTGCTGCAGTAAAAGTAGTGCAACTTCTATAAAATAATATTATGATTAAACAATATTTAGTAACAATTCCGCGCAAAACCTTTTCCGATAAGATCCAACAAAATGTAATTCGTGTGTAAAATTGATCCTACTTACAATTAGAGAAGTAAACAACACTTATGTAATATAAAATCGCCTAAGTAAATTACCTTCCTACCTTTAAGCACGAATATAATATAATAGAATATTTACTTACGTAATTTTATATTACTTATGTCTGTTGTTTACTTTCTCTAAATTGTAAGTAGGATCAATTTAAGGAGGTAGGTAGGTAATTTAATTAGGCAATTTTATATTACATAAGTCTATTGTTTGCCTTCTCTAATTTATTATACAATGGATTTCCGCAAAGTAACGCCTGAATCTATTATTTAACTTCTATAAAATAAAACATTTTAAACTTTCTATTTACTCTTTGTTTTTCTTTTTAAATTGACATCCACGACTACCCTCAATTCGGCTTCAGAATCACGAATGTCTAAGTTCACATTACGACACACTGACTGTAGGGGAAATAATAACAAAAGGTACGCGATAAATACCCGATAAATAAATATTAATTAGGTACTGTCCAAAACCTGGGGGCTGATCTCGACATTTTAATAGGAATGAAAGATCCCGAGAGAATTGAAGAAGAGTGGGCAGAGCAGGCCTTTGCCCTGCTGTAGGGAATTTCGGACTAAAATTGTTATTACATTTAAATAGCAAGATTCATATTTAACTGCGAAAAGTGGAAAGGAATGGGGAGGTTTTGACAGGGCACTCCCTATTTCATTTCTCGCAATCTTTACTGCCGTCAGTGGGGTAAAATGGCTGAAACAATAATAATAACAATTTAATTTAAAAAACTCCACTAGCATTGAATTTAGAGGTAGATACAACTCATTTCTTACATTGACAGCACTCTACCACTATGAGTCTCCTACAAGTCAGAAGGTATCGTGTACCGCGCCATCTATTAGCACAAAGTTCACGTAACTACTTATTAGCCGACATTAAAGTGGAAGGTTCGTGAGTGTACACAGTTTGCGTTCCCGAATTTATGTAGAGGGATACTTATACAGCGTAAGGGAGTTAGTAAGGCACTTTTGTACACAATAATGACTCATTATTGTGTAAAAAAGTGCCTTGCCATTTTAATTTCAAACTAAAAGCGCCATCTTTTCTGACTGGTCAAACTATTTTTTGACATTAATAAGACACCTCATTATTAATGACTAAAAGCGCCATCTTTTCTGGCTGGTCAAACTATTTTTTGACATTAATAAAACACCTCATTATTAAGACAGAAAATAGTTTCACCATTCAGAAAAGAGGGCGCTCTTAGTTCGAGATTAAAATGGCATAAGAATAAGAATAAGAAACATTTATTGTTCAAACTGTGTACATAGTTGGTCTTAAGAACTACTTGTAATTGTCCAACAGTTTGTCCTTTCGGACATACAATAGACCCTGCACACATTGACTTGACACTGCACCACAACCTTTATTCTTCCGCGACACTAGATCCCTACCATCTATTGAGGTCTAAGGAAAATACGGTTTAACATCCGCTACGATAACCTTTATAAATATTATTTAAAAGTATTTTTGTTTTTTTATAATACAGAAAGAATTAACATGCATAACTGATTGCTGAATTGTGATAAAGCAAAGAGAGAGCCTCACCTAAAAAGAATGACAGTAAGTGTTCATTTTACTATGGTAATAGATAATAAACTTATGTGCAACCAACAATAAATCGTACGACCTAATTAACCGCCCCAATCTCGAAATGTCCCATTCGAAGCCCCGTGCACTGTATTTCAGAACTAGTTTAATGATTTTACAATGCGGATAGTAAATAACGAATTTACAATTTTGTGACTGTCGTCAAGGAATTTATAGACATCGCGAAATGTGCTCATTTGTGTTGAACATTAAATATTTGGATAAAGCTTTTGCCACATTATGGTATCCTTTATTTGCAGGACTAATCACCCATTCCATCCTATGACAGCACGTTGTACCAACGAGTCTTTCTTGGTAGACCAGGGAGTAATATTTCCGAATCCTTATAGGTTTTCTACGACCAGTCTGTTTCGAATATAGTTCTTAGCTATATAAGCTCACATAAATACCTACCCAAATCCTACCTACAATAGGTCTCAAGTAAAAAAGGCTCCATGGAAAACGCAATAGGGACTCTACAGGAAGCAAAATACAGAAAGCCACGGAAAAGCTGCATGAAAGAAAATGTAGGAAAGAAGCGAAGAGTAAGCCAAAAATAACTTTTCAAACTTAAATTTTATTTATAGCTACCTTCAAATTCCAATATCATAAAGCACAGCATAAAGTCAAATTTTCCCCGGAAGTTTCCCAATAAACCCTACCAAAAATTATTCAAAAAAAAAATCACCACAAAACTTTACAAACTCTATTAAAATCGCGATCAAAACAGAAGCAAAAACACAAACTTTAAATAAACGAAACCAAGTATCGCGGGAATGCAAAGATTTGTATCTACCATCGCGTGTGCACCCACCCTTAGCGGGGACAAAACAACCAGCGGGGACCGAGAACCGACCAGTCGTTACCTGGTAGAATACAGAACGAGACGTAGCCTTCTAAAAAATAAAAAAATAAACCATAGACGTCGCATTCGATTTACAAAAGTTAATTTGAAAAGGAGTCCTTGCACATTCGATTGAATTTGAATGTGGAATATTGTTGGGTGTGGTCGCGTGAAATTCAGTGTAAATTGCTATTTGCTCTAAAGATAGTGATTTATCATTTGATTGCTTTTTGAGAAATGTTGGGTTGTGATACCGTGGCTGTGTTTTGAATTAATTCAGTGAATTTTAACAGAATCAGAATGTTTTTATTCCAACATTGCCGGATTTAACAGGTAGATATAATTTTAAAAAATAAAATAAAAAGGAGCTTATTCATCAAAACTATATCTAGGTTATGAATGATAGGTAGGTACTTATCATAAGTCTTTAGACACTTTACTAATAAGGATAGATATTAAACAAAGAACGAGGATGACGATGCTTAACATTCCTACTACAAGGTCTAAATAAAACTATCGTATTCATAATGAAAAGGTCTAAAATGTGCGCTAACATAATGAATCAGTCAACAGACACTTTTTAACCTGGAACACTATGTTGATTCGAATACCAATCAAGGGATAATGTAACGTAATTCATAAAAAGCTGAATAATGCAGTAGAATTTATGCCGAGTCGAACGAGCATTCACAGTTCGGTCAATTTAAAACTTGTACCTATATTATATGTAGTATTTTGACACATAAAAATACTACATATAACACAGGTACAAGTTTATTTACATTATGTATCATTATGTTTTTCATTTGTTAAATTTAAAGTTTATTGGAACTACATATTTTTAAATCTTTCTCTGAATTTCGTAGCATTTTTCGTAGCAGGTCTACGAAAACGCTACGCTGTAGCACTTCGTAGCGTGCACTGTAGAGTCAAAGTAGGCAGGTAGAGCAGAGCATTGAACTTGTATCTTGGAAGCGTTTGAATCCATACTAATATTATAAATTCGAAATTAACTGTCTGTCTGTCTGTTACCCTTTCACGGCTAAACGGCTGAACGGAACTTAATGAAATTTGGCATGGAGGTAAATGGTATTCCGGGGACGAGTATAAGCTACTTTCTATCTCGGAAAAGAGCGTGGGAAGCCGTGGGAAGGAGCTAGTTTGGAATAAATTTTACTAAACAAGTTATAAAAGTATGGACAACTTCAGTAACTTTATTACATTAATGTATACGTTATTAGCTTCCGCCCGCGACTTCGCACGCGCTTTTCAAGTAACTTATGTCCGTCCCCGGGATATTGATTACCTCTCTACCAAATTTCATTAAGATCAGCCGTTTAGGCGTGAAAAGATTACAGACAGACAGAGATACTTTTGCTTTTTTTGACGACCTCTATGACGCAGCGGGCGAAGGACTGCCTGGAGGTTGCGGGTTCGATTCCCGCCCGGGACAAAAGTTTGTACGATCTGACATTTGTCTAGGGCGTTCTGGATGTATAATATATTATGTATCATCATCATCATCATCCGCAACCCGACTTCACCCACTGCTGGGTAAAGGTCTCCAAACTTTTGTGCCACTCCACACGGTCCTGTGCCAATCTCATCATATATTATGTATACTTAATAAAAAACATCTATCTATGTAGTGTATTGTATATCAGTTATCTAGTACCCACACACAAGCTCTGCTTAGCTTGGGGCTAAATAATGCTGTGTGAATTATTGTCTAGCATTATTTATCTATGTCTAGCATTTTTTTTTTTTAATATTAGTATGAATATACTTCGATCGACGACGTTACCAATTCTGCGGGAAACTGAAGACATTTTTTCAGACAGTTTTTCGTACCGGTTTTAAAACTGAAAACGCAGTGTAATGTCTATAAGTCCAAACCAGTAATGCAAGTCACAGTTAATTGAATTTACGATAATAGGCCGGTTAGCGAGCAACAAGGAGTTACAGCCTATTGTCTGCCTATTGTGCCTCACGTTACAGCACGATTTCACAAAGATGATTTAGTTGAATAAAGGCATGGATGTAGTTTTTTGTCCATGGATGAGGCTTTCGTTTTTAGTTTTTATAGTGAAACCATCAGTTAAACAACAAAATCTTATATCTTGCTGCGGGCAGAAGAAGAATCACTTCATTTCCCATGCTGTAATTATAACAATAAATAGCTATCTATGTAATTTAATGTATCAAGTTTATCGTTATCTAGTACCCATAACGCAAGCTCTTCTTAGTTTCGGCAGATTATATATAATTACTAGCTTCTGCCCGCGGCTGCACACGCGTTGTTTCTATGGAAACGTTTTGAGATTATTTCTATCCCATGGGCCGCGTTTGATTCCAGGGTTAGAATTAGATGGATGCAAAATTTCAGCTCGATCCGTTCAGTAGTTATGGCGTGAAGAGGTAACAAACATTCATCCATCTATACATCCATCTAAACTTTCGCATTTATAATATTAGTGTGATGTGATTACTACCGTAGTTTCGGTTGGATAAATCTATGTGGCAAGCAATAAAAAACGACAAAGTAAAAATTTAAAAAAACCCGCCGATGTTTATTGGCTGAACAGATTTTAATAAAACATGGCTATGAACACTCGGGATAAAATTATCTATGACACAAAAAAACTTGGAAAAAATCGGTTCATTCGTTTGGGAGCTACGATACCACAGACAAATACACAGATACACAGACAGACACATCAAACTTATAACACCCCTCTTTTTGCGTCGGGAGTTAAAAATACAGCGTGTTAGTAGACGCGCCATTGTAGCGAGCATCATTTAAATGTATTTACCCCCAGTGTGGGTCCGGTGGTACGACGGGTCCGCTTTGTTTATGATAAGTCTCTAAGATAAGAAATCCTGCAAGATAGGGAGTCGATAGTTTTAAAATAACATGATGAATCTCTTAGTACTCTGCGTACAATATGGTTTATTCTAATAATGCCCTGCCATAATCGAAAGAGGGGGATTTCTGAACTTGTTGTCCGGAAATTCGATGCCGGCTCAGAGAGGAGACGCACAAGTGTGTGGACAAGAGCTCCAGAAATCCCCTAATCCACTTATTTATACCATAATGGGACAGATCTTTTTAAAATCTTATAACAGAAATTAAAATGCAAACAACTATTATAAGATTTGTTAGCACTTAGTCCAATAAGCTTTTCGTCAAGAATCTATTACGCAGTTCGTTCGAATAGCGATTCAAGAGAACATGTTTTTCAATTATACCAAACGGAACCCTCCCCACGCGAGTACATTCGCACTTGTCCCGTTTTTTATGCATCCTTCGTTATTCCATTACCATATTCTAGGTGCAGTAAGTGGTGTTATTACGTTGAAGTCTCAATTAATCATTTCAAACGAGGTGTCGGCACGGCAAGCAACAAGTACACTCATTAGAGGGGCGATGGTTATGAAGAAAACTGTACAAGTTTTGTAAAGACTTTTTTTTCATGTTGTACGTCGTCTACTAAAATTTCTTGATTATGTCTTTGTTTCAATCTTGTTAAGTTAGGTATTGAAAATGATTCTGCATCTATCTCAAAACCTGGTCAATTAATGGACAAACTGTCGTTTCTGCCTTATTTTTTAAGATTTTTTTGCACAAAGTTTAGACAATAAACAATCTTTAATCTTCACACTAAATATTATAAATGCGAAAGTTTGGATGGATTAATGTTTGTTACCTCTTCACGCCAAAACTAATGAACGGATCGGGCTGAAATTTTGCATACAAGTAATTCTAATCCTGGAATCAAAAATATGATCCCATGGAATAGAAATCACCTTTAAACGTTTCCATAGAAACAACGACGAGCCGCGGACATAAACTAGTCACACTAATATTATAAATGCGAAAGTTTGGATGGATGTATAGATGGATGGATGTTTGTTCCGTGTTCACGCCAAAACTACTGAACGTCATGTTCTTATTTTGTGATTAATTATTTACCCATTGGTATTCGATTCAAATTGGTCTCGGGATATGTTCATTTGTTTCGGGTGTTCTGGGTGTTTTTATGTACAGTAAAAAATATATATTCATGTAATGTATTAACTTTGTCAGTTACCCATATCACAAGCTATGCTTAGCTTGGGGCTATATGATGCTATGTGAATTTTCCAGCATTATTTATTTATTTACGCATAAAAATTCGTACTAAAAAACCCACTTTTAGTCAGGGCTTCAAAAGTGGCGCAGTAAAAGGCACGAACACCCAATACTTATTGGATTTGTGCCATTTATGGCAACAATTACGTTGAGCAAACTGTCAAGAGGCCTTCCATGCGTAGAATCATTTAGAAACTTACTAAATAGCACTTTGTTTCAGCCAGTAGCAGCCCGAGTACGAATCAATTATGTCGGAAGTTTGGCGGGTTGCGTGACAAAGACGATACTAAATCTACACTGTCAAGGAACTGAGACCGAGAGGTATGTTTTTTGTAGGCCACATGGTGAATTTTCTACCAAATACCATAGGATTTTTTCTAGAAAATTACCTATTGACCAATGAATTCCTGCCCGCGGCTTTGAACGCTTGGATAAAGTGAGTAATAACAAGAACAAAAGTAAAATTTTAAACCCCCGACTCATTCTCATGAAACATGGCTAAGAACACTCGGGATAAAATTATCTATGACACAAATAATCTAAACGAAAATCGGTTCATTCGTTTGGAAGTTACAATACCCAGACATATACACAGACAGACGTCAAACTTATAACACCCCTTTCTTTTTGCGTCGGGAGTTAAAAAATAGACTTTTGCGAGATATGGTGTTTATCACTTTGCCAAATTTAATTGTAACCCTTACAGCCGTTCAGTTGCGAAAACATGTTACACAAAATTATTTTCGCATTCATAATCAAAATCAGGATAGGTCCAAAGGTATAACAAAAACGATTCGGATTCGGAAATCTTCATCTGTCTCTCCTTACGATTCTAAAATCATCATCTGTCTCTTCTTTATACCAAAAACTGCCGTGATAACTTGACTTGCATTTTCCAGGTACAAACATCTTATCAAAGAATTGGAACCAGCTACCTAGTTCTATACCCAAATCAATAAGGACTAAGCTATACTTAAGTCCTTACTGTCCTTAGTAAGGAAATGATCCTGTAGCAGAGGAGATGCCCGTCCTCTGGCAGTCCTCGCAACGGCCCATGTACATTCGCACCGTGTGGGTGGACGGACTCAGGCACGCTATTCTGAACCACGACGATCCCCACCTCCTCAAACTCTTCAAACGACGACGCCCTTACTCCTCAGCTTCGACCACAACCAAGACAAATTCCAGACTAAGTCTCCGCGACGACGACCGAAAAATAAACCTTGTCGTCAAAAGCGGAAAGTCCGTTTTAACTAAACGACCGAAAAGCTCCCACGAACCGATCGAGAAACTCAATCTAACAGATATAGATAATTCAGATGAAGAGCTGATGATCAGAGCTAGTCCTCAAGTGCTTAATGAAAGCGGAAGGTTTCTCGATATGAAGAACTACAGAGCTAACAAAACCGCAAGAGATACGCCAGAAAATACAGAGCTGTCTGACAGAGTACTACAATGGCTGGATTTGGCAGGCAAAGTGGATTTACTAACTGCTAATAAAGAGAGAATGGCCCAACCCAGACACAGCTGGCCGGAAATCCAGCGACGCCATTTACTAAAGTCGAAAACGGCAATCGATCTAAGCAAAGGAGGCATTAAATTCTCCCCTAAATCGCTCGACAGTCCAAAAGCGCAGCAAATCATCGATCGGCACGATTTTTACGTGCCCACGTCAGCGAATACGATTGAAAACTACGCACGCCAGTCACGGAACAAGGTCACGCAGAGCGAGGCGCAAAAACCGAAAATCAAACCGAAAACTAACGTGATTGAAACTAGACAGAAAGTCGCTACAGAACGGAGTGCAGTACAAAAACAGTACAACGAGTTAGTTAATAAAAAACTCATCCCAGATGTGAGCAAAACCGCGAAGAAGCAAGTTCATATATTTATGCCGGAAATGCCCAAGAAGCCGGTGTACGTTTCTGCGAATACGAGTCGGACGGAAAGCCTGTTGTCACAGCAATCTTTGAAATTATTGGGGAAATAAAATCTGATTTATAAGATGTGAGTTTCAGTTCATTATTGCTAAAATATTGCTATATTATGTCGTTGTGTCATTATGCTATATTCAAAAAAAAGTGTGACAAAATTGTAGGTACAGTACTGTTAGCAAACAACAATCATTAATCTTATAGGTATGTAATACTTAAAGGTACGAAATAATATTCTACTGAATAATAGAAAAAAAGTGAAAGTTCAATGCTTTATGAACACAACGTGTTTAAAGTTTCCAAACTTATCTAACTTATTTTTATCACGTAGCTAAACGGAAAACTCCACTAAATTAAACAACTTTTCAGGTATATAATAGGGCTCTTTGTGTGACAATATTTCAGAATCAACAAAGTGAAAACACTTTATTCTAATCAAGCTACCTTTATTAGTGAAGCTCTATTATTTCGTAGCTCCATGCCATTAGCCGAATTTGTCTTTCATTCAACAAGACATATCAAGCGTATCATAAGCTATGTTTATTGCCGGGCGGAGGAATGTAGGGTAGACCGAGGCGATTCGGATCACAGGGCGAATCGGATCAAAATAAGAAATTAATTAAAATAAAAAATACCGCGCTACACTGAACGCAGACATAGCGACACATTACTGCTTCCCCTCTCCCCGCGTCAGTTGCTATTCATTGAATTTCGATATCGCTCGTACTTCAGCGCCGGCGACGCTCACGAGTCATTCAGACGTGACACAACGGCAGTTTTTGCACCAATTGTAAGGTACGTAATAACAATAACTTGTATTTTTGGTAAAAATAATTGTGGAATTGCGAATATTTTTATGTTTAGTTATTCAATATGAATCTAATTTTGATAATCTATAAGTTTTTCCTGTAAATTATAAACGGTATTCTGATTAAAGTAATTTTTGTCAATCCATTGATATGGGGCGAATGGGATCAGGTCATTCAGGGCGAATTGGATCAGTATTTAAATTACTTTTTACTCATTTAAAATCAATGTTTCAGAGTTTTACATGATTCGGACATATAAGAAGAAACTGACCAAGGTCAGTGGTCTCCAGAAGATACGAAAAAGGCTGCAGAAAAAGTCCTGCCTGAAAAACTATCTATACGTGAGGCAGTTGAGACCTATAATGTTCCTTATACGAGCTTACAAAGAAGAACGACTTTCTCCAGGGGTTATCAAGCGTCGATGTGGTCAACAAACAATGGACGTCGATAATGAAAAAATCTCCTTATGAAAGACGGAAAGAAAAACAAAACACTGAGAAGAAAAAATCTGAAGTTAAAGAAAAAGGGAATATCAACTTTAAAAAGAATAATATAGCTACATCTGAAATTAAATTTAAGAGTTTGGTATGGTCAAGAGACTGTCTTTGCATTATTTGCTCAAAAAAAATTGTTCACCCGCCAACAGAGGACTGAATCCAGTGCATTACCTGTGAAGAAGCTGTGCTCACAGAAATGGTGCGAAAAGACCGTACACTTGTAATGTATGTGCCGATAACTGATTGAAGTGATGACTAATATTATAATTAAGATTTAATTTAGTTTTTTGTATGATTATTAACACATTTCTGTGAGATTTTATATATTAAAGACCAATTAATGTTAGATCCGATTCGCCCCAATTTTTGGGGCGAATCGGATATTTCTCATAGTTACGTTTTTTCGTAGTAAAATTTTAAATGTTGGTTTTTAATAATGTTAAACAGGTTAAATGATAATAAGAAAAGTTACTGATTAAAGCTAAATTAATAAATACTGTGGTTTTTTGAAAAAAGTAGCTGTTTTTTTACTTCAAAGTCAAATTGATCCGATTCGCCTCGGTCTACCCTATAGGCAGTTTTGTGGTCGTGTCTCGTAATGTAGGTTAGGAGAACCAATTCCAGACAGTTTTAGGCTTTTTATGATCACAAAATTCGTACTATTTAAGGTCATTTTCGTACCGTCTCGTCAGAAGCCGTTTTATTTTTATAGCTTGTAGCGAAAAACACTTTTATGCTACACCTACTCGGAAAGGGGTGTATTATTTTTCACCACTCTTGCTCGAAAACGGTGACTTTGCTGCTCAAAAACAGTGAGCAAAATGAGTTTTCCTCACTTATGGAATAATAGCAGCAACCGAAAAAATCATTTTGCTTACTTTAACTTTTCCAAACATGAGTCAGAAATTACCCCATTACAGGCGTACTAAAATGCGGAAAAACTCTATGGAAATCCATTCCTATCACTTGGGAGAAGGTTCCTACCTCGTGTGTCTTAAGGCTTACAAGGGCACAGGTGCCTGTTGGAGCCAGCGTGGAGCGCTTCCTTCCAGGTCACGCCGCTGAAGCTGGCAGCGAAAGTGTTGTGGCCATCGCTTTCAGTTCATAGATATTTCTTGGGGGGAGTATAGTTACCGTGTACGGCACAGTGGCGACATCTCTCGCCTGGAACCGGCTGCGCAGCGGCGGGTCTAGCGGCTGCCCCGAGTATCGCGGCACGGGCAGACCTAGAGCGATCACTCGGAATCTGTCGTCTACGCGAACTAGACGCCATTTCTCCACTTCTTCTGCTCCATGCTCCTAAAGAATAAAACAATTTTAAGTAGGTTTGATCTTTTTTAGAGTAAATTCTATCAAAGCAGTTTTATCAACTTTTAAGAAATCAAATAACATCGCAAAAAATTTCGACTTCGACAGGACTTGAACCCGCATCCTTCCCTCAGTACGGGAACATGCTAACCAACTACACCACGAGGTCAAGCGACGTAGGAGTCGAAAATCTTTGCGACTTTCTATGAACTCTAGCGCCGTTATTTGATTTCTTAGAAATTACCCAGAGTGTGAGGGCTTACGCAGTATAATAACAAAAACCTTATCACCTTTTATTGAGTAGGTTCTTTTAACGTAGAAAGCGCTCTATTAAGATGAAGAGGTTCGGGCCGCGACAGTGACTGGAGACCGTAACCATATTTGACCATATTTGACCTTTGCGAGCTAACCAGAGATAAGAAACCACGACACTAGACAAAAACCTCGAGACGGGTCGCTAGCAGACAGGAGGAATGTGTCTCGGTTTCTATCGCGGCGCGAACCGTCACCTTTAAACTTTCCTACTGAGTAACTTCTTAATGTTAATGAGAATTGACACGTAAAAGGCGGGACGATCTGGTAGTTTTGACCCGGAGTGGTGGGAGTCTGCAGAAGACCGAGAAGTTTGGAAGGGTGCAGGGGAGGCCTTTGCCCAGCAATGGGACAATGTAAACTAATTTAAAAAAATAAGAATTAAACCAGCGACCTTCTGTATCACCATCTGAAGTAGACCCTCGCCGACTGTGCCACAGCGGTCATTAATATATCAGACAGCGTTAGCATAATTCCCTCACCTCAAGCAACTTGTCATATCTAGCCGCCGGTATCAAGAACCTTCCATCTTCAAGGTGCATTTCTCTGTTTTCCAACAGATTGTTTAGAACTGGCAACACATTTCTCTCTGCCTTCTCAATTCCTTCTAGCACTAGGACCCTGCCTTCAATGGCAGCTCTGACTGCACTCTAAAAGAAAGATGACAAATAAGCATTACCTAACTTTATTTCATTATGCCCACAGGACATTTCTTTATAGAAGAACATTTATGTGTTTTAAAACTTTACTTGGAAGTTAAGTGTTTTTTGATTCACTCTTATACATAAAATCATTGTGTTGAGTTTATGCTAATCTCAAACCTATAGTAAAGAAGGGAAAAAGAACCCCTATTTAGTTGGTAAATTGAGTTAGGCCAGTCTCTCAGAAGGCGATGTAATGATATAATGGCAATAAACAAATTAGGCCTTGGACTTTGAACTTCAGACTTAAATCCAAGCATTTATTAGATTAGATAAAAAAAATTGCTGAAATACTGACCTAAATAAAGTTGACTTATTGATTGGCTTACAAGTTCTACTTTATGAATGTTAAGTTTGACCAATAAGTAAAGTACAATAAATTTACTGTTAAAGTACTTAGTTTGTAAGAATATGTACTGACTTGATCAAAATATTTGGATGTAGAACTTTGGATCTCTCTTCTCTGTTTCAAGTCTGCTTCCGTGGTGTCCCTTGAAAGGGCTACATACTCTAACTCTCTTTTTGTCAACTCCAGGTACTGCAGCGCAACTTTTCTCCTGAGAAATAGAATAAAGATTTTGTTCTGTGTTGTTTATTAACACAAAATTATTTATATGTGCCTTTATCTATTTGAATGAGTAGTAAGCTGCCCACTCGATCCCAAACATGGGAAAAGTCTTCTAATAAGATTATAATTATCAGGAATGTAAATTAAATGTCATTTTACCTGCTTGGTCCCGGCCTGCCGAGTAGAAACATGTCCTGTCCCAATAAATCTTTCTGCATCATCCATCTTAGGTTTCTGAGTGTGCTTTGGGATAAACTTAGATCCTTCTCTTCAATCATCACTAAATAAAGAAGGAAATTTTAGTAATTGTGGAAGATTCCTATGGTAGAGGTTGGAAATTAGTATGAAACTTACAATACTTTCTGGGAACATATGCCGCATTTTTAGGCTTTGATATTTCTTTGGTAACATCTCCTATAGTTATTTTATCGTCTGAAGAATAACCACGAACATTATTCACTCCTAGAATTGATTTTCGTCCTCTCAAAATACGTATCAGTACGTCGATTCTTCGAACGGTCACTGCCGGGCTGTACATGGTTGTAAAATTACACTTATAGCTAATTATGATTGCTAAGTAACTAAACTTAATTTCTACATTCACAAAATCATTGTAAATTGCTGTATTTAATTTATTTTTGCAATAAACTTCAATATTTACAAAGTCCAAAGTCTACAGAGGATTATAAACTGTCACTGTCACTCTACCTACTTTCGTACGTCAATGAGACATTTGACATTGAAAAATGAATTATTGGTTCAATCACAAAACTCCTTTCCGTACCTACCTACTTCGAAAGCGGCCGTCTTCGTCATTAGCAGGCGCGGTCCCAGGGGGGGGGGGGGGTCACGGGGGTCATGACCCCCCCCCCCAAAATCTTAGTTTAGGTACTTAAAAAATTGCAACCCACAGCTTGATGATTATATTGTCCTGTTTACTTCCGTTACATTGATTATGGTTACCAACGGCAGCAAAATAAAAAATCGCGGATCGTTCCGCTCGCCGATATTACTGTTATTTGTGCTCTGTGTTTTGATTAGCACAGAGGCCACGTTCCCAATTTTATCGGTCTGGCTGGTCCGCTATTGTCAGTTTGTACCAATCCAACCACCACAGTAAAAAGCACAAAATATAACAAATAATCTGCGAGGTCACTTTGTCAACCAGTACAAAAAAATAGTAGACAACAGAATTTTCGCGTTTTGGTCTGGTCGCTGATAACATTTGTTCCTTCTGACTGTGATCCAAAGCTCAAAACCCGCCCCGCTTTAGGTCACTTTGCCAAATTTTCTAAAAAGTTGCCCAAAATCTAACAAAAATCAAAAATTATCGCGGCTCGCTTAACCTAGCCGGCAACTTAAACTGTCTGCCTCTGGTCATGGGCTCATCCCTCGTTTGAGGTCAGTTTTCCAAACACTCCAAAAAAATTGGTTGCCTGTAAAGTCGGTATACGGGCGAAAGTTTTACGTGACAACGACTTTGAGTCCCTTTCATGTCTGCATAACGTGAGCGGAGCGTAACGCGTAACGCAGTTTCTTGAAGTGTCACCCGGCAAACCAATTTATAAGACGTTGTCACGTTAAAATCTAACGAAACCACTAAATTATCGCAGCATGCTCTGCTTGCCTCTGATAACTTTCTGCTGTTTTGATAAGCTTCTGGCTTGCTCTAGTCCAGGACTCCTTCTCCGTTTCGGCGAATTTGCAACTGCAAAATATCTAATACCAAACAATTCACACGCACAGCCAGATCATAAACATTTTCGCGGCTCGCTTCGCTCGCCGTTGATTCTATATGGTGTCTCGTCTGTTGTCCGCATATTTGGTTGTTATTCGACAAACTTTTAAATTGTTCTTCACAATCACACTAATATTATAAATGCGAAAGTTTGGATGGATAGATGGATGGATGGATGTTTGTTACGTCTTCACACCAAAACTACTGAACAGATTGAGCTGAAATTTTGCATCAGTGTAGCTCTGAGCCTGGAATCAAACATAAAGCTACTTTTTATCCCATTAATCAGTTCCCATGGGATATAAATTACCTTTGAACGTTTCCATAGAAAGAACGCGTGCGAAGTCGCGCGCAAAAGCTAATAGCTCATAATTTAGCTTCCTTGTCTTGCATGGACGCATACCTCACCAATTTCAAAAAAGGCTGCGGCTCATTCAGAGCTCGCTCCACTCGCTGTTATTTATTTTCTGAACCAGTTTGTGACAACCCGAAAAAGGGAACAAAAATTTCGGCGGCTCGCTCCGCTCGCCGCTACATCTGTTTCGATGTATTTTTTGTATATCTAAATTTTTGTTAATCTCCTTTACTCCGCTCGCCCCGATTTATATTCATAGCTTTATATCTACCACCGCAAAGTATTTAAAATTTTCGGGGCAGGTTTCGCTCACTTTATTTTGTCATGGGCTCTGGCTTACTTTTCCCCAAACATCAGAAAAAATCTCCAATACATTTGAGGCTCGTTTCGCTCGCCATTACTTATACTTCCTATTGTTGGGTTGGGAGTTGGGGGAAGGGATGTCCTGTTAGCGGCCAATATGCAAAACACTGCATTTTGCGGCTCGCTCCGCTCGCCGATAGTATTTTGTCCTTCTCTGTATTTGGTCCAGTGCTTGACACTTGTTTAACATCATTTTGCTCGGATAGTTACCCGAAAAAGTAACAAAAATTTCGGCGGCTCGCTCCGCTCGCTGTTACATTTTTTCAATGTGTTTTTTTTATTTCCAATTCTTTGTTGATGCCCTTTTTCCGCTCATCCCTATTTAGAATTTATATCTACTACCGCAGTCTCTAAAATTTTCGGGGCTTGCTACGCCCGCTATCATTTATTTTTTATAGATCATCAACAACAAAAAGCGGGCGAGAGTAAGCAAGTGGACCTACTCTTGCTTACTTTTGCCTAAACTTCAGAAAGCATCTCAAAAATTTCGAGGCTCGCTTCGCTCGCTATAACTTATACCTACTATTGTTGGGAGTTGAGTATAAATTTTCCGCGGCTCGCTCCGCTCGCCGATAAAGTTTAGTCGTTTTCGGTGGGGTCTGCAACCGCCTACAAGTACACTTGGTGCTACGGCCCGCACCAAGTGTGACCCCCCCCAAAGTCTTGGGCTGCGACCGCGCCTGGTCATTAGAATCATCTTCACAGTCGGCCCCCCAATAGGCGTAAGGGGGAGCCAGGGGGCGGTCCCACAAAGTACAGATAACATAGGGCGGTCCGCCCCGGGTACGATCCGAGGGGTTCCATCTTGGCACCCATTGGAGTGACCACGATAACTCACACGGATGCTTGGATGATAACCGTCCCGGATACCAACCCACGACTATATCTATGAACCCACGCAACGCCGCCACGGATCGGCTCACATCACATCAACAGGCCTATCAGTCCACTACTGGACAGAGGCTTCTCCTGATAACCTTTATAGATAAAGTCATCTCAACTCTCATCTGGCTACCCGTGGCTACCAATGTCTATCAATCATCATCATCATATTTATTTATAGATAGATAGATAGACAACTCTTTATTGTACCACACAAACATAAAATACAGTACAGAAGGAAATGCTGAGAATTAAGGAAGTACGAAGGGCGGCCTTATCGGTTTGAGCGATCTCTTCCAGGCAGCCTTGGGATGGACATAAGAGAACCATAAAACTGGAATTGAAAACAATATAATTATACCTACACTACATACTAGGTATACCAAACATGCCATAATACTACTTAACATCTTAGCATAACATAATATTATGATAAACTGACATAGACAAAAATAAAGTTGAATATTATATTTATTGAACCACTAACGACAGATACCTACACCGTAAATTATAAAAAACAGGAAGAATAAAGTAATATTTGTGATGGCTGCCACCACCGCCCCGCCCGGCGCCCCGCCGCCGCGGGCACGCTAAAAGATTTTGGGCACATTAGAAACAAAGTACAGAATAAAGGAAACAAACCCATACAGTGAACATATTTTATTTAAAAAAACGTCATAAACAAGTTATGAGCTATTTTAAACAAGAATACCTATCAAATATTTACTACCAACTTTTACACAAACCAAGCACAAAGACGAATTCTAACCTACTATTATTTTTTCTTAAACCTAATAAATCTTTACAAATCGGCTAACATTCTTAGTTTCTCTAAACTATAAACTATTAGTACAGTACAGGGGATATTTTTTCCTCTACTAGTAGATTTATTTATTTACATTTCCACTTTGTTCCTAATTTCTACTGACAAGATGTTCATGAATTAATTACGCGCAAATAACGTTCTCATTCTATCGCTTACTGCGACTGAACTGTCCTGAACCAGGCTGATACTTTGAATGAGAATAATTGCATCCCTCAACATTTCATTTTAGGTAAAAATTAGAACTAGTACTTGTATTACCTACAATTGAAACGGTTGAGCTAAATGAGGTCTGTTGCAAACAATCTAGAGGTAGCTCAACTGATCCATATCAATACCGCAGCTCGCTCCACTCGCCAATAGCATTTATTACTTCTGGCTTTTGTCTCGTGTTCGATCCCGTTTCAGATTACTACTACAAAAAAAAAAATTCTCGCTTCGCTTGCCGGTAGCCAGACCAGAACTTTACTCTGGTTTAAAGTAACTGTGCCCACCACCGCACAAATCTTCACAATTAAATTTACCTTCATCAAAAATTCGAAACAGTAATGCAATTCAAGAGTTCACATTTGCTACGGGCCCCGCACTGCCATAATCCGGCCCTGTATTTAACTAATGTTCACCTGTGTTTTCTGTTTATTTGTTATCTAGTACTAAGTGGTCTTTCATTTCTGTACCAAAGTTTCTTTGTGTGTAGCTACGTATGTAGTGTCTAATCAATAATTTACATTCTATCTTTCTTAATTCAGAATATTCAGATGTCGCCTAAACTAAACCAATTTGAGAGCTCTTAAAAGCGGTTTGGCCACTGCCAGCTAAACTAAGTTAGTTTAGCTCGCATAGTTGAGCCTTAGTTTGAGCATAGTTGAGTCCACCGCACATGGTACAAACTGAACAACTGGTAAATATTTTAAAACTTACACGATCTGAACACATTATTATTAGTATTATATTATTAGTATAATATTTATCGCGTTTATTTACCTATTTTTCCCCACGTTTCAACAGGTTTACACAGTCGTGGTCACGGGATGCATGGAGTAATGGAGCTGGAGCTGGTAAAAAAAGGTAAATAAACGTGATAAATACCCGTTAAATAATACTAATAACAATGTGAACAACTGCCGCTAACTAAAATGATAAACTAGTTCAACTATGCGAGATTAGATTGATAGAGCAACTTAGTTTAGGTGGCGGTAGGCTGTCGGCTTAAATGTCGCCATCCCTTTCATATGGACCGAAATAAAAAGGACGGCATAATTTTTAGTGCTGGCCAATTAGTTTAGTTTTAGCGACTTCTGAATTGACACCATTAAAGTTAAAAAAATCTAAAAATAATCAGTCCTCCATATCCATCTCCTCGTGTTCACTCTCGCTCTCTCTCTCCACCCCTTCAATCTTCACACTGACAAAATCAGTCGGCTGCAACTCATTCTCAGGTTCATCAATCTCTTCGCATTCAATCTTCACTTGCACTGATTCTATCGGCGGTATTTCTGACTCACTGGTACTATCTTCCCTGCAATAATCTTTACTTAATCTTAGCTTTAGCTTGTTTAATTTTGTAAAGTTGACAGCATCGATGATAGTTTTAGGAGGTCCGAATATGCTGGTCATAGTTGTCTCGTCTAGGTTTAATCTGCAATTTCTTGGGTCCAGTTTGGTGTAGTATTCGGATAGGGTGGTTTCTGCTGCTTTCAGGCTGTGGCGACGTCGAAGGTGTCTTATCATTGTGCGTTTTACGTTGTAGGATTTTGAGCATTGCTTGCACTGAAATAAAGTTATTTTTAATTAATGTTTGTCGCGTGCTTAGACGGATCGGCATCGTCTCGCTGTCAAGGCATAGGGTGCTAAAACCATAGAGGCGTTTAAATACTTTCTTTATCTATAAGTGAACTATATTCTTTGAGAAATAAATATCTTTAGCCCTAAATACTATGCGTTTTTATCAGAGCTAAGCGGCGTAGCTAATAAGATATGAGTCAAACACAGCCAATAGGTTAATAGGTGGAAAATCGAACGAGCGGGCATATTGACTGGATTTTGCAGATTCCATCGCTCAGTATTTCAACGCCGTGCCGCTTAGTTTCGGATGAAAATATATCTAAGCTGTTTGAAACTAACCTCCAACACACGCCTAGGCACGTAAATTTTGATAGTTTTCAATGAAAATCTGTTAAAAATTAGACAATACGCTAGTGTCCTAAAAAATTCCAACTAGACCGTCGGTTGGGTTATCAGAAGATATTAGACGCGTATTTGTCGATTAAACAAAAAATGATGAAGTTATAGCCAGTTAAAGTTCCGCGTGACGTCACACCTTGCCACACTTTTTAGGAAGGTCCCCCCACTCCCAAACATTAACGCGCTTTAGTTCTGTAATTTTTTGTTTGATTGACAAGAAGAAAATATGTGTCCAATATCTTCTGATCATCTCCCTGACGGACTAAATAGAATAATATTTTTTATTATTTTATTTTATACTAGACGATCGCCTCGCGGTTTCACCCGTTAGTAGTTCCCGTTCCCGTGGGAATTCCGGGATAAAATATAGCCTATGTCACCCCCTCAAAGTAAGCTTCCTAACGGTGAAAGAATATTTCAAATCGGTACAGTAGTTTCGGAGACTATTCAATACAAACAAACAAACAATCAAATCTTTCCTCTTTATAATATTAGTATAGATTGTATTCTATGTTACCTTATAAGCCTTGCTGCCGCTATGCGTGATCACGTGATCTCTTAGCCCGGCCGGGCTGTGCAGTTTCTTCTTGCACAGCGGGCATGGGTAGAGCGTGTTCGTGTGAGTGGCTCGGAGGTGGCGCATCATGTACTTCTCGTCTTGGTACGACTTCGCTGTAACGAGTTTTTATTAAGCTAATAAAATTATATTTACATAGTTTTAAGTACTTTATTTTACTGTACTTAGTACTTATTTAATTTTTATGTAGTAGTTCGTAAGGTAAATAAAATATTTCATTCATTTAATTTTCTTAATTTTGTAGCGCCCAACGGGGTTGTTTGGCGCTATACTTTTACTATATAATACCAATGGAATCACATGTAATTGATTTAATTCGATTTGATTCCATTAATAATGAGCATTTTGGGCAGCGCCATCTAGTCTTAATATGTGGAGGAATAACATATCTTATGGAATCTTTGTTCGTAGTGTTCCTGTGTAAAATGTACCCTCAGGACCTCTCCTAAAGTAAAGAAAGATTTTGAGAATTGGACTAGCCAGATTTACCATTAGACAGATTACATACCATACCATTACAAACTAAAAAACTTTGCCGGAAGTTCCAATCCAAGAAGTCGATTATCTGTGATTTTTTCAGTTTAAATTAAATTGGTGATTTTGTCTAAGGCGCTACCCCGACCCAAATCAGCGCCACCACCTATTTTATTAAATTATTATGTCAAACGAAGGAATTTTAAAAATCGATTGGCCAGTTTGTGCCTTCTATCATAAGCTTTTTTTTAATGCCCCTGTAAAAGTTTTATTTTGTATACTTAAGGCAGAGATGCGAAGTTGCTCTTTTTGGCCACCATGGTGGGAAAAAAGAGCAACTTCGCATCTCTTCCTAAACTATTCAATGTAAACATTTGTAGAGGCATTAAAAAAAAGCTTATGATAGGAAGCAAAAACTGGCCAATCGATTTTTTGAAATTCCTTCGTTTGACATAATAATTTAATAAAATAGGTGGTGGCGCTGATTTGGGTCGGGGTAGCGCCTTAAGGATTTTTAATATTCTCAAAGGAAGCATGCTCTTATATCAAACACTAGAGTGGGGATCAGAATCTCGGTTACTGATGCAATGATGATGATGATGATGTGTTCCAGCCAATTTCAGCTATAGTGACGGCGTATTGACAGTGTGTTGATGGTAAAATTAATTAATAAATAAATTGGCCAGTGTAATACTTACAGCATAGTGGACATTTGACCGGCTCCAAGACTTGCTTCTTCTGATGTATCTTCATGTGTTCCCGCAGCGAGCACGGACTGGTGAAGATCTTGCCGCAATTGATATGGGGACAGGTCTCTAGATCTGAGAGGAAAATGAGACATTTCCAGACATCGGTGGCAATTCAGGGCCCTTAGGCACGTAAAAACGAAAATCGAAGTTTCTTATTAGTTTTCGTGCAAATGCAAGTGACATAAGAGTTGGTTTTGCACGAGAACGAATCAGAAATTTCGATTTTCGTTTTCTGAGTAGGTCTCCACATGTTACTATAACTAAACCAATTTAACAGCCCTAAAAATGTTGCCGTCCCTTTCATAACTATCGAAATCAAAAGGATTGTATCAGTTTTTGAAGCTTTGTGGTTCCGGTTTAGAATTTGCATTACTGCAATTGCAATTCCCGCGGGTGTCGTAAAAGGCGACTAAGGGATATCCACCGGTGGACGGGCAGCAGCGCCCTTGCAGAACTATTCTACCACCGAACTGGGATCCCCAACCCACATGCCCAGCGTAGGGATTATGGGCATTACCCCCCATGAGATAAAAGCCAATAAGGCGCTTATCAGGGGGAGGCCTGCATCCAGCAGTGGACTATAGTTCGACCGAAACCGCTATACCGCTCCCTAAGAAAGTGCGGCGAAGTGGGGGCCGAGGAAAAAAGAGCAAGAATACACATGAGATCGATATTGTCGGATATATCTTACGATATCGTACCAATATAAACAATATTTTTGTTTTCAAAAAACTATCTGAGCGTCTGGTCGAAGCGACGCGTGACCCGAGAGCTGGTGAATATCTGGCACAGCGTATCAGCATTGCCATACAGCGTGGCAATGCAGCTAGCGTCTTGGGGACGCTTCCGACTGGTGTTGATATGGATCAGTTGAGCTATCTGTAGACTGTTTGCAACAGTCGGCAGTTAGCTCAATTGTTTCAATTGTAAATACTAGTATAATTTTGTTTGTGAATAAATGTCTGAACTTGTGAAAAAAAATTGTTTTATATATTATATCGATATGTTTATATTTTTTTATAACTAAATTATCTACAGATATTCTGACAGAGCTTCTGCTTCAACTTCATCTTCCGTTTCGCCATCGGAATTTGAATCAGAGTCGTTCTGCAAATTTATAATTAATGGATCGATAATAATATCAAATCTACTATCGCGATCCCAGTAATTGTTTTCATTTTTTTGGACATGATCATCACATTTCTGCTATTTTTCCGCCGCGCCGTGAACTCCGAAAACAATGTATTCAATAAGTTTATCTTTTCATCTAGAGAAGAGTTAATATGGTTATGGGCTATATTGTTTTTAATATCAGCCCAGACTAACTCTATGGGATTCAAATCCGGATGGTACGGCGGTAATCGTAGAACAGTATGTCCATTGGCTTTCAGGAGTTCATCAATTCTGTACACGGGCTCTTTTTGTGTATTATCGATAAGAAGTTGCAGTTGAGATTTTGTCATAGCTTCCGAAAATTCAACATTGTGGCGCCGTAACCAGTTCTGCATTTCAGTTTTGAGGCTTGCTATGGTTGGCTTCTTGTCAACCTGAACGCTGTGGTAAGACGCGTTGTCCAAGACAACTACAGAATTCGGAAGCAATTTATCTTTTAACTTTTCATCTACCCACTTATAAAAAGTAGGCCCGTTCATGTCTCCATGATAGTCGCCGGTCTTAGCATCTGATTTGAATATCGTCAATGCACCATCAACCAAGCCATTTCGACATCCAGCGTGAAGAATTACCAAACGCCGTCCTTTTCCAATATCAGCATGAATTCCAGATTCGGACGATAATTGCCAACATTTGCTTACATGGTGACTGGCGTTAATGTATGTTTCATCAAGGAAATATATGTTGCGGTTTTGCGTTCTGTAATTTCTGATTTGTGTTAAGTATTTTTTCCGCCACACTACAATATTAGGCTGCTCTATAAGGAGATGTCTCTTCGATTTGCATTTTTTGAAACAGTAACCTATTGTGTGTAAGAGGCTCCTTAGAAATTCTCGTCCACAATTTAATATGCCATCTTGTTTCAAACTTGAAAGTAACTTACAGTCACTTGGCACTCTTTTTTCAAATTCATAAAACTGATGAATTTTTCTTCTGATAACTCCTAAATCAAAATCATCAACAACATGTTTTTTCTTTATAGTTTTTGGTTGTTTTGGCGAATTAAATTTCAATCGGCCCAAATTTTCAGTTGATGAATTGCCCTCTTTTATCACATTTCTTGCGGTTTTTTCGCAGTACCCCGTAGCGTCTGCCACGATTTTGGCAATATTTGCATCACTTTTATATTCAAAGCTCTCTCTGTCTGCTTTTCTTTTCTTAAAATATTCGGCCACTTTAAAAATTATGGCCTTGACATCACGAGATAGCGCTCGACCACAGAAATCTGAATAACAAGGCACTAGAAATCGTAAGCGCGCGTGACCTTGTCGCCGCTCAGGTGACTCTCACGCCACCAGTGCGTTCGTTGCTGTTCAGTTGCTCTCGAAACGTGCGTGTGTAAAAATGGTGTGTTGCAGCATTTCCCATTGCGGAAATTCTTCCACAAGTTGTAATTATATTAATAAAGGAATAACTTTTCATCGGTAAGTATTGTTTTTTCTAAATAATGCCGTTTTTCCTTAAAATTATAGAATCTTTAAAAGTAATACGAACGTCACAGTCGACCGTTCTTATTATCACGTTTAACTATACATTGCCTCTTATTTTTGTCAACATCGGGCAGGTACCTCATTACAAAAAGCAATGTACTGCACAGTGAACGATAACGTTGCGCGCTCGATTTCCTATCGTGGTACGGCCGCAGAACTCGGTCGCGAGCTAGTGTTGTGACACGGTAATATTATCCTTAATATTACCTTGGTTGTGATTTGTAAAACAACTTTGCATAATTTAACATAGTATTTTAGGAATACGATGTTATATTAAAATTGTTTATTTATGATTTATTATCATAATAACTAACTATCTATAAAGCTCGATTACCACTGACTGACTGACTGACATAATTGTTCTCCTTGATGGTGGAGGGGGAGGTATGTTTTTTTTGCAGAATCATGTAGGGGGTGTCCGGGGGACCTAGGAAAAATTCCGACTTTTTGAGATTTGCCCCCCGGAACCACCGCCCCCCAGGGGGGCGCCAAGCAGAGTCACACTGATGAAAAATTTTTAGGGGGTTGTATAGAGGGGGTCATATGATTTCGATTCCAAAAAAATTGTACCCCCCCGTTCCTCCCAAGACCCCCTTTTTGAGAGTGCTACCGGATGCCTTACATTGCAAACGCTGGCTGAACCCTACGAGATAGATCAGAATAATGTACTACAGTATTTTACAACTTAAAAAGGTCTACAAAAAAAGTCTACGATAGTATATGTCTATCTCTTAGGGATAAGCCACAATAACCATTTTTTATCCTTTACTTTTTACGAGAAATAATGGCTTATTTACGAGGCGATTTTAAGCAGTACAGCATTAATCCTTATCCAGTTAAGTAACTTAGATACATTGTGCATTTAATATAGATTAATATTGCCCTTTACAGCATGTAATTTGAATGAATATTTTCGAAGATATTACAGATTTAAAATGACAGGGATATAGCGATTGCGGTATCGGCCGGAGTACCAATTCTGCAGTAGGTATATTTAGTATAAGCATTGCACCCGTGCGAAGCCGGGGCGGGTCGCTAGTTAATAATAAATGAATATTGAAGTACAAACTATATTTTTATTTTATTAGTACAATGCCCTAGTCATAGAATAACAGTACGATAGGTACGTGACCTGATATTTCGTGCCCAGCACTAGGGTAGATTACATTAAAATGACGTCATAACGACAACAAATGCAAACTTGTCACTAATGTGTGAGTAAGCGAACGTATGCAACTACGCATAAGGCTTAATTTGGTTTGCACTGCATTTTTGGATGGGCGTAGCCGTAATTCCGTAGTTATTGTCTGTGTATGTAGTGGTAAGGTAGTAGAGGGGGCGAGCCGGCGACACGCATTCCCGATAGATCGGATGGTACTCAGCATTTCTAGTGCCTTGTTATTAAGATTTCTGTGCGCTCGACCCATCTTTGGATATTTATCTCATGTGTATCTGACATAGACCGTCCGGTACAAATGCGACCTACTGCCGCCGTGAGCGTTGACGGCAGACTGATGGATCGGAGCGGCCGATACTTCCCCCCCGTCTCGCCGCGCGCATACCTCAGGAGCGGTATAGCGGTTTCGGTCGAACTATAGCACAGGCTGTTGAGGTTGAGGACATCTGAATTGACCCCATAATAGCCTACTTAGGTAAGCCCCCAATTTGAAGGTGTGGGGAAAGGCAATCATTATTTTTCACTAAGAAAACTCTGGACGTCATAAAATAAAAACGTAAGCACAAACTGCCTACCTATACCTGGTTTTCACCGAAATAAAGAGTAGGTAAGTAGATTTTAGACCTATGTAAAATAAAAACAACCGAAAGAATCTCGAATGCATGCCGGGTATTTGACGCAATTCCTATCTAATCCTCCAATCTATGAAAACTATGGATAGGTAAACTTACTCTCTCCCGTATGTTTTCTAATATGGTAAGTAAGCTTCGACTTCTGCGCGAAGGTTTGTCCGCAATACATGCAAGGGAACGCCGGCAGTTTTTGATGGGTCCTGAAATAGGAAATGTAACTTTAAGATGCTGATAACAAAGTGGAATTTACGATGAAGGCCGTTCTTTCAATATTTTGCAATTTATAGGCTAACTAGCTTCTGCCCGCGGCTTCGCACGCGTTGTTTCTATGGAAACGTTTTGAGGTTATTTCTATCCCATGGCAACTGATTTATGGGATAAAAAGTCGCCTATTTTTGATTCCAGGGTTAGACTTACCTGTATGCAAAATTTCAGCCTGATCCGTTCAGTAGTTTTGGCGTGAAGAGGTAACAAACATCCTCCATCTATCCATCCAATCTTTCGCATTTATAATATTAGTGTGATTTAGACCCCAAATTGGCCCAAAATGGACAGAACAGACAGGCTTAGAGCCATTCTGCCCTATGCCTTCGTTCATGCAAAGACTTATGTTCAGTTAACTCCAGTTCAGTACCAATATAACTTGACTCATGAAAAAGAACATCTTAGGGTAGAAGTGACAGGGGTAGGGTCGTTCTCCCATATGCCTTCCTTCATGTCATATATTGAACAAACACTATAGACTAATATAGCCACTAACACCATAGATATAGGTAAAATTCTGTAGATATGTTACGTTCACCCAGCGCTAACTCAACAAATGGCCTGTGTTGTGTTACAACTAAACGCCGACTTGCTATTTCCAATCGTTTGCAATATATTGAGCTAATGTACAACAAAGATGAAAAGACGTTCCTACACTGAAGAGTAACCGTGACAACAATACGCACGCGAAACACGAACGCCGGCGGCGCCGGTTTGACTAGGACTCGAGGTAGGACCCTCTAAAGGTGGACCTAATTGCATCTAATTTGGGCCTTCCACTTTCGAGTAGTACACAATGTCCCAAATTTTACTTTATTTTATTTTACATCGATGACTAACATAGTCGCAATAAGACTAACCTCGGATGTGATGAACACGCCCCCTTATCAGAGAACGTTTTAGGACAGAACTGACAAGCGTAGTGCCGTTCTCCCGTATGACTCTCTCCGTTCCTATCACATACGTACACCATAAGCTTAAATAGACTCTAACACAGTCGCAATAAGTCTAACCTTGCATGTGACGAGCAGGCCCCCTTATCAGAGAACGTCTTAGGACAGAACTGACAGGCGTAGGGCCGTTCTCCCGTATGCCTCTCTCCGTTCCTATCACATACGTACAACATAGGCTTAAATAGACTCTAACACAGTCGCAATAAGTCTAACCTTGCATGTGACGAGCAGGCCCCCTTATCAGAGAACGTCTTAGGACAGAACTGACAGGCGTAGGGCCGTTCTCCCGTATGCCTCTCTCCGTTCCTATCACATACGTACAACATAGGCTTAAATAGACTCTAACACAGTCGCAATAAGTCTAACCTTGCATGTGACGAGCAGGCCCCCTTATCAGAGAACGTCTTAGGACAGAACTGACAGGCGTAGGGCCGTTCTCCCGTATGCCTCTCTCCGTTCCTATCACATACGTACAACATAGGCTTAAATAGACTCTAACACAGTCGCAATAAGTCTAACCTTGCATGTGACGAGCAGGCCCCCTTATCAGAGAACGTCTTAGGACAGAACTGACAGGCGTAGGGCCGTTCTCCCGTATGCCTCTCTCCGTTCCTATCACATTCGTACAACATAGGCTTAAATAGACTCTAACACAGTCGCAATAAGTCTAACCTTGCATGTGACGAGCAGGCCCCCTTATCAGAGAACGTCTTAGGACAGAACTGACAGGCGTAGGGCCGTTCTCCCGTATGCCTCCGTTCGTGCCGCAACATGTTGGACCGTTGTACGAACACCATGGGGCAGTATGAACAGGCGTGTTTCGGACCTTCGTGGATCATCACGTGTTCCCGGAAGGAATCGCGTTTCTGTTGGATAAAAAGAACGATAAGTGTCACATAAAGCTTGGTTTAAAAAAATTGGTTGTCTGTAAAGTCGGTTTACTGACGATAGTTGAACGTGACAACGTCTTAAGAAAATACTGATGGAATGGTAGCATTTGATACTCGATCAAAACATGTAAATGTACTATAGTATAGCAGCTGTCCACGCAGACGCATCGCTCACTCAAGTAGGAGAGAGACGGATGTCGAGCGCTCTCGCTTGCACTTCAAGCCTTACATGGAACGCCTCAGAGCGAGGTAACGCCGCATGACATCATGTTTTTTCTTGCGTGCAGCCGGCTCTATCCAATTATAAGACGTTGTCACGTCAAAACTACTCGGTAGAATACATGGCCAGGTAATGGGTATTCATACAGTTCCAAACACAATACTAACATAATTTGCTAGCACGCTAGAAGTCATGAAAATATTTTTGGGAGTAAAATTATTGGGTTTTTTTTATGAACTTCGTCTCAAAACTATTTTTGGCAATGGATAATAGGCATGCACATTAACCACTGAAGTTTTACATGCAAATACGCATCAAAAGTGTCTTATCTTTCGTAGAAAGACACGAAACCTGCTCGTTTTCCGTTGCAAAACTATAAAAAATGGGCCCTACTGCGATCTTAACTTCATCATCATCATCATCGTCAGCCTATGTTAGTCCACAGCTGAACATAGGCCTCCCCTAATGAGCGCCATAGCCATAGATCTTAACTTAAACTCACCTAATCACAAAGACCTGATTGTATGAATGCAATAAACAATGTGTAGTCAAGTTTGTCTGGTGCGTGTTCTTTCCGATAGAAGTATGGAGAAGACAATGCCCTTAATTCTAAATCTTATTCTAAGTGGGGGAACTGACATATGCGCTGACATATCGCATGGGAGTGTATTGGGCATTGCCCCCCTGCCAAAACAGGCCCTAACCAGCTCCTTGAGGTATCAGAGCAGGACTTTTGGTGATGACAGCTTCGTTTCAGCTTTTCTGTGGGTGTGGATGGGGTTTATGCTTCAAAGAGACTCTTCATTCTATCGCCCTTACATTAAAGTTCAAATTACCAAGTATATCTTCCCGCAGTAGTTACACATGGAGTCAGGTTTCTCTGGCGCGTGTTCTGTGCGATGCAGGCAGAGAGAAGACTCTAATGGCCCCTACTTTAAAGTTCAATTACCAAGAATATCTTCCCGCAGTAGTTACACGTGTAGTCAGGCTTGTCTGGCGCGTGTTCTGTCCGATGCAGGCAGAGAGAAGACTCTAATGGCCCCTACTTTAAAGTTCAATTACCAAGTATATCTTCCCGCAGTAGTTACACATGGAGTCAGGTTTCTCTGGCGCGTGTTCTGTCCGATGCAGGCAGAGAGAAGACTCTATGGCCCCTACTTTAAAGTTCAATTACCAAGAATATCTTCCCGCAGTAGTTACACGTGTAGTCAGGTTTGTCTGGCGCGTGTTCTTTCCGATGGAGGTAGAGAGAAGACTTGTACTGGAATGATTTGTCGCAGTCGCGGCATTGGAACGGATGGCGCCCCGGGTGTAGGAGTAAGTAGTGGATCTTACTGAATAAACAAAAAAACTGTAATTTAAACGACTGTATTTGACGACCGATGTGGCGCGGCGGGCGAATGTCCGCCTGCGACGCAGGAGGTTGCGGGTTGGATTCCCGCCTGGGGACAAATGTTTTTACGATCTGCAAGCAAATATTTGTTCCGGGTCTTTAGCTTATCTCTATGTATAACAAAAAATATCTATCTGTGTAATGTATTGTATTAAATATATTATCAGTCATAGTACCCATAAGACAAGCTACTGTAACTAAAATGTCCAAATTACTATTAAACATTTGCACGACTAATAAGTCAAATATAGTGATACCATCATACTCTAAAACCATCATTCTTAACCTATATTTAAGCAAGTAAATACTATTTCATTTAAAGCTTTATTTATTTATTTAAAAAGTGTTAGTTCCAAGCGAAGTGTATTAATAATAGCAGTCGTGTGTCGAGGTGATTTAATATTACTAGCTTTGGTTTTCAAATGTTCAATTTCAGGTAATGCAGGTACCAACGGCGGGACATTATTTGAAGTTTGAATCTGGTCTAAGCAGGAGAGCTTCAGAGATGACGTCATTCTCAATCCCTTTCTTTACGTACGCAGGTTACAACTTAGCTCACCGTTCATCTGCAGTCATGAGCGGCTCCTCACAGACAGTACAGTTGAACCGTGCCGCGCCGTGCGCCTGCTGCGTGTGCGCAGCGCACGAGCGGGGGTTGTTGAACTCCTTGCCGCAGTACTGGCACGAGAATCCTTCTGGACGCTTCTTTGTATTGTGGAATGACTGAAAAGAGACATCATTATAGCTCCAGCAATCCATAAATACGGACAAAGATTCGAGCTCACTGCCCCTCAGGGTGACAACGACAACTTCCTAAAATGACAACTTCCGAAAACGACAACTTCCGAAGACGACAACTTTTTAGAATGTCAACTTTCAAAAACGACAACTTCCGAAAACGACAACTTTTTTAGAATGTCAACTTTCAAAAACGACAACATCTTAAATAGAAGTTGTCGTTCTCACCCTGAGGGATCGTCAGCTACCTAAATTGACAACCTCTCGTCTCTGATGTACCTAATGTTTTTAAATTTTCCTTATATCTTCTAAGTTATTTGTGTTTTGCTCGTGGTAAAAATCTTATTGGTGTTTTTTATATTTACTGCTCATATTTTATAATAACCCTAACTCTATTCCATGACTATGAAATTTCCATGTACTGGACACTGGCAAAAAAGTGGCAAACTGCAACAGAATGAGCATTCGCTCGACCATACACACACCGCGCCCGTACGTTCATTCTATTTTCCTTTGATGACAACGCGTATACTCGACCCTTTTTCAAAAGACTTTTGCCGCTGACTGTACTTTTATTAGTTTTTATCATTTTTACCATTTCATTAGTATGTCCCTAGTATATCAACAAACTAAGAAACAATTCATACTCGAGTGAAGTGCACTTTACTTTTCTCGAAATGCTACTTCCTCATTGCCTCATTGAAACTCTATGATAAAGGTGCTATTGCGTTCTTAAACTCCTTGGTCTTACTGGCATATTAAAAGTATGTCTAAGAAGAAAGCAGTATCTGTCAGCTTGACAATCCTAAAATGAAAATAGTGTTGATTTCTTTCATGAAATTATAATGAATTTCATAAAATCACAAAAAGGCAAAGACTGTTTATTAAATAATGGGTATAAATACAATTTCATGAAATTGAACTATAATAACACAACTTTATGGAGATGTGCTAATAGGGATTTGTGTAGTGCAACTATAACTTTAGATAGTACGAGAGCCAAAATTTTACGAAATGCTGCTCATGTGTGCTTACCTGATGATTCCAAAAATATTATTTTACAATTGATGAATATTTGTAAAAGAGAGGTTTGTGAAAATTTTGATCCCAAATTTTTGAAAACAATGTTGAAAAAATAATTAAGAAACATCAAAATGTCATACCTGATATACCTACCTTTCAAAGTGTTAAAAGTACCTACACTATACAAGAGCCGTAAATAATAATCCGGTTGAAGGTTGGCATAGACGCCTAAATGCAAAAGTACCACATAAGCCAAACATTTTTTTTATTTTCAAAAAATTGAAGAAGGAATCTAAACATTACGGAGTTATTTTAAAAAGTTCCAAAAGAACCGAAGAAATACTGACATTGTTTTTGATATAAAGTACAAAATTTTATTGCAGCAACTAGATAATAACGATCTTAATAGCATACAATTTTTGAAGAAAATTATATATTTGAAGTTAAAAACAACAACGAAAAGTCAAGAACGACGACGCGACGACGTCGTCGATAACCATCAAGCCCGTTAAATGGATACAGAAGTTCAAAGTTTTCTTTTATTTGCAGTATTTTTGATTTGTTACTTTATAGAATAGATAATAAAGCCAAGTTTTAGTTGTTTTAAGTTGTTTTACTTCATTAAAAGATGAGTAACAGAGCAAAGTTTATAACGTATAAATTAGAAATTTTTGACATTTCACAACCGAAATTAGTCAGCCCCTTAGTATTTTCGGAAGGTATCATTTTTGGAAGTTGTCATTTTAGGAAGATGTCATTTTCGGAATTTGTCATATTCGGAATTTGTCATTTTAGGAAATTGACGAGTTTAGAATAGACGTTCTCTGAAATTGTCGTTTTCGGAAGTTGTCATTTTAGGAAGTTGTCGTTGTCACCCTGAGGGCTCACTGCTCATAAGGCATCGAGCACATACCCAATAGAGAGGAAATGTCATTTATTTTGTTTACACAACAATTCCGCCAAATCACTGCTGCGACCGCTGCGCTCCGATTGGCCGACTCAAAGTCAATCATCAAACCCAATTGGGCAAGCATATATTTTTATCGATATCGATAGTCAATGTTATGCAAAACTGTATATGCTGGGTATATGCTCGATGGCTCAAGGTGACCGGAGCCCCGAGTCTCGATCGATATTATCGTCAAAGTCTCGATCGATATTATCGATATTAACGTCATTGCTTTGACAATGACGTTAATATCGATCGAGTCTTCACAGTGACGCCTCATATTTGTATCGGATTTGCGTAGTTCCATGCCCACACGCTAGATGCGCTCGCGCAGACTATAACGTGGTATCATTATAATCTTCCCCCTTAATTCACTGCTGAACTGCCGCACGCTCGATATGCGCCATTGACCCCAGTCATTCAGTTCGACCATTTTGCAATTGCAAGAGGACAGATTTCACTGACAGACCACAAATAGTATCATTATAACTTCCTTGCCTAGACCACTGCTGGACATAGGCTTAATATGCGCCATTGGCCCCAGTCTTATCTAGAATTTGTCGAAGCTTTAACTTGCAAGTTACACTCCCGTGATGAGTCGTATTATGTGAATCACAAGAGAGAATCTGGCAAAAAAGAGGTTGTCATGTTCAATGGCCATCGCTAATCACTCTTGAACGTGCCTCCCCAAGCAAGGGGGTTTCCCCTGAATCGCCATGCATGGCAGGCAAATTGGCGACGGCAGTGGGTGAAAAATGGTGAAAAATGGTGGAAAATGGCTTCCATGTCAGATTCCCTTAGTCAGCTCTTACAATAACTTTAGTTTAAACAAAGCTATCATTACCTCTTACCTTCAAATGCAATTGAAAAGACTTCTTGTGACTAAAAGGCTTGTACTGACAAGTGTCCAGAGAACAGAAGACCTTCCTCGCATCAGGGTGCTTATCATTGAAATGGCTCCGGACATCATCCACATTTTGGAAGACTACGGAGCAGATGCAGCATTTTAGGAGGAAGGTGGATATATGGAGAATGCTGTCTGGGTTTTCTACTGATGTGTGCTTGGTTAGGTAGTGGTGAATGTACCAGACCTGGAATAAGAAAATATTGGTTGGATTTTTAGAGAAAGTACATATTTTATTTTTATAGAAATGTTTAAGTAGCCATCAGCAACATATTTTTGAATGTAAGTGTGTGAAATAACTTGTTGTAAAAGCTGTTTATTTCCAAAAGAATGTAATAAAATTAATCTGTCAAAAATTTAACTAGAATTTGGTTTAAAAGTAAGGCTTATTAAACTTTTATTATTTGACCCACCTTACAGGTGACACACAAATTACAACAAGGATTGTTTTAATCATCATTGTTATTCTAGCTAATGCCATCATCATGATATCTTTTTAATGTGATAAATACAAAATGTAGCCACCAGCTGGACTTGCAATGCCTTTGTTGGACAAAGATCTATCCAAGTCCTATAATAAGCAATGATTTTACCTTATCACTGAGCAGCTCACTGCACCCCTCACACTTGTAATAGTCCTCAGCATGCTTCTGTGCATGTACCCTCACTTGATGAATCTCCCGATCTGTCTCATTCCAGAACAAAGTGGGACAGTACCTACACTTGAACCCCAAATGTGGGCTAAAACAGTTATCATACTCTATTGCATCCCAATGCTCTGTCAAATGCTGTCTTGTTTGCTTGCGGTTGTCAAACTCTTTCTCACAAAACTGACAGATCCATAGGTCATCGAAATCTCCCAACTCTTCAATCTCATGCTGCTCAAGCTCGGGGTAGGTCTCGAAAGTTACTGCACACACTCTGCATGAAAACGTAGGAGTGATTTTTAATCCATGCATTTTGACCATGTGCTGAGTAAAGGTGTTGACCTTTTTGAATTGTGTTTTACACAGGTCGCAGAATATTGTGACTATGTGATCGGTGGGTTTGTAGGTTATGGTAGAAACCTGAGGCATGGTGTTAGAGTTGATTTTATTTAGAGTATCATTGACATAATCGAAGTAACACTTCTGTAGCATGATCAGTTCTACTTGTGTGCTATCAAAATCTTCGTCCCCTTTGTATAATTTTGTGATTTCCTCCCGAACAAGATCATCCATAGTGTCCATGTTGGATTCCAGCTCTTGGTAGTTGTTACTTTCAGCATCACCGGTTGCTAGCTCGTCACTTTCAATGTTACCAGCAATTTCATCAGGCTCACTTGAACATTCTTCCTTTACCATCTCAGTCACAACCTGGAGAGACTTTGATTGTTCTTCAATTCCTTCATTCTCCATTAGGCTGAACGGTGTTGTGTCCAGATTTAGATAACCAAACTTATCAAAAGCTTTGAGCTGTCGGTGAATGAAGTCTACTGTTATTTCAGCACCATGAACAGGGAAGTTCCAGTTCTTTCCGGAGATCAGAGGGGCGAGACACTTCAATGTCATGTGATGGTATGCCATGTAGTGATTTGAGTATGTCTGTATGTCATTGCTGGTTTTGGTGCAGAGAATGCAATGGTACTTTTCGTTTTCTTGGTCAATCTCCCAGAAGCTTTCTTCATTTATCACAGCAATCTTGGTAACACTGTGCTTTTGGAAGAGATGTGTTTGGTACTCCTCACCGTCAATAAGACGAGTGTAGCAGAGCCTGCAGTGAACCAGGTTGTGCTGTACACTGAAGTGTTCTCGAAGGAGTGCTTCTGTGGTAAAGGTCTCGGGACATTGAGAACAGCGCCAAGGGTTGTGGAAGTTCAAGTGGGCGAGCCAGGATTCTCTATCAGGAACAAAGTATCTGAAATTTGATTAGTATTATTTTTAGTCCAGAAACATAAATTGGAATGATTGTAGAATTAGTAACATTACATACCTGCAGATACCACAAAAGTCCTTTTTATGATTTACAACATAGTGAATGACTATTTTGGTCTTGTGTAGGAACCATTCTGAGCATAGTAAGCAGCTGTATGGCCCATTAGGGTTCAGATCTTTGAGGTACAGCCAAACATCAGAAGGTCTCTCAATAGTTACAGGCACATACTCTTCCTTTGTTTGAAGTTCTATGGACACATCGCAGGGCTTTTTGACTGAGAAAATTTTCCTCGTTCGGCTTTTGTTCTCATCGACAGGATATATTTCAACTTCATAGTCAGTTTTCTTCTTTGAAGCCAGAACTGCTAAAGGCTCGTCGTCCGAGTCGTCGGAAGACATTTCTGTGAATATAATAAATATCAATACTTACGTTAGGCGTGATAAATCAAGGCAAAGGCCTGAAATATATTAATGCAGTTCAAAAATTCATGCAATTGTCGACGGAACCAGAATTGTGATCGATAATCAGGATATCACTCGCTCACCTGGATGACCTCAGCCAATCATATTAAGCACAACTTTATTCGTTCTAACAGACTCTGTGATAAAGCGAACGTTTGGAGTAAACACATTAATTACTCGCAGATCAGATGGCAGCAAGTAAACGCAATGCAAGCCAAGAAAGAATACAACAAAATTGCAAAAACTCCGAATCCGAAACTTCATTTACTTCATCAACAATTTTTTTCGCTCTTGTCAAGTTGTCAGGCAGGTTGTCAGTAAATCAAACTGTCAAAAAAAGGTACCACTGACGAGACGATTAAGATGTCAGCTTTTTTGTGGACGAAGTAAATCAAATCACCAAGGCGCTTTCCGCAATGTCGTCGTAACCACGGAACAAATTAAATTAAATAATTAATAATAATTTCTCATCCCTTAATTTCTATTTCCGTGGTCGTAACGATGAATGTATGTACAAAAAAATTTATGTAATTTTTTTGTATCGTAGGACGGCTATCGTGTCTAGCAGTTCCCATTATAACGACAAAATATCGTTTTATTAAAAAAGTCGTGGACGACGGTTAATAATATTTGTGTAGTATTTGATGTGAACACCTCCATTTAAGGCGAATAGTAGGGTGGATAGTGGCGCCACTACATATTTAATTTTATAATTACGTTATACAAAGGAATTATCAAAAACTCGGACCGCGCGTAGACGACATCTATCATACATAAGCTTTTTTAAATGTATCTTTAATAGTTTTGTACTGTATTATTTAGGCAGATACATGTTTCAAGAGTTTAGTTCCTATTGGTGGCCACCAAGCTCTCCAAACAAGGTTTTTGATTGAATAACACAAAACAAAACTATTATAGATACCTACATTAAATAAAAGCTTGTGATAGGTATCGTCTACGCGCGGTCCGATTTTTTGATAATTCCTTTGTATAACGTAATTATAAAATTAGATAGGTATAGGGACATAAATTATCACAATTACACTTACTATTTAGTAAAATTGAAAACTTGGGAGTGTATACATATTTTTTCAGCCGTCTGTACAATATTCTATGCAGAAGCAGACAGAACCAAGACAGTACACCAAAACAGTCAAGCAAGTTTGATAAACAAATTCGTCTGTCAAAGGGTTTTTATCACTCGGACCATAGACAGCAGACTGCTGTTTTCCAATATCATGGTCCTTTACACGCACAATGCTACTCTGCTTAAAGATCTAACTCAATCAAGAAATCGGTGCCAAACTGAAAGTTTATGCAAATAACTTATCAATGTTTACATAATATTGATGTTTGGTAATCATATTATGATTATTGTAATCAGAAATGATCATCAAACATCAGAAATAAATCACACACAGTTAAAATGAGTAAAGTAAATTGTCTTAATTTTATTAGTTCTGCGTATATCGGTGTGCTGCAAGAAAAACTATTTCGTGGCAGCCATTTTATAGAAACGAACTTTGTCTATGGCAATGGCAACTTCTAAAGAAAGGTGAAGCTAAACAAAAGGGTAGCATGTAGATAGCATTTTATAGATTACGATTGTGTTATGTTACTTTATTCCTAAATAAAAAGCGTAATCGTAAAGTTTTCGTGAGTGAACTTATAAGTTACAAAGGACAAGCACCACCAAGATCCATAAAATGAAGCACAATGCATCGTGTAATGGTGGCCATTATGGGCAATAATTATGGATATTGGCATACTTACTGCTTTACGGACCATCAAATGTACTAAAAATGTAATACTGATATGTTTACATTAGTGACTACTGCACAATATGTGAAATGAACTAGTGTTTGTGAAGGAACTGAACCGTACCCAGTTTTATTTTCGTACGAAACAAACCATGGCCCAGAACCAGGCTGAGGTTCAAGTTGGCACTCCTAATCAACCCGTGAAGGAAAAAGATATTTATGCGTGTCTGCCCGACATACGGGTGAATGGGCCCCTCGGATCTGACGAGCCTTGCTCGGGAGGCGAGGAACTTCGCTGGCTTCCCGCGCAGGCCACAGACAGGGACCTGGTGATGTACTTGCGAGCCGCGCGATCCATGGCTGCGTTCGCCGGTATGTGTGACGGTGGATCCCCCGACGACGGCTGTGTTGCCGCCAGTCGCGATGACACAACCATCAATGCTCTTGACGTGCTACATGACTCTAGCTATGATCCCGGTCGCGCCTTACAGGCTCTGGTGAAGTGCCCAGTACCTAAAGGAATTGAAAAGAAGTGGTCAGAAGAAGAGACAAAACGCTTTGTCAAGGGAATCCGTCAATTTGGTAAGAACTTTTTCAAAATAAAGAAAGATTTATTGCCTCACAAAGATACTGCAGAATTAGTTGAATTCTATTATCTTTGGAAAAAGACTCCTGGTGCTAGTAGTAACAGACCACACCGTCGTAGACGTCAAGCTTCATTGAGACGAGTGCGCAACACAAGGAATTCCCGTGCTGGAACTCCCAAAGAGCAAACTCCAGAGGCCACACCAACTGTCCAAGAAACTAATGGTTCTAGGCCTTCTCCTAATCCCAAGGAAGGAGGCGAGATGAGCTCAGTCACTGAAGATGAGAATTCTGAAGAGGATTGTGATTCCGTCAATGGTGATTTGGCTAAGGTTGACAACAGTAGAACTGAAAATCCTGATGAGTCACCAAGCAGAATGCGCACAAGAAATAAATCAAAAGAGCTCACTACTCCAGTTAAGAAACCACAAGAAGAAAGTGATACTGAAACTAAAACAAAGAGTAAACCTCCTAAACCAGCACCTGCTGTTCAAAGTACAAATAATAATAATACTGAAAAGGTTATATTGTCTCCTGTCAGTAAAGATGTCAAAAAGAAAGTTACTCCACCTGCAAATGGCAAAGTTGATGTATCAAAGGTCAAGAAACGCCTTCCAGATGACTCTAATAAGCCAGATGGCATTATGGATGGGGACCTACAAATGAAAAAGAAAAGAGCTGAAAACTCACCCGAGAGCCCCTCAGAAAGCCTTACTAATGATAGTTTCTCAGCTATGGATGAAACAGAGACACCAGAGCCAGAACCTGAAGTATGTGATTTTAGTTTCAATAAGACTGATAAAGAAAATAATGAACAAACTAAAGAACCGGAGGCAATAGAACCTCCCAAACCACCTGAAGCACCAGTGAAACTTGAAGTTAACCTTGAATCTGTGATCAAAATGGAAAAACCTGATACAATACTACCTTTGTTCAAACCTGCACCTGAAAAAGATGATAACTGTAGATCAGCTTTGGATTTGAAAACTGATTCAAATGCACCTAAGAATATTGAAAACATTGAACAACCTAGGTCACTAACAACACAAAACACAATATTCCCTAAGACGGAATTGATCATTCCTAAGGTCACACCAATGGTTACAGACCAAATGGAGAAGATAAAAATCAAAGAAGAAAATATAGACATGGATGATCAGCCTCACAATTTGCATAAAGATGATTATTTGAAAGATCCATTGTCACACAACTTCCCAGGACATCCTATGAGTCAACCAATGAAGCCACTTAATCTTGAAAATCCTAACTTCTTTATGAAAGAAAATCATATGTTCCAACCTAAACTGACACATAACATCAAAATTGAAGGACAACACAGCATATTCAATCCTATGAACATTACTAAAGACAGTTCCATGTCAAGAGGTCCTAAAGATTTTTCATCTGGAATGCCACCATTCTCATATCCAGCAAATATGAACTTTGGTAATGATCCTAACAAGCACAATCCTCACTTGAACCCATTGAAAACTGTGATAAAATTGGAACCCAGAGATGAGATGACAAATGAAATGAAGAGTACAAATACGCAAGAAATATTTACAGCTACTATCACATCCGGTAGTAAAATGGACTCTCCAAATATTCCTCGGCTTGATTCTACGCAGAGGATAAGCCCCTCTCCCAGCAATCCAAGAGGGTCTCCAGTGGCTTCTTCTGATCATCCTCCCACTACCAACATTGAGCCAATCTCTCCGGCCAACACACAAGAGAAAGAACCAGAAGAAGATAAGCAACCAACTGATTTAAAGACACAAACAGACCAGAGACCCAAGGTTGACCAAAATGCAGCTATTACTGGATTGAGGACTCCAGCATTCCCTCATCCAATAAGACCAGAAAGCCTGGGTTCTATCCCTGTGACAGGGCAAAGCATGCCACCACCGGCTATGAGTCAGCCATCTATCACTGGCTTATTACCACCTGGACCTTTGATATCTGTTGGAAGTGGACCTAGTCTTGGGCCTTATGGATTTATGCCTACAGCGTTGTATGGTCATCCGGGACATCCTGGCCACCCTGGACACTCTGTCCATCCTGGCCACCCAGGACATCCTGGCCTAGATAAACCAGGTTCAATGCCTCCATTGCTGCAACAAATACCCCAATCTCATGGTTTAGCTACAGGTAACATTCTACCACCGCCATCAAGTCAAAGTGATTCTATGCCTCAGGATTTGAAAATAAAACAAGAAGTGCCTGACAGCATTCCCGCAAATCTGTCTAATCAATCTAGTGCTGATCCTCTGCAGTCACTAAAAGAGGTAAAAGTGCCTGGGTATCCCATTGGGAGTGCAATAGCACAACATTTAACAACGGAAAGAGACAGAGAATCAATATCAAGTGTTGAAAATAATAGCAGACCTCCAAGTCAACCTGCAAATGAAAGCTCAAATGCGCCAAGTGCATTCTTGGGACCTAGGATAGAGAGTATAAAAAAGGAGCCAGACTTCTTGCACCAACCGCACATTACGCCAGTCTCTACCAGTCAAAGCAGTATAGATTCAAGCACTGCCCCGCCAATCAAGAGCCCTCATACTCCTACGCCAATTAAGAGCCAACCGCGAGAACATAACGGTACTCCAGGTCATGGACCTCATCCATCAGCAACATCGCCATTCTCGAGACATTTAACCAGCCCATCTCAACCGCGACAAATATCGGCTTCACCGGTGCACACGCCTGTATCCCATTCTGCGTTAAATCTTATGAATCCGAGTCCTCTTTCGATACCGTCAACAATGCCGGGACCGATAATGCACTCGGGACAACAAGGACACCCACATCCGCATCCATTTGCGTCACCCCTGCATCATCCCCACCATCCTTTACTGCATCATCCCTCGATCTTTCAACTTTCTGCTGCTGCAGCGGCTCACGCTATGCATCCTTACTATCCTCATCCCCATCCAGGTTATTCAATGCCTTACCCATACCCCTATGGACCCCTCCCACAACCGCATCCAATCCCGCCGATGCATCCATCGGTGAGCAGACATGAACCTGTGAAACCGACCATCGAATCTACGACAATGCTGAGCTCGCATCACAGCCACAGCACTAGCTCCTCTGTCACCATGAGATCTCTCAGAGAAACTTCAGAGAGTAATGAGGATCCGAGAAATCCCAACGCAACCACGGAGAGGCATCAACTTCACGAAACGACAATGACGCATAATCACTCGACCAGTCACCACAGTTCCGTACATACGAGTACAGAGAAACAACCGCCTCATGCTGGCGGAGGCACTCATCACACGCTGTCGATATCTCATTCGACGTCAAGCAGCTCATCAGCATCGATACAGCACAAGATTCAGAACCAGCAGAAATCGTCTTCGCATTCGAGCTCACCCCATCATTTGTCGGCGAGTGTTTCACAGAGCACGAGCTCGTCGTCCAACGTCAACGTTACGAACAACCACACGCACCATCACACGCATCACCTAGCTCATCATCCTGAGAGGCTATCTCCTGCGGATTCTATGATACTTAGACATCATCCGAAGATGCTGCCCGGCAATCCTAACCATCTCATGATCCAACCACCTTCTATGGGACACCACATGGGTCTCGGACTGCCGCCGGGTCCCGGCCCAAGCTCGATCGAAAGCCTCCGACTGCACGCCCAGGCCGCCGCCGGATTACAGCATCCGAGACCGGGCTCACCGCACCAGATGCCTCACGGCCACCCGCATCTTCGAGGGCATCCGCGGCCCATCCCCGATGAGAACCCAGAGTTGAAACTCGAAACTCAATCGCAACCGGAGGAGGAGGAGATTCCGAGTCCGGCGCACATACCGCACGGGCCGAGCCCCGAACCGAAAATAGAGGACACCGAGTGCCACAGATCGCAGTCGGCGATCTTCCTGAGGCACTGGAATCGTGGCGACTACAACTCGTGTACAAGGACGGATCTCATATTCAAACCTGTGCCGGAATCCAAGCTGGCGAGGAAGCGAGAGGAGAGACTGAGGAAGCAAGCTGAGAGAGACAGAGAAGAGCGCGAGAAGATCGCGCAGCAGGCGCACAGGAAGATCGCGACCCCGGAGAAGCCGGAGACGAAGCCGCCGTCGCGAGGCGCCATCGAGAGCCTTACGTCGCCGTACGAGCGGTTCCAGCGGCCGGGAGGCTACCCCGACTCGCCCGCGCTGCGACAGCTATCGGAGTACGCGCGGCCACACGCCGGCTTCAGCCCCGGCAACCTGCCGCGCCACTGCATGGACCCCATGCTGCAGTACCAGCTCAGCTCCATGTACGGTGCTGCCGGCGCGCGCGAGCGGCTCGAGCTCGAGCACCTAGAGCGCGAGAAACGCGACCGCGAGATCCGGGAGCTGCGCGAGCGCGAGCTCAATGACCGCCTCAAGGAGGAGCTGCTCAAGAACAACGTGGGCCCCCGCGCTCTCGACCCGCACTGGCTCGAGATGCACCGCCGCTACGGCATGCCGCCGCCACCGCCGCAGGGCGCCATCCCGGTGCAGTTCGGCCTGTACCCGCCGGGGCACGGCCCGTCCGCGCTCTCGGCGCTCGAGCGGGAGCGGCTCGAGCGGCTCGGCATCCCCTCGGCACAGCAGGCGGCGGGTGGCCCACCCACGTCTACCGCTGGCGGCCACCACGGACACCACCCGCACCCGGGCGTCGCGGCTGCGCAACTGGAGGCGGCGGAGCGGCTGGCGCTGGCGGCGGACCCGATGGTGCGCCTTCAGATGGCGGGGATCAGTCCGGAGTACCATGCCCACACGCACGCACACACGCACGCGCACTCCCACACGCACCTACACCTGCACCCGGGGCAACAGGCGGCTGCGGCGCAGCAAGAGGCGCTGGGGCTGGCGGCAGCGGCGCACCCTTACCGGCACCTGCACCCCGAGCTGTTGGGCCGGCCCTACGCGGAGCAGCTGGCGCAGCAGGCGGCGGCGCACGACCAGCTGCAACGCCAGCTGCTGCTGGAGCGCGAGCGCGGGTTCCTGCATCCGCAGCACCACGACGAGTTCATGCGCCAGCAGCGCGAGAGAGAACTGAAGGTGCGAGCTCTGGAGGAGGCCGCGCGGGCCTCGCGACCCTAGTGACGTGAGTGTACCTAGTGATTACATGAACTCAAATCAGTGAGTGAAATTAAGTGAACCTCCCGTTCTGTGTGACGAGTAAGCTAAGTTATATTTATTGTAGAAGCATAATCGCGTGGGATTACGTTTAATAATATTTTTATAGCTGCATGGTCTTAGTATGCTTGGTTTCCATGCTCAAATTTATTATTTAACTACTAGTCATAATTAAAAAATATATTATTTGTGAATGATATTGAGTCACAGTTTATGTAGATCACATTTAGGTTAAATTATTATTTGCGTAATAATTGCTCAGCTCGATGTTGGATTCTGCGTGGTATTGTGAATGTTTTCATAATAAAAAAGCAATATAATTGTTATAGGTCTCTAACAATAGAAAATGAAACGGCATTAGCGATATCAGTAGATTCCAACAACGGTTGACATAATTACAACACACAAGTAACATAAGGGTGCTGGCTTTCATTCTAGTGAGAGGGCCTCATGACTTCAGTAATATTACGTTCAATGTATATTACATTGCTTTTATATTCATGACACAAGTATGAATAAGTGTTTTATAAGACAGAATAAGTGACATTAACTTGACCTTCTAATTGGACTTCTTTGAATGGTTCTCAGTACACTTGCTAGTCTTAATGCTCATCGTCCACTTTCCCAGACACGCACTATCTATGCTTATAAACCAATTCAATGAAATAAGAACTGAACTATCCTGTTCGGGTGTGTTCTTTTCAGCCTATATTGGCATTTCATTAAACTGGATTGTAAGAACTTGACGCTTATCTGTTTCATGGACGCTGGCCTTTACATTTAAAGAAACACCTCTCTGTTATTTATTTTTGTACCTAAGTAGCTTGTCCTTATGAAGACTGTTTGAACGATTGCTTCATACAGTCATTAAAAACTTAATTCTACAGCTAATGATCGACTTTAAGGCAGACCAGCCGTGAGAAAACGTATCTGATGATATGTTACCGAAAATTGTTATTGAATGCAATAATTTATTTACCAAATAATTACATTAAATGACAGGCTCAAGACCAGATAATTGGAATAATGATTGTGGTACTGTAGTGTAATTTTGTTGCAATATTGTATGTTTGCCGTTTGCCGCTTTATCTGATTCATTCTTGGTTATGACTGCTAATGACACCCTTGAAGGCAGTTATGTCTGTTTTATGTGATGGGCGAAAAGCCTTTCAAGTTTTGTGCGAATTGTCTGACATTGTATTTCCACTGTCTTCCGTGTCGTGTTTAATGCGCGAATAACGGGACGGTTTCCTCTCATTTATGCTTTATTATCTTTTGCTATAATATTGTGTGGTTTTCTATACTTAAATCATGTTTATGAATGGTATTTTCGTAGCTTACTGAAAATACTTTTTAACACATTGACGTCGATCGTCGGTGTACGTTAAAATAGTCCTTCGAGTCGAATCTGTAAACAAAAATAGATTTTTATATTTGAAAGCAAAGTCAATTATAATATCCTAGTCAGAGCCCACAATAACTCTTTTATTGAAGCATTTCTACTGCCTTTGCTGTATTTTTTATATGTCGCTGCGTATTGTTGTCGATCTTTCTGTAAGTAATTTCCTTTCTTGTTACTGCCTTTTCTTTATCTGCTTTACAACGTACTTAGGTCTTATTGTTCTCATTGTACATTATTAGTTATGTTATGAGCAGTCATGAACAAGCCTTTGAAACGTGTCTTTTGAATTCTTATTAGTCGCGTTTTCTGTTATATATGTAGGTTTTTGTTTTGGATGGATTTTAGCATATTTTTGAGGTAATATAGACTACAGCACAATGCTGGGAACTTAATGCAAAACGTTATTTATTACTTAGACTAAGATTTAATTTAGGCGTACATTAAGGTTGTATTGTATGAAATAGCATTAAGATCATGTCAATGTGTAATTTTTCCGAATTACACTTTTAAGTTCATTAGATTATGAACCTTGTGTAAAATATGTAAGTACTATGTAAGAATTCTCGCCCAGTGTACACATTCAGTACTAAATTATATTGCACCAATTCTGTAAAATGTGAACTTCCTTACAAATAGGCTCACTGGACGCTAATAATAGTTGTATTCAAGTTGAAACAGTTCACATGTCGCTTATAATGTAGAATTATTTTGGCAATGGAGACATAGTTTGGACAACTAGAGAAAATATGAGTATTATTTTTAGATACAAATTATATCTTAACTAAGAGGTTGCGTGTCGATTTAAAAGTTCATTTATTTAGACAGTAAGGTTAAATGGATGTCTAGTGCTTTTGTGTATTTTTTTTTTGAATAATATACGTGAAAAATTCAAATTTTCTTATTACTTAGTCTACCCTCATATTGCACTGTAACATCCGAAAATCAAGTACAAGCATAATTCAGCAAAAATTAGAGAGTATTGTTTTCTACAGAACAAAACAAGGTATATACCTGTCCAGCGCACACTCGTTAATTCATCTTCAATCTTGGACATAACATTACCATAAAAATTGCAAGTAATAAAGATAGTGCGTACATGCGCATTTACATACAGAAAAATTGCGCCATGTATAAAAATCGAGCTTATTTTAAGTATGCATAAACGAGTAGGTAGGCTGTGATATAATATAACTGTCTGCGCGCCGATACTTGTCCTATGTACGAGTGTCCTACCTGTGGTCCTACTTTAAATAAATTAAACCATGAAGGTCTAAAACCTTACTTTATTAACACTCGTATGATAGTAACTCGTCAAAATCCTGTCATATTTTTTTAAAGTTTTGGTACGGAATATGGTCTATTCAGATATCGCTAAAACTGAACTAATTTGCACAAAATGATGGCATCCCTTTTATTCCGATCGCTATGAAAGAGACGGCAACATTCTTAATCCTCTCAAATAAGTTTAGTTTTGGCAGGATCTGAATTTACAGCTATAGCAACGATTAGACAATTCAAAGTACCTATACAAACTATTTAGTGTTTACAAGTCAGTCGCAAATGTCAGTAAAATATTATATTTGCGCAATTTTCAAACTTTTCGGAACGTTTAGGCGCATTACGAAATTTTGTCGAATATTTATTTGTTTACTAACGGTATCTAGGAGATAGTTTGGTCGATAGTACATACAGAAGTGGTGAGAAAACAAGACTGAAAGTTATAAAATGCGTCTAACTAGCAATACAGGTCTTCTGGCAGCTATCGAAGAAAAGCCACCCTTTGCGAGACAACAGGCAAGTTTAATCACTTCTCTAATAATCTAACTAAATTGCTAGTACCTACCTACCTAAATACTTGAAGCTTTTCCTCATCCGGGAAACTTAAACTGCCTACACCCAGTCATGCAAGCTCGTAAGTAAAATACTGATGTATTCTGCCAAACAGCATGCTGTGTTTCGGTAAAATGGTGTAATTTGTTGCTGTTGAAATTACACTCTTGCAAGGCCCGAAAACCTATAGGTTTTGTAGAGGCCTATTTAATTCAAGGTCCTTACAGGTACCTACATCGTAGCGTGGGCACAGATTAGGTAATGTTACTTCGCGTGGGTGACCTATCTTTAACGTAGTTTTCCGTTGAATAGTTACCTACTACTTAGTTTAATGCATTCAATGCCCAGCCTCGGAGGTGCGACCCGCAGTGGCGCGTCGCTGCCGCCGCCCCGCCGCGTTCGTCGTGGTGGCATGGTGGCGCTGACATATGCGTCTTGGGCAACAAAAGTGTTAGATTAGAAGACTTGTTTCTTTCATCCTTTCAATCTTTTCAGAGCTTCCCAGACCTACGATGCGACGTGACGCCTGCCCCCTTCATGCTGCGGCCTTACGCAGGGCTCTACAATCCATTCTCGAAGTCCTGCTCAGTGCTATGCAACCATCCTGCGCATCTTGGTGCTAGGGAGCATGCTAGACAGGCTAGAGAATGTTGTGTAAGTGAGACGTTTAGTTTTGAAAATATGGGTTTGATTTAACGATCAAAGACACCAACTTTGGGAGGCCTCATATATAACTCATGCGCGGTCCCAGGGGGAGGGTCACGGGGGTCGTGAAAAATCTTAGTCTAAGCAGGTAAGTACTTCAAAAAAATTCAATCGATTATTTTAATCAACGAAATCACAAAATTTTCGCTGCCAGCTCCGTTCGACGTTCGAAGTTCTAACCCCTACGGTTAGAACTTCGATGGACAATGATTGTTCAAGATAATAAAATACCTATAATTATATTTTATTGTAATTGTACCTTGCAATAACAGAATTTTTCTAGATTAATATTGTCTAAATGTATGATACGTAAACAAATACTTAGCTAAATTAAATTACGAAAATTATTCAGAATGCATAATCGGCAATACTTACCTAGCACTTAGCAAGCCAGGGGCCGAATTCTGCTAACTGACAGCTCTACTATGACAATTATTTATTTATTTGTTTTTAATGGTATCGTATAGTCGTATAATCGGCGATTGATAAAAGAAACTCTAAATAGTGGGAGCAGTGCAATTTGCAACGAGATCGATTTATAAATTTTTAAGTTTCCCATATTACCTACTAAGTACATTGTTTAGACAACAACGTGAGCTCCTACGTAAACATTACGAAAACAATGACGTTTTCTCAACAACTTAAAAGAACGAAATTTTTTGTAGAGAAACTTTGTTTGTTACCTACCAAACTCATTATTTCTTCACAGATATTTTTAAGATTTCTTTATTAGTACCTACGTAGGCCTAAGGGGGGGTCATCTAAGTAAACAACCACTACGGCAAACCGATATTACTGATGTTTTGGGTGTTGTGTTATGATCAGCATCAAATCTTCAAAGGCGTTACCTATTTTTAGTGATTTGGTATGCTACAGTCATTTTCTATCAATTCAACCACCAGAACAATGGCGCAAAAATGTACCTAACAATAAATCTTCGAGGTCACTTTGTCAAAGAGCGCAAAAAATCTTAGGAGACAATTAAATTTTTGCGATTCGATCCGCTCGTCGATAACATTTGTTCCTTCTGACTATGGTCCAGAACTCGACCCCCTCACTTTGCCAAATTTGCTAAACGATAACACAAAAATCAACCGAAAACTAAAATATCAATTTTGAAAAACGTATTTTTTTGCGGTTCGCTCCGCTCGCCGATGACAAACAGAACCGTGCCGCTGGCGGCATAAGGGCGGGGGGCGGTCCACGAGGTGTACTAAGCGCCAAATGGTGCTATTTTGGCACCCTTGGGGTGACAATGACAACTCACACGCACAGCCAGATCATAAAAAACTTCGCGGCTTGCTTCGCTCGCCGTAGATTCTTAGGGCAGGGTCTGTTGTCCTCCAATTCTGTTGTTGATCGCAAAAATAACTTATAATTTTTCTGAGCTCATTCCTAGCTTGTCTTGCTAAGCATGCTTCACCAATTTCAAAAAAGGTTGTGGCTTATACCTACCACTCGCCGATTTTGTAGTAGTTTCTTAACAATTTTCTCAGCCGCCGCCAACTCTCCAAAATTTCAGGGCTCGCTCCGCTCGCCGCTATATCATTTTCAGTTTCTGTTTTTGTATTCTTAACTTTTATATGTTTATTGCTGAAAAAAACTCAAAAATGCTATGGTTATCCGTTCGCCGTCGTCTTAGCGTGCCTGTCTTTCTTACAAACCCGACAACACCTCCAAAACGCTGTTAAGGGCTGTCGGGATTGTGAACCCCCCAAGATACCTGTAGGTTTTCTGTGGGGCCTTCACCCAAACACTCCGACAATGAGTACCTACACATTGTAGGACTCTCAACAGAAAAAATATTTGGTTCTGATAAAGGTGTTTTTAGTTACTGTTTATGGAACTATGTATAACAGAATAACTAGTAGGTACCTACTTACTAGTGAAAGCTAATTGAAGATAAACTGTGTTACTGAAATAAAACAATTCATCACATTATATTGGCTATATTCCTTTTTACAACATAAAACATTTTATCAATTAAATAACACATCTTTCATTTTTCATCGCCATTGACGGACTGGGTGTTGCACCCTTCTGCCAGCTATTTTGCAATCTATCAACAAAATTATTTCCAACTCTTAAACCTATTTTTGGCAAGCTAACACTAGGTACTAGGTACGTATTATAACTATTGAGCATCTGTTAAAACAACATTGTTACAGGGTCTGGACTGCAAGTCGCAGCCGAGCGAAGATGGCGACAAGGACAAGATCAGAACGCCGCATGATATTGTTACCGAAGATATGTTTAGAAGGTATCTATTTATTATAAACCACTAGCTTCTGAACGTGGCTTTGTTCACGTGGTATCTGGATAAAGCTTGGCCTGGCCTATAGCAATCGGGATAACAAATTCGTTGTCAATCGCTTGTCGCCCATATGAAGCTGTATGCTGTATAATAATACCTACATATTATTAATCGAAGACCGTAGGTAAACACTTATGAGAACACTCATCATCATTAATTCATTAGGTATAGGTACCATATCGCCACGATCCCAAAGATTTATTAATCAAAATCAAAAACTCTTTATTTTCATATACAATAAATACCTTTAAACTTAAAAATCAATTATTAATTTACACATGTCAATAAGTCGGTAGGTATACCAAATAAATTTGCACAAGTCCTTGTTACATAAATAACTTATTCATTGCATTAAATAAATAAATAATGCTGGACAATTCACACCGCATTATCTAGCCTCATGCTAAGCAGAGTTTGTGTTATGGGTAGTAACTAGCTAACTGATATACTTAATACAATACACTACATAGATAGATATTTTTTATTATACATAGAAAACATCCAGAACGCCCTGGACAAATGTCTGCAGATTGTACAAACATTTGTCCCGAGGCGGGAATCGAACGCGCAACCTCCTGCGTCGCAGGCGAACCTTCGCACGCTGCGCCACAGAGGTCGTCTCGTCGGTAATAATAATAACAGACTCGCGGCTCCTCCTAATTACAACCGGTGTCACTTTCAGATACGCGGAAACAGACTCGCGGCCCCTCCTTTACAACCGGTGTCACTTTCAGATACGCGGAAACTGACTCGCGGCCCCTCCTTTACAACCGGTGCCACTTTCAGATACGCGGAAACAGACTCGCGGCCCCTCCTAATTACAACCGGTGTCACTATCAGATACGCGGAAACTGACTCGCGGCCCCTCCTAATTACAACCAGTGTCACTTTCAGATACGCGGAAACATACTCGCGGCCTCTCCTAATTACAACCGGTGTCACTTTCAGATACGCGGAAACAGACTCGCGACCCCTCCTAATTACAACCGGTGTCACTTTCAGATACGCGGAAATTGACTCGCGGCCCCTCCTAATTACAACCGGTGTCACTTTCAGATACGCGGAAACAGACTCGCGACCCCTCCTAATTACAACCGGTGTCACTTTCAGATACGCGGAAACAGACTCGCGGCCCCTCACGCCCGCACCGACGCTAGCCAGCGGCAAGTCCCGGGGCTCCCGACGTTGTCTCACGCCGGACCAGCCCTTCGCCAAGACTGCTATCGTGCTGGACCTTCGCAGGAGTCACAGCCAGGTATGTCTATCGACTGTGTAAAACCTGCGAAACAGAAGCGGCACACAACAAAATGTGGGGCCGAGAGCGGAGAATTCAGGAATGATACTACCTACCTACCTACCTTCTTAGTCATATCTATGCGTTTAATCAGGCAGTTCCGCTTCTGTGTTGGCCTGTGTCGCTTTTCGGACAACGGACAACACATTAGAACTGTGCAAGGTACATACCTACGCCTACCTGACTTTTAATGCAGTCGACTGAAGTACCAACATGAACTGTGCACATTTTCACTAGCGTAAAACAGCCATATATGGACCACCATAAGGATTTTGTTATATAAATTTTGAAGTGTAATCAGTCATATTTATTCTAAACTGTTCGATAATTATTTGGTTACAAAAATATACCTTGCTTAGCGTGTGCTGTTCATCGACTTGATTGACACAAAGAACGTTCTATGAGAAACGCTGATGGTCCGTATTACCGCCCTGATCCATATTATGGCTCTTTTACTCTAGTCATCTTAATATCGTGGACTTGGAAAAACTTACTCGCAAAATCTTTCTAGCCTTTTACTGTATAGATTGACCAGTTGAAAAACCCGCGGCCGGAAACGGAGCGAAATCCCTCGCGGAAGCAGATAGGGCATTATCCCTCACTGAAACAAAGAGGTTATAATCCCCCGCTGAAGCAAAGAGGGTTTAAATCCGCACTGTCGCTAAGTCAGATGGAGCAGATAGAGCAGATAGAGCAAACTCTCTTCCTGAGTTCTTTAAATAGTCAAGTAAAGCTTCATTACATGCCAACAACTATTGTCAGTAGTAAAGTAACTTAGATTCTTTGCATAAACCTGTTAGACTAGTTTCTGCCCGCGGCTTCTCCCGTGTTTTGTCCAAATAAAGACTAGCGTACCTATAAGTATGATTATGGCCGGTTTAGAATTACTTTATGCAAAACAACCCGATAATTTCAGTAGTATTGGTGTGAAGAACTAAAAACATAGGTACATCCATAATCTCATTTTAAATACTAGTTATAATTCTTATTGTTCTAGAATGAAACTAGGCACTTATCTATTGTACTATATGCCGACCCTAAGGACCGGAAGATGACTTATGTATTGTAATAAGTTTTTTGTTAGTTTAGTAAATTATTTTAATTCAAACTGGGCATTGCTATGTAGTAAATAGGTATGTAAGTTGATATGTGTAAATTAAAAGGTAATTTTCCGCAAACCCTCCCTCTTCTACACTGCTTCTTTTACTGTACAGGCTGACGCCTTGAAGAACCTACCACCAGGACAGACAAGGGATATTCCCTGGCTTGAAAAGATAGGGCTTAATCTCTTGATAAAGCAGATAGGTGACAATTCCTTACTGGAACAGATAGCTCACAATCCCTCGCTGGAGCCGAACGAGCGTAATCCGTTGACGGATCAGATGCATAGTCCCTTGATGGAGCAGATGCATAATCCCGCGATGGAGCACAAGCATAACCTCTCGATGGAGCACAAGCATAATCCGTCGCTGCGTTCCAATATGAGTCAAGTAAAGCTTCTCCTTAACTTGAAATTGATCAACTTACCTAAATTTTTGTAGTTTAGTATGTCGTGTTTTATTTCATAGAAATTAGTTAAAGAACGATCGTTTCGTGATGGTGCAAGATTATTTTTTTTTTTGTTTTTTTTTATAATTTTCGAGTAGGTACCTACTAACGGAAAAGTAATTTGCCGCAAATCGTAAACCGTTTTCCACTAATCCAAGATGAAAAGAAAACAACTTTGGGAATATGTTTTATAGCCCAAAATCACTTATTTTTCCAAATGCTCCAAAAATATCAGTGAGTCGAAGTTAGTTTTTTCATAAGTTAATTGAAAATGGTTTACTATTTGCGGCAAATTACTTTTCCGTTAGTTTTATTCCATGTTGAACGCAGAAAGAAATAAAACAAAAAAATTAATATCTCTTGCCAACACGAACCGATAGACCTTATTATAGAGTATCAGAATAATTCCGTTGTTTCATCAGGATTGGGTACGTTTTAATTATGCATAAGGTAGATACAACTCCTACTTTTAGTTTTCTCTCCATCTAAGGTCTAGCTAGATGTAACCAATAAGATCAGACCAGCATTATTCATTTAATATGTAACTTAGATTGTGTAATGGTAATGCTTTAGTTATAAGTAGGTCATTCCGAAAGCCAGCTGTTGCGAAAGACTGCTGGCATGCTGGATGCGGCAAGAAGACAGAAACCACCGATTATTATCTAAGTATTTCTTATTGCAACTGTCCTGTCACCCCCAGGAAACTCTCTACTACCACGGCCACACCACCTCCGACATGACAGCCCATAACACCAGCCTAACCAACGACCGTTCCACCTTACCTTCCCTCAACTTGTCGGAGGCCGCGCACGCTCGCCTGCTGAAGGGGCAGTGCCAGCTGCCTCCGCTGGCGTCGCCGCTAGTGCTCGCCAAGAGACAGGTCAAAGAGCCTGTCACTGTCCGGACTGCTAGGAAGGTGAGCTTCTGGATCATTCTAGGTATTTCCAGACCATCCTCGCCTGCTGAAGGGGCAGTGCCAGCTGCCGCTTCAGCACGCTGGCGTCGCCGCTGGTGCTCGCCAAAGGATAGGTCTAGGAGCCTGTAACTGTCTTGACAGGTAAGAAGGTGAGCTTCTGGAACATCCTAGATCTTTCCAGATCATTCTCGCCTGCTGAAGGGCAGTGCCAGCTGCCTCCACTGGCGTCGCCACTGGCGCTCGCCAAAGGACAGGTCTAGGAGCCTATAACTGTCTGGACTGGTAAGAAGGTGAGCTTCTGGAACATTCTAGATCTTCCCAGATCATTCTCGCCTGCTGAAGCGGCAGTGCCAGCTGCCTCCGCTGGTGCTCGCCAAAGGACAGGTCAAAGAGCCTGTCACTGTCCGGACTGCTAAGAAGGTGAGCTTCTTCTGTAACATTCTAGGTCTTTCCAGATCATTCTCGCCTGCTGAAGTCGCAGTGCCAGCTGCCTCCGCTGCCGCGCTGCACGTCAAATTTTCCGATTTGGTAGGTACGGCAGCGCCTCTAGCGTGCAAATCTCATACAAAATAAGACGTCACGATGGCGTCTCGATACTATAATCAAATCGAACTCAGGGCTTAGTACTTGTGTGAAAATTATACTTTAGAGTCCAGAGAATCTTTGTTATGATTATGACTGCCGATTAATGACTAACAGTAGGTACAAAACAAACTAAACGAATAAACTCCCCCGTCATGAATTATTCTATATACCTATTTACGATCACAAGCGTGACGCACATCATAGGTATACGCTCATTATTTATAGCCTTCCATGGGTGAGATATTGGTTTAATTCTAGTCTAACGTGCGTAAACATCGTAAAGTTAACCTACAACTGTAATTTTCCGCTCTCTCTAAAGCTTATTAGACCATATCAATTGCACCTTGATAACTAAAATCGATATGACGATCTAGATAAGTTATCACAACCCACAACTCCTAGTTTAACCTAAGCCTTAGTGTGGACAACACAAATTAACACAATGCTACCATTCCTAATATCTAAAACGAAACTCTTAGCAAGCAAAAAAGAGCCTAAAAAACAAATAAAAGACAGAACTTTCTATGTGACCGGTGATAATCTAGCCACAGTAAAACCAAGAAAAATAAAACGAAAACCGCTAAAACTCCCGCCAATAGTGCCACCGGCTCCTTGCGATTGCAACCTCCTTCATTTGACGAAGATCGTGATAAGCTACGCGCCAAAGAGGCGGAAGCGTGGAGGTTCGAATATAGTTCTGTCTATGACCGCCTGGGGTACCACTGGGCAGAGGAAACGTATGAAACTGCCCAGCGTGAAACTTGCAAGGAAGATCAAGGAGAAGCAGAAACCGCTGGTGTTTAATAGCGACGAGTTTTTTAGGAAGTTAGAGGTTTGTTCCCACATCTAACAATGGGTTCTCTTTGCAGCTGAATCAGCTAATTCGTGACCATCGTGGTCGTTCTCAAATGGTAAAAAGCATCCAATGATATTCATTCTTTAAAATCTCGCTATTTGAAGTCATCTGAGATTTCGAACTTTCGAACCTACAGTGATCGTGGTTACAATGTCAGTCTACGGCTAGATTGGTCTTTTATTTACAGGCCCAGCTAAAATCCCTGAACCTAGGCAAGCCTGTAAAGAGCAAGAATAAAAGTCCACCAACCTCGCAGAGATCGAAGACTGAGAAGGAAGACGGAAATGAGGCGATTGATGACGTCACTATTGATGAAGGAGGTGAGACAAAATACTCGGTCTTTTTGTTACTTGCACCAATATTGTTTTATTTTTGCGTTTCCGTCTCAAGGTAAACCAGCAAGGGCCCGAGGCTTCTCGCGTGTTTTTCCGGGATAAAAAGTAGCCCACTTATATTATTTTATTCCAGATCTAGAACCACATCAATACAAAAATTCAGCCCGATATGTTCAGTAGTTTCAGCGTGAAGAGGTAACAAACATCTAACTCAAACTCAACCTCAACAGCCTATATTGGTCCACTGCTGGACGCGGGCCTCCCCCTGATAAGCGCCTTGTTGGCTTTTATCTCATGGGGGTATTGCCCATAATCCCCACGCTGGGCATGCGGATTGGGGGTCGCAGTTCGGTGGTAGATTTGTTCTGCAGGGAGCGCTGCTGCCCGCCCCCGGTGTTACGACACCCGTGGGAAGAGTTGGGGTGGTGCAAATTCTAAGCCGGCACCACACAGCTAACTAAACATCCAATATACTTACTGCAGACTTTTGACGCATTTATTAATATTAGTGTGACCATCTTTCTGAATAGAATGTGCAAGGGCTGCTCCCTCGCGCGTTCGTGTAAGTAATTCATGGGAAGCCTCACAGGAGTCACAGGTGTGCGAGGTTTCACACGATTTCAAACAACGAATTTCAGAATACCATTGCTTCAGTTTCTTTTCGTTTCAAAAACTCATACTTACACTCACCTTCACCTCAAATCGCTTTTTAGAAGAGTCAGACTTGACTTCTAAGACTATTTTTGTTGACAACCCCCAACACTATAATACACAATAGGTACTTAGCTTGAAAGATTGTACATAACCCACCAAGTATTTCGAATAATATACCTATCAATACCTCCTATTGAACCAGGTGAGAACTCTGTGTCTGTTAAACCTAACATAGGCTTTAAGGCACTTCTAACCGAAATGTAATGTTGTTTTTAAATAATTCTATTCTATTCTATTCACTTGAACTATATTTTCTCCACAGAAGGAGACGGCGAAAGCAAGAGGCGAGGTAAGCGCCGTAAGAAGGGTCGCAACGGCAACGACCGACTGACCTCCGCTGGACTGGCGGCGCAGGCGCAGCAGGACCCTGAAACACAGGTGACCTAAGCCCTAGGCCTGTACTCCATCGAAGTTTCTGATTCGTTTTCGTGCAAACGCTAATCTTATGCAAGCGACTTATGAGTTGGGTTTGCACGACAGCGAAAACGAACCTTCGATTTTCCTTTTCCGAGTATGCAGCCTGAGTTCGGTTGGACGATAAGCATCGAAATGTCATAGTAAGTCTCATTTTGACGTAACAACGTCTTATAATTCGATAGAGCCGGCTGCACGCACGAAAAAACATGACGTCATGCGGCGTTACCTCGCTCTGAGTCGTTCCATGTAAGGCTTGAAGTGCAAGCGAGAGCGCTCGACATCCGTCCCTCTCCTACTTGAGTGAGCGATGCGTCTGCGTGGACAGCTGCTATACTATAGTACATTTACATGTTTTGATCGAGTATCAAATGCTACCATTCCATCAGTATTTTGTCACGTTCAACTATCGTCAGTAAACCGACTTTACAGACAACCAATTTTTTGTACGGGATTTGCGTAGTTGCTTGTCCGCACGATAGAGGCGACGATGTATCAAATCCCATAGAAAAATGAGACGTCACGATGACGTTTCGTTACTACCGTCAAACCAACTTGGGGCTCTGTTTACATCCTTATAAATAACGTAGTTTGGACTAGACTAAGGGTGTAGTCTCAGTAGTCCGGTTACGTTAAAGTCAAACGGACTACTGATACCTTTTTTGCAACTGTTATTTCGGAAATGTCAAAAGTGACAGCAAATGTCAAAAGTGACCGCAAATGAACTTGCCGCATCCAGTATCTGCCGTCACTTGATCAAAAGAAAATATTTCGATAAGTACAATATGGCAATTTATTATCAACACCGAAATAACAGTTGCAGAAAAAGGTATCAGTAGTCCGGTTGACTTTAACGTAACCGGACTACTGAGACTACACCAGATTAAGACCTTGGACTAAGTCCAAGACGCTAATTTTGACTGCTGCTCTGATTTTTTTCTGTCTCTTAAGCGCAACTAAATAGTAGATGAAGATAGGGTTCTCAACATCGCAAGATAGATGAATAAACGATTGTAATACGATACCATTAGTAAAAATTAAAGAACAAAATACTTAAAAATCCTAAATCGTAATTTCAGATAGCAGGAATCGGCACTGACTCGCAAAACCCGAGCTCGCGCGGCTCGATAGCGCCATCTGTTGACGACGACATCATACTACCCATTATCAAACCTATCCCCATGAAGAAGATGATGGAGTCCTTTCTCGATGATGATATACTGAAGTATTTGCACAGGGAAGTGGATGAGGCAGCTATTGAAACCGAATTTGATATCAAGGTGAGAATGAGAAGTTTTTTTAGTGACATCTGTTGGGTTAAAGTTGTAACTCAAATAGAGTTTGGGCCTTGAAATAATGCCCGCACTATCGCAATAAAATAATCATAAACCTGAAAATAAGTTACAAACATGTGAAATTGTTTTTAAATTCTTTATTGCACACACAAGTTATTTCATACAAAAAAGTTAACAAAAATACTGGACATGTACAAAGGCGACCCTTAACCCTAAAAGAGTTTTCTTACAGCAAATTGTTGATTGTTATTTTTCCTCGCGACCGTAGTGTGCTAACAAAAACCAAATTTCGTTGTTGTAATAACGGATGATCAAGATGCTGTGTTGGATGGAATGGTTGATTATGTATGATTGAATAAAATGGTGTAGTGAAATGGTGTAGTTTGCATAGAAAATAAAAAAAATGTGTATAACCCGGACGAATTAACATGATACCTGGTTCGAACAAAAATTTAACAAAAGTCCAATAGTAATAACAAATAACAGCAAGAGAATAACTCGAAAATTTTACATGTGCAAGGGTAATTGAAATGCTATCATCGCTACAGCCTCCGCACGGCGACGGCGCGGGGCGCCGCCGGCCGCGCCGCGCTGGACAGCGGAGCGGGGGAAGTATCGAATTCCAAGCCATGTTAATTCGCCTGAGATAAGATATATAGGTATAGCTGATGAAGAAGCCATTCGGAACTAGTTTTATTAAAGAGACAGAAATCGTTTCAGCGATTTGCGGAAAATTCGACTATAAGTAAAATAAATAATAAATATAATCCTTTTATTTCGGACAACATTGATCCATATGGGGTTAGTAACACAATAAAATACAGTATATACTATAACAATTCGACGAAAACAATTTGCTTTAGTCGAATTGTTAGTAGTCGAAATGTTTTTAATCGAATTGTTTTTTAGTCGAACTGCTTTAGTCGAATTGTATGAATTGTTTTAGTCGAATTTTCCGTAGACGCTATTGAGCAGCAGTTGCAACTATTTTTGTGCCAGTCTTACCACCGAATGCTCAATTTGGTTAGTTTTCTTTGAAAACTGTCAAAAAATCGTAACATGATTTTTGAATCTCTTAAATGTCAGTTACGTTTGAGTATTCAGCCGTTAGTTAAGTGATATTTCACTCGTTTCAGAGGCGGTACGTCTATGAAGAGGCCCTACGCACAAAACCTGAAAGACCATACGGCACTGAAATGCAAACGCTGCTGAAAGAAATGAAGGTAAACTGATTGCTCAACAGCATACAGCATAATGGATGAAGGCCTCCCTTTACCAAAAACTCGCTAGCGTAGCGACCCTACGTATGCAATATAGTAATATTTTCAGGATGATGTTGGGGCTGTTTCGCTTCTGCAGTGCATCGGGGATGTTTGCAGAGCATCAAACGGATGGCTTCGAAGCCATCATCCGCAAAAAAACTGCATCCCTGATCCGCAGAGTGCGGGACAGCCACAACAGCATCCTGAAAACCATAGCGGATAGGTTCTCATCGCCGCTGTGGGCAAGCCTGGTTCGCAGAGTGATCCGGGCAAACGTCTCTTTACTATGATGATCACTCTGGGAACGGGGCATGCTTATGTAATTAGGTATTCTGTATTTTAAGGTTGTACTAACGCTCTTTCCATTTTTATTTTTTATTCTTTTGTGTTTACTTACCCCATATGGATCCATGGATATCCGAAATAAAGAGATTTTATTTATTTATTTATCCCATAGCTGTAAGTTTCTATGTTAGGATTTTGGTCTCTTCAATGAAAAGAAACCGTTACTGGGTAAACGTTAGGGAGCGCGTTCACAGGCCGGCATCGGACAATCCGCACTGGCACCATCAATGGTTTGCCATACAAGATCCGCACCGCACGGAGCGGACTGTCGGCAATGCCGGCGAGGATTCTTGAAGGCAACTTTTCCGTTTAGTGCGAATGACATCATTCGGATTGCCGATCAGTGAACGCACTTGTCAGTGGATTGTCCGATGCCGGCCTGTGTACGCGCACACTAACATTTCAACTGCTGTCCACACCGTGATCGCGGCTCTGTTTGTAACAAGCCTATAAGTTCGGCCATACACCTCAAAAATGTTGAATTCATGCAGAAATCTCTTAAGTGTGGATCTCTCTTACTTGACAGATCTTTTTACTGCGAAAAATACCGTAGTTTGACTGTAACCTTGCTTGTGTTGGAAGAACACCAACGTTTCAACACAAAAAAGGTTCGTAGTTAACCCGCTTTCATTCATATTGAGTTTGACAGATCTTGTTTGCGTATTTATTTGATTTTTAACCAGATTGATTTTTGACCGTTTCTAACCAGACGCCCACCATGAGCCTAGGCGACTGGCTGCACATTCCGCGAGTATTCTCCCGACAGAACGCGCAGTTCTCTTTACCTCTCGACTCTAATGCACTGGAGAGTGAGTATTAAACTGTTGTTTAATCTTCATTACCTTTAAAAACTAACTACTTATGACCATATTAAATCTAGAGCCACTCAAAAAATCTTCAGCCCCATTTCAATAAGTAAAGTAAAAATCGTTTATTGGAATAGAAACATGGAACAGAAATAGTTTTGAGAAACGATTTCATACGCAGAAGTTTAGCACTGTGTCGCAGAATGACAACGCCCTCCTCACAAACCAGAACCATTGTCTAGAGCAGAGGTTCCCAATTTTATTTGGCTATGGAACCTTAATTGATCATAATTTTTTTGGCGGAACCCTAGCTGGCTGTTTTGATAACTTAAGGCGGTACCCTACCTCGTTATTGTGTGAAGAGGATAGGCATAGGATTTCGCGTTCACAGGAGCGGGACAGAGCAAAGCGGCGTAAGCCCAAAAATCAAGTTTTTAGTAGTTATTTGCTCCCCACAAACATTAGAATAGTTAATTGAAAAAAGGCAACATATAAAATGTTCTTTATACTTAGTTCAATTACTATGCTTAATCTCAAGATCGTATCATCTGTATTTATTGAGAAATTAGGGTTTTAGTAAAAAATTTGAGGTAACTTTGCGATTTTTTCTATCGAGAAAATTTTATGGCATCGTGTTTTCGAAACAAATGATCGATAGAATAAGTCCTGAACTTTACCATATATAAATTTCAAAGTTAAATATTCAGTAGTTTGGAAGATATGGAGGTCCGACGGAGTTGAAAATAAGCAATTTGAGGTACTATACCCCCTTAAGTGTATACCTACCTTGTAGTTTGGATATATTCACGTCAGACTCAGAAGAAAGAACAAATTATAGATGAAACATAATTATTATAAGTATTGCAAAACATTTAATGTAACAAAGAAATACAATGTAGGTAGGTAATTGATTACCTAATGCGAAAAATGAAATTTTTTCACACATTTTCTTATGATAGCATTAAAACCAGGCTTTATGTCTGACAATTGAACGCCAAGATCTGGAGCTGCATCCAGTCTGTTTCTGTATTTGTTTTTGGTGTGAGCGTACGCTGAAAAACTCGCATCGGTAAGTCGTCACAAACGGAAGTAGAACCAGGATAGCTTTCTTAACGATTGCGGGGTATTCATCTTTAAGTACAATCCAAAATTCATTCAAATTAGAATCTTCTGCCTGGAATTTTCGTTTTAGAAGGGATGAAAACTTAATGTCAATCAAATTCTCATACTCTGCCACAGTTAGCACCGACGGTTTCGTATGATTTTCGAATGGATTCTGTATCCAGTCGATGTCCTCTTTCAGGGATTTTATCAGGTCAATCAAATGTTTTATTACTCATAATACACATGTGTATGTTTTTTTACACATCTGAGGTTACTTGTAACTCATTTTCTTCCAGAAAGCTATTTATAAGAGAAAAACATTCGTACTTTTTTTGTTCAACACATTCCGTCCAGAAGCTAAGTTTGTTTTTAAGTGAAGATATTTTGTCCTTTACTGTAAACGTAGTTACAGTTCTTCCCTGTAGGCTGTAAGGACTTGCAGATTACGTTGAGTTTATCGTATATATCGGCCAAGTAAGCCAATTTCATTAACCATTGGCGTGGTTATGAGTATTTTCTACGAACGTTTTATTTAAATCTCGGACAGACCGCGGAACCCCTGTGACTCTTCCACGGAACCCCAGGGTTCCGCGGACCACCTTTTAGGAATCGCTGGTCTAGAGTTCCAGAACCAAGACTTACAAAGAAGAAATAAATAAAATAATGCTGGACAATTCAAGCATTATCTAGCCCCGAGCTTGTGTTATGGGTACTAGATAACTGATTTGATATACTTAATACAATACACTACATACATAAATATTTCTTATTATACATAAAAAACATCCAGAACGCCCTGGACAAATGTCTGCAGATCGTACAAACATTTGTCCCGAGGCGGGAATCGAACCCGCTACCTCCTGCGTCGCAGGCAGACCTTCGCCCGCTGCGCCACAGAGGTCGTCAAAGAAGAACTACTATTGATAATAATATTGCCAATGTTTGCTTTTTAGTACTCAAACGCTAACTAGATGGCGTGTCTAACTTACTAGAACTTACTATTATATCCCTGAACCAAGAGGAGGTTCTATAATTTGGCTGTACTATAAGTTTTTCGTCGATTTCACCGTCAACTGTGGGTCAATTTTGATATTTTTTTGGTTTTGTATAGATCCTGGGTGGTCCTATATAAATGTAGATCCCGAGGAATTATTATAAGACCCGCTACACTTAAAAATAGTATAAATTGGTAGGAATACAAAGTTGCCAACTAGACGGATCGGCGCGCCGCGGCGTGTGTAACAATATCCCTGAACCGAGATGTATGTATATCCAAAGTTTTCTTTTTAGTCCTGAATCGCAAACTAGATGTCGTGCCTAATTAAAGGTTTTAACCAAACATGAACCTATATCTAACCTGGACTGTGCACGTGTTTCATGAAAACGAGCTGAGTGAGAGACCCCAAAGTAGTAGTTCATCTCTTTCTAGTACGATGTCCATATATCTGTACATACATACATATTTACATCATACCACAGTAGATAAATATATAATTACTAGCGCAGTTCACTGAGTGACCGCCGCGGGTGAGTGTGACGTCACTGGCTCGGTCGCCGCCCGTATACCGTAGGCAGATATCCGTTTTTAATGATTTACTCCGAAACTTATAAGTTTAAGGAAAAAAAAATCACAACCAAATAGACTCGGTTTTGAGAGACCGAAGAACCGTTTCTCAAACATAAGGCCTGCTGATCTTGAATTTTCCTTCCAGCGTTGTCCCCGATGAACTACGCAGCGCGTTTCGTGAATCTGAAGCGGTCGAAACAGTTGCTCTATCTCACAGTGCTGAGGAAATTTCGAGACACAGGGTACAGGATGCCGATTAAAGTAAGGTCTTGCCGCCACCGGTCGGTACCAACTAAACTGAAATCGGTATAGAGCGAGCTTACTCTGAAACGGATACCGTTTTCAAATTAGATATGTATCTTTTGTTTGACAGCCGACTTCATCGAATGTGTTGGATATAATATTGATGGCCTTTATACACTAAGAAAATTATACTAGTACCTATTTATAATTGAAACAATTGAGCTAACTGCAGACTGTTGCAAACAGTCTACAAGTAGCTCAACTGATCCATATCAATACCAGTCGGAAGCGTCCCCAAGACGCTGGCTGCATTGCCACGCTGTATGTCAATGCGCTGTGCCAGATACTCACCAGCTCTCGGGTAATATAATAGTTATACTGGTTGGATATATGTAAAGTTATAGGCGGAGGCCTGCGAGGTGTTGTGGTGAGGAGGTGAGGTGAGGATATAAGTCAGTGCCGGCAGTCGTTCCAATGATATATACTAGCTACTGCCCACGGCTTCGCCCGCTCTTTTTCGGGATAAATTGCCTATGTCCGTCCCCGGGATACCATCTACCTTCCTGCCGAATTTCATTGAGATCTGTTCAGTTCTTGGACGTGAAAAGATAACAGATAGACAGGCAGAATAACCACTAACTAGCTTAGAGCTACGTCTATACAAAATTTCAGCCCGATCGGTTTAGTCGTTTTGGCGTGAAGGGGAAACAAACATCCATCCATCTATACATCTAAACATCCAAACTTTCGCATTTATATTATTTTATTAGTGTGATTGGTATGGATTGATGCCGGCTTAGAATTTGTACCATTCCAACTCTTCCCGCGGGTGTCGTAAGATGATGATAAGGGATTAAAGTCATTTACAACTGGATATTTACCATGATTTGAGTTTTAATTTCAGGAAAAAATATCCCGTTGTAAATGACTTTGGTGTTAATAACCATGATGGATTTCAAAGTTATATGATGATATGATAAGGGATGTCCACCGGGGGCGGCGGGCAGCAGCGCCCCTGCAGAACAATTCTACCACCAAACTGCGATCCCCAACCCGCATGCCCAGCTTGGGAATAGTGGGCATTACGCCCCTATGGGATAAAAGCCAATGAGGCGCTTATCAGGGGGAGGCCTGCGTCCAGCAGTGGTCGAATAGGTATACGCTGTTCAGGTGAGGTGAGGTATGGGTAGTAACAATACATCCAAGTAAAATCGTTGCGAGGTTTTCGATTATTTGCAGAATAAGCCACACTTAGGTACTCCTCTACACTTTAGGTTTAGTGAAAACCGTTCTTGAACGGCTCTAGTTCGCGATTTCATTTTGATCTGTTTCATCTCCTAGAACATAGAAGAAGGTTTAATGCTCATGATGGGTGGAATCCTGAGCTCGGAGAAGGCGGCCCATTTCGGAAGCATCATGGAATTTGGCAGCTATGTCGAAGAGAGCTGCATCCCAGATGAGATCAAACTGACTGTGCTTGGGTGGAAGCGAAGTATGGACGAAGCGGGTGACGCTAATGAGGTAATTTGAACCGTATGTCTTTTGGCTTAAGGCGAACCTACGGGTTTGGTTGTCAAACTAAGCTTCGATCTCAGTGCTTACCGGATCCTCGTGGTAAAAAACTCGAATTACATAACATTCTAGGTACATATTTTGTAATGCTACAAATTGTAATGCTACAAATAAAGACTTCTTATTCTTATTTTCTTTGGTTCCAAATACGATTGTGAAAAAAAAACAAGAAATTCGCCTGCCCCGAAATGCGTCAAAAATCGCTGACCGCAACCTGCAATTCTATTAGGTACTGTACCTACTGTTAAGGCGAATAGTAGGGGTGATAGTGGCGCCACTACATATTTAATTTAATCATTAAGTTATACAAAGGAATTATCAAAAAATCGGACCGCTGGTAGACGATACCTATCACAAGCTTTTATTTAATGTATCTGTAATAGTTTTGTTTTGTGTTATTCAATCAAAAAGCTTGTTTGGAGAGCTTGGTGGCCACCAATAGAAACTAAACTCTTGAAACAAGTACTGTAAGTGCCTAAATAATACAGTAAGTACAAAACTATTAAAGATACATTTAAAAAAAGCTTATGATAGATATCGTCTACGCGCGGTCCGATTTTGTGATAATTCCTTTGTATAACGTAATTATAAAATTAAATATGTAGTGGCGCCACTATCACCCCTACTATTCGCCTATAGGTGAAATTTCGGCATCTATGTCATAATTGTGTCCATTTAGCATTGTTTTATCAATTTCTGCCCCGTTCTTTCCCGGGGCTAAGACGCTCTAGCACAATTTTGTAGGACAAAAAAAAAGGTTAAGTGCGAGTCGGACACGCGCACTGAGGCAGAGGGTTCCGTCGTATATAATTAAAAGACTTTGCTTCTTGTCAATTATTTATCATGCACGATTGTAAGTCAACGAGAAGTACTTACCCTTTAAGTTTTGTGTGCTGTAATTTCCTTGGGAGTGTCAAAATAAGCGGGCATAAAATCAAATAATATCGCAAAAATTTTCGACTTCCACGGGACTTGAACCCGCGTCCTCCCCTCAGTACGGGGATGTGATAACCAACAACACCACGAAGTCAAGTGACGTGGGAGTCGAAAATCTCTGCGACTTCCTACGGTCTCTAGCGCCGTTAGCTCCACCTACAGGGGAAACATTGAAGCTTATCCAATCCTGTTCAAAGACTAAAGTTACATTTAGTTCGTTTGACGAGAGGTGTCGCGTAGCTTAATTCTAAGGACGCCGGTTCAAGTCCCGTCGAAGTCGAAAATTTTTGCGATATTATTTGATTTCTTAGAAATTACCCTTAGTGTGGGGTTACGCACTATAATAACAAAAAACCTTATCATTCACTCCTTTCTATCATTTCAGGCAACAGAGCCAACGCTGAAGTTCCGCACTTGGTGCGGCCTCTGCGCCATCTGCGAGAGAATGTTCGGACGGTTCCCGCCGAGGAGTCAGGATCCACCTGATGGGGTGAGTACCATCATCATCTTCACCATAGAGCAGATACAGAATACTCTGTATTTGCTCTATGATCTTCACGACCCCTGTGGCGCAGAGGGCGAAGGTCCGCCTGCGATGCAGGAGTTTGCGGGTTCGATTCCCGCCTCGGGACAAATGTTTGAACGATCTGCAGATATTTGTGCCGGGTGTTCTGGGTGTTTTCTATTTATGATTTAAAAATTTTTAAATGTTTTGTGTGAGTAGTTAGTTACATGAGTTATCTAGTATCTACACATAATGTAATGATAATGACATAACACAAGCTCTGCTTACTTTGGGGCTAGATGATGCTGTGTGGATCGCGGGATCGCACGCGTTTTTAATAAATTAGTTAAAAGTCGGGTTCATAGGACATAGTATAAAAAATTTGTGGCAAACTACTTTTCCGCTAGTAGTTTTTAACCCACTTCAAAAAAGGAGGACTTACTTCTACTATACTATACTTACTATGTTCGGCAGTATGTATTTTTTATGTATGTTCGTGGATTAGGTACTCTGTCAATTTGTAAACCGATTGTTATGATTCTTTTGAATATAGAGTAGAGTGTAATCCTTAGGCGTTGTCCTAATTGGCGAAGATCGCACGATGACACGATGCGTTTTCGTCGTGCGATGAGTTCAAACATACAGATTTCATCAGAGTGTCCTATTTGAACCTCGCAAGTAATCGTGCGAACACATGAAATGTATTATGAAACTTTGATCGTGCGATGAAAAACGCATCGCGCCATCGTACGATCGCTCCCAATTAGGACGCCGCCTTAGATTAGATGGTCCCGTGAAATTTTTATTACCGAGGGATTTGTCCCGCAAACCTTAAAAATAGTGTAAATTGTCAGTTTTTAATTTTTTCAAAGCAATAATATTGTAGTTATTTCTTGTAGAGCGCAGAAAATATTAAAGCCAGAGAATGTTTGAGTTTCACGTGAATTCGTGTTATTACTAATAAAATAATATAATCTTTGCTTCGGAAATCTGATATCTGAAGGAATTTCCACATTCCAAATTTTTAAAATTATATTTCTATATTTTTGCAGATTGAACTGAGTGACTTCTCAATGGTGGAAAATAGACTGGCAGTTTTAAAAGTACACAAGGGACTAGTAGAAGTGCTAAATACTATAAGAGAACGGTGAATTTAAATTTTGTACCTACGCGCTACGCCTTTTCCTCAGAGCTCATAAGTACGTACGTAAATACGTATTTATATAGCGTATCTACCTACGTGTGCGAGTGATGTGTGTGCATTTATTTTAAATAAACCTTTATATTAATACACAATAATTTTACCATGGAGGTTTTTTATTTCTTCCTCCTAGTTTCCAAGGATTAATATTTTTATGGGTGAAAAATGTGTTGAAAATATTGAGTTAGGTTAAGATAGGTTAAAAAAAATAGTGATACCTATTATTTCTATTATTCGCGCCGCCCCGGCGCGGCGGCCGGCGGCGGCGGCTTAGGTGTGTGTGTGTGTGTGTGTAGACAGCATTCACTGCCCACCTCGACGCGACGGTGCGACACGGGGACGGATACTAACATCTGCCTCTTGGGCCATGAATAGAATAGAATATACTTCATTGCACAAAAGTTGTACATAGGCGACCATAATGCTAAATAGCATTCTCTACCTGCTAACCTTTAGGTAGTGTGAACAACAATTTGGTAGGTAGTGCTAGAAACTAGAGCAAAGAAAAATACAATTAAGTAATAAATCGTAACATTAATATTATGAATGTGTTAGTAGGTATATTGCTCAATTAAAGCTTGCATGAAGTTCTCTTGTGATACTATGTTAAGTAGGTACTATGTAAGCTTTAAATGGTTCAATAACCAATGTGTATTTTACTTTATTAATTAATTCCCTTTATTTAACCTCCCGCCGCCCATTGTCATTTAAGAATGACAATACGCGAAACTATACTAAAACTCATGTACGGTGAAACCGCACCATTCCCTCGCGTCAGCATTTTTACCTTATTGTAACAATATCAACGCGCGCGCTCTCATCAGTACATGTTAGCCTCTCATACCGGGCGCGTGTCTCATATCATTATCATCATTAGCTCGTAGAGTGTTTTGGAATAAAATCCATTTATCAACCTATCAACATCTTATCATTTTAAAGGTGTAAGACCTTACATCTTTATGGTCCTTCGAGCCTAGAAGGGCACTTTATGGTCCTTCGAGCCGCCGAAGGCGGGACCAGTCGCGTGTGCATTTGTGATACTAGTGTGTTATACCTAATTATTGGATTGTACCCCTGCGACTTGGACCGCTGCCTAAGGTAACCAGCCAGCCTTCGGTGAGTTATCAAAGCTTATCACTATCAATCATCATCATGGCGAGGACGATGGAAGAAGTCATCCAGACCCAGTATCAACTGATGGGGGCGATGGACACGCTCCTCACCAATTTTAAAAAAGATGGTCCAGATAGGAAAACGGTTCAGAATGTCAAGAAACGTCTGAGTACACTCGAAACCTATTGGACGGACTTTCAGAATAATCACATCAATCTCAGCGGATCAGAGAATAAATCTCATGAGTATTTCTCCTCAAACGCATATCATAGATCACAAACTTTCTACGAAGAAGCACGAGCATATATCGCCAAGTATTTGCCTGATGTTTCGGAAGAAAAATCTCTTCTGCGTCCACCGACTCCCTTAGGTACAGCAGGGAAGTCCGTGCCTTCGACTCCGGGCAACACTACTCCGCAGCCAGGGTACGTACCTTCACCTACACCTTACCAAGACCGGGGGACTAGCAGTAAGACAGACGAAATGCTGCGCAAACAAACAACTAATTTTAAGGCATTTTCTCGTACCATAGGCAATGTTAATATCGAAACCATGTCGGATAAATGGGAATTTGAGGATGCTTTAAGAGCAATCGAAACACGTTGGTCAGCGATTGACTCTCTTCATTGGGACCTTGACCTTGAGTTGAGTGGCATAAATGAAGAGTACGAAGCGGCCTTCAGTAGGTACGAACAGGAGTATCTTAATATCAAGAGAGAGATCAATATCAAGATGAGTTCCATGGTGCATCGCGACAAGTCTACACCAGTCATCGACCTACCTACCTTCGGAGGTAGCTATTATCAGTGGGTGAGTTTTAAAGATCTCTTCACAGAGAGCATTCATAAAAACCCAGCTTTATCAAACGCGCAGAAAATGCAGTTCCTAAAAAGTAAGGTTAAAGGAGAAGCCGAGAAGCTCATCCAGCATCTGCATATCACATCAGAAAATTATCAGGTGTGTTGGGATCTTTTGAACAATAGGTATAATCATAAGAAGATGATTTTTACTTCACATATCAATCTTATCATGAACCTGCCGGTGATGCCGCAGCAGACCGCCGCGCAGCTGAAGAAAATCCACGACACCACCAACGAATGCTTAAACGCTATCAAGAACCTAGGCGTTGATGTATCAACCTGGGACCCCTTTCTCGTGCATATCTTATCACAGAAACTAGACCCTGACACATACAAGGATTACGTCTTGGCTGTGAAGAACCCGAGGGAGCTACCCATCCTCCACGAATTTTTGACCTATCTTGAGACTAAGTTTACGTCATTGGAGACATCAAAACGCAAGGTAGATAACACTAAATCAGCCCAACAACAGGGGAAAGATTCATCATCATCATCTAACAAGAATCATAAAAATGAACAAAAATCAAACCCAAGAGCGTATCATACGAACACAAATTCCACGAAATGTCCTTTATGCAAACAGAATCATGCTTTATTCCAATGCAATAAATTTCTAGAATTGTCGGCCGAGGCAAAGCGCAATACGATAGCGAAACTCGAGCTTTGCAAGAATTGTCTTTACTCACACCATGGGAAAGCATGCATTTCGGAGAAGCGTTGCCGCGAATGCAATGATAATCATAATACAATTCTGCATAATGTTTATTGTAATAATAAATCAAATTCAAAACCACAGGTGTCAACTTCTAAGAACGGTAACGCGACTCAGGCTCAAAGCGGTGCGCGTCAAAGCGCTCCGACACAAACAGAGGCAGCGTCAAATAATCATGTGTCATCGTCATCAGATAATGATAACAAAGAGGTTTTATTAGCGACGGCAAAAATCTATGTACAAAAAGCTGATGGGACTTTTGTTACGATGCGTTGCCTTATAGATCAAGGATCTCAAACATCGATTATCTCTGAAAACGCGGCTCAACTTCTAGGGCTGCCGCGTTATCCTTGCAGGGGGGTAATAACCGGTGTGGGGTCCAAAATGAACAACTGCAAGGGTATCATGTTTATCACATGTGGATCTATCCACAGCGATTACGAGCTTCAAACGGAAGTTTATATCATGAAATCACTTATCAATAATTTGCCAAATCAATCATTTCCGAAGCCTAACTGGACCTACCTGAATAACATACCTCTCGCGGACGACACTTATCATATCAGCAGCCCAATTGACATACTTTTTGGAGCTGAAGTTTACGCGGAGATTATACAGGGTGGTATTATCAAGATGGAAAATTGCCCAATCGCGCAGGAGACTCGATTTGGGTGGATTTTAAGCGGAAACGTACACAAGAGCTATCAGTGTAACGTTATTATCAACGATACCGAGGATTTACAGAGATTTTGGACAATCGAAAGTATCCCGGAAGAGCATAACATATCAGAAGAAGATCAAAAGTGTTTGGAATATTACGACCAAACTACAGAACGGAAGGAAGATGGGCGTTTTGTAGTGCGCCTACCCTTTAAATCCGATTTATCAGAGAAGTTGGGAGAATCAAAACCTGCTGCTGTCGCGCAATTTCGGCAACTTAAAAAACGCTTTGTTAAACAGCCAAAAATTGCCCAAGAGTACACATCATTTATCAACAAATATATCAATTTGGGTCATATGCGTCAGTGTAATGAGATTGCATCAAAGGGATGTTACCTACCTCATCACCCCATACTACGCACCGACTCTACAACAACAGCTCTTCGAGTGGTCTTTAACGCCTCTGCGAAGACATCTACTGGTAACAGTCTGAACGATTTGACATGCCGTGGGCCCAACCTGCAACAAGATCTATTCGAATTGATTTTGAAGTGGCGCCAGTACGAGTTTGTTATAATTGCAGACATCGAAAAGATGTTTCGACAGATTATGGTACATGAAGACGATCAATCATATCAGAAAATCATCTGGATGGATGAAAATGATCAAAGACGGTGGCGCGAGTATGTACTTTTGACGGTTACTTACGGAAATGCCGCCGCGCCTTTTTTGGCTATGAAGACCTTAAAGCATTTAGCCAAAATTGAAGGGAAGAAATATCAGTCCAGTAGAGCCGCCAAGGCGCTGGAAGAAGACTTCTATATGGACGATCTCCTTAGCGGAGAACAAACCATCGAAGCCACTAAACAACTACAAACTGACTTGATTCAGTTACTGAAGTCAGAGGGGTTCAATTTGCGAAAATGGGGCTCCAATCAACCTGAAATTATCAATCATTTACAGCAAAATCAAGATGACGAACAAAAGTCATATCAGTTCAGATCAACAGAAAGTACTACGAAGACTTTGGGATTGACATGGCATCCACAAGATGATCACTTCACATTCCAGCTTAAGGTCGACGTCAACGAGAGCACCTCCAAACTGACGAAAAGGGTTTTACTCTCTAATATATCAAAAATCTTTGACCCGCTAGGATGGCTTTCACCTATCACTACAAAACTGAAACTACTCTTTCAGCAAGTATGGACATCTAACACAGGGTGGGATGAAGAAACATCTGAAGAAATCAAGAATGAGTGGGAGAAAATCAGGAAAGACCTTATCAATATAAATAGAGTGAAGGTACCTAGATGGTTGAAGACAAGCAAAGACAAAGAAATTGAGATGTACGGATTTTGCGATGCATCCCAAAAAGCAATTTCCTGTGTGATCTACTGTAAAATCAAAAATCAGAATGAAGTAAGGTTGGTCACAGGAAAAGCCAAAATTGTAGCAGGGAATAAAAACTTATCCCTGCCTAGACTGGAACTGGCCGGGTCACAGCTTCTATCAAAACTTATCACTAAAGCATTAAAATGTCTGCCGGATTATAAAGTAAAGGTTTATTGCTGGACAGATTCGATGGCTGTACTTGGATGGCTCAATGGGGACGCTAGTAAGTGGAAACCCTACGTCGCTAACAGAGTGAGACAGGTAGTAAAGGTTGTGCCAGCTGATAGCTGGCGCTATGTAAAATCATCTGACAACCCCGCGAACTGTGCCAGTAGAGGAATATCAGCAGAAAAAATGACTGAACTATCATTGTGGTGGAATGGTCCGGTATGGCTTTCTTCGTTTGACGCAAAAAGTGAAATTTTGAAACCAACTTACACTACAAACGAAGAGATAAAAATACAAACAAACGTAACAACACAAAACAAACAAACTAGCGATATCATTCAAGACTTATTGTGCAAGTCAAGCAGTTTTACGCGAGTTGTGCGCGTCATGGCGTGGATACTACGAGTGGCTCGTCACAGTGACGTCACCTCAGCGTGCTTATCACTATCAGAGTTGAAAAAAGCTCATAACAAAATTATCAAAAACATTCAAAAAACAGAATTTTCAGATGAAATGGCTGACTTACGAGCAAACAAACCTATATCAAAAAAGAGTCGGTTACTGAATCTCTCGCCTTTCGTAGATCAAGACGGCTTGTTAAGGGTTGGAGGGAGGCTTCGGAACGCAAACATTAGCTACCACAGAAAACACCCTCTGATATTACCAAACAATGGCCGAATAACATCACTATTGATCGATCAAGCACATCAGCAAACATTTCACGGAGGGTCGCGCCTGACGTCATCACACCTCAGACAGAGGTACTGGATTTTAGGAGGAAATCGTACTGTAAAAAAGACACTACGTGCCTGCGTCAAATGCAGACGAAATGATCCCTACAAACAATACCAAATCATGGCCGACCTACCTGCATCAAGGACAAATCCCTCCCGTCCTTATTATCATGTTGGAGTCGATTTTACAGGATACGTCGATGTTAAATACAACAAAGGAAGAGGAGCGAAAACTACCAAGGGGTATGTAGCGGTCTTTGTCTGTATGGTGACGAAGGCCATCCATTTGGAGTTGGTATCAGACCTCACAGCTTCGGCTTTTTTGGCCGCGCTGCGCAGAATGACTGCTAGACGGGGAGCGCCCGGGCACATCTATAGTGACAACGGGACAAACTTTGTCGGCGCCAATAATATTCTACAAAAAGAGTATATCAATATCAAACAAACCTTATCAGACGAAACATTTATCAATGAATTATCAAGCATGCAGATTCAGTGGCATTTCAACGCACCATCTTACCCTAGCGCAGGAGGTTTGTGGGAGAGCTCTGTCAAAAGCCTCAAGTATCATATGAAGAGAGTGATTGGAGAACAAAAACTCACCTTTGAAGAGTTTTCAACCATCTTATCCCAGCTAGAGGCGTGTTTGAATAGCAGGCCGCTCTGCGCATTATCAGAAGACCCCGATGAACTGGACTGCCTCACACCGGCACATTTTCTATCGAGTGGGCCAACCCTAACCATCATAGAAACAGAGAAAGATCTACGCACGAGATGGCAACTCACGCAGAAGATTTTCGATGACGTGTGGAAAAGATGGCGCTCGGAGTATTTGAGTCAGCTTTCTATCAGAAGCAAATGGAAACAACAACAGCCAAATATCAAAATCAACGACATTGTTATCATCAATGACGCCAACCTTCCCGCCGGCAAATGGGCGTTAGGTAGGGTTGTAGAGCTACACCCCGGAAAGGACAAGTGTGTTCGCGTCGTATCACTTAAAACAAAAAACGGCATTATCAAACGGCCGATCATCAAATTATCAACAATCGTTCACGCACCGGAAGAAGACACGAAATCGGAAAAACCCGCCAAAATCAAGACGCCTAAATCACGATCAACTATGGCGTCAATCCTTCTATCAATTTTTGTGGTCTTGAATCTACTTACAACAGCATTCGGGTCGCACAATATCACAGCATTGAACAGCACGCAAGGGTTATATTTCGACAAGATGTCAAATATCCAGGTAATCAGGGACGATTGGAAAATCATTGTCTATTACGACATGCACCCCTATTGGGAAGGTTTCGCAGCAATGGATAAGTTCTTCAACAACCTTGTTAATACATGCGATAACACAAAGGGCAATGCACCATCACATTGTAAGATTGTCCTAACACAATTACAACACGGCTTTTCGGAACTACGCTACTACGATCAGAAGTTACTGAATCAGCAGTTCTCGGCACGCGACCTTCATCGAAAGAAGCGAGGCCTTATCAACGGCGTCGGGTACATCGCTCACCAGCTGTTCGGAGTACTTGACGACGAGTTCGCACAACAATATCAAAAGGACATCGATATCATACACACCAATAACAATCATTTAGCGATGTTATGGAAAAATCAAACATCTGTGATCGAATCGGAGTACAATCTTATCAAAAGAATGGAACAATCTATCAACAAACAGCACACTCTGATCGACATGCACTTTCAAAGATTAGAAAGCTCAGCTAATCAAATAACATCGGAAGTACAACAGCTCGAACTTAAAAACGAGTTTATCTTATCAGCTATCATTGCAAACAATATGTTGTCTAAACTAAGCAACATTCAAGAATCATTATTAGATATCATTACTAACGTAAACAACGGTAAATTTAGCATACATCTACTTACGCCGGAACAACTTCAACAGCAACTAAATATCATTTCCGGTCAACTACAACAAGATCTGTGTCTACCTATAAGTAACATACAAACAGACTTGTGGAGCATATATCATCTTCTGCGAATCAAAGCACGAATGACGAAATCATACTGTAGTATACACAAAGTATATACATTATAAGTAGATGCCTGAAGTATGAAGGCAATCTGTTGTTTCGGAGTGGCGTGAACGAAAGTCATGGCAGGCGGGACGGGGCACTTCCTTGGTGTCCGTGGCCGGTGATAAACGTTGCACGACACCAGCGAACCAATATTTAAATTACGTGTTATTGTGTTGTTATTTCCCTCATCAAACGGGACAATAGTGTACACTACATTTTGGCGACGAGACAAACGGTGAGTTTTAGAATTTAATTAAAAAAAAAAACAAACAAAGAAACGTAGGTAAATTCTGATTTAGCCACCTGTCTGGTTCAATGACAAAAATCGGTACTGATATCTACAAAGGTATTTGACAAGTACCTACTTTTATTTTCTCAGGAATTTATAACCATTACCAGCTTAATGGTATAAAGAGAGATGCCATAAAACAAGGAAGGACTAAGGGGCCCTGGCCTAATATTCGTGTCTCAGAATTTAAAATGTAAACATTGATCAAAAGGCATGCCATTGTTTAGGCCAAGCTTAAGCCAAGTACTTTACGTTAGGTACTTTGCTACTAGCGGGGCAGGGTGGCGGCGGCGCTCTTCATCGCCGTTGTTTATTGAATTATTGTTCTTTCAAGGGCGACGCCTACATACCTAATTATTGTTTTCTTTATTTGAAGGGGTACTGTACTACATGGTAACAGTACCAGATTGTAAAATTAACCAGGGTAGGTACTCATTTTGTAAACCAATCGCTTTACTACCGTTAACGATAACAAATTAAGGAAAAGAGAAGAACGATGTAAATGGTTAACTATTTCACTAGGTACATTAAATTGAATCGAAAAATTCTAGGCCTCGAAGGCTTAGTTTGGGGACATTATGTACTTAATTAATTATTTGATGATTACGGGATTTGATTTTTTTTATTACGTGGTACAATTGGTACCGGGCATTAAATTGCGAAAGTCGTATTAAATTACGTGGTACACAAGTACCGGGCATAAAGTTGCGAAAGTTGTATTAAATTACAAGGTACAATTTGTACCGCGCATTAAATTGCGAAAGTCGTATTAAATTACGTGGTACACAAGTACCGGGCATGAAGTTGCGAAAGTTGTATTAAATTACAAGGTACAATTTGTACCGGGCATTAAATTGCAAAAGTCGTAATAAATTACGTGGTACTATTTGTACCGAGCATTAAATTGCGAAAGTCGTATTAAATTACGTGGTACAAAAGTACCGGGCATTAAGTTGCGAAAGTTGTATTAAATTACAAGGTACAATTTGTACCGGGCATTAAATTGCGAAAGTCGTATTAAATTACGTGGTACAAAAGTACCGGGCATTAAGTTGCGAAAATTGTATTAAATTACAAGGTACCATTTGTACCGGGCATTAAATTGCATAAGTTGTATTAAATTACATGGTACAAAAGTACCGGGCATTTTGTTGCAAAAGTCGCTTTAAATCAGACATATAAAAAAAAATACAGTATGTGGATCATAAAATTATGCAGGAATTATTCTTGTCTACAGGTAGTCCTAAATGGCAATGTACACATTAGAGAAGTTTGAATGTGAAGGCGAGATAAGTTCTGTCTCTGTGCGCTGGGAGCGATGGAAACGAGGCTTGTATATTTATCTCGAGGCTGCAAGTATAGATTCTGAGTCGAAGAAAAGGGCCAGTTTACTGCATTTCGGTGGTCCTGAGTTACAGGAAATCTATTATAATATCCCGGGAGCCGATATATCTGAAGGCGATTTATTTAAGGTCGCTATTCAAAAATTAGACCAGTATTTTGCTCCTAAGCAGAGTAAGGTATATGAGCGTCATCTGTTTAGACTACTAAAGCAAGAGTCCGACGAAAAGTTTGAAAAATTCCTAATAAGGCTAAGACAACAATCAAAGAAATGTCAATTCGAAAAAGAAGATGAACACATTATAGATCAGGTCACGGAAAAATGTAAATCAGACGAGCTAAGAAAGAAGATTTTAAAAACCGGTGACAGCATTACACTCGGTGACATTATAGCAGAAGCTAATGCTTTAGAAGCTACAGACAGGCAACTAGGTAACTTTGGAAATAAAATGGCTGACACTCAAACGGTTAATAAAGTTCAATCAGAGTCATGGAAGGAGAAGCAGAAAAAAAACATGGAGATTTGTACGAGATGCGGCAGTCCAAAGCATACAGCTCGTGACCAAAAGTGCCCTGCAAGAAGTAAATCGTGTTTGAAATGTGGAATTATAGGGCATTTTAGAAAACATTGCCGGACAAGACAACCCGAAAAGAGAAAACATGAATCAGAAGGATTTAAGAGCAACGAAACAAAGAAAAAGAAAACAGTTGATAATATCGAGGAAACGGTAAGAGTTGTTGGCAATGGACAAAACATTGATTATATTTTCAATGTAGAAGATGACGCAAAAGTATCATGCAAGATAGGAGGGGCAGAAGTAGAAATGCTTGTAGATTCTGGTTGCAAGCACAATTTGATAACAGACCAGACTTGGAGAATGATCAAACAGAATAATGCACTAATTAAAAATCAAAATTCAAATCCAGACAAACTATTTGTAGCATACGGAAGCGAGAAACCACTAAAGCTTTTGGGATCATTTGAAGCGGATATAAAACTGGCAAATAAATCATTAAATGCAACCTTCTATGTGATTGAAAATGGAACGCGCGATTTATTGGGACGTTTGACTGCGACGTCGTTGGGGGTACTCCAGATAAACTTGGGTGTGAACAGTGTTCAGATCGAAGAATTTCCAAAATTCAAAAACGTTTTGGTTACCATTCCCATTGACGAATCAATTAAACCGGTAACTCAACCTTATCGCAGAATACCGATCCCATTGGAAGAAAAGGTGGAAAAGAAACTGAATGAGTTACTGGAAAAGGACATAATAGAAGAAGTCAAAGGTCCTTCGAACTGGATTTCACCGATAGTTCCTGTGCTCAAAGATAATGGAGAAATCCGGTTGTGTGTCGACATGCGACGAGCTAACGCGGCTATCAAACGGGAAAATCACCCATTACCGACAATGGACCAATTGTTACCGAGAGTGAGAGAGGCAAAGATCTTCAGCAAATTAGACATACAAGATGCTTTTCATCACATTGAGCTAGATCCCGACTCAAGACATATCACTCCGATGACCTAGAAATGAGAGATAGAGACAAAGAACAAAAGGAGAAAGGAAGAGAGTATGCGGACAGACACAGAAGAGCAACAGACTCTAGATTAGAAGTTGGTGACAAGGTATATGTAAAAAATATGAAAAAACATGACAAGCTTAGTTTAAATTACGAACCTGAGCCTCATACTGTCGAGGCAGCCAAGGATGGAGACATAAGTCTTCGAAACGATGAAACTGGTCAACAGATCAGAAGGAACATATTACATCTTAAAAAAATAGAAGGTCAATGGAAGATTAATGACCGTGAGACAGAGAAAGAACACGGCTCGAATTCCGGTGAACACCAATTGAATGAAGATTAAGAGTCGAATATAATTCATAATTATTAAGATCATTTTGTGATAACTACAATACATCATTTCGGTTAAAATTTGTTTTTTATTTATTAAAACAAGGGAGGGATGTAGTATACACAAAGTATATACATTATAAGTAGATGCCTGAAGTATGAAGGCAATCTGTTGTTTCGGAGTGGCGTGAACGAAAGTCATGGCAGGCGGGACGGGGCACTTCCTTGGTGTCCGTGGCCGGTGATAAACGTTGCACGACACCAGCGAACCAATATTTAAATTACGTGTTATTGTGTTGTTATTTCCCTCATCAAACGGGACAATAGTGTACACTACACATACCTTATCTTTGAAGTGAAAATTCCTCTCGTTAGCAGGGAAATCTTCGAAGCCTATCAAGTTCTTCCTATCCCTCGGATGGTTGGAGATAACACTATCGGCATCATTCCAGTAGCAGAAAATTTAGCTATTAACATACAGAAAGATACATACGTACCTATAACAGATATCAAATCATGCCTTAACACAAACAGAGATACCTATTTGTGTAACATTCAAGGTCCCATTTTTAAGATCATATCCGACATGAGCCTATGTGTCAAGGATCCCGGCACAAGTACTTGCCTAACTCAGTCAACAAAATGCAGAAATATGTGGAGAGAATTGCACACTCCCAATACTTACTACTATTTTTGCTGTGACGTTTGTTTACTTCGAGTCATATGCGAGGATCAAATATCAACTGAACAGATAAGCCGGGCCGGCATCATGAGTCTCGGTCAAGGTTGCATAATAAAGGGAGAGGACTTCACTATCTACTCACCTCGGCGACCATCATCGAACATCAAAGTGCACTCTGAGATTTACGTCCCTGAGATATCTATTGCACCGATCAACCATATCATAAACATAACCGTTCCTATCACTGCCAACTGGACCTCTGAAGACAAAGAAGAGAAAGCCTACTTGGCGAAAATCAAAGAACAATTAGATCAGATGAAGAAGGAAGAGAGCATTACGGAGAATATCACTTATCATGACGTACATCAATACACCGTGATCTACTTGATCGTGTTCACGGGGATCGCAGTGGGAGCAGTCTGCGCGTGGAGGCGCGCGCGCTGCGGCCAGGCGCGCTGGCGCGCTGGCCAGCTCGCGCCCGCGCGCGCTCCGGCGGCGGCGGCGGTGGCCCGGGCGGTGGAGGCGCAGCCTCTGTCACTGCCGGCCGCCGCGCCGCGTTTCAGCAGTGTTTTCAGTGATGCTTGTGTTAGTGGTGCAAGTGTCGAGAAAAATGTAGAGTATAGTGAAATAAACAAGCAAAGTGATCGTTCAGATAAGGCGTCGTCGCCTATTTTTCGCGCGATCAATATCAGTGAAACCAAGATGTAGGACTTGAATAGGTTAGGTTACTTTTACTTAGATGTAGTCTTACTAACAAAAATATTGTTTATTAACATGAAATTTACTAAGGACCTATTGTTGTATCATCATGTATCATTAGCATTTAGTATCATTAGCGTATCATTTCTTATCATTACTCGTATAGGTCATTAATTAAGTTTGTATCAATTTAACCAGCATCTTCTCATCTCGCTGTCGGGAATATGTACGGTGAAACCGCACCATTCCCTCGCGTCAGCATTTTTACCTTATTGTAACAATATCAACGCGCGCGCTCTCATCAGTACATGTTAGCCTCTCATACCGGGCGCGTGTCTCATATCATTATCATCATTAGCTCGTAGAGTGTTTTGGAATAAAATCCATTTATCAACCTATCAACATCTTATCATTTTAAAGGTGTAAGACCTTACAACTCAGCTTAGCTAAATGCGTATTAAAATAAACGCCCACCGTCATTTAGAAAGGACATATAGTATACCTGGGTTTTATTTGAAATTTCGCGCTTTTTCAATCACTCACTGTCATTGAATGATTGATTAGGTTTCCTGAATAGGCAGAATCTATGAAATGTCACTGTCACTATCTCTTTTTCGAAAAAAAAAAGAAGAACATGCCATACCGCAATATTAGACCTAAAGGGCATTGGGTAAAAGTGGCGTTGTTTTTGATGGTCCGCGGCCAGTTAAAAAACTATTGCCATTAATTAGTACTCTCAAAAATGAGCAACTTTCATTACCACAGCCACTATCTAAAATATATCGGAAGCGAGATATCGAATGGCAAAAAATCATAAAATGATCGTCTAAATAAACAAATAACAAGACTTCCCTACAGTTTTTAGTAATCATTGCATTTCATAGAAGTAGTAGAATGAAATTAAACATAACGAGCTCGATTGTAAACCGGCCCGGAGCTCGGTTCAGTTATGCTAACCAATCACAGCGCTCTATTCGTTTACCTGCGTGACGCTATCGCTCAACTAGCATTATATAGGAGCGGGCAATGCGACTATTGGGGAACTGCACGGCGAGCGAAGCGAGCCGTGCTGTGACCCCCGCGTGCCCCCCCCCCCCCCCGGAACCCCCTTCCCCTTCCAAAAATCTGATATGGGTATCGTTTTCGACTAACATGGGGGTGAGGATTACGAATTTGATGACGGCGGGAATTTGATGATGCTGTGTGACATTACACCTACTTATCGTATCGTTTTCGACTAACTCGACTGTGTAGATTACGAAAAAGATGTCCATTTCAAAATAGCTATATGACCATAAACACCTAAATATTATATAGTAGTATTAGAAATAAAATATTATTGATGGGATACATGTTTTTTATTCATAACTTACTCGTTCCACACGTAAAATAATAGTATTTTTGAAATTAAAGTGCATTTTATCACTAACTTAGATGATATTGTTCTCAACTTCAAAGTCGAATATTTCGGCTCCGATATAAGTTACGGCGTATTTTGTTTTTTATAATGAATATACAGGTGTAGTACTTAAATTCAACACAAATCCCATCAGTGGCCGCATAAAAAAATAACAACGCCACGACTCCATACAAACTTACCCAATGCCCTTTAAACGTGTTTAAGTTTAGGTCTAATATTGTCTAGGACGAATGTACACTGGATTTTTATTAGGTACTTTTATTGGTTAAGTTTGTATTTTTTTTAATTGAATGGAAATCATTCCATCTGTAGTAGGTAATGTTCTTCTTCAAATAAACAAACATAATGTACTACTTATTACCAAAAGCTACATTAAGTTTAACATACTTTATTGTGACATGGGTTCAGTGAAAATGATCTACAATTTGCGAAGGTTGCGGGTTCGATTCCCGCCTTGGGACAAATGTTTGTTCTAGGTGTTCTGGTCGTTTCTATGTGTAATAAAAAAAATATCTATCTATGTAATGTTTTATATTATGTATATCAGTCATCTAGTACCCATAACACAAGCTCTGCTTAGCTTGGGGCTAGATGATGTTGTGTGGATTGTCCAGCATTATTTATTATTTATTTATTTATTTAATTTGTGGCCAACTACTTTTCTGGTAGATAAATTCCTTGCAGAACGCAGAAAATATTTAAATCCGCTAAAATATTTGAATTTCGCGCGAACCTGTGTCAGATTCCGAATCGATGTCTCGGTAGCGGAGAGTCTGAATAGCCCAGTAGATGGGTATTAGGTACTTATTTGAACTTTGTGTCACTGTCACTGTCAGAAATTAATCTGAGGCGTAGAAAGAGAAACCTATGAGATCTGAGGTCTGTGTTGTTTTGCACCTCACGGTTTTGCAAGAAAACAAAAATTGTCTATGGAGTTGTCAGGACAAAGACATTTGAGGTTTGTTATTTTTTTTTAATTTGTCCCTTTGTACAATGACATTTGTTTATTTCCATCCGTAGTGATGTTCATGTTCAAAAAATAAATATTTAACGACCACGTTATGATCATAATTATTATGTTCTGTTAGACTCCTCGATTAATAAAGTGATTTTAATAAAATATTTTCAAACAAGACGATACCCCTCAGCATGGTGAAGACGAGAAAAAATATTCATTGGCACTTGAGTTTTCTTAATATTGTTTTTTCTGTATGTTTTACCATTTTGTCTGGCTTGAATGTTATGCAGGTTCTCCCATGCCAAATTATACTTTTTAGTAATTATGGTCTTTCAGCTAAGCCGCGGTCAGATAGACATGGCGAAATTGTAAGGGTTGCTTGTTGACTACGGAACCCTGAAAAACCTGTAACTAATGGTGTTATTTTCTCAAATAATAATAATAATATTTTTTACTCATCTTCGTAGCATTGTGAAACCAATAAGACATTAAAACAACTATGATAAAAAATCAAAAATTCTTGTTCTGTACTACCGTTATACAAGACTTGGTACTAAAAAAGTTGTGTATCTCAAACCAAATAATATTTGTGTAAGAGGTTTAGAACCCGTACTATAGTTTTTTATAAAGTACCACAATTATGACAGGTATATCGATATCATTATTCCTGAGTTGACATTGAACATCCGTGTCTGTTAGACTCACAGAACAATACGTTAGACTACTCGATAAAAAAAGTTATTTTATTAAAATATTTACAAATAAGACGATACCCATTTTACACGATACCATTTTATTTCAAAGAAAGCGAAACGTAACGTCAAACATCGATAATCGGAGCATCGAAAACGTTGGCCGTCACGTCAGTCACGTCTCATCTCAGTGAAGTCCCTCCCCTCCCATCACCATGCCCATCAGCCAGCCCATCACTATTTATATTTAATACGGTTGGTCGGTCGGTTTTGTTTGATTGATGAACGGTTGGGTTGATAAAATTTGTTTATGTTTGTTTCTATTTTTGTAATGATTTATTGTAAATCGTAGACATCTCCGCTAGGAGTAGTAGTTTTCTATGGTAGACATAGTTAGTCCGCGCTTGGTATGAGTTGAGTATTAATTAAGTTTCCCGACCGATAAGTTACATAAAAAATACCTCTCTCATGTTTACGAACTGACCTGGCTCCCGGCGTGGTTATTTTGATTATTTCCATTCCAATTATTGTATCGCTTTATTCACACGTGTAATTTTGACTGATTTCGTCTATTTCTCGAACGTGGAGACAATGGATTTCGCCAGGGGCCCAAGTCCGACTAGCACAGATGGTAAGTAAAGCAAATTTAAACTCGTCGCGTTGGTGTGTTTTGTTTATTTACTATAAATAGAGTCGTTTCCAGATTATTTTGTGACGGCGCACCAGATATTCGAGGGATGTGGTGTTGAGAGCACGAGTTCGTTGCGTGTTGATGCTCTGATGGATCAATTCGCCCCCTTCGTGAAGACAAACAAGTAAGTGCCTTCTAATTTCGTAAGCATGGATGTTATGGACGCCGCAGCGGCGGTCGAGAAGACGCACCTCTCCGGGAATTTGGTTTTTAGTAGATAGATAGATAAATAATTTATTTGCTTCTGCAACACACAGTACATAGGTATGATTAGGTATAAACATTTGACAGAAAATATAATGAGCTGACAAGGAAATAAATAAAAATAAAAAAGTACATAATTGAAGATAATAAGTAACACAAATTTAAAAAAGTTTACAAAAATGTAGGTAAAGTGTGTGCTGCAGCCCACCAAAAAGGCAAAAACTCAGCGCATAGTATGCTTGAAGAGCAAACACTGATTTTCAGTTTTACCCTCTGAGGTGACCAGAAAAACGAGATACCAACAAGTAATGATGTGTTTAAATATTTGAAACTAGACAATCGCCTCGCGGTTTCACCTGCATAGTTCCCGTTCTGTGGGAATTCCGGGATAACATATAGCCTTTCACTGTCATTGTCACTCCTTGAAAAGTAAGCTTCCTAACGAAGGAAGAATTTTTCAAATCGGTCCAGTAGTTTCGGAGCATATTCAATACAAACAAACAAACAATCAAATCTTTCCTCTTTATAATATAAGTATAGATGAAGATTTACTTTAGATTATGTTGCAGTGTTTGATGAAATAAATAAACTTAATGTGTCCTTTGTAAAGTACTAGTACTCTAAACATTGTGCATGAATATGGTGGTCCTTATTATTAGGTGCCTACATAAACTTGTGGTGTCTTCAAAATAAAACTGCTTTTCTAAATCATCTATAAATAAATCATTTATGTGCTATTATCATTATAGTTCAATGCCTATTCAAATAGTTACACTCTTATCTAATAACATTGTCGAGCGTGTAAACACACCCTGTAATTAAAAAAAAAATGTTAAGTTTTGCGCTTGCGACGGAACTGCCAGCTTGTCGGATTTTTAACAAAAAAAATAGTGGCGCGTGTTTCAGTGGAAGACAAGTATGTCAAGTTTTATCGATGTACCCATTGTCATGTGTTGTTTTTCCACTATGGGAATACTTATTTTACGTATTAAGATACGAATATTTATGTTTTTGTATTGAATTACTTAAAAATCGGGGTGGCCGGATAATGGAACTTGAAACTCACATAAGATTTACATGTCGGCCGGGGGGGCCGAAAGAGAGTACGAATGGACGCAGAATACTGTTGTCTCATTCTGTTACTTATCAGGATGTTATTAGAGTATATTTGCATCGTGTTGACTAATGTCGACCGAAGGAATCTAAATTTCCTTTTTCGGCCCCCATTTTACTGCTATTCATACGAAATTTTGTCATCGGTTTATGTGCGGCCGAAAATGGCATCATGCTTAGAATTGTGGTTTCGTTTTCGGCCAGATTCAATTTGTTCGTATAAATGAGGTCCGGACGTTAAAACTAGTTTTCCTTTTCGGCCAATTCGCATTAGATAAGATATATTTGGTAAAAATTGGACACTTTTGTAACGGAGAAGAATAAATTAACTTCGAAAAAAAATTATACTGAGAACCTGGCTAAGAAGTGAGATGGGTCTTTAATTTTTGAAGAAGGTGTTATCGTATCTTCCTTAAATAATAGAACCACCAAGCTCCCGAAGCGTGCCTTTGTAGTTTTCCAGCAATGAAAGACGGAATTGAAGGAGATCTGTACCTCCTGTACAACGAGGGCTCCTCCTGCCTTCAGAAGTTCTGAAGTATTTCAGTCCTCACCGGTGGCTTTATTGTTATAATAAGCCGTCTTAACAGTCAATCGATTTTGTCGTGAGCGATAAAAATAATAATAAATAATGCTGGCCAATCCATCCATACAGCATCATTTAACCGCAAGGTAAGCAGAGCTTGTATCATGGACAGGTACTCGTAACTGGCAGTAAGTCGGATAGTGGCGTTTCAGGGTGGCTCTAGAATCACGATCGTCACGTTGAGTTAAGGACAAGGAGCATTGGCAGCATATAAACGGTCATAGAAGTCTTTTGTCTCAGCATTGATCTCGGTTCTCCCATCGTGCGTTTTAAGATTCATCAGGTTCCTAACCAAGCTGCTGAGTGAATACTTTCGACCCTCGGTTTCGCTCTATTGCCTTTTTTAAAGCGTGTGTTGGAGCTCCGAAGGCGTCGTACCATCTTCGCATTCCGCTTTTTAAGGTCTGACCTCTGACAAAGTCGCTTGGGTGGTTTCTCGTCTTTTTGTCACTGGCCCAAGAGTCCGTTCCGAGTGCCAGTGCGCTGCTTTTGGGTTTTGTCCAGATTGTGTAGGGTCTTGTGAGTTCGTCAGCGTCTTCGGTCTTTCAAGGCAAAAACCTATCTTCTAACAGCTTCTGGAAATTCTCGGTGCCCACCATTATTTGGATTCGATAAGGTCAAACTTTGGACATCATCGTACGGTTTTATTCAAGCTTCAGATTGATGTTTAGAGCATCGAATCAGTCGTTGACTAGATCTGGTACTGAACCTGTTGATAACTAAGAAATCTCAGAATTCATGCCGAATAAAATTGAGACATCAAGTCTGCTTTGACCATAGGCTCCGATAAAATTTATGAAAGCCTCGGCATCCCACGGATTCAGGGTCACGAGTCGCTCCAAAGGAAGCAAATTCTGACAATTTCTGTCAATACCTGCATATTGTGCCCTGAGACGGTTACGAACGCTTTGTGAGACATACGCAGCGGCCCATGGACTCAGGTATAATGTAAAAAGAAGTGAATTGCTTCTATTCAAAGCAGGTACGAAGAGCTACTCTGTACCTCCGGTTCCGCTCCAGTACCATGGGCCACTAGATGATGATGCTGAAACCGGTATCATCGCTGGTGGCTCATTTTTCTGTCTAGGCCGTCGGCGCCAGTGCTAGGCTTTATTTTATTTGATTTGATTGTGTGTTGTCGCAAGTAGCGACCCGCAACCATCGTGTGCGACGTTCCGTGCGTGATAATGTCGTTAAGGCTGGCATGGTGAGATATCCGACCGGCGGCCCTAGTACACAATAATCCGTGATGACCATGCTATTCAACAGCATTACCGCATTGGCATTGATGAGACGCGCAACATTTTGCATCTAACTAAACACATATTGTGATAAGGAATGTTGCAGGATCTTATAATGTGCCAGTATTATATGAAAAAGCTCTTGCTATCAATATCCTGACTCCTATTTGGACCGGCCAGGAGACGGGCACGATCTGCAGAAATGGATCACGTTTGTAACAGACGATTTCGTGCGATCTGCAGAGCTGGAGCACGTTTGTAAAATCAAATCAAGTTAATAATGTTAAATAAAATTCATGTTTGAGTGTTGATCATGTTGATTCTACAATATAATATCTCTATGACTTTTTTTCTGATGAAAAAACACGAAAACTATGCCAGTATTTTAGAATTATGTTCCATAAAAACCCTTAAAATTAGCGGCCGAAATTGGGTTCAAGTCCGGTCGAATACTGAATTTTGTGGCCGAAAACTGAAGTTTTACTCATTTTTGACTATTTCTTTTTTTATAAAATAACTATGAAGCTTAAATATAAAAATCCTCTAACATTTAAAACTCAAATATCTAGACTACCGACTAATATCACTTTGAACTATGCTGACAAACGGCCAATATTTTTTCTGAGGCCTCAAAGTTGAAACTTCGCTAAATGGTCGATAACTAGTGCAACGACCCTACCTTGCTTGGAAAGGCAAACAAAATCACAGCCAAAACTACATTCTAAACGACATTCCTACAAGAGTTTTAGTCATAAAAATCCTTAGTTAAATACGAATCGTAAAGATTTTGTGTACAATCAACAAGAATTTAATAGGTCAGTTTCATAGCTTGACTCCAACACTTCCTGCTGGCACTTTGCCCTATTTACTGAAAGTTTACTAGCTGTGTCACAGTTTATTATTTTACAAAACATCTGGCTCCCAATTAAAGTAGCGAATGGCAATGGGGAAAGCAACAATGGGGATCATTTTGGCAGCCTTAATGGTATCTAAATCTTATAAAACTTGAATAGGGGAAACTTTTTTTGCTTAAATATTCCTCCTTTCAAGTTTCAAAAGATTTGGACAGCGCTAAGGCTGCCAAAATGATCCCCATTGTTGCGTTCCCCATTGCCATTTGCTACTGTAATTGGTGGGCTGGTTTCTATGAATAACTAGCTTCTGCCTGCTGCTTCCCTCACAAGATACATTGATACATTTGACGACCTCTGTGGTGCGGTGGGTGAAGGTCCGCCTGCTACGCAGGAGTTTGCGGGTACGAGTCTCGCCCCAGGACAAATGTTTGTACAAACTGCAAGTATTTGTTCTGGGTGTTCTGGATGTTTCTATGTAATCTAAAAAATATTTATCTATGTATTGTATTGTATATTATGTATATCAGTTATCTAGTACCCGTAACACGGTAAACGCGAATATAAGCCTAATAATACTATTTTTGTGAATGTTGTAAATTTGTATACTGTTTCTATAAGTGGGAACTTGTTAATAGCCACCTGTATCTTCACAGGTCGCTACTATGTATATTGTGCTGAAAGATCCCCTAATATAAATAAATAAATAAATAAAATAAAACACAAGCTCTGCTTAGCTTGGGGCTAGATAATGCTGTGTGGATTGTCCAGCATTATTTACTTATTTATTTATTGATAAAACGGCCAATTACAGTTCTTACAGATAAGTTAATGAGACCAGTAGTTTCGCAAATTACTCATTATCAAAGTAACATACAAATTTTACTATTATTATCACTCTAATAACTATAAATACAAAAGTTTGGAAGTTTACTTGTTATCTCTGTATGTCAAAACTACTGAACGGATCAGCTTGTAATTTTGCATACATTGATGACCACGACAAGTGTTAAAAGTAGCCTATAACAATAATCCATATTGTTATAGGCTACTTTTAACACTTGAAAATGCAAGCAAAGCCTCGCAGAAACTAATAAATAAATAATGCTGAACGATTCACACAGCATTATCTAGCCCCAAGGTAAGCAGAGCTTGTGTTATGGGTACTAGATAACTGATATACATAATAATATACGAGTACATAGATAGATATTTTTTATTATACATAGAAAACGACCAGAACACCCTGAACAAATATCTGCAGATCGTACAAATATTTGTCCCGAGGCGGTAATCGAACCCGCAACCTCCTGCGTCGCAGGCGGACCTTCGCCCACCGCGCCACAGAGGTCGTCATAATCACTAATAGTAAATCATAGTGAATTCAGAATTTATGGTTGTTGCTTTTATGGAAATTAAAAAAAAAATTAGTTAAGTAATAAGAAACATGACACCATATGAAACCATAATAATACTTTAAAAGCGAATCAGTTAACTTTTCACGCCTAAACAGATCTTAACACATTCACTGCCCAACCATGACACATTGGGCAATAAATGTGTTAGCTTAAACAAATTTGACTGGTTACGTGATGTCAATAGCCTTTATTCACAAAAAAAATTATACTAGTATTTACCATTGAAACAATTGAGCTAACTGCAGACTGTTGCAAACAATCTACAGGTAGCTCAACTGATCCATATCAATACCAGTCGGAAGCGTCTCCAAGACGCTGGCTGTAAGAAAATCCGAAAGAACCAAATCATAAACTATGAAAAGAAATCTATGATGATAAAACTAGTACAATTTTGAGATTAAAAGTAACTTCGATTCAATGGTACTTTTGGAGCATTTGGGAAAACAGATGTTTTTGTCTCAAAATTAACTATTCCCAAATACTCCAAAAGTACAATAGGCTAGTTGACTAAATTTAAAAAATTTGTTAATAAAACACCTTATACCTTTTCACTCCAAAAAAATATCGAATATACGATAGTTATTTATTTTACGTTCTAAAAAAACTATTTCCTTCGAAAACGCTCAAGACTGTGCGTCTTGATTTGAATGACGTCACTTCTTTCGAAACATTATAGGTACTGTTTGTTTAAGGAGATTTCGTTAAAACCAGCGCTATCGAAATTTTGAACAATTTGATTTCATTGAAAATGGTTTCAGAATGGCGGCAATTTCATTTCCTATCTAGTTTTATTCGTCGTAAAAAATTAAAAACCTACAAAAATTTGTGAATGTTCCAATCTAGAAAATGGGTCAACAACCTAAGCTTGCTAAGCTTGTAATGTATTTAACTGAATTTTTTAACAGAATGATGTCATTGGATAGGCCTGGAATGAACAAGTGGCTTCACAAATTAATACTATGACGCATCAGATGGTACGCCCTGATGTCTGTTCTTGGTAATAGATTAAAATGATGAAAGAAACCTTATGTCGACAGAGTTACTTGTGACCTTGTTAAAAATACAAGGCCATGTATTTTAAGATAGACAAAATAATAGTGAGAATTAAGACGAGACAATATAATTATAAAGTTTATGATTGCTAGATCCTGTCGTAAATTGGCACTAAGTTTTTTATACTGCACATTTTTTCAGTACCTTCTTAATTAGTAAGCAAATCAAATACCTCATAATAACCAAGGTTTCTGCTGTTAGAATATGAAATAAACTAATACTACTGATTATTTATGAAATCCTAGCTTCACTTGACAATGCTTCCGCATTTATTTTTGCACATTAAGTTTCAGAGACAAAAAGTATCCATACCCCTTTATTAATAATAGGGTTCAATTTCCTTGCCAAAAATTAAGACTCTTTCAGCTGTTTAGTTGTTTTTATACAGCAGAGACAAAAAAAGTTACTCATCATTGCATCATTTAATTCAGCACAGCTGGGTATAGGCCTCCTCAATTCAGAATCTTTGCATGACAAAAAGCGCCTCTTTTCAGTCAGCTGCTAGTACTATTTTGAACCATTTTTTGCAAGAACGTGAGTCGTCACAATTTAAACTTGGATAATTACTCATATAATTTACTACTTACGACATAAAACTAACTTAACGTAGGTAACGTTGGTGCTCTTCTAACAAACTAGGTTCGTAGTTAACCCTCTTACATTCAAAATGAATGAAACAAAGTCCTATGAATTAACTGTGTTATGTTCAAGTATTGACAAACTTTCAATGAATTACCGAATAATTGATAACTTGCAGGGCTGAGAGCTTCCTGAAAAACCTTTTGGATCCAGAGCAGTGCAACCCTGAGATCAACGTGTCCAACCTAGCCAATGCCTTGCACCAGTACAGCGAATCCCAGAAATCTAAGATGGATCTGGACGAAAGGTAACAAAGCTCGACAAGCTCATTCTCTAAACGGATCTTGTTGTTGATTAACCCATTTTGTTTCTGTGCTAAGGAAAAGCCCTCCCCAAATGCTTTATCCACACCCTGACATTTAAATTTTTAAAATGTATAAATGTATATTTTATGTCTGTTTTGTACTGTGGGAAGCAAATAAATGGTTGTCAATGCTAATGTCTACTTAGAATTTTAGGGTGAGTAATGACTGGCATGGACACAGTATGTCGATGCTAACACTTTTGGCCCTAGATTCTTTGGCCAAGACGCACACGCACTGTAGGTCCGTGAAGCGTCGGTGCGGTCTTGATCGCCCTTGATCTTTAATGACTTATGTCCTATCGTTGCAGTTTTAATTTGATGAACGGACAAGGCACCCATGATGCTGATTCCGGAATATCTACCGATGGTAAGTTGCTCAGAAGCCGCCTAAAACTTGCGCATAATTGTCAATAAATCAATAATTCTTGACAATCCACACTATCATCATCTAGCCCCATCCAAGCTAAGCAGAGCTTGGGGTTAGATGATAGATGATGCAATCATTTGTCCGTTGAAATTTAATCCTTTTCCAATATTTATACCTGGATTATACATAGCCTTAAACGCTCAGGGATATTTATTTTTTCTTATATGAATCAGCCACCCACAAGGGAAGCAGTTTTCTGAACGGATCGGTAATTCCAGTGATTGGAAACAAACAACCTTACAAAGTCTACCTTATATTATTAACTAGCTTCTGTCCGCGGCTTCGCACGCAAGTAGCCTATATCCGTCCCCCGGGATACTGTTTACCTACCTGCCAAATTTCATTAAGATCCGTTCAGCCGTTTCGGCGGTAAAATCCAGCAGACAGATATACAAAGTAACCTACTTTCAAATTTATAATATTAGGATGGTTTTGTTATTCTCAGGTCTGCAACTCCTTGAAGACTTGCAATGTGAGCTGAAAGAAAAAGAGTACCTAGCTAGCCAGCTAAAAAGTCAGTTAGCCTTCACGGACAGACAGCACGAGGAGACTCTTGCAGGGCTGACGGCCGAGCGGGACGCATTGAGGCGGCATCTTAATATGTAAGTTATTAGAGGCCGATTTAAGATGAAAGAGTATGTACTTAGCCAGTCAGCTAACGAGTCAGTTAGCCTTCACGGACAGACAGCATGAGGAGACTACTGCAGGGCTGTTCGTATGTATGCATACAAGAGCTTTTGTACACGCGCACCTGAGTATGTAACGTCCAGGGTCCATTGGTTGTTTATTTTCCTTCTCTAACTGCCAACTTCAATCCTCAGACTCCGTGAAGAGAACTCAACACTCTCACACGTCCGTCGTGACTACGACGATGTTTGCGAGCGTCTCTGCAGCAGTGGCGCCGCTTTGGACGAGGCGAAACGCGAGCTGGAGTCTCTCAGACGATGCGCCAGGGTCACCAGGGAGCAGCTGGCGGTGCTTGAGACTGATGTAAGTTACTATCCGACAGTTATATCAAGGAATATTCTAGAACGAAGAGTCTTAAGTGGCTTTGCAGCAGTGGCGCCGCTTTGGACGAGGCGAAACGCGAGCTGGAGTCTCTCAGACGATGCGCCAGGGTCACCAGGGAGCAGCTGGCGGTGCTTGAGACTGATGTAAGTTACTATCCGACAGTTATATCAAGGAATATTCTAGAACGAAGAGTCTTAAGTGGCTTTGCAGCAGTGGCGCCGCTTTGGACGAGGCGAAACGCGAGCTGGAGTCTCTCAGACGACTCGCCAGGGTCACCAGGGAGCAGCTGGCGGTGCTTGAGACTGATGTAAGTTACTATCCGACAGTTATATCAAGGAATATTCTAGAACGAAGAGTCTTAAGTGGCTTTGCAGCAGTGGCGCCGCTTTGGACGAGGCGAAACGCGAGCTGGAGTCTCTCAGACGATGCGCCAGGGTCACCAGGGAGCAGCTGGCGGTGCTTGAGACTGATGTAAGTTACTATCCGACAGTTATATCAAGGAATATTCTAGAACGAAGAGTCTTAAGTGGCTTTGCAGCAGTGGCGCCGCTTTGGACGAGGCGAAACGCGAGCTGGAGTCTCTCAGACGACTCGCCAGGGTCACCAGGGAGCAGCTGGCGGTGCTTGAGACTGATGTAAGTTACTATCCGACAGTTATATCAAGGAATATTCTTGAACGAAGAGTCCAAACTGCCCAAACTTGACCTGAAATTTTAGCTACGACTTTTTATACGCAATTTACAATACTTTCGTCGATTTGAGATCCTGCAATAAGTATTGCTTACAATTATATCTGACACTCGACTCCAAGCAAGTGAGTTTTAGTTATTTGTTTAGTGGTTTGTTTACAAACATTCTACATCGATTTTGGCTAGTGCATAGATGATGTCTTACTTATGTATTATAAATGCCTGTCACACAACCTCTTAACATTCGTAATTTAATGTCGATTATCCTACTAATTGTAATGTGTTGTGTTATGTATAGTCCAAATAAATGTATTTTCTTTCTTTCTTCTTTGTTTCTACTACCCTGAAAGATCGCACAAAAAACATTGCGGATTTATTTATCCTTATTTGATAGTCCTGTCTGATCAATATGTATATGTTTGTTATGTAATGTATATGTTTTCTTTCCAGAAACAATCCCTCCAAGATCTCCTATCAAAATCCAAGGACGAATGCCACCGCATCAACGAAATGTACGCGGCCAGACAATCGGCGTTGTTGGAGGAGAATGAAACGTTGAAGAGCCAGCACGCTGACCTGTCCTGCCGCATGCAAGACCAAGACGAGTTTTTGCAACAGGTCATCAAGGACAAGGTATTCAATCTGCAAAATAAATACATAAATAATGCTTAAAATTTCTCACAACATCTAGCTAGAGCTCCAAAGTAAAGACTCCGTAAAAAGTTTAGTTAGGGCTTGATCTCGCTGTGCCGTAACCGTAAATTATCGTTGGACGACTATCGTAACTAACTGTTCTCATTATAACGACGGTTTGTCGTCATTGTATATCAGTCATCTAGTACCTATAACACAAGCTCTGCTTAGCTTGGGGCTAGATGATGCTGTGTGGATTGTCCGGCAATATTTATTTAGTATTATTATTAATGTGTCGTCGCGATTTTTTATCGTTGAACGATTATTGTATCTAGTTGTTCCCATTAGATCGTGATGACATTTTACGTTTTACGGCAGTCGCTTTGTCGTTTGCATATCACAACAACGACACAACATTAAACTTGTGATTCTCGTATCATTAACAGACTTTAATGTTTTTAAGGCAACACCACCCGTTACCTAGTTCCGTCGTAGCCGTAGCACACGCATCAACTTATAAACGGATCGGCATCGCGTCGAAGTAACTATACAAATTAAATTATTAAATTAAAAACTAATCTTTGTTCCAGGTTCTTCTAGAAATGGAGCTAAAAGACTTGCTGAACAAGTCAAACCAGACGCAGCTCCGCCTCGACCGCTCCATCGATGTCAGCTACACGGACGATCAGATGCTGACAGCTCTGGACAGCTTGAATGCTGACAGCAGATTCTCTACCGGTAAGAATACTGTAGTTATCTGTTTCTTAAGTCTACCATCATCATGACGACCTCTGTGGCGCAGCGGGCGAAGGTCCGCCTACGACGCAGGAGGTTGCGGGTTCAATTCCCGCCTCGGGACAAATGTTTGTACGATCTGCAGATATATGTTCAGGGTGTTCTGGATGTTTTTCTATGTATAATAATATCTATTGTAGTGTATTGTGTAGTGTATTCTATTATGTATCTATGTAGTGTATTGTATTATGTATATTAGTTATCTAGTACCCATAACACAAGCTCTGCTAAGCTTGGGGCTAGATAATGATGTGTGAATTGTCCAGCATTATTTATTTATTTATTTATTATCGCTGTCGCATCGCTCTGTCAGTACCTTGTATGCTTGAATGCTGGGAGCAGATTATCAACAGGTGGATTTTTATATTAAAAAACAGAGCCTTTGGGTGGTTAGTGACGCTCGAAAAAAAATCGGGCTTTTACTAGGTTCTAGAAATAATTTAGATAGCAGATAATAAGTTTTTCGCACATTGCCATAAGCCATTTGCTATAAACCCACGCTAAAACAATCTACGAATCAATTGACATTTTGGAGTCTAGAGATGTTTTACTAAAATCAACATTACGTAGATAGTCTCCAAAACTACAATTGATTCAAAGATTCACAGCAAATAGCTTACAAAGTGCGCAAAACTGATTCGCCATCTAAATTACTTATAGTACCTAGAAAATAGTAAAAACCCGTTTATTTTTTCAAGTTTCACTTACCACATCAACATTTAGCCCCAAAAAAGTGAACAGACCTTGTGATACCAGGTGACCTAGGGTCAAGCGCCAGATGCCTGTCATCCTGTCAGAACGCTATGAAACAACACAATAGGCTAACTGACGTTTTTTTAAAAGTAGGTCTTAAATTATTAATTATTGTCCGATTAGAGTGAAACAAATGCCATATTTTTAAGGACCTAGTAAACCGCAAAACGTTATTTTAAAAATCTACTTTTCGTAAACAGACGATAACGCTGTCAGCCATATTTATCTGTGTTGTGACGTCATACGGGTAGAATACCACAGACATAATACTAGCTGCGCCTAGAAAATAAACATAGCAAACGTCCATCATTCTAAAATATAGACAGACTTCACTGGTATAAGATCTGACAAGAAATTACTTAGAGGCCTATGACGTCCCAAAATGACAGCGTTTTCAGAGATCAAAAGCAAAAATTAAAATTTTTAAAACCATTTTTAAATCACACTAATATTATAAATGCGAAATTTTGGATGGATGGATGTTTGTTACTCTTTCACGTAAAAACTACTGAACGGATCGGGCTGAAATTTTGCATACAGGTAATTGTAATCCTGGAATGAAACATAGGCTACTTTTTATCCCATAAATCAGTTCCCGTGGGATAGAAATCACCTTTAAACGTTTCCATAGAAACAACGCGTGCGAAGCTGCGGGGCGCAGCTTGTTTAATATATGTAGTCATCTTACTTTTAATATCAGAAATCTATAAATATTGGTTTATTATGTCAAATACTACAAAATATATTTATTTATTACGCCAAATTTGATATGAGTCAAGTAGCTTACATGTATTAATATGTTTGCTTGTCTTTTATGGGCGAAATTTGATGTCGCGACAGTCGACTATAATTTTATTGTGTGTATCGCTATCTTTGTCCTGTAAATAACCAACGTTACCCCAGTTATTCTTTTCAATCTTTACCATGCTGTACCATAAACGCTTTGCTCTATGTATTGCGCTATTGTAACTAACCGCTTTCCTTGCTCTCTAGGCAACCGCATTCTTGGCGACGAATCATTCATGAACGCTTTAACAGAAGACCAGGGGAGATGCACCAACATGTCCCTATTCGACGAAATAAGGATGAGTTTCAACGTCTCTCGCTTAAACGTAACGGAGTTTAACAAAACGCACTGCGATAAATGTGGCCTTGATAACTCTGTAGTCGCGACAGGGACGCAGACTGATTTTGAACCTTATAGTGAGAGCGATAAAGATAAAAGTATAACGTCTGCTGAAACGCAGCTGGATCTAGATGAGATATGTGGATTTGATGTTGATATAGGCACGCAAACTGAACCTTGCATCGAAAGTAATAAAAGCGAACATAAAATCAACGCGGAAACGCAAACTGAAATTGATGAGGCTACACTAACTGACGCTCTCGCTGAATGTAAGGTTGAAATTAAAACGAGTGTTGATACGCAAACTGATATTGATATAGAAATTAAGAAGGAAATGGTAAACGTTTCAATGCAGACTGATTCTGTGATAAATGAAAAACAAAAGACTGATAAAGTAGATACAACCGAAAATGATGTATATTGTGGTGGAGATAACGCTCAAAATAGAGAAATCTTCAATGCAGTTCGCAAACTTAACTTTGATGCGTCCTTTGAAGATGGACTTATTGTTGAATATAAAGCTCCATTTGGAAAGAATATCGTCAAAGCTCACGGCAGTACCCAAACTGATGCAATCGAAAATATCAGTGAAAATAACGTACAATTCCTTGACGCTATAGATTACAAAGAAATCGCATGTCAAACCATCGGAAAGTTTATCCGTAAACCGCCTCAGTTCATGAAAAAAGCGAGAAAACTCATAGCTCTTCAAAAGAAACAAGAAAAGAACCAAGATGCTGGCTCACAAACAGAAAAAATAGCACCTTGTGTTAATAACAATAACGCTCATTGCACAAAATGTCTGGAATGCGACGATAACTACACAGCCAAGTTAGAAAGAGACGTATCATACGCTCAGATGGTTATAAAAGAGATGGGAGATAAACTTGGCCAATACGAGGAGAATCTCACGTCCTTGGAGGTTCTGATTGGTCAGGGCACAGACAAAAATGCACTACAACAGACATTGGTGCAAGAATTGAGCGCGAAGATTGAAATTTTACAGAACTCCTGTGAAATTCAAAGGGACGTTATCAACGGTATTGTGTCGGCGGAGACCTGTAGTGTGCAAAGCCAAACGAGCATTGGTAAATTGGCATTTGGATCTCGTAGAATTCTTTGTGCATTTAGATTTTGTAGATATTTTATTTTCATTACGGATTTATGTAAGCGGGTTAACTATGAACCTTATTTGTGTTCGAAGAACAGTTATGCCGTTTACGTCCGTAACGAATTCGTCAAACGATAGTTTTTATATTTTGTGTTGTTTTTATGTTGGTGCCTGGTAAATGCTTTTATTATTGAACAGTCGTCTGCACTAAGTCACAAATAAGGTGTAACTTGACAAATTGAAGAAGCTTCCTCAACCTCACGAGCCTATATTTGTCCACTGTTGGACGCGGGCCTCCTCCTGATAAGCGCCTTATTGGCTTTTATCCCATCGGGTAATGCCCATAATCCCCATGCGGGTTGAGAATTGCAGTTCGGTGTTAGAACTGTTCTGCAGTGGGCGCTGCTGCCCGCCCCCGGTGGATATCTCTTAGTCGCCTCTTACGACAGCCGCGGGAAGAATTGGGGTGGTGCAAACGGCACCACAAAGCAAGAAGCATAAGAGCTAATTGAATTCAGTCGTCGAGTTAAGAATCACAACTATAAGGTGATATGATAGATACCAAAATCGTGACCTGTGGCGGTGGCCGAGTAAGAATCGACTTCACCAACTGACCCCGTAGATGTCGTGAGAGTCGACTAAGAGAACCTAGCAGTGGAGGGAGCAGCTGCCTTCCAATCGTGGTGATTAACTTTATGGAAGGAGAGATGTGCACGGAGATAAGGTAACTTATACACTAGCCAAACTACATGTAGAATGTTTGTAAGCCAACCGCCCATCCTCAACCTCAACAGCCTGTATTGGTCCACTGCTGGACGCAGGCCTCCCCCTGGTAAGCGCCTTATTGGCTTTTATCACATGGGGATTGTGCCCATAATATCCACGCTGGGCATGCGGGTTGGGGATCGCAGTTCGGTGGTAGAATTGTTCTGCGAACCGCCCATACCTGACCTAAAATTCACTCTGTTGCCGCGTCTTTATGTTCAATCCTACAATAAATATTGTTTACAAATATTCTACATAGTTTGGCTAGTGTATAGTGTAGGCGACTGTAGGTACTGTATTTAGTTGTAGTTTGTAGATAAACGTAGATTATCTTGTAGTTGTGTTCGTCCTAGAAGTTCCCTACAAACGATTAATTTGATTGTAATCAAATCATGTACTTATGTATTTTCAGAGCACACTTCGGTTTCAACTCAGGCCGAGCTGGATTGTCCTAAATGCGTGAGGCGGGAAGCCGCAGCGCCCCATCGCGGACTTAGGAAGTACTTTTGGTAAGCACCTGCCTACATCACTATTTAAAAAAAATGTTGGACAATTCACACAGTATCATCTAGCCCTCAGGCAGAGCTTGTGTTATGGGTACTAGATGACTGATATACTTAATACAATGCATTACATAACATAGATAGATATTTTTATTAGTAGAAACTTCTCTGTGACAGACAAACAGATTTCGTAGAACTTGCGAAAAAATAAATACACGTGATATCTTGTAATGTCACTGTAAATTATTAATATTTGAATTTAGATTGGCAATAATTAAAAAACCCTGCTGCTTACGTACATGTAGATTATTTATTATGTAGATTATCTGTAGTCATTCTACTGCAAGAGAATAAACAACCTTAAAATAGTTCCTAGCATCATAGCATCCTACCTACACTCCTACCTACGGATCGGTTGCTACCACCATCTTCATCTCTGCTTAAAGGTCAAACCGCACTTGAGCGGCGCGGCGCGGCGCGGACCGACGCGGCCAAATATTCTTTCTATTAACTTCAATGAAGCCAACCGCATTACAGCGGCGCGGTGCGGCCGAATATTCTAGTCAGTTATACGGAGCTATATGATTTATAAAATGAACACAATATGAACCAAACCAGGAAATCATATTTGATACCTACATTAGGACATTATTGCACTTATTTCCAACCAAATATTATTTCTCTTCATCTTTAATGACGTATATCTTTAATGAAATCTTGCCACGTCTGGCTTTTTACGCCGCGCCGCTACAGTGCGGTTAAGAGAGGCCGCGCCGCTCAAGTGCGGTTCATACTCATTTATTCGCCGTAGGAGCACTAGGCACCTTGGAAATGTCAATTTAAATATACAGGGTTACAATATGTGGTGCCTATATTATATTATAATTCAAGGCCATAAAACAGACAAGACAGAAAATAACCAAGGAACTTAGGAATATTGGTGCATACAAAAATAGATAAATTGATAAATGTTTAAACTTTAAAGGTAACAACTGCAATAAAAAAAACTCTGTCCTAACCTACCCTCCCCAATTCCCTTCCCCTTCCACCAAATGACAACGCCTTTCTTATTTCCCAGTATGTGATTACAGGGAGCCACTTAAATGCCTCTTTCAACTTTTCGCGGTCGTTTGTTTCGTCGGTGCGATTTCCCTGCTGTACGGCGTGACGAGACGCGGCGCGGTGCGATGCGAGCGCGGCGGCGGCGCGACCCCGTGGCGCTGGTTCGATGCCCAGGACATTATGGATCTCTTGTTGAGGATAGAGTATACTGCTGAAGTGCCTATGTAAAACGTGCCTTGTTGTTAATGCCTTAGATTGAGAATCACGTGCCTAGTTTGAGATTCGAAAAGGTTAAGAATCTTCTATAGCTGTTGTAAAATAAAAGAGTTTACAACCACCATGGTAGGACAATTTTATAATAATATTTCGTCATAATAGTCTTCTCTTTAGATGCCGTAAGATTAAAAATTTCTTTTTGGTAGGTATGTAAAAAGTAAAAAGGTCCACCATGGTAGGACAAATTTTCTAGCAATACTTTCAATAAGTACAGATGTGATGTGACATAAGCTACCATAACTCATGCCTTAGTCACAGATATTATAATACTATGCTACATTAGTATTGAGAATCTCTTATTGGTATTGTAAAATTAAAATTACACTTTGGAGGTTAATATAAAAGAGTATCAATTACAAGTATGGCAAAATCAGACTTAAAAGCATGGAGCGTTGTCAAATCTGCTTTGACAACGCTCCATGCTTTTATGTCTGATCAGAGTGATCAGTCTTCCATGGATCTTATTTTTCTTCTATTGAATAGTTGATGTATGTTAGTAACTGTGTACTTATATGATTTAACATTTAACAAAATCTGTGAACTGTGAATAACCTTCCTAATTTTCTTGATGTGTTGAATTGTTAAATGTACTATCCACTGCCTATTCTGTTTGCATTTATATAAATTAGAATTTTATACGAAATAGTTATATGTTTATTAATGTTTTAATAATTTGTATTTTGTACTGTAAAGATAAATAGATTAATGTCTTACTGAATACATAATTATAGTTGTGACTTAGTTTTAATTTTTTTTAAAACGACATGGATAAGTCAGTGTTTTATGAATAATTCGTATTATGAACCAAAGATTAGAGTCGCATAGAGGTTCTTTTAACACTGTCACTGCTGAAAACTGCGTTGATTGGCCGCAAGAAAATTTTAAGGTTGTGTATGTCTTAAATTTATGTGATTTGTATTAAAATTTAAATATATATAATTAAGATCTGTTAAAGGAATATCAATTAATGAATGTAACAACATTGCATTTTCTGATAGCTTAGGTTTTGTGAAAATGATACTGTATGGGCTTTGGTTTATTTTAAATTAAAAAAAGGGTTTTAATGTTAATTGTTTCATTAATCTTTGTCATACAGTAACTCAGCTCCTTATTTTAATTTGTAATAGAATCATTTTTAGTACCCAATTTGTTTTTTTTTTACAAGTAATGAGGGGTTTTCGATTGGTCATTCATGGGAACTTATTCTTTCAAGTCATCATCATAAATAAGTTAGTCCACTGCTGGACATAGGCCTTCCCTAATGAGCGCCACAGCATCTTTCAAGTGGGTTTTCCTTCAATTTCGAATACTTCATAATCGAAACCCCCTCGGTATACGCAACTAGAAACTACTGACATCGTTAGAATTGCGCGAGAGCATTGATTGTGAATGCCAAGCCCTTGGAACCCATATTTGACCACGATGCTACCACGATGTTAGTAATATGTTTCTAAAGATTGTTTAAAAAATTGGTCTTCATATATTAATTTATAGGTTACTATTTGTGTTATATTATTATAGTTTCAATTAGCTTTTTAATTATATTCTTCAGTAACTTTTGCATGTATTTTCTACGAATCTGTCTTTCAGTTCTTAAAAGCCTATTTCTTTGTCTGCAATTTTATTCCTTTTCTTGTTTTTAATATAAAATAATAATTGGCAAAATAAACTGTAATTCTGTGATAACAATAATCAGTGCCAGGAAGAAAGCTAGACTGTTAATAAAGTAGAATTTATTTAAAAAATTCTGATCAGATAATTTTAAAATTCACTCCTATTAGCATAATATAGGATAAGTATTGTATAATTTAAAAAAAGCAGCAAGCATGTATCATTTTGAGCTTATGTCGGTAGAAACAATCCATATTCGAAGTTGCCAACTAAATTAACGACTGGCAAAGTTTTTACTAAAATATAAAGCATGTTATGTCTGCCATATATGCATTATATTTTAATCTTGGCAACATTATTGCTCCAGTTGTATTAATTATTGAGCGTTTTATCAATGCATTTATGTTTGAATAACTTAATATTTTAATGTGTAGATTAATTTTCATTCGGTTTATTTGTGAGGTCATGCTGTGAACTGCCATATATTATTAATTTATTAGATTTTAATACAGTAGGCCAGTATCAAACTTAACTTCATTGAGCTACAAACTCGGAGACGAAGAGAGAGTATTCAAATGAACTTTCTAGGAGTTCGTTTGAAAATGTTGGGCTGTTGGCTGAGACAAATGTGTTTCAAAAAGTCTAATATGGCGTGTTTTAAGATCATTATTGTTTATTTTAATTATTGTAATTAGTCAAAGATAGCATTTATCCAAATTTAGTTATAGAAAATGTTTTAATAAATAAGATCTTGCAGCAATTTGGTATTTTATTATAATTAGTCAGGAAGGTATTAAAAGTTATTACAAACAGCCCCCCAGCCCGTTAGTTGTGTTAAAAGTTTATCGTGTGTTTAACCTCGAAGTGTGTTAGTAAGTGTTAGTAAGTGTTTTCTTCCAATATCATTTATTTATTAATTTATGGTTTATTTTTTGAAACATTTTTGGTTTATAAGCACGGCCTATCATTAGAGATCATAATTAATTTTGATTCGTAGAGATACGACTCTTAGTTAAAAAGTAATAACAGTTTGTTTATATTGGGTAGACAGTGGTTATCAAAAATATTATAAAGACCATAAAAAAATTAATATACCTATTTTTTAGATTTTTTTTAACTTGTTTTCTGTCGATAAAATTGAATTTATTTACCCATTTTAGTATGTGCACTTTATAAAGAAGGTGTTTATTTAGTTTAGTAAACTACCTACAGGAGGAACACAAACACTGTTAAAACTTAGCATAGATAACATGATTACAATAATAGGGATGAAACTACTCAAAGCAATAAATAATGCTGGAAAATTCAAACGGCATCATCTAGCCAGCTAAGCAGAAAAGGATGCGAAAATTACCAATCACTCGCTCTATTCGAGTTTTTAAGTAAAATTGCCCATCCATCTCTTATCCATCGAAAAAACACCAACCCCTGATTAGGTACTTTTATTAAAAGCTGATAGAATCTTCTCATTCAAATCACAATAAAACTTTCGACAGCCTAACATCTTACATACAATACAAACCACCGCTGACCCTTGCAAAAAATGGTCTCCTGGTGGGAACGATTCGCGGACCCATTTCTCATTCTCAGTTCAGCCCTTTGTGTAGGGAAGCAAAGTACCTATAGCACTCGCACCTTGAGACGAACAATGGGTTGCCGGGATTTTGTAAATGGATACTTATTTGGTAGTACCTACCTACGTATTTTGGTGCGAGATTCATTAAAGATTGATGTTCTGTTGATGTTGCCAATACGTAACTTCAGCTTCTTGTTGCTTAAAGGTTACTAGGTTAATTTAAATACTTTTCCTGGTATTTAAGTGCACAGAGATTGTTCTATCTTACATTTAGAGTTCACAAACAGGAGAGTCCCGCCCGTACCAAACCACGTTGATTGGTCCTAAGTAGGTAGGTAGATTATATGTAGGTATAGTAGGTTTGTTTGATTCGACTGAACCTCGTTTGATTTCAGTTTTTTATTACTTCTAGCTAGCTTCTGCCCGCGGCTTCGATAGCGAGATAGGTAGGTACCTGAATAAAACGTAAATAGCCTTACCTAAGCCTTGCCTAAGCTTTCAAGAATATTGTAGGTATACTTAGTTATTTATGAACTTACCTAAGTACTGAAATAATTTTCGAATTCAAACTCTCACAAAAGCCGTTCTAGAAGATATGACTAGAAAGGGCTAATTTATTTAAGATACCTAGGGAAGGACATAGATATATCTATGGGGAAAGGCGGCTACTTTATCTAGGGTAGAAATTGTTTCTAAAAGCTTATCACTAGGAAATAAAAGCAAATAGCGATACTTACTTGAAAGCTCCAACCCTCTACTGTAAAACAAACCTTACCTTGCATAACAGAAGGTTTAGTTAAGCATGCCGTCACACCCCTTTGGTAAAGGGCAAACCACCTGTCGTCAACCGTGGGAATGCAGGGCTTCGGAGGTTTTCTATGAAACTGACGCGGACGTTTGTGAATATCATTCAAATAAGGTAAGTTGTGTATGAAGTATGACCAAAGTAAATTAATAAAGTACCGACTTTACACAGATGTATCCATCCTTATCGTAGGTACATCTGTGTAAAGTTAGTACGGAGTGGGTGTCTTGCTAAATTAGCATGATTCTAGGTCATTGGGGTAGTTACCCTGTAGGTTTTTTTTTATCCACGGCGAGAATCAATAGCATTTTTTTGGTGAATAAACCACAAATTTACGGTTTTAGGATTTTTTTACTTGTGCTATAAGACTTTGCTTCTTGCCAAATTTTATGATTCTACGTCAACGGGAAGTACCCGTTTTGGTTTTGGTCCATGGCGAGCATTCAAAGTATTTTTTTTATTAGTGAATTAATTACAAATTTAAGGTTTTCAGATTGTCTTGTGCTATGACAACTAGCTGCTCACCAAATTTCATGATCCTAGGTCTACGGGAAATACCCTATAGGTTTTGTGTGCATGTGATTCCCTTGGAAATTTCAAAATATACGGACATAAACGGCTCTTACTTTTGAGTGCGTTGACTTAGAAGTTTTATTTATATCGCGGCTTCAAGAGGTTACGGACTTGAGTATTTGACGTTAATTTTAACTCGATACGTCCACGCGTTCCTGACAAAAGGGGGTTGACAGACGGACTAACAGACAGACAGATTGACAGACAGACAGATTGACAGACAGACGGACAACAAAGTGGTCCTATAAGGGTTCCATTTTTCCTTTTGAGGTAAGGCACCCTAAAAATTGGGTAGTTGTTGCTATAGATTTGATAGAAAATGACGGAGAGGTCAAAATCCCTTGTTTTATCTGACCAAGAAGTAAGTGGACGGCTTCCTCTAGTTAAATTAAAGCTCACCACTAGGTCACACGTGTGTGTGGGGTAGCCATAGGTACTCACAAGCTCTCCACACAAGCTACCCCCACAGATATCTAAGTAAAATCTGGCAACCCTATTAAACGTAAAACTAGGGCCGAATTAGGTAGGTATAAATTTCTTTTTGTAAGTACCATAGATTCTTTACTATAGGAAAATGAGAAATGTTTCCGATTGAAACGGGAACCCTCCAAAATATTTATCAAACAAATCCCATGAGAATCAATCCTTTTTTCAAGTCCCTATTAATCTCGGAAGACATTCATAAGTTCCCATAGAACAGGTGCCTCTAGACGCGTTTTTATTTGTCCATGTATAAAAACATTTCCGGGGATGATTTCCGGGTCAGACGCAACCACAAAAACGAATGTGATTGATGATCAGAATGCTCTTTTTAACGTGAGAAGAAATATTGATTTAAATTTAAGAGGTTTTATTGGGAAGATTTTAGGTTTCTGTTTGGGTTATTTCTTATGGCGCTACCCCGACCCAAATCAGCGCCACCACCTATTTAATCTTAATTTTGTGCTAAACGAAGTAATTTTCAAAAATCGATTGGCTAGTTTGTGAATCCTATCGCTTTTTTTAATGCCTCTGTTAAAGTTTTATTTTGTATACTATAAGCAGAGATGCGAAGTTGCTCTTTTTGGCCACCATGGCACAGAACCATGGTGGCAAAAAAGAGCATCTTCGTCCTAAACTATACAAAGTAAAATATTTGCCTATAGGCATTAAAAAAAAGCTTATTAAAGGTATCACAAACTGGCCAGTCGATTTTTGAATATTCCTTCGTTTAACAGAATAATAAGATAAAATAGGTGGTGGCGCTTATTTGGGTCGGGGTAGCGCAGCGCCTTAAGTAAATTTCTCCGTGATTATATCTTATATATATATTATATATACAGGGTGGAATTTTGTAATGCCACCTGGAGGGAAAGTACTCTTAATACTGTAGATAGAAAATTGTACTAAAAGAAAACATTCCTTTATTTTTGAAAAGAATGAAAACTGCATTCAAAGATTTTCGAAAATTCGCTTGCCACACCCGGGAATCGAACCGACTAAAATCTGTAAAAATTACACCCTGTACTTTTATTGCATAGATCGTTAGGTTCAATAATAAGGATGAAATCTCTCTAACAAACTTAATAAATTAAATGAAAGGAAAACCATGAAATCTTAAATTATAAATTGAATGGGTCAAGTTTAGCACAATAACTTAAAGATCCATCTGTTTACTTGTGTCAGTAATTAATAATTATTATTATCATTGACGTCATTTATCCATTAAAATGACGAATTAATATTTAGATAAGACGATTGAAATTTGCACGTGTTTGTACCTAATGCAGACTCCTTTTTTAGACACCCCTTTAGATTTTTTTGTGGGGTTAAAAATCTAATTTACACGAAATCTTATACGAATGTAAACGAGTTGAGAGTTGAAGTTCAGAATACGATTTAAAATATTCACCACAACACGTTATTAAAAGTTACTAGAAATGAATTCGTTAGAAGAATAAATTTGTGTATCCAAGAAAATGAAGCCCATTTTGAGCAACTAATTAGTTAGTTGACTTTTTATTGTAAGTACATAATTAAAATAATTTAAGATTTCATGGTTTTCCTTTCATTTAATTTATTAATTTGTTACAGAGATTTCATCCTTATAATTGACCCTAACGATCTGTGCAATAAAAATACAGGGTGTAATTTTTACAGATTTAAGTCGGTTTGATTCCCGGGTGTGGCAAGCGAATTTTCGAAAATCTTTGAATGCAGTTTTCTTTCTTTTCAAAATTAAAGGAATGTTTTCTTTGAGTAAAATTTTCTATCTACAGTATTAAGAGTACTTTCCCTCCAGGTGGCATTACAAAATTCCACCCTGTATATAGTAGGTATAGGTACCTACCATAAAGGACTACAGTTGCCCTAGCTAAGTATTAGTAGGCCTAAGTATTTTATTTAAAGGTCTACTAGGTAGATTACTCTGGAACCGTACTGAAACCTCGGAACAATCAAAATAAACTAACAGCAAGACACCCGAATTCTAGGATTCTGTTACGATCTGATTGACAATGACTTGTCTCACAGATATAAGTACATCTGTGACTTATCTTGACGACCTCTGTGGCGCAGCGGGCGAAGGTCCTCCTGCGACGCAGGAGGTTGCGGCTTCGATTCCCACCTCGGGACAAATGTTTGTACGATCTGCAGATCGTACAAATGGTTCAGGGTGTTCTGGATGTTTTCTATGTACTTATAATAAAAAATATCTATCTATGTAATGTATTGTATTATGTATATCAGTTATCTAGTACCTACCCATATCACAAGCTCTGCTTAGCTTGGGGCTAGATAATGTTGTGTGAATTGTCCAGCATTATTTATTTATTTGAGACGTGTCCTGACTAGGTAAGACCAACAATCCTACGTTCGTTCGGTGTTCCATAAAAATGTACTTACCTACCTACTAAGCTAAGAAGATTTCACGAAAAAAAACAAAATTAAGCTCATACGGGAAGTAAATCCCAAAAAACAATCGCATCCTCAAAAACCGAAGACCTCAAAAAACTCATCTCAAATAGAAAGGTCGTGTGAATGTTATAAAACTTGTACAAATTGTAACGGGCTGCTTCCTTCCTGGGAATTTATTGGAGCTCGAATCGAACCCCTCGCTCGGTTCGATGTTCTCATGCATTCCGTGACAGAGGACATCTGGACAAATGGATCTCAAAAGAGATTAGCATAAAGGTCAGACAGATAAATAAATCAAAGGCGGGAGACGAAGAGGTAGGTGAGTTGAAAATTGTACCTATGCGCTGTAGTAGCCAGATATAATTCTGTGTGATCGGACGTGGATAAGTGCGTATGGCATTAATTGTAGCCGAATTCAGCCATATTTTCTAATGCTGACAATACGCCGACGACACGTCGTAGAAAATGGTGAAGCATAGACCTATATCAGAAAATCTATTGCAAAAGAGATGTGTATAGTACCTACTAGCTTCTGCCCGCGGCTTCGCACACGTATTTTCGGTATAGGTAGTAGCCCATTATCTAAGGTTAGGCTTTGCTCTAAACGCACGCCAAATTTCATCTTGATCAGTTCAGTAGTTTTGGAGATCCTAGGTACAGTCGGCTGCAAAAATATGTATACACTCCCAAGTTTTCAATTTGACTAAATAGTAAATGTATAGTAATTATGATAATTTATGTACCGCATTCTGACGAAGTACGATGACTACTTTGTACGAAAAACATGTGCGTGTCCTTTCATTTGAAAAGTTCCGAGTAAAATAAAAGTTAAACCTTGGAAGTGTATACATGTCTGTGCTGCTGCCTGTACCTACTAAAAATTCAGATTTCACAAACTTTCGGCTTTATAATATTAGTAGGAAGGACTGATAGCTTCTGTTGCATTGCTCCGTGGTTGTGAGGGTCCCATGACCAAACCTAACGGTCATTCATACATAATCCACTCATCCCATCAAAATTTATGATATTTTGTTAATTTAAATGATCCCAACTGCCGTAGTTCCCATACCCATTGGTGATTCCATTGACGACATACGACATTCTAATTACGTCGTTCATTAGCCATAGCTATCACGCGATCACGGAATATCGTCACACTCTGCTACTTGCTGTATAAAGCCATCCATGGAAGTTAAATTAAGCTTTATTACAGTGTATTAAGGTTGAAGAAATTGAAGGAAAGTGGTGAGGATAAGTTTGTAATTTCTTCATTATTTGGAGTTTAAAACAGACTGCGCAATGCGAGATAAATTTCACTTTATTTACTGAACTTTAGAGTCGAGTATTTTCGTAAATGTATTCACGAACCAAGTTGTTATACAATACAGGGTGTGACAAAAATATGTAATATATAAGTACACATAAGTAGCATACATAAGCTACATATTATGTGTATATATGGCAGAACCTACGCCTAGGAACCTTCCCAAGCGTAGGTTCGTAGGAACCAATGCTGCTTAAGTGTATTTTAAATGAGACTGTTATGATGGGTTTCTTTTAGGTTTATTTCTTTTATATGGCGTTGAAATTTCTGACAAACCTAGAAACAAACATTTTGCTAAACCTTAAAGCTTTTGCTAGTGGAAAATTCATATGGCATGCTTACTGCTAGGAAAATTTCATACTGAGTGACCGCGGGGTATGTGGCCGAGATTGACTGAGTACGTGTCCCGTCCCGTGGTTAAAATGTCTTTAGGTGACAGCGATGCGGTACTCTCTAGACTAGACATTATGTAGGTACCTTTTTTTTTAGTTAGACCGTATCTAGCGCACGTATTTCATTTGTCGTACCCTAAGTGTTTTTTTCTCGTCTCAAAAGACAAATTTGTCGAGAATTTTCGAACAGAAACCCTATTTCAGACAAACCAAAGACGTGTCGTCGTTGGTTCGACCAAAACCCCATCCACACAAAGCTGTCTGCCAAAGATCTCACTATTCCACACACCCTGTATATTTTTATTAATAACCAGCTATTCCGTGGTGACTGCTAAATACACCGTGGGAGAAAGCGATGGTCTAATTAAATATTTATAAAATAATGCGGAGCGGAGGTATGACGCGGTAAAGGTCAGAGGAACACCTGGGGGCTGGGTGAGCCGTTGACTTGTTAGTGTGAGGGGACTTTTATCGGTTTGTTAGTTTATTTAATAGGAATTATTGAGTTACCCATCGACTTAACGTTAGGTTGCAGTTAGATTATTTAGGCAGGTAAATGGTAGGTCCTGGTAAGATCATACCACACCACATTAAGCGTAACGAATAAGTAGGTACGTAAAAGTTGTTTATAAATATGGGAAGAAAAATAACTCTTAGCCGAAATCTACGAGAACCATTTGATTCGACTGCATTGGAGAATACCTACTGTATTTTCGTCAATTATTAACCGATGCACCATAGGTACCACCTAAGTAGGATAAGTATTAATTTGAAATTATTTTTTCCAATTTTTATCAGAACTAAGATACCTACCACGATGAATCGTCGAATAGGTACTGTTTTAATTTATTATCTAGGTATTTCATTTAGGCATTAACTATCAAAAGTGCCATTCATACTTAGGTACCACAGAAATCTGAATAACAGTGCCTTGTTATTAAGATTTCTGTGTTAGGTACTAATAGGTATATTAGACGCAAAAGTTCGTCTCTGTTACCCTTTCACGCCTGAACGGATTCTAGTGAAATTTGGCCGGGTACCATATCCCGGAGAAGGACAAAGGCTTTATCACGCTAAAGCGCGGGCGAAGCCGCGGGCAAAGCTAGTTTGTCTGTAAAAGAAGAAGATTATGAGAAAGAGATTGTGGCCAAACAATCTCACATGATTTCTATCTTCTTCATACCTAAACTTATATAAAAATCAATTGCTGCTCGTTTGTCTTGCTAAAACTCGAGAACGGCTGGACCGATTTCGCTAATTTTGGTCTTGAAATGTTTGTGTAAGTTCAGGGAAAGTTTAAAAGGTGAGAGCGGTACGAAGCTCGCCAGGTCAGCAAGTTCACGATAAATATTAATGATGAAAAACAAAACAAAGGTCGTAAAATTCGCAACTACTAAAGAAACATTATTAACGCGACAAAAATTGCGATACAAAACTGTCCCTGTACAATCACCTCAAACGAACCCTTACACCTTTCCACATTCCCACACAGCAGCGTGAGAACCTCGCCCCATGAAGTACCGGGTTACTCCGTGCCCGGGGAAAGGTGAAAAAACTGTGTGCTTGATGGATTACCTTCCCTTGCGTGGACGACGATAGATAGTGTTTGATAAACTGTGAGCCTGAGTAGCGTGTTATGCAGAATCAAGAATAAAAGTATAGTACCTACAGTAGGTACTATACTTTTATTCTTGATTTTGATTAACTATAGGTAGTTTAGTATATAGGTAGTTTATCTATTAATCAAAATAATAAAGCCTTTATTTTTCCTTTATCATGTACTTAATTTATATTTGAAAAAAATATTTGCTTAAAAAAAATGTGTGCTATTTGCTAAGGACCTCTGCGGGTATAGTCTCCTTCATTTGCAGCCATTTGTTTCTATCCTCTGCTTTCTCTGTCCATGTTTTCCCCCATTTTCTACTATCTTGTCTTGCCATCTTTCTTGTGCGAGTTTATCTATTACTGTAATTATAATTACTATTTTTATCTATTTAACTTGGGGCTAGATGTGAATTGACCAGCATAAAGATTTTTTTTTATTGTGATGTTGGATGATAATTCGATTGTTTTGAAATAAACAAAAACTGACTTCGAATCCTTTGAATCTTAATTTTATAAGTACTGTTTTTTTATATTTTTGCGGCATAAAACTAATTCCTCAGGAATAAAACCACCTCGCGATAATTCTCTAAACAATAACGAAATAATTTTCAAAATAGTCCATAATTGACGGAGAAAACGACGAACATAGGTACATACAGCCGAACATAGAATTTCAAAAAATAAATAAATACCTATTCTACTTCTATAGTAATTTTGGTTAGAAAAGGTTTATCCGTTTCATTTCTTTCCTACAGATAACCACTACTACCCTAATCTACGTCTTTACGCACGCTAACTGCATAAAGTATCGCATAAACTACTATAAAAACATGCGGCAAAAAACCCGGTACTTCATAATAAAGCCCATGTAGTTCAGAGTTTGTGTGGTGGGGAGTGACGCGAAGGAATAGCGTACTTTATGTGCGTGTGCGCCTGAATTCCCATACTCGAACAGGATGAGGGGTTAGTAGCTTCACTTTGATAGAATTTTCTTAGAATGAGAATAATTTGATCAATCAATAAAATTGTTTAATTTATCAACAAAGGTGATTAAAGCGGGATGATTTTTTATGATTCATAAAGGTTTTTGTTAATAATGTACTTATATTGCGTAATTGCTAAAAAATCAAATACCTACCTACCTAATATCCCAAATTGTTTTGACTTCGATGGGACTTGAACCCAAAAAATCTTTCGAGATAACATTTGATTTCTATGATACCTACATACATATTTATCATATAGTACCTTTTTGTATTTTTTTTAATGTCCAGACCTATGTCTACGTACGTTTTAGGAGCACAATTTGAAAATGTTTACTTAGTTGACTAAATAATTAGGTAAGTTAAGTATAAATTAGGTAAGTAGTTTAATAACTCAATTGGCTCTATGAAAAATAAATTAACAAATTTCTTATCTGCGTTAAGAGTTTTAACTTAAAACCAAAGCTAGAACAAATATCAAGGGCGATGTGGTCGCTAAGCGACAAAGTCCCTTTATTTTGATACAAATAATAATAAAACAAATATCAATATCACTAATCACAAAAAAACTCCCTAAAACTTACTTTATGTAAAATAGTTTTCATTTCCATCATGCGCAATGCAAACAAAACAAAATCAAACCCGCACCCACCGCACTACACAACCACCACGCTACCGCACTCATTCACGACAGGTTCCCACAGAGCGAGACAGCACGAAAACAAAACATTCCGGCACAGTTCCCACCATCCAACCTCACGGGAGCGACCGACACAGCTATACTTCCCTGTTGCGATAACCAGTAGCAGGAAGGACCATTTGACGTTAGGTGTTTCACAGGAGTTCTACGGACGTCATTTGAAGTCCAGCGTTCGAAGGGTGAAGACGTTTTTGTCAAGTGATATTTTGTTAAAGATCGTGAGTGAAGTGACAATGCCGTGTAGTGAAGATGATGATTCCCAAACTGGGTTTGGAGAAGCCCATGGATTGTCCAAGGCTGAAATGAGAAAGGTGCTTAATTTTGATTGTGAATTTAGAAAATACGCAGAACGTTTAAAAGTTTTTTTTTAAATTGCATTTGAAAGTGATGTCATGTTTATTCGAAAGTTATTTCCCGTGAAATTTGTGTTGCAGGATTTTATGTGATTAAATTAAATTCTAATGAAATATTTCATCTTGCAGACAAATAAACCGATAATAGAGAAGAAACGTCGTGCGCGCATCAACAACTGCTTGAACGAGCTCAAGGATTTACTCATCGACTCGGAAAAAGACGTAAGTTCCCACTTATCTTACTATTTTTTATTAGGCCATAGTCAATTGGCCTTAGATACTTGCCATTTTAGTTAGTGAAGGTAGGTACTTTCTCAGGAAACCTAAATAAGAATTTCTTATTGGACTCTTACTAGAATGTGTAAATTTATCAGAAATATTGCCTTTAACTGTAGGTAATTTTATTCAAATCCTTCCATTTTCACCACTAAAATCTAAATCTTACGATAGCATGATGGATTCCTAAATCAAGGGATCTGTGATCTTCGACCTAAACGGTACCTAGTTGGGAAGGTAAGTCGGATTTCACAGACATCTCTATACTTTGTACCTACGATATATTCTTTGTACCGAAACTTAAATAACGTTAGATTCAAACGTTATAGAACTTGCCCTGCAACGCAAGAGGTGAAGTAGACTTCACCCTTATCTAATTCTGAATGCGGGAACTGGGATCTGCACTGACATCTCGCATAGGAGTTCCTATATTGTGCATTGTCCTCTTGCCTAAACAGGCCCTAACCAGCCCAGCTCCTTGAAGTACCGGAGCACGACTTTTGGTGATTGACAGCTTCGTTTCAGCTTTTCTGTAGGCGCGGACGGGTTTGATGCCTCTATGAGAGCCACTATGATTGATAACCCTTATCTACAAGTGTTTGTAAATTCATATTTCTTTACAGCCATCACGCCACTCCAAGCTCGAGAAAGCCGACATCCTAGAACTAGCAGTGAAACACCTCCAGAAGCTCCAACGCCAGCAATTCGCCGCCGCCATCGCCTCCGACCCTGCCGTTCTCCAGCGCTTCAAGTCAGGGTTTGGAGACTGCGCGGTCGAAGTTAGACGATACCTGTCCAGACTTGCAAGTGTACCAACCGGCCTCAGACATAGGATTGGCAACCATCTGAACAGTTGTGTATCAGGGATGGATAGAATGCACCCAGATTACCCTTCGTTAGTTCCCGATCCTTTACGCCTAGACGATGAACGACCCAGCGCCTTCCACTACGTCAAAGCTACCAAACCCTCCAGTCCACCTCTAAGTCCTTTATCCTGCGATTCAGCGTGCGACTCGTCTACAGAATTAGAAACACCACCAAGACCTGTCCAAATACTACCATTCCCAACCCCGCCAAGCAGGTCAGCGTCGGACCAAGACTCTAGCCCTGAAACGCAGAAACCGACAGTATCCTCTACCACAATATCACCAGATAACAAGCAAGATGGAAGAATGAAGGTCATGGAACCACTCTCAATAGTCATAGACGTCGAGAACTACAAAATCGGCATCGATGCGTCACCAAAACGCGCAGTCGACTATTCCATGAGACAGAAATTAAAACGCTCTGTCGTAGATTTATCGGGACCTGCACCAAAGTTGATAAGACAGGAAACTGACAAAGATGTTAAAGTGAGGCTTGAACCAGAGACCTTTCCGGAACCAGAAAAGCTGTCAGCATTCAGACGAGTACCAGGAAGATCCAACAACGACAGAAGATTAACTATACCATCAAGTATACCCAGCATTTTGCCGCTACCGCAAGAACGACCACCACCCACAACACAAGAAAGACCAATGCTTATACTAGAAAGACCAATATTACCCTTATTATTGCAAAGACCAGTGCAAAGATCAGTGATAAGCCACACAGCGGAATCTTTAGTGCAATCAACGAGCAGAACTGACAAAAAGACGGAAAGATCTAAATCGCCGGAGCAAGGAACAAGTACCGAGATGTGGAGACCATGGTAGAAAATTCACGTTGTATTTCTATGACGCATCTGATTTCTGATTCTACGCAATGATTTCACGGGGACACGAATACCTGGTGCGCAAATGTTAGGGCCTTGGCTGTGATAAATTAGATTTGATGAGTAGGGGTCTGTGTTAGAAGTGCCTTGAACAGGCTATGTTTTCATATGGGGTAAAGTTTTGGAGACACAATAATGAACTGTTTGTTAATACTTTTTGTATACACTATTTGTATGTTTTTTATAGATATAAATATACCAATATGGTAGCCTTTATTATTGACACAAGAAATGTAAATAAAAGTACTTTAAAATGCTTTCAACGTAACTTTAAGAAAGTACCAGATGGTATTAATTTTTATAGTATTTTTTGTTTGCAGTTTGGTTTGTTTTATTAAACTATTTTGGAATAAAAAAAATTATAAAAGTATTAATTTATTGGCAACACACAACACGACACACATTAATACATTTAGATCTAGTCTAGTAAATCTAACCTAACTAAAATAGCTTTAAACAAATAAGTTAATATCTCGACATCAGAACCATTTGGTCGGATATCCAATTTTTGCAAAATCCACTTTTTAATCCAGTTCGGTACAGTTTATCTTTCTCTTTCTTTCTGTCTGAGCGATGTATCTCTATCTCTCTTACTACAGAATTTTGTTAATGCAAAAATGGTCGTATGTCCACAGTATTCTAGAACCATAAACTCCGAATTTAATTTAAAGCATTATGGTCGTAAAATAATGATGCTTTTCTTTATTTTTACGGTCGTATGTAAAAATCAATCCTTAAAGAATAATGATTTTTAAATCTCATATTAACACCCTACCCCTTGGCATTAAGATTATTGGATTCGGTTAAGTCATTTTTTAACATACGGCGTTATGCCTTGGAACATTTGTAACAAGATCCGTCGAGACAGAGATAGCACTATTTTTGTGAAAGCATCAGAGCGAGACAAGACATAAACATGCGACCGTCCCACGCGTTTGCTTAGTCAGCCAGCTTCTCGCGTGTTCTGTCAGTGATTTGGTTATTACCGGCTTTTGTTTTGTTGAAAATATTTGTGAATATTGCACAATATTTTACAAATTGGGCCATTGAATAATAAAGCTCCTGAACAATGTCAAAGCCCTCTAAATTATCACTCAACCAACTTCAGAATCGTCCACAAAAAAGGCTAAAAAAAAAGAAAAAGAAAATAATCTGGAAGCACAGAAGGCAATATGTTGCAGACAGAGTAACCAAAACGATCAAAATAAGGAGAGTAAACAGTTCCCTTGAAGTTCATAAAAGGAAGTTTAATTATAACTACAGCTTGAAAATTAACGTTGATACAATAAATGTATGCAAATATATGTACCTAAACACAATTTCAGTTGGTGAAAAGTATGTGAAGATTACTGTTAACATAAATTGGAAGCGGTATGACTGAAAATGATATAAGAAGAAGACATGTTCCTTCCAACAAAACTAATCCTGCGATTATTGAATCCGTAAAAAACCACATAATGTTCCTATCCCAGTTACATAATCCGTTACACTAAAAAGTATTAAGAAAAAAGTAAACGAAGATTCCTTAAACCCAAACTAAACATAACTCTTATGTACATACAGTACCTATAAAGAAAAGATGGCAGGCCAAAATGAAAAGAAATACGCAAAAGAATGGCTTTACAGGGAAATTTTCAACACAGAATTCAATCTATCTTTCAAACTTCCCGATGTATCTACATCGGAAAGTTTGAAAGATAGATTGAATCATCACACGTATCTACGTGTGATGACTGCGATAAGTACAAAATATAATTAAAGATGCACAAGATGAGGACAGGAAAAATAAGATAATTAAAGACAGAGACACTCATCTAAAAAAAGCTGAACAACGTCACTCTCTAAGAGCAGAAGATAACGAAACTACAGAACATTTTGGTTGGGACAGACAACCGGTCAAAACCGAAGTAATTAGTAGCATACTACCTAATGGTGATGTCGGTTTTCGCCCATATTAATAATAAATAAATGTAGCTGTACAATTCAAACAGTGTTATCTAGCCCCAAGCAAAGCAGAGCTTTTGTTATGGGTACTAAATAACTGTAGGCCTAGCACGGGGATAGTTGTCTAGGGTAGAATAGAGAAAAATGACATCGCATTGTCATACATTGCGTAAATTATTGAATTTGAAGGAATGAGTTTCAAACATTATTACGCATTAAATGACGATGTGACGTAATTTTTCTCTATTCTACCGTAGTCCCCGTGCTATGTCTACTGATATACGTAATACAATACACTACATAGATAGATACCTTTTATTAAACATAGAAAACATCCAGAACACCCTGAACAAAAATCTGCAGATCAACACAACATAGCAGTACAAACATTTGTCCCGAGGCGGGAATCGAACGCACAACCTTCTGCGTCGCAGGCGGATCTTCGCCTGCTGCGCCACAGACAGAGGTCGTCAAAACACTATTAAGTACTTTATAAAATTAAAAAAAAATTGGTTTGAAGAAACGTTTTTATTTTTATAATTAAAGAGAAGACTCAATGTTCTTAATAATAAATAATGATAAATAATAATAATAATAAATTAACAATGCGGGACAATTCACACAGCAGATGATTTGTAGATTTAAGTTCTTTATTAAAAGAAATTATTATGAGCTTCCTAGTCTATTTATTACTAATATAAAAGGCAATAGGTACCTACCTATCTGTGTTGATCAGTATACATATAGAAAAAAATACGCAAAAAGACTTATTTAACAATAGGCCCTAGTCTAATTCAAAACGTTTAGAGCTAGGGAGTCTGATGTAAGGCGTTATTTAGGCTTTATGTTCGACGCCACGATCTATTTCTCATTTTTTTGCGAGTATAATAGTACTATATTGAGGTAAGGCCAGGTCTATCAAAGTTTATTTAGAGGAAATAATGTCAGATATGTATATACTCGTAGGAATTAGGCATCCGAATGAATCATTTCCCGTACCAAAGGATCGGTTAATGATATAAGTCGTGTATTTTTTTGAACATCTCACATTCATTTATGAGCTATAAAGTCGGATGTGCACATCAGACCGCCAATATTTTATGGTCAGTTGCAGATGTTCTGAACCAAGCGGTCTGATTACGACATGAGAAATCAATGGGTGTAAGTTTTTTGAGAGGCATAGGGTATGTTGTTAATATGTGATCATTTGATTACACACGACCGTAAAAAATAGTCTGATGTGCCTACCTTCAGACACAAAATCTACAATTTCTCAGGGTCTATTAGAGAAATAGGGTTGAATATTTCTATCCTCGAATTCAAAATATATGAGTTTATATACTTGTAGCTTGGTACTTGAAAATGTTTAAAATCATTGAACAAAATATTGCTTTGAAAGTTTAATTTCGTTCTCCTGAAAAGTCTCAAAAATGGATATCGGACCAAATGGTTCTGATGTCGAGATATTTCATTCACCTTGTCAACAAATATTAATAAAACATAATTTCATGAGATCGACTCAACAGATCAAATAGCTGAACTAAAACTAAGCAATAAATAAAGTAAACTATCAATAAATTAACGCATAGAGCATATTTTAACTAAACATAATTTGTAAATTCTATGTTACGGACGGAATAAGTTTCACAATCACGATATCAAGAGGCGGGAATCGAACTTGTATCTGCGAAGCCGCTAATAACTATACCATTAGGTACAATGGTGTCACTTCAGATGTCGCTAAACTAAATAATTTTGATAGGACTAAAAATGATGCCATCTTTTTTATTCATCATCATCATAATCATGAATATGCACAAGTCCACTGCTGGACATAGGCCTCCCCTAATGAGCGCCATAGCGCCCTGTCTTTAGCTTGCCGCATCCAGCATCTGCCTGCAGTCTTTCTCAGGTCGTCATCCAACCTTGCCGGAGGGCGTCCTATACTACGTTTGCCAAGCCGTGGCCGTGGTCGATATCTCCGGCTTCGACAATACGGTCCTCCCGTTGTGCGTTTTAAGCTTCGTCAATTGGCTCCAGGCAAGCTGCAGTTTTTGCTCCGGATCTTATAATGAGTATTGGTTATTTGGCCATGGACATGATATGAATAAAAACCCTTCACTTTTGCTATAGAAAGTCCTTTCTCTGTAGCCATCTGAATGAACAGTTCACTTCTGCTTCAGAAAGTCCTTTCTCTGCTGCTGTAGTTTCTGCTCCAGTGCTATAATCTTCTCCTGGTTCTTAGCAGACTCTCTGGTTAGGCCTTGTATGGCAGAGTCCTTGCGGGCGACCGCGACTTTTACTCTGCAATAAAACACTACATTAGAATAACGGTTTTAGATTCCAGGGTAAATAATAACGCTAATAGCTAAAGGGCGTTATGAAGCTCATAGACATGACTTATTCGGCGTTACCTCGCTCTGAGGCGTTACTTCGCTCTGAGGCGTTACCTCGCTCTGAGGCGTTCCATGTAAGGCTTGAAGTGCAAGCGAGAGCGCTCAACATCCGTCTCTCTCCTACTTGAGTGAGCGATGCGTCTGCGTTGTCACATTCAACTATCGTCAGTAAACCGACTTTACAGACAAACAATTTTTTATTTTATTTAAATACTAGTTTATGCTCGCAGCTTCTCACGCCTTGTTTTTATGAACGTTTACAGGATGATTTCTATCCCATGGGAACTGATTTATGGGATAAAAAGTAGCTGATTCCAGGATTAGAATTACCTACCTGTATGCAAAATTTCAGCCCGATCAGTTCAGTAGTTTTGGCTTGAAGAGGTAACCAACATCCATCCATCTATACATCCATCCAAACTTTCGCATTTATAATATTAGTGTGATTTCTAGTAAATTGCTTACTTGGCATAAAGCTGGTGCATCTGTTCCTCGTGCGTCTTCTTCATATCTTCCATCTCTTTCTTGATTGCGTCTATCTTGTTCCGCCAAGCTTGCTCGCAGCTCTCTCGGATCTCGTCCGAGCGCGCTTCCAGTTGGATGTTTTTCTGGAAAATAAGAAATAAAGTAAATTTATTGGAACCCAGAACGTGACGCATTACATTACAAATAAAAGGTACGAAAATATATTATATATTATTCCGCCTCTCAAAAGCGTATTCACTGAAAACAGTGAATAAAAAGCACGTTTATTAACTATTTTAGTGACTCAATTTAGAGCACACCAAAATATTCGATCTCCATCTCAATGCTATACAACCTCCTTGCGCAAAAAATACTCGATACAAACTCCTTGTGCAAAGAATACTCGACATACAAACTCCTTGTGCAAATAATCTCCTCGAGATTTGATTGGTTCTATTTCTCGTAGTTATGATATAGTATACATAAAGTATAGTATGCAACTCTTGAATAAAACGTATCTAAATCGAGGGCCATGAATCAGGATTCTAACACTTGAATCACTCACTTAGGTCGTGATTCAAACATAATGAATCACTCTCTACGCTTCTGATTCAGTCATTAGAATCCTTCTCTTGCTCGTGATCCATCTGTGGCCCTCGCTATAAATCCGTCCCTTATTCACTAATTGCATATGAATCACTCACTTAGGTCGTGATTCAAACATAATGAATCACTCTCTACGCTTCTGATTCAGTCATTAGAATCCTTCTCTTGCTCGTGATCCATCTGTGGCCCTCGCTATAAATCCGTCCCTTATTCACTAATTGCATATAGGTACTATTGTATTTGTATTTCTGCTGATGCTGGACAATCCACACAGCGTCATCTAGCCCTAAGCGAAGCAGAGCTTGTGTTATGGATGATGACGGATACGCTTAATACAATACAATACATAGATAGATATTTCTTATAACAAATACCCAGAACACATAGGTCAAATATTTGCAGATCGTACAAACATTTGTCCCAAGGAATCGAACCCGCAACCTCCTGCATCGTAGGCGGACGTTCGGTCGCCACGCCATTTCGGTCATCATCACAGGAATAAAAGCCAAAAGGCGCTTGGTACGGGAAGCCTAGGTCCAGCCGTGCGTGGACTATTATCTAACAATATCGAGTCCATTCCGGTGATAGGTCAACAGTTCCCACACCTAGAACTGAAAATGGTTGTCTCCCCCCCCCGTGTAGCGGCGGCGCGCCTCAATCAGGTAATCAAACACAAACTTGCTTCTTCAAAGGCTGGTGTTGTTGCTATTTTATTAAACTTACCAATCTAGTGCCCATAAGTTCCGCCAGATGGCATTAAGCCATCTGGCAGTAGAAAACTTACGTCAGTCAGCACTCGGTTCCTTGTTTCCAGTTGGTTCACGTTCACTTCGAGCTCTGCGCCTGAAACCACATACAAAAACTTAGATATCGCGCCGCTACTAGCTTCAGCTTGTAGCGGCATAATGCTGAGACAGGGACCTTTTTGGCCTATTTAACACTACCACTAATTTGTATCTGTTTTTCTTTTATTTTGTTGTTTCCTTTCTATATAATCCTGTATGTTCATTGTATGTATATATAATTGTAATGTGTTGTGTTATGCATAGTCCAAATAAATGTATTTTCTTTCTTTCTTTTCAGATATAATGAGCCTAAGGCACTTGTCTCACCGGCAACGATTAACGAGTAGCGAGCAAAGCTTGAAGTAGAACTTGTAGAAACGAGTCGTCGTCGTGCCGCGGGGAGCGAGTGCGTAGTTCCGAATGTTCCGATAGTTGTGTAGCTCGGCTATAAGCGAGTGTGCGAGTGAGACGAGCGATTACTCACATTACTCGCTCGCGGCGGCCAAACGACAGAGGATTAGGAGAACATACTACTTGAGAAATGAATGACCGCTGGTTGCTCTCTCGGCGTGAGCTCTGATCGCTGAGCTAAGGCAGTGTTATCTTTCCTAGCTCTTGTCGCCCAGCGACAAACTAGTGAAGCGAGTCCTCGCCGGCAGTGTGAACAGACAGCGATCAACTATTTGTATATGCATCTCTTTTGTTTACACGGAATGTATATCTATTGTACCTACGTTTCTTGAGCGAGAAAATAGCGTCTTCTCGCTGGCGGTGGGACAACTGCCTTAAGCAGGCAGTGCATTGTTTTCTGCTCTTAAGGTCAGTACTCACATACGGTATTACTCGATAGTTTTTCTCGAAGTCGAGTAAAAATCAACGTGTGGACCGCAAAACTCACCAGCTCGAAGGCTCACACCGAGCCGGCTCGATGGAATTAAATGAAAGTAATTTCCTTCGAACCTACTCGAAGCGAGCCGTCAATCTTGCTTGACTCGAACGTGTGTACGTGACTGCGAGTGGCGCGAGGCGAGCGTCAGTCTGGTATTGTTTATCGTGATTGAAACAAGTGTTTTTAAGAGAAATGTTTTAAAAAAAAATTAAAAAAAGTCCTTTTACGTTTTTTCTTTTCATTTTCTTTGATTTTCTTATCAAGCACTGTGAGACTTGCTAAATACAGCCACCGTCTCCTTTGTTGCACAGACATCCTTTGGCTCGAACGGTTCGGTGAATACTGAACGGCGCGCCTCACTCGATAGATCAATGCTCAATGTGTGGACGAAAGCCCATGCCATGGGTTTTACTCGACAGTTTAGCTCGATCGAGTAATACCGTATGTGAGTACTGACCTTTATAAGTACTACATTTTAGAAATCGAATATTTTATTTGTAACTACAAGAACAAGTATTAAAGATACGGTGCATAAAGATGCGGTTAAAGACGAATGAACATGATGAAATAAATAGGACTGCGACACTCTACTGAGTCACAGATATTATAATACTGACTGAGTGGTCTAGAATTAGTTTAGTTCAGTATATTTACCTACAGAATTGACACCAGTAACTTAAATCTAACAAACAAGGTGACAAAAAAAACAACGAAATGTAAAACTGAAGCCAGCGCGCTATGGCGTCATTAGGGGAGGACTATGTCCAGCAGTGGACTAATAAAGCAGTGGACTAGGAAAGGGATGATGATGATGACTAAAATTTAGTAAATATTTATTTTATCATAGCCTATACTACAAATGACAATGCACTCTTAGCAGCTATACTCTACCTAGGTAAAGTAACTGCATACTACACTGGGTATCACACCCATTTAATATTTATTTAGAATTAACTATATCAGACAATGCCATTTTACAGCAGCACCATGAATTTATAATTAAATATTATTATTTGTTTACATGACTCTAACGATGCCCATTTACAGCTGATCCATTTATCAACTTATCTATTTTTGTATGTACCAATATTCCCAAGTTTCTTGGTTATTTTCTGTCTTGTCTGTTTTATGGCCTTGAATCATAATTTATGCACCACTTATTGTAACCAATGTATATTTAAACTGACATCTCCAAGTGTGCCTTGTGCGTCGTGCTCCTACGGCGAATAAATGAGTATGAGTATAAACTTTTGACGTACATTTATCTTCAGTCTGCCTGACTCTGGCCTGCGCCTCTTGGTATCTCCTCAGCGTAGCTTGTTCGGTTTCGCCCAGGGATTTCAACTCCGCTTCGTATTGTTCTTTGTTTCTCCTGCAAATTATTGTGTATGTTTCTAATTTCTAAGAAATCAAATAATATCGCAAAAATTTTCGACTTATACGGGAAATTTTTGCGATATTATTTGATTTCTTAGAAATTAGAAATTATCCAGAGTGCGAGGATTACGCACTATAATAACAAAAACGTTATTGTGTATGTTTTGTTAGTTTAAACGGCAGATTTCTAATTCCTTGATTTAGATTTCTAATTTCTTAGTTGTAACTCATTTATCATCTCATTTATTATTAAGGATAGATACAGCCTATACCTATTAAATTATTAATATTTTTGTGCCTATTAGAATCTATAGAATGTGATTCCAGATTAAAGTATTAGCCACCTTAATTTTGCCGGGCGCATGTTCAGAACACTTTTATCTTTAAGTTCCCCTGTACAACAAGTTAGCGATCAAAATATTGAGGTATTTATTTATATGGGTTTGAGAATTCATTTTTACCATCTTTACTATTCCTACTTTGCCTGAAATAAATGATTAAATTATCTACGTGTTATTCTGAGTTATAAACAATAAACTACACACTAACATTGTTTAATTGCCTCAGGGCAAATGTTTGTACGATCTGCAGACATTTGTCCAGGGCGTTCTGGATGTTTTCTATGTATGATAAAAAATATCTATCTATGTAGTGTATTGTATTAAGTACTAGCTGCGCCCCGCGGCTTCGCCACCGTGGAAATATATGTTTCCAACTTTCTTAATTTTTTCTTTCATAAGAACCTTCTCCTGACAATAACAAAGAAAACAAAGAAAGAATTAGCGAAATCGGTCCAGCCGTTCACGCGTGATGCCGTGACCAAGGAAAACGGGTTTCATTTTTAGATATATAGATATCAGTTATCTAGTAGCCATAACACAAGCTCTGCTTACCTTGGGGCTAGATAATGATGTGTGAATTGTCCAGGATTATTTATTTATTTATTTATTTATTATCTCATAAATATTTAGAAAGATAAAAGTTAAGGTAGGTAAGGTAGGTGCTATTAACAAAGAATGCAGAGCGGATTCGTCAGAATGTGTAGATTACGACATGAGTAGGAGGGGTCGATTCTTAGCCCGCGACCATCGTATAAGATATAATAAGATCTTATTAGATAGATATCTATACTAATATTATAAAGAGGAAAGATTTGATTGTTTGTTTGTTTGTATTGAATAGGCTCCGAAACTACTGGACCGATTTGAAAAATTCTTTTACCATAAGAAGCCCACATTATTCCCGATGAACATAGGCTACTTTTTACCACGGGAAAATGCTTCATTCCTACGGGAAAAGGGGTAATAGGACAACGGGTAGTAAGAATGCAGCTAGTGGTATGATATAAGATTCTAGTATAACTACTCGAATCTTTCTCTTTTACCTCAAAGCTTCCTGCATCTCTTTCCTCCCCGCCTGAGCTTCAGCGTCCATATTCTCAATCGCCATCTCAATCTCCTTGTCCCGCTCTAACTTGTGCTGCGCGGCTATCTCCGTCACTTTCTTCTTGAGGATCATCTGCTGTTCCGCCTCGAAGTTCTGCCGGTGCTGCGCGAAATGAGACTCTAGCTCGTCTTGTTTAAGTTTAAGAAGCTCCTGTAAATATGAAGTTAATTTGAATAATATTGGATGTTTCTAAATCATCTAGCAGTTAGATGATTTTTATGATGATTCGATAATTATACGCTACCTATATATTACCACAGCCTACTTATAAGCATACAGTCGTTCGACGAAGGCGTTTTGACAGGGCAATCGTGCGGGGGCCAAGGGACGGGTCGGGGGGGGACGCTCCCGAGTTACTAAGGCGGTGATGTATGCAACTCGGGAGCGTACCTCCCCCGTCCCGTCCCTTGCCCCATGCACGATTGCCCTGTCAAACGACTGCCTTCGTCGAACGAATGTATGCATATAGGTAGGCCGTGATATTATGCTATGTGGTGCCGCCGGCTTAGAATTTGCACTAATATAATGCTGTGTGAATTGTCCAGCATTATTTATTTATTATTTATTAAGGGGAAGACTGCGTCCAGCAGTGGACTAATAAAGGCTGTTGAGATTGAAGAGATGATTATAGATTCAAGCTAGTACTAAACTAAGCAGAGCTAATAACAATCAAATAATAGAAATAAATTAGGAATCGTATTTACAATTGAAACAATTGAGCTAACTGTAGACTGTTGGTTGAAACAATCTACAGGTAGCTCAACTGAACCATATCAATAGCAGAGCTGATGTTATAGGAACCATATGTCTGATATACTTAATACCCACTAAAAACTTGAACATTGAAAGTGCCCAGACTTGCTGTGCGATTACGCAAAAACCACCCATTCTATTAACTGACAAAATTCATCCCCATTTCATTGCCTTCGTAATTTATAACAGTATGGAAGGACGCGCGAAGGCCATGAAAATTCCAGTCAAATGTCAATTAAAGGTTGGGTGGTATTTGCGCAATCGCACAGCTGGAATCAATATTAGCAGATCATAGAATTGCCGTAATTAGTAAAGCACTTTGTTTCGCAGCATGAACCGAACCCGCGAATTTCTGCTTCATGAGCGGATCTAATATCATCTTGACGACCTCTGTGGCGCGGCGGGCGAAGGTCCGCCTGCGATGCAGGCATTCCATTCCCGCCTCGGGACAAATGTTTGTACGAACTGCAAGCATTATGTTTCGGGTGTTCTGGATGTTTCTATGTTTAATAAAAAATATTTATCTATCTAGTGTTATGGTATTAAGTATATCAGTTGTGTAGTACCCACAACACAAGCTCTGCTTAGCTTGGGGCTAGATAATGTTGCGTGAATTGTCCAGCATTATTTATTTGTATTTATTTAATTATTAAAATACCGCTGCGCTCCAGATGTCATCAAACTGTGTAACAGTGCCATCTAGCCTCACAACGACGTAACGCTTGTATATTGCTTTACTTTGGTAGTAGGTCATCGATCAAGTATGCGGCCTTGCGGCCTCCCCCGTAGATACCCAGAACCTTACAAGAATGACACTCAAAAGTGTCCACGTTTTGTTTTGACGCAGACAGTTTGCGCAGAGCCTGTCAAGTTTTTTGCATGCGGAACAAGAGATTAGTGGAGTCGAATTTATTTTATTTTATTTTGTAAGTAGGTAGGAAGGTACCTAAAAATAATTTATAAACTGTATAAAAAATCAACAGAATTCAGGTAAAGATAACGAATCATTTATTGATACAACTATAAATTAGCGAATCGAAATAAAATTGAGGGCGGGTCAGCTAGTTATTTTATAAACCTCAACCAGTTATTTTAAATGTCTTTTCATGAAAAAATTTTTATCACTTACAACTTACCACAAATAAATAAAAAAAAAATTTGAAACAATAGCCGCTCCATTCATTAACTTAGAACAAAATAAATATTTTTACATAGGCAAACCCAACAACAATATTTAATGCTGATTTCTCAAGTATATAAGACTCAATTGGCTCATATCACAATACACAGATAAAAATTACATTTAAACTTACTGAAAATAAGAAATTCCATCCTTTTTCTGTTGCTTGGTCGGTCGATTATTGCATTCTTTATACGAGCACTTGACCATGCTTTCGGTCCGAGAGCTAAAATGACACTAGTTGAAAAGGTATCCCAAATTGCCAAATGGGATACCTTTTGATACTGACGTTTTCAGGGCGCGCATTGTGCATCTAAGGGGGGCCGGCCGGAAATTTTTGATCGATGTAGTAGGTACTTATTTTTTATTTTCCCATTTCCGGGTAAAATAATAATAATAATGCTGGACAATTCACACAGCATTATCTAGCCCCAAGTTAAGCAGAGCTTGTGTTATGGGTACTAGATAACTGATATACATAATACAATACACTACATAGATAGATAATTTTTTATTATACATAGAAAAACATCCAGAACCCCTTAACTAAATATAACATGTGTGGCAAAAGCCTCCATTTATTTCGGTCCGATGCTATCCCGCCAGCTGATATGTAGGACTCGTTTCAAGGCGGGATTCGAACCCGCCACCTCCTGCGCCGCAGGCGGACCTTCGCCCGCCGCGCCACCGTGGTCGTCTATCTATGTATTGTATTGTATTAAGTATATCAGTTATCTAGTACCCATAACACAAGCTCTGCTTAGCTCTAGATAATGCTGTGTGAATTGTCCAGTATTATTTATTTATTATTACTTGAATTTTCTGTCTTTCCAAGGCTATTTCATTCTCGAGCTCAGTTCGTTTCTCTGCAATTAACCTTTCTTGCTCTTCACGCCATTTATCTGAAATTCGCAATATAATTAATTACCTAGCTTTATATATAACACAACAATTTTCTTAGTAGGTATATTCTTAAACTTTTAATGGAAGAACCTTTTCCCAAAATAATGAATTAAGATTCCTTGTTCATAGTATGTAACAATTACCTAATGTAAATCATGATTTAGGTTCTAAATCATAGACAACGACAGAAAGTGTAACATGTGCAACATGATTGTGTACCTACTACGGTGCCTACTGTAAATCATGATTTAAAACAACTTGATGTCGTTGTTCTAAATCATGATTTAGAACAACGACGTCAAGTGTAATCGTGTAATGTGTACCTACCTACTACGGTACCTACTGTGAATCATGATTTAAAACAACTTGATGTCGTTGTTCTAAATCATGATTTAGAACAACGACGTCAAGTGTAATCGTGTAATGTGTACCTACCTACTACGGTACCTACTGTGAATCATGATTTAAAACAACTTGATGTCGTTGTTCTAAATCATGATTTAGAACAACGACGTCAAGTGTAATCGTGTAATGTGTACCTACCTACTACGGTACCTACTGTGAATCATGATTTAAAACAACTTGATGTCGTTGTTCTAAATCATGATTTAGAACAACGACGTCAAGTGTAATGTGTACCTACCTACTACGGTGCCTACTGTAAATCATGATTTAAAACAACTTGATGTCGTTGTTCTAAATCATGATTTAGAACAACGACGTCAAGTGTAATGTGTACCTACCTACTACGGTGCCTACTGTAAATCATGATTTAAAACCACTTATCACAGTATCATATGATTCTATGGCTAAGATGTGATATACTTATTTACCCATATCGTCTCTCATAGCTCTGTCTCTTTCGGCCAGTCCGTTGGCTACGCGTTCGTTCTCGGCTCGCATTTCAGCGACTAAGCGCGTCCGTTGTTCTTGGTATGTGAGTTCTAACTCTAGGATCTGTTTCTCCAATCTAGAACAAAACATGTGTAAGTCATTTAATAATGTCCTCCTAGCCGAATTTCGGCCACGGGGGCCAGTCTCATCGGAGACTAGCCAGATGCACAAGACATATTATAGTGCACAAGTGTGTGCGCAAACACAGGTGCATTCTCCATTCCCTCACTCTCACAATCCGATGTGACGACAAATCGACACGTCCGGGGATGTCAGGCGCAGGACCAACGGCTTAACGTGCTTTCCAAGGCACGGGGGTTCAACACCGCCGACTTCATGACTCCGAACTGCTACCGTGAATTTTTCCTGCTAGAAAAACCCCAATAACATCGATTAGTCCGACCCGGGATTCGAACCCAGGACGTCATAATCAGCGGTTGAACAAGCTGATCGCTAGACCAACGAGGCAGACAAAGTCATTTACTGTAGATACTACAAGAAAAAAGTCATTCAAACATGGTAGACAGGTCATTGTACACGTTGGCGTTGTCACAGTACACTGCATGCTTAACAAACACCTATTTAATCTGGGTATCACGGACAGCCTCTGCGTTTATGCACCCTCTGCATGGGGATGCAGAGGGTGCATGAACGCAGAGGAGACGGCCGCGCATGTGCTTGTAGAGTGCGATAGCGTAGCTTGTCAACGACTACACTACCGGGACACCGAGGACGCCTAGGGAGGCATACACTGGCGCACAGTAGTGGTACGGTTTCAGAGCTGCCCTTTCATAGGATTTAATTTTTTAATATTTTTATGCTCGTTATTGGGTCAAATATGATTGAAATTGTCATATAACCGGATCATTGAATTTTTTTAACCTATTCTACTGCTCAAAAACCATGAAAAGTAAACTTGAACATTTACAATGTATGAAAACGAATGACTTTCAAAATATCTCATTACTGTTAAGAGCTGTTTGGCTACAATACAACTTATTGGGTATTGTTACTGGGGTTAAGATTACAGAGTCATCAACAGGTAATCTGACACAGATTCGCGCGAGATGCAAATATTTTAGCAGCTTATAATATTTTCTGCGTTCTAGACGCTCCCGAGTTACTTAAGCGGTGATGTATGCAACTCGGGAGCGACCCTCCCCCGTCCCGTCCCTTGCCCCCCGCACGATTGCCCTGTCAAAACCACGTCATAATACCTTCGTTGAACGACTGTATGAATAAAGGTAGGCTGTGCCTACATTGAGATCACCAAACCGCTTGCATGACAAACTCTCCTTGTGTGGGGGAGGTATGTTCATAAGTGGATTTATATGGTGATATCTCTGACCTAGAATAATTTATCAACATACTGTGAAATATTGGAAAGCTCAAAACTCAAATCATGGTAAATTATCCCGTTGTAAATAACTTTATTGTGAATAACCATGACGGATTTAAAAGTTAAATCAAAAGTTAAGTTAAATCTCACCTAGAAGACGCCATCTGCCGTTCCTTGACCAGTGCCAACTCTTTCTCATCTTGCAAACTCCTCCTCAAGTCCTCCATCTCCTGCGAATGTCTAGCTTGGCTTCGGCCGAGTTGTTCTGCGTGCGCCATCTTTAAATCCGAGATCTCTTTCTGCTGACGCTCCGCCATTTCTCGGAGCTCGCCTTCTAGGCCTTTTACTGTGAGTTCCTGGAAATTATGTTTGGTTAATAAGCTTTTGGTCTGATACTTATTTTATTGGTAAATTAACAAGACAATTATCTAATTAAAATCAGGTCTTTTTTATTGTACCTACTTATTTATTTAATTTATTATTAATTGCAAATATTTGCGTATAGATTGGTAGCTTTAGTTCTTAATTATAGCTAAAGTTAGTACAAAACACACCCTGTTGGGCATAGCATTTGCTTACTAACAAATATAACCATTTTATATACCTACCTACTAAAATAATTATCAATTGTTAAAGTTTTTGAAAGCTTTTTTCAGCTTTCTGTGCCCCTTTTGATAAAAGTCAATAAGACGCTTATCAGGGGAGAGCTGCTACCGTAGTAAGCACCAACTGCTGGATTTAGGTATTCTTTCTTTCTATTGACCTATTTTCTAAGGTCAAGTATCACCATTATCCCATTCCGGCTATGATCATCGGCTTCGGGATTTAACGGGGGCGCAGTAATAGTGCGTTTAAAGCTTACTTTAAACGCACTATTAAGGTTGGTATTTCTTAAATTCTTAAAAACTTTGGAACTAATTTGTTCAAGATTGATTAAGGCTCCTCCTCCCCGAACACTAGCGCCGCCACATATTTTATCTTATTATTACGTCGAAGAAAGGAAATTCCAAAAATTACGTTGGGCAATTTGTGAATCCTATCATAAGCTTTTTTTTAATGCCTCTATAAATTTTTTAGTTTGTATAGTTAGGCAGAGATGCAAAGTTGCTCTTTTTTGCCACCGTGTAGGCAGAGATGCGAAGTTGCTGTGTTTGGCCACCATGGTGGCAACCATGGTGGCCAAACACAGCAACTTCGCAACTCGCCTAAATTATACAAAATAAAAAAATTACAGATGCATTAAAAAAAAGCTTATGATAGGATTCACAAATTGCCCAACGTAATTTTTGGAATTTCCTTTCTTCGACGTATAATAATAAGATAAAATATGTGGCGGCGCTAGTGTTCGGGGAAGAGGAGCCTTAATGACAGGTGATAGCTGTGTGGTGCCGCTTAGAATTTGCACCACCCCAACTCTTCCCGCGGGTGTCGTAAGAGGCGACTAAGGGATATCTACCGGGGGCGGGCAGCAGCGCCCCCTGCAGAATAATTCTACCAACGAACTGCGATCCCCAACCTGCATGCCCAGCATGGGGATTATGGGCATTACCCCCATGAGATAAAAGCCAACAAGGCGCTTATCAGGGGGAGGCCTTCGTCCAGCAGTGGACCAATACAGGCTGTTGAGGATAGAGTCAAATCAAATTGAAAGTGATTGTGATGGAATTTCTGAGAAAATTCATGCAGAAAATAATAGAGTAAAATGAACAGTGAACCTTTATCTTTTCAGCTTTCTGTCGCACCCAACGCTGTCTCGCTACCTGAAGTGAGAAATAATAGTTATGAATGTGTCATATTGTGAGAAATGTATTGCTCCACTATTGTGCCTTAAATTCCAGGTTTGAGCTGGCTAAGTACAAATACCATCTGCTGAGCGGCGGCCATCTTGTCTGTTTCCATCGCTCCTCCAATCCATCCAATTCCATCCAGTCCAGCAACGCTCGTCCGTTGTTCTATATACTTACTATTCTATGTATGGGTACTTATAGTTGGTGGTTAAATGTCACAATAGAAACAGTTATGTTATCTGCTGATCGGCAGCCATTTATCTGGTCATGTTGGTTCCATCGCTCCTCCAATAAGCACCGCTCGGTCTCTGGTTGCTCTCTACGGTGGTTTAATGTCTTAGCTGTAAGAAACGTCACCTGCTGAGCGGCAGCCATCTTGTCGTGCTGGTTCCTCAGTTCTAGCTTGTATCGCTCCTCCAGCGCCTGCGCAGACCGCTTCCATCGTTCCTCTAATGAGCGACGCTCGTCGACTAGTTGTTCTATACGGTGATTCAGGGTTTTCTTGTCGTTTATTAGCTGCAAGACACAAATACAAAAATTTGGAAATTCGTTTGCAACAGCGCAACGGATTGACCATAAATGAAAACAAATCGTGCGTTCTACGGTTTACACAATAATTTGTACCTGTCGAACAGCTTGGTCATCGCGGATTATCGTGTACTAGGGCCGCCACCGACGGTCGGATATCTCGCCATGCCAGCCTTAACGACATCATCCGGCGGGCCTTTGTCACCGCTAACGTACCGGCTCTTCTCGAACAGAATGGAGTATTGCGTGACGATGGTAAGAGGCCCGACAGTATGACACTAGCCCTATGGGAGTTGGGGAGGCCAATTGCGTGGGACGCTATATGCGTCGACACACTTGTGCCTTCCCATCTTCTGAGGACATCCGTGAGGGCTGGTGCGGCGGCAGATTTAGCCGAGGATCTGTATGCAGGTCTCGACAGAGCCTACGCATTTACTGCCTTCTTCAAAATTATTGATCAAACAATGGCATATCATAAAAACCGTCGGTCGTCGACCAAAGCGTCGAGCTAGACGCGCCTATATAAGAACCTATATAATAATATAATTATATAAAAATATATTCCCAAAAACAGACATGAGTGGAAAGAGGGGAGGCAGGCCTTCGCTCTGCATTGTTTCGGACAGACTCCTAATAAATTAAAGTTTTAGAACTGAACTGCGACCAAGTTAAAACTGGGAGTGATAAGTCTAGACCAGAACGCAGCAAGTTGTACAACGGTCAAGGTTTCAGTGAATACCTACATAAGGATAACGAGCTCAATACTTGCAAGCCTCACGACATCAACAACATGGCCGTGGACTTCAACCATCGAAGCCCACGGCGCACCAGCGACCCTGCTGGTCGCGCCGCAGAGGCTGGCAAGTGAAAGCGTCAAAGGTTACCTGATCAATGAAGCTCTGGTGCCGTTTGATGGCGTCCTCGCATTCCAGCTTCACTTTAGACGTGTTGCGGAGTGACTGCTTCTCTAGGTTACTTATTTTCGTCATCATCTGAAAAGATATAAGTATTATCAGGCAGATGGTGAACATAACACAAGCTCAGCTTACTTTGGGGTTAGTTGATGCTGTCGTATGTCTTTAGATGATGTAAGTTTCCAAATGCACTTGAGGATTGATATTCACCTGTTCCTTATGGTTAGTCAAACTTTCTTGCAGCAGAGCAATGCAGCAGGACCGCTCTTCTAGTTGAAGCGTCGCAGTCACCAGGCGTTGAGCCAACTCGGTCTGAGGAAGCTTCAGCAAGGCTTCTAGTCTGAAATTATATTGATGACGTTCTAGTAATATTAAACGCATTCACTGCCCAGATTCGGCCACGGAGCTAGAGATGTTCATTTTCCAGTTACCTATTGCCTATTGGGGGCATCTATTAATTACGTGAGGACCCCCCCCCCCCCCCCCCCCCGAACCGAAGATCGATGCAGAACGCAGCAAAAATGAAAAAGAAATTATCAATTTTAAGTAGTTGTTCGATTTTGTCACTATTACTGTCTCAGAAGTCTTGCATGCAATGCAACACAAATTACCTACTTAAATTTACTTTATTTACCTAGATACATTTAATAAACACGTTTTGAAAAATCAAAAGATTGTGGGGAGTCGAGCAAAATCTCACGATATCTCACGAAGAGGTGGAGTGGCTCGCACACATTTCGAATAATAATTGCCTGTTATTTTGATCTAGGTATACCTATCTAACCTACATCTATGAACATTTTCAGCACAATCCTTTAAGCAGCTGTGGGTCTACATCCCTTAAAAAAAGGTAGCTGTGGTTCTATATCTGTTAACTTTCGCACGCCTACTTACTTGGGTATAGTCTGAGGGGTAGTACTTGTAACCACAGACAACGCATCGTTTGCACTCTGCTCCACCTTCTCCAGAAACTGGAAGATTTCCCTGGAAAATCATAGTTTATTTTGTACCTATTTCGATTCAAAATCAAAAGTGTTATGATGTTATGATGGAACATGTTGTCTTTAAGACTCCCTGTACAAAATATGTGTAATATATTGGAGTACCTATTGATTTTATAGCTTAGGACTTATGCACTTAATTAAAGGCTTCAGATTTACAGCTTATTGTACAATTGCGAAACATTTATAATGTATATTTAGTTTCTTACATGAAATTATCTTTAGGAGTGAAGTTTTCTTCTTCTTTCTTAGCTTCTTCTTCAGGAATGATAGCAGTAGCTACTGAAGTTACAGGATTTTCTCCATAACTTTCTATTTCCTTCAACATCGAGTAAATATCCAGCACAGACGAATTCGGATTCAGTTCCTTCTGTACAGTGTCTTTTTCTGGGGACGTTCGCGGTGTTACGAGTTGTCTAGTTTCGACTTTAGCTTCTGTGATATTAGGTTCACTTTGCACTGGATTGGTTTGTGTTGGTTCAGTTGTATGATCTTCTTTTTCTATAGTTGGAGACGGATCGGTGATTGAAATCCACGAGTCGATATCTTTGTCGTTATGGACACCATCGATTCTTGCGCTGAGAGGAGCTCTTATTGTGAACATGGTCTTCTGAGTTTGGTTCCTAACGTTTATCTGGGAGTTACTAGTACTCTTAGTTATACTTGGCTTAGTTTTATTGTTCCAGTCTTGTTTATATCTTGATGAGATATTCTCGAATTTAGGATTGACATTGTTCAATTTTTTATCGTATTTTTCGAGGGTTTTAGTGACTAGTTCTTTGGTAGCGTCACCTTCTTTTACTTTTAAGTAGTTTTGTATCAGTTCTTTAGTAGAGATTTTGGATATATCTCGTCGTTTTGTTTCGTTACATGCTTTGTTATTTACTTTTTCTGGGATCCGCGGGGATGTTTCCTTGCGTTCATTATCTCGTTTATCGAAGTTAGTAGCATTATCTCTTTTATCGAAATTAGCAGCGTCTTCAAACATTTTGTCTATATTAAGAGGCGTAGGCGATATTGCATCAGTTTGAATATCTTTAATCGTCAACTCATGTAGACAATTTATAGCCTCTAATTCCTTCTTGTAGTCTTCTATCACTTTAGAGGTGTAAGCTTTGGTAGTACTATTGACTAGATACTCTGGGTATTCTAGTTCAGGTTCTATTTTGTCTGGTTCTTCTGTTGCATGCGTAACTTTGTTCCTGACTGGCGAGTTGTTTGGAGGTTGGGCTACATGACCTTCCTTTTGGAGAAAGAAGTCTTTGTATAGCATTCGGCTTTGGTTCAATGGTTCAGCCCATTGGTCTTTTCTGTCCAATTGAAATGTTTTGTAGCCTTGACCGTTGCTGCTAGTTGATGCAGAATCTAAGCTTTTTGGTTCATCATTGTTAGTATGGGAACTCACTTGCTTCATTACTGTGGAAGTCCCAGGAAGTGAAAAGTTTTGCTTGTATCTGTCTTCGTTTGGTCCACTGTCTGGGTACCCTGAGTCTTTGGATGAGGCGTCTGTGGGTATGGCTGTACTGGATAGCTTGGTTTGGAAGGGATTGGGGTCAGTGCGAAAGTCATCGTAGAAGCTTGTGTAGGTTCTCGGATCACACAGAAAGTTGTGGGAAGATTGTGGATAGTCATTCTTCGATCCATACATATCTCTCCCTAAGTTATTAATATTGTCCTCCTTTTTATCCTCCTGAGACATTTCAGGAGATAAACTGTTCTGAGAGGGAACACTATCTAGTTCTTGAGTAGATTCTTCTTCAACCAACGAAAGCTGTTGCTTTGTTAGAGTCAGACGACGCGAGTACTTGTCGATTGCTTGCTCGACTTCCTCGTGTATGCCAAAGGAGACTCTACCGAGAAGAGCGTCTTCCATCTCCTTTCTTTCACCCTCAAGTGGTATGAAGTAAGATTCATATGGTCGAGTTTTCAGGGTCGGAGAGAAGCTTCTCTCGTTGAATAGGTTTTTGTTTCTTGATGGAGATGGTGATCGGTTTGGGGACCGTTGTTTCTCAGTGATTTTCACCTCCATGTTGTATTGATTATGTTGTACATCGTCATTTGCTGTATTCTCCATAGATTTGCGTCCCTTCTTTGCGATGCTTCGGTACTTTAAGTAGTTCTTTGTGTTTGTGTTCTTTGGTTTCGGACTATGAATTTGTGCTTTAGCTTTTATTTTTGCCCCTAAGCTGATGAATGTATCTTCAGAGCCATAGTCGGAGCCATTGCTGCATAGGTCTCTGCGGTGAGATCGATTCTCTGGGGTTTTTCTGCCACCAAGCAATTCTGTTGTAGGCGCTACTATCTTAATAGTTGTTAACTGGGGTGAATCTAGAATAACAAGGATATTCAATCGATATTATGTATACCTATGGGATTATAAATCTATTTGATCAACTCAATAAAAGCATACTATTTCAAACTATGGCTTTCCTTACTGTTGTATGATTGTAAAAGTTCCGCATGAAATGTATTCAGCAGATTCCTAGTGGAAGGTGTCTTTGCGTCAGCAGAAAAAGGTCTCTTGTATCTTTCTGGAATTTCCTGAAATTTATTTGGTATGGCAAAACGATTCGTGTACATTTGAAATGAGAGGGTATGTCATGCATGTCATGAGAATCATGACCACGAGTGCAATACGAGTAGGTATGTGGTGTTACCTACATTTTTATTGTTGCAACTTACCGGCGCTACGCAAGTAGTTTGTAGGGCCGAACGCGGCCTGTTACGAATATTCTTCCTATCGTCTTTCTTCTTTTTACGATATGAAAGATTCACAGGCGAGCCTAAAAGCCGCAGAGTATTGTTTTCTTTAGACATTTCACATACATTCCAGCTAAGAAATATTAGGAAACATCAACGAAAATCACAAACAAAGAAAATTTTCAGCCGGGCTGACAGGTGTTTTGTTTATTGTTGTCGCTGTGTAGAACAGTTGCTAGGCAACAAATAAGTCATGTGAGTCATTGTTCATAATTTCTCTTTCTGCGTTCATATTATTTAAGCTTTTTTCGCTATCTTAAGCCTTAAATTCTAAAAGTGGAAAATATTTATAACAAATTTACAAATTTTTTACTTTGATTTTATTCATTTGTTTACTGCTTTAGAAAACTGAATAGAGGAGAAATATTATTATCAAGTTAGAAGATATAAATAAATCTCCACATTGACTTCCGGTTGCAGGTTTGGTGTAGGTGTAGCAGTCTACACAACAAGACTACCATTTTGGTAGATTTTGTATAGAGAAACCTAAACTCTGCAACGGGGTCATTGGCAAATCATTGGTGTCTCGAAGACATAAACACTTATTAGGTCGTTTATGTTATGAATGACTTATGCTTAATTTTTCATTAATCAGTTTAGTACTAATATGCATAATAATTAACTAAAAAAACTTACGTTACCAGAAGTAACGCAACGCCAAGGAAGCGAACGGAACGCTTTTCACATGACGTCAATTTGACGTCATCGATAAAAATATAGGCGGGTTTGCTAGCTAGCAGGCGCGCACTGAGTGCAAGAAATACTCGTAAAAGTGGACCTTCTGTCGAGCTTCGACGAACTTTATTAGTCCTTGAAGGTATTTCGATCGCTCCGCATTGCTCCGCATTGCCGACAGAGGCGTATTTGCGCGTTTGTGAAAATTAGAGTGAAAAACGTTTATTTCTAGTGTAAATCACTGCTTGTGCATAAATCTTTTTTGAAAAGTGTTTATTAAAAAAATCGAAATGTTCAGTGGAATCGCAGGTGAGTTTTTTGTATTGTTATAAAGGCACTTATCTAATTGTTGCACAATTTTGAAAGCGGTTGGTTTTAGTGGTGGGTTCTAATAAATAAGTACCTACCTACAGGTAGAATAATTGCTTTTATTAATGATAAAACGAACTTTATTTAAGGGTAGTTCGATGACCTACCTATTGTAGTTTCCTTACTAGGTAGGTACTTACCTATCTATTAAACGTCGAATTATTGTACCTAGGTAATTAGATAAATAAATAATGCTGGACAATTCACACAGCATTATGTAGCCCCATGCTAAGCAGAGCTTGTGTTATGGGTAGGTACTAGATAACTGATATAAGTACTTAATACAATACACTACTTAAGTAGGTAAGTAGATAGATATTTTTTATTATAGGTACATAGAAAACATCCAGAACGCACTGGACAAATGTATTTCCATAATACCTAGGCAGGTACTTCCTAAGTAGGTAGGTAGTAACCTGTAAAATAGGTAATGCATAGGTATGTGTATTATTTATGGTGTTGTGTAGCTTTATACACAGAGTAGGTACCTACCTACTGTTATGTTATCATTATCATGGCTTTATAGGTAGGTAGGTACTTAGTATTCAGTAAGTACTTTTATTGCAAAACAAAAATATTACTATTCATGTAGGTACCTACCTAACCTACCTACCCTAAGTACCTAGGTACCTATGAAAATTACACGACACCATAATGTTTTTTAAAGGAAGGTACCTACCGTAAAACGTGCCTACCTACCTACTCTACCTAGGTACTCCACTTTCGGCTCCAAAATTTAGGAAATAGTGAATATTTTTTTAAACTAAGTAATTACCTATTATATTTTAAATTTAAACATACTTAGATGTATTCATATAAAGTAGAAGATATAATCTATCATATTTTTAAGGTTTATTAACGTAAAGTATTTTGGTATACCTACCTACCTACTTTGAAAACGATGAATTAGGAGCAAAATTACCCATGGTCCTGGGAATCTTTGTTCCTAGGTCAAAACTAGGTATACCTACCTAGTTTGCCTCTTATTTCACTGATGAAAGCTTTTAGGAGTATATTTGTGCTTTCTCTATTCGAATTTTGCTCCACTAATAATATGTTTTACCTTTTTTTGATATGGCAACTCTCAAAGATGGGTCAAAATAAGAAAACGTATTTTTAAGAAAAAAATATTTATTTTTTTACACAAGAAGTTAGTTTCAATGATTTATATATAAACGTATATTTTGATGACAATCACTAAGTTTTATTGCTTAAAACAGCAATAAAACTTAGTGATTGTCATCAAAATATTTATAAACTATATATTAATGACAGTCAGTCAGTTTCATTGCTGTTTTATATTTTTAAACAATATTTTAATGACAATCAGTTAGTTTTACTGCTGTTTAATTATTTTAATGACCATCTGTTTCAACTCCGTTTTATATTCTTAAACTATATTTTAATAACAATCAGTCGGTTTTATAAGTCATATTTTTCGCTGGCTTTTCTTTGAGTCAATTCTTTGTTTTATATTGCAACCAAACATGCTCGTAATGTTTCAGGGGTGTAAGTAATTTTCGTAATTTCTGCAGTCTAAACGCTTTTTGTAATTTCTCGGCATCTGTTCTGAAAAAAATAATAAAAAAAATTAAGATAATTATTGTTAGTGGTATAAATGCACTTTATACCACTAACAATAATTATCTTAATTTTTTTAATACATGGCAACCTTTTGGGTTTTGTACAAGAAAACTAAAAAAAAAGGTCCATGCCGAAAAAGAGTTTAGGTCATGATGAACTTATGAATTCAATGAAATATTTACACATTAACATGAGGACATAATTACCTTATTGCGCTGCACAGTTTTCGAGGAGGAAATGGCTTTTTCAGACACAAAAACAATTTAATTTCTCACCCAGCAAAACAATGGCTCCCTACGATCCGAAAAAAATGGCGGATGACATGACAGTTCAGTAATGTAATGTCACTCAGATGTCAAACGTTTGGTGTGCGTTTAAAAACAAGTGAAACGTTGCGATGTTGTTGGAGTTGGAACTAATGGACGTTGAAACATTTTACAAAATTGGAGCTTAATTATCTAGAGGGGAGCAAAGTAGGCATGTTTTACGGTACTTACCAATGTAGGTTGTATAACTCTTCAATCCTATTAGGTACCTATAATTCCTATTTAACCATCAATTCTAGTGTACCTGTCTACCTATTACGTAATTTAGTCATTTAATTATTAAACACCTAATTTAAGTACCTACCTACCTAGTTAGCTAGCTACCTGCCGGGCGCCTGCACAGCTTAAAATTACATTTTTCAAAACACAAACATCTATGTATGTTTAATACAATTTGTATAGTACCTAATTATTTTATTAGATAGGTAGGTACCTATCACATTTGAAGGAAATGGTTGCAAATATAGGCACAGCGTCAGAATTAAGTAACCCCCCTGCATAACACAACACATGCAGGTTTAAATCCAAACTACTTACCTAGTTAATCGTAGTTAATCGAGTTTTAAAAGTCGCCAATAAATTATCTTTTTACTCAGGTTACATAAAACAGAATGAATAGATAAATAAAATTTAACTTGCATTGTGTTATGCAGGGGGGTTACTTAATTCTGACGCAGTCTGTATCTAAGTAATACCTAGTAGGTAAGTACCTTACCTGCTTTGTGAAAAATTCGACTATAACACAATTCGACAAAAAACATTTCGACTAGGTAGTAAGTAACAATTCGACTAACGACTAAAATAATTCATTTCAACAACAAAAAAATTGTGCCAAAAAAAGGGGTTGGGTCGAGTTGCTTTAGTCGAATTGTTACTACCTAGTCGAAATGTTTTTAGTCGAATTGTTTTATAGTCGAACTGTTTTAGTCGAATCGTATTAGACGAATTGTTTTAGTCGAACTGTTTTAATCGAATTGTGATTTGTATTAGATGAATTGTTTTAGTCGAATTTTCCGTAGACGACCTTACATCGACTTAAGTACTCGCTTACATTATTTTAAGCTTTACAGATTTTCTTTGCTGCGCATAAGTACCTAGAGCGCATTTGGGTAGCATTACTTAGTAGAGTAGATACTTAGTTTACCTATTGCTATGTAATGTACCTACATATATGTACCTATCTACATGTACCTACCTACCTAAACCTACGCGCAGAATAGGAATACCTATTAAGTACTAATATTATTATGACAGTTATATTTATAATTTTACCTACAACAATGTATTTTTAAAACCATCATGTCCATAATTCTGATTTCCAATCCAACAAAGGTTCTTTCACGTGTATGATAAGCCCGCATTTTTAAACTTTATTATTACTACCAATGATAAGTTATAGATACCTACCTATAGGCAGACCACACAACTGGCGGATCGCTGTAGAACCATGTCACAGTAATAAACGCAAAAAGTGGCGTTTGTTACTGTATTTGGCGTTTTGTTTTCTTATTGTGACAAGGTTCTACAGATATCTCTCAGTCTCTGGTACGTGACCCCGGACTCCATTAGTCAACACAATGACAACTCTGAGTGGTGAATCATGCTTTTCTACGTGTTCTTTAGACGATATGTAGTTAACCTACAGAATTAGGTAGTTACTTATCGGCTCCACATAACATCTACTTTGTCAACACAGGTTGTTAGTTCTTTACTGATGAGTTTTTCCATTAATAGGTACCTAGTGCACTTACCTAACTTGTTAGGTATACTATTATACTAGCTGACTCGGCGAACTTCGTACCGCTCTCACCTTCCCTGATTATGCTATCCTATCTTTCAAGTTGGATCAAACTGCACACGGTGTGCAAATTTAATTTAAAATTTATGAGTCCATCGCGGACAAACAACGTGAGTGACACGTGATTTACTCGTATACATATTAAGGTTAATAGTTATATTAAGATTAATATATATTAGGTATTAAGATTCATAGTTCATTGTACACAAACATCCTGTGCCCTATTTTCTAGTAGTTAAGTAGTAGGGCCGTGTGGCGTCGGCTTAGAATTTTCACCATCCTTATCTCTTCCTGCGGGTGTTGTATGTAAGAGGCGACTAAGGGATATCCACCGGGGAGCGGGCAGCAGCGCCTCCAGTAGAACAGTTTTAATTTTAACCACCAAACTGCGATCCCCAACCCGCATGCCCAGCTTGAGGATTATGGGCATTACCCCACATGTTACAAAGGTCAATGAGGATTTTATCGAGGGGAAGTCTGCGTCCAGCGGTTTTATAATAAAATTTATTGATTTGTCTCAAAAAAAAAATTATACCTATTTAAATACATATGATATGGACCAGTAGGTATAAGCAGTACATAAAGTAAATCTATTGTCATTTGTTATACTCGTACCCACTAGTACTACAGAGAGTAAGAAACACTGTAAAACGATAGTTGGAACAAAGCTATTCATTGACCGATCCCAACTTTGGGAACACGGGTACAGTTTCCAAACAAACTTGTACAACATTCCATTATAACGCCGAGAATAAACGCAAAATCAAGCCAAAATCCATATTTTCACACAATCTACGACACATTTGAACCAACTGCGCAATAGAAGGTAGGTAAGTACAAGACCAGTCACTCATTCAACAAAGTTGCTTTAGTTTTGACCCATGTCGCGTACGGAGGACATTATTGAATGGAATTTGAGTTTTTATATTTATTATGGAACAACATACGACTTATTAATTATACATCAAAGCTTGATATTCATTGACCGTTCCCATCCCAACTTTGGGAACACGGGTTCAGTTTCCAAACAAACTTGTACAACATTCCAATAAATCGCCGAGAATAAACGCAAAATCAAGCCAAAATCCATATTTTCACAAAATCTACGACACATTTTTGAACCAACTGCGCAATACGAGACCGGTCACTCATTCAACAAAGTTGCTTTAATTTTGACCCATGTCGCGTACGGAGGACATTAATGAATGGAATTTGAGTTTATTATATTTGCTATGGAACAACAAACGACTTATCTTAATTAAATTATACATTTGTCCGAGTTCAAAGCAAGTAGTTCATAAATTCTTACGATTTGATTAATAATCATTAATCATCTACTGAACCGCTATCAGATTAGAGTAGTTAGGTATGTATTATAAAAAAAAATATTCCTAAACTACAGCAAGAGAGTCTAAATTGACCACAGTTAGACCCTCTTGTGTGAACGTAGGTAATTAATTTAACTTTCTTTCTGTAAAAAGTCAAAACAAACTTGTTTCTAAATTATTTGTTAGTCTAGTTCTTGACACGTCATGTCATGGCTATGCTACAAACATTATTAAAATTCATAATAATATTCTTCCATCTTCCATATACCTAGGTATGTATGTATATGATAATTTTTAATTCTATCTATGCTAGTTAGTAGTGCCAAATAGTGATAAGCCCGTAATAAGATAAACAAGATCATTTCCTTCATATAACACTGGTACTTTATTGGATCCCGTAACTTTCCGTATCGCAACATGTCTCCGGTTGGGTGCAAGGTGTTGCGCGCCTCATCAATGCCAGTGCGGTACTGCTGTCGAACAGCTTGGTCATCACGGATTATCGTGCACTAGGGCCGCCGGTCGGATATCTCGCCACGCTAGCCTTAACGACATCATCCGGCGGGCCTTTGTCACCGCTAACGTACCAGCTATTCTCGAACCGAATGGTCTGTTGCGTGACGATGGTAATAGGCCCGACGGTATGACACTAGTCCCATGGGAGTTGGGGAGGCCCATTGTGTGGGACGCTACATGCGTCGACACACTTGCGCCTTCCCATCTTCCGAGGACATCCGTGAGGGCGGGTGCGGCGGCAGATTTGGCCGAAGATCTCAAGAGGCGCAAATATGCAGGTCTCGACAGAGCCTACACATTTGCTCCCCTTGGAGTCGAGACCCTAGGTCCGTGGGGTACCGAGGCTCTTCGGGTTTTCAAAAAACTATCTGAGCGTCTGGTCGAAGCGACGCGTGACCCGAGAGCTGGTGAATATCTGGCACAGCGTATCAGCATTGCCATACAGCGTGGCAATGCAGCCAGCGTCTTGGGGACGCTTCCGACTGGTGTTGGTATGGATCAGTTGAGCTATCTGTAGACTGTTTGCAACAGTCGGCAGTTAGCTCAATTGTTTCAATTGTAAATACTAGTATAATTTTCTTTGTGAATAAATGTATTATGTCAAAAAAAAAAAGATAAACAAGGGGACTTTAACTTTATCCTTTTAAAGCGTATTTAATCTTCTATTGGTTATTCATTTAGACATAAATAAATAAGAACAAAGAACTTCCTGGTGACAAAAAACGGCCATTGACCAGCTTGATCGGGTCGAAATTCTTGGCTAGCCCGAACTGGATCCTTTCCAATTAGGTCTCTGGTTCTTATTTCTGACTGTCTTGTATTTGGTTTCTTGTTTGTTGTTAAACCCGGGAGTAGAGAAACGCTCGTATTGAATTATTTACCTCTATAAATAAATAAATATAAACGAGTTTATTCATCAAAACTATATCTAGGTTATAATATAAATGATCTTAAATCTTATAAATACTAACTTAGACAACTAATAGATACCTACCAAGCAAAGAAAACTAAAATGTAAGGATCCTCTTTTCCACATTCCACACAAAATTCCATCCATTATCCGAAATTGTTGCTTGATTGGTAAGACTTTAAAGAATTTTAACAAATAACTAGACGATAGAACAAATAACAAGATTATATATTTCCATCTCTATCCGTTTTAAATTTTATTCACTTATAAGTATGACCATAACACTAACAATAAATAAATAATAATAAGTAAATAAATAATGTTGGACAATTCACACAGCATTATCTAGCCCCAAGCTAAGCAGAGCTTCTGTTATGGGTAGATAACCGATATAATATAATATACAATAAACTACATAGACAGATATGTAACAATCTGTATTATTGTGATTAAACAGATCAAAAAGAAATAAATGTCATTTATTCACAAAGAAAATTATACTAGTATTTACAATTGAAACAATTGAGCTAACTGCCGACTGTTGCAAACAGTCTACAGATAGCTCAACTGATCCATATCAACACCAGTCGGAAGCGTCCCCAAGACGCTGGCTGCATTGCCACGCTGTATGGCAATGCTGATACGCTGTGCTAGATATTCACCAGCTCTCGGGTCACGCGTCGCTTCGACCAGACGCTCAGATAGTTTTTTGAAAACCCGAAGAGCCTCGGTACCCCACGGACCTAGGGTCTCGACTCCAAGGGGAGCAAATGTGTAGGCTCTGTCGAGACCTGCATATTTGCGCCTCTTGAGATCTTCGGCCAAATCTGCCGCCGCACCCGCCCTCACGGATGTCCTCGGAAGATGGGAAGACGCAAGTGTGAAAAAAGTGAATTTGAATTTGAACACTGACAAATGTAGGATCAAACCTAATGCATATTTTTCCATTGTAAACAATCGAACGAATATTATCATATTTATCATCAATGGTAAAATTACATTATGGAACACGCTTGTTAGTGCACAAGCACCAGAAAGGTCATGGCTGACCCATGAATCACTCCCGTAAACTATTCTTAACGGCCAGATATTTTGTTTCCCTCACTGGTGGCCAGATTTTCACATCGTAACGGAGAACAGAAAGTATTTTAATTACCTACCTACTGAAATTCTGTTGAAAGGAATTCTATTCAGAAAATTTTACTGAGAATCCGTGATGATGATTCATAATAATACCGAGTCATCATCTTGAATTATTTCTTTTCTGTATCCAGTGACGGTTGATTCAATGTTCAGGTTTCAGTTCAGTCTTGCATCTAGAGATAATCTCCTCAGCTGAACCTACCTAACCAAATAGGCCAAGGAAAAACTAAATGGTTTTATTGAATACGTCATCGAGCGAGACATCTCACTCAGCACTCTTCTAAATCTACTGCTATCGTCTAGAATTTAGGTATTTTAAATCTAGTGTTGAGAAGTGATTAACCAAACAGGAAATGGCAGAGTTGGATTTTATTAAATACCAACAAATAATATTACCTATAGGTACCTACTCCTAAAACTATAAAACTACATCATTAGTTGAAAAACCGGTATTCATTGACTGTTAGTTGAAGTTTGTGTGAAACCTTGGATGGAAATTGGTAATATTGAATAAATCAAACCTAAAATTGATTATTATGGAGAATAATTCTGAATACAACTTTTATAGATTTCATAGATCTTGGAACTAAGATTAGGTAAGGCCATAGAAATCTAAATAACAAGGCACTGTTATTTAGATTTCTATGGGTAAGGCGAAAGCTTAACTTTCTTCACACACCTCTACCACATTCACTCTACCACGGTCATTTAAGTTCTTTGAACCAGACCTAGTCTAGACAGGTAATAACCTAATAATACCTATTGGAGTAGGTACCTACCTTAAACAATGGACAAAACCCTAAGTCACGCACATAGAGTCCCAGAAGGTCAATAAATGTCGGATCCATGATGGATGACCTAACGTAACGGGTGATGGTGCCATAGGAAAAAGTCTGTGATAAACAGACGAAGCTGATTACAAACACTGGGTTGTATTGTAATAGGTACTGACATATTTCCGTTGTGTTGTGAGAGATCTATACAATGGGAACCACACGCGGACCTCCACACTCAATGACATCATCAAGGTCGGCCGGTGTCTCGGGCCCAGCAGCCATCCCTTTTCAATCCGCAATACTTAAATACAAATCGAATGAGACAGAGCACTTACGTAAACCAGAACTCCTTGCGCGTTCTTATGTGCTAATTTTGTTGTTTTGGTAACGCTGCCGGGAATGTTACTTATCGTTTTCTCAACCTTCTCAAGAGCGTATTGCGGTGTAATTTTAGATTTGATAGGTACTAATTTTATGAAATTTTGAAGAAGATATGAGTTCCCTGTCCAAAAACCTTTCCTTGGACTGACTACAGTTCGTTCACCTATAATAATGGTAAAACCACAGAAATCTAAATAACAAGGCACTAGAAATCGTAAGCGCGCGTGACCTTGTCGCCGCTCAGGTGACTCTCACGCCACCAGTGCGTTCGTTGCTGTTCAGTTGCTCTCGAAACGTGCGACTGTAAAAATGGTGTGTTGCAGCATTTCCCATTGCGGAAATTCTTCCACAAGTTGTAATTATACTAATAAAGGAATAACAATTCATCAATATGTACTTATTTTTTGAAATAATGCCGTTTTTTGATAAAATTATAGAATCTTTCCAAGTAATACGAATGTCACAGTCGACCGTTCTTATTATCTTGTTAGCTATACATTGCCTGTTATTTATGTCAACATCTGGTAGGTACCGCATTACAAAAAGCAATGTACTGCAAAGTAACCAATAACGTCGCGGGCTCGATTTCCTAGTGGTACGGCCGCAGAACCCGGTCGCGAGCTAGTGTTGTGACTTGTAATTAGTAAAACAACTTTGCCTAGTCAGAATCACATCACACTAATCACACTATAAATGCAGTACCTACCTAATATTATAAAGTCCACGGATATCAGCATTAATCATGAGGTACGCAAAAAACTTCAACAAAATAGTCCCAATGAGACAGTTTTTAAATAAGTTTCTTCATTTTACCGGACAGTAAATGGAAAGTTATTTATCATTAGATAGATAGATAGATAGATAATACTTTATTGTACCACACAAAGACAGATAACAATACAGAAATAAATGCTAAGAGTAGACGAAGTACAAAGGCGGCCTTATCGCTATGAGCGATCTCTTCCAGGCAACCTTGGGATGGTCTGGACATGTAAGAACAAAATAGACAGTGGCACGCGAAAATAATAATAATAATACTTACATTACATACTATAATACCTACATATAGCCTACAAACAATATAATACACTTACATAAACATAAAATAAAGTTGTTTAACTTTGCAAGGACAGATAATGCTGATGAAGCAGTTTTTTAAAGAGAGGGAGTGATTTGGCACGTCTGATGTCCAGGGGGAGAGCATTCCATAGACGGTAGCTTGTACAGTGAAAGATTTGTCGTAGAAAGTGGTAGTGTGGGCAGGGACTTTTAAGATGATTGTTTCAGAGGAACGCAGAGAGAGAGAGTGAGAGTTTGAAAGGAATTCAAAGCGCTCCTTGAGATAGGAAGGGCTGGGAGGATAGAACAATATACTGTACAAGAGAGATCGTATGTCAGTATTCCTGCGAAGTCGGATGGGCAACCACTTGAGTTTAGCGCGATATTCGGAAACGTGGTCATATTTGCGAAGGCCAAATATGAACCTGATACTGAAATTTTGGAGGCGCTCAAGCTTGTTTAATTGGTCTTCAGTGAGGTCCGGATAACAAGCGAACATTAATTTTATTATTAATAAATTAATATTGAAGTACCTACCTACATACTATATTTTTATTTTGTTAGTACAATGCCCTAGTCATAGAATAACAGTAGGTACGTTACGTGACCTGTTTCGTGCCCAGCACTAGTGTAGATTACATTAAAATGACGTCATAACGACAACAAATGCAAACTTGTCACTAATGTGTGAGTAAGCGAACGTATGCTCCTACGCTTACGGCTTAATTTGGTTTGCACTGCATTTTTGGATGGGCGTAGCCGTAATTCCGTAGTTATTGTCTGTCTATGTAGTAGTAAGGTAGTAGAGGGGGCGAGCCGGCGACATGCATTCCCGATAGATCGGATGGTACTCAGCATTTCTAGTGCCTTGTTATTTAGATTTCTGTGGGTAAAACTCATTTTGATCAGTGCTCTCTCAGACATTTTATTTTAGGCGCTTGAATCCGTAGACATTCCCAAGGTTTTTGATTATAGGTCAAAATACATTTATGAATGAAAACCTAACAACAGAGACAACAACGCAAGGTAATCAAATCACTGAAACCAAATGCTTATACAAACTTCAACAACGCATAATGCACACGTGCAGCCAAAAATTTTCAAATTCGAGTTCGAAAATTAGAAAGAAGGATAGAGGGTCGAATGAAATGTTAAATGAAAGCTGTCACTAGCAAAAATTGTTTCGAACTTTTGCGATTTGCTCTGATGATACAGGCTACAGCAGCGTCTTAAAATATTATAACCCAATATTTATCTAATTTTGTAACTCCTATGAACAAAAAAAATATTAATATTATTACTAAATATTTCACCGTAGCGCGATTTCTGGTTTCTTTTATTCCGGTAGCGGATTCAATTCCCAGGAACCTAAATACAAATTCTTATGAGTCCTCAGACCTTTATTCTATCTTCTTTATCATTGATCTGCATGCTGATGAATGCATTCACACATGCATTGACATCGTCGGCTTATTGCAAGAAGTCATTAGTCGCAAGAAGTCACTAACTGCGTTAGATATACCATTGAGTTCGTCTCGATGAGCTCTACATTTTGGTAAAACTCACAAATTTGTAGCTCTTCAAACTTAGAAGTTATGGCTTGGTTATAAAGTCAATAACTGCATTTTTGGTATATCTGGTTTCATAAAATTCATTAACTTACATTAATAAATTATAACAAAAGAAAAAAAAACACAATTGCCATTTTTATTGTCATACGTAACTCATTTATGTGACTTAACAACATTTTGAAAGTGCTTTTACGTTCACAAACGTTTGAATAAGTTTTGCTTTAATTCATTATTTGCACCTTAACCAGTTTTGTCGTATCGTATTTTTTGGAAAAAAAAAACTAACGGTTTTATATGACTTCTATCAAAACGAGTAACGTCTACACTGAGTTTTTTATTTTTATAGAATTCATTTTTTACACTTAATTACTTTTTTCGAAACATAATTAATGGTAAAAGAATACTATTCGAAGGAAGTATTGTTTTGTTAGTGATTTTTGTTATTGTAAAAATAACAGGTGGTAAAAAATGTAAGGTAATGACTTTTGCACACATACATTTACGTGTTGCTATGCTACTTATGAGACCGCGTGCCGTGTGACCGGAGTCACGGAAGCGGGGCAGAGGGGTATTTCGTTCGGGGCCGCTCGCGCCTCTGCCGCGCCGCGTAGTAGTTCGTTCTTTCCGGCCCTTGTGGGGGCACAGAGCGGGGCATCGAGGCTTGGCCTCTTTACCCTGGCATCAACTCGAGGGGTGACGACTCCTCGGTCCTTGGGTTTCGCTAAAAAATGCATTTATTTAGCTTGTTCATCATTTTATTTTGTTATTAATATATTTGCATGTTTTTTCTTTATTTTTTTGTTTGGTTTGGGTTAATTTTTTTTAAAATTAACCCACGGTCTATCCGGGGGGTTCCGCGGGGGTGAGGTCCCAGGGAAGGGACCTCCACGGGCGGTCATCATCTGGGAGCCGGGGTTGGTGAGGCGCTATTTGGTGAAGGTGGGCTTGGTGGCCGTTGTCGGCGCGGTCATACATTCGACGACTATACTGTACGACAAACTCGTCTATGGATTGGATCTGCGGGTCGCGGGCGATGACATCGTTCCTGACGTATTGGCTCGCGCCAGTGCAGATCCTCAGAGCCACGTTTTGCAGCCCCTGGAGCCGGTCCCTATTCGTCTGGGAGACTAGTGAGTACCAGGCCGGCGCTGCATATGTGAGTCGGGATCGGACTTAGCCTTTGTAGACCCACACTTTGGTCCTCAGAGGCAGGCGAGATCCCAGGACGGGTCGGAGAACGGTCGGGCGACGCGCGCTTGTTGCAGTGCGCTGTCAACCTTCGGCTGCATCCTCAACGACCTGTCGATCCCGAAGCCGAGGTACCGGATGTGCGGGCTCCATGCCACGTTCTGGCCCCGAAGTGTCAGCTGCGGTGAGTGGCCGATGCGGCGGGAAACAAACAGCGCAGCCGTCTTTCCCACATTGACGGCCATGCGCCATTTGTCCAGCCAGGGCGGCAGGATGTTCAGCAGCCGCTGCATCCTGCGGGCTGCGATGGTGGGGCTGGTGGAAGACGCAAAGAAGGCGCTGTCGTCCGCGAACAGCGCTAGCGACACATCCCTCTCCCCGGGGCGTAGGTGGCCCTCCAGGGTGGGGATGTCGTCGGTATAGAACGCGTATAACGCTGGCGACAGGCTGCTACCCTGCGGTACATCAGCAGAGATGGATCGAGTGGAGGATGTGGCACCTTCAACTGCGACGAAGAACAGCCGGTTGTCGAGGAAGGATGCCACAATCCTGATGAGAGCTGGTGAAGTTGGGGTTTGCAGGAGCTTGTACAAAACGCCGGGGTGCCCAATACGGTCAAAGGCCGTTTTTACGTCCAGAAAGACCCGGACGGTGCAGCGCCTGGCGTTGTGTTCGACTGCAAGGTGGTGCAGCACCCTGGTGAGCTGCAGCGTGGTAGAGTGGCCACTCCTGAAGCCGAATTGCTTCAGGCGCGGCTCGATAGTTGGAGCCAGGCGCCCCAGGAGCAGGTGTTTCAGGAGCTTGCCCACTATTAGTAAATAGAGTAATGGGGCGGTAGTTGGCCGGGAGGGGGTGATCCTTGCCGGGCTTGGGTAGCACGATGACCCGTCCGGTCTTCCGTTGAAGAGCCGGGCGAGCGCAGTGACTCCGCGGCGAGGCAATTGTTGGGGACTCCGTCATAGCCTGGCGCCTTCCGTCTGGGTAGACGGAGGACGGCTTTCCGCACCTTGGCAGGGGAGATGAAGTACTCCCCGTCTAGGGGCGGTGTTGGGCCAGACAGGAAGTCCCTTACTGTGTCCTCGACCTGGTGGTGGTGGTTCAGGGTTTCGAATGTGGCGTCGGCTGCAACGGGGTGAGGCGAGAACTGCTCCGCGAGGTGCTCAGTCAGAATTTCGGCACGGTCGGCGGGAGCAAAGCGCCGGACTCCATCTCGGTCCAGCAGCGGGTAAGTTGTTGCCGGCTGCCGCGTGAGCACCCTATTCAGCGCGTACTGGTTATTGTCCTGTGTCCGGAGGCCCGGTCGATGATTCGGTCCCAGGTCTCACGCCAAACCTGTACTGCGGCCGAGAGCTCGGGAGATATCGGGTTGAGTCGCGTCTTCAGTCGCGGGCAGCGGGAGCGCGCCCACTCGCGCTGGAGTTCGCGTTTTCTCTCTATTACCCTCTTAAGGTGTTGGGGGAGGTCGTTGCGCTGGCCTTGGCGCCTGGTGATGGGTACGGAAGCGGCCGCCTTAGCCTCGATGATGCGCGCCATCAGCGCTGAGGCCTCGGATTCCACTTCTGCAGGCGTCTGGAGAGTCCCGACGTCCACGGACTCGAGTGCCTTGGCGTACGCGTCCTCACGCCCTGGGACCGGGTCCGCGGCCAGGTCGAGCGTTATGAGGAGGGTAGATAGGATAAGAAGGTTTTCAGGTAAAGCTCAAAGTCTGTTACTTATTATTTTCTAATCTAAATAATAGTTTACTTAATCGTTTCTAACCTATTTATGTGTTTATAACTCTTTGCTGGTTAGCAGAATTATTTTCGTAAAGCTTAGAACGTGTTTTTGACTGATTTATGTGCAATTATTACTAATTTTAGTTATTTTATTAAGTGTTTTCGACAAACAAGGTAATTTGTTTAGCTTTTAGTGATAAAAGATGTTATTTTATGATTATTTTGTCTTTTAATACTCGAAAGAGGCCACCAATAACTTCTTTGCAGAAATACTTAACTCTAATTTAGACAAAACTTTTTATCGCAAGAAGTCATTATCTTTGCATTTTTAGCTTTTAAAAAAATTGCAGTGGTTGAATTTGTACTGATTTCAGTTAATTATAAAATAATTACATATCTCTATATATTGGCGTTTAAATTATATTGATAACTGTCGTAGTTTTGATGATATGGGCTCTTAAAGTTATAAAAACTTTAAACTGCTTTTGCCAAACTTTTGGATTTGTCGGTTAATGACTTCTTGCAATAAGCCGACGAATAGAACCAGTGTAAAGTAATCCATTGTTTCACAAGCCTTGCGATTAACCGCACGCAGCATGTTGTTAATTACATGCATACAATTTACATGCTTTGTATGGACAGTCCTACCTTTACAACGGTAATTATGGGTGAAATCAGTGGAATGTAGAGAATAAAGGACAATAGCATAACGTTATCTAATCTGTGACAATAGGTAGAATATAGGTTACAAAGCGAGCAAGGGACAAAGTTCCTTTCCTAATGAATACTGATTTGATTACCTAGCTAGATCATTCTTCAGTGTGGAAACTCTTGAAGCCTACATATTATTTTATCCTTATTAAATTAAGTAGGTAGGTACCTACCTAGTTAATTTCCTGAAAAAATGTTACAGTAAATTAGGTAGTACCTACCTACATAAAATACATTCATTTCGATTTACGCAGATTTACGCAACCAACAGATCTATGTTGTCATTATCAACCTTTGTTCTGTTCTGTCTGAGGCTCGTAAGGGTCCACGCGAGTTTATCAACTTATCGTACGAATATAGTTTGGTAATTCTTTTAAAAATACTACAGACTTTTTAATGTTGTCATTACTTCATTACTAAGAAAGAATGAATCCATTGTTTCCCCACAGAACGAAATATATCTTCTCGCAAGAAATGCATTAATTTTAGTCCGGACCAGTCCAATGCAATGACATCACAATCACAGTCACAGAATGATGTCATGGTAATGATGGCAATCACGCAGCGCCGGATATTTATCTCAATTGGACCCTCGCTGACACCACACTAAATTGGCCTATGTAGGAAGGAAATAACTGCGCAAAATCGTTTGGCTCTGTCCTACTGTTTGGATTTGCGTCTTACTGTGTTGCCCTTTTTCCTATTGTCATTATGAAATCCCTATTTTATATGTCCTAAACTCTGAATTGTAATTATTTACAATGCCTAGTAAGGGTTCTTACCAAGTTCTTACTTAGTTTTTTTAAATCATATTTATTGTTATGTAAGGACTTTTTTCTTAGTTAATTTTATTTAACCCTTGATTCTGTGAATTTCTGTGTCAAGTGGGATAACTTAATTAAGTGCCAAAATCATTTAATTTTTAAATATTCAAGTCTCAAGTGTGTGTGAAGATTTTTGTATGGAGGCCTATTGCCCTAAAGCGTCAGGTTTCCAAAATATAGTTAAGTATTTTCATCTGTGAATATCCAGAATCCAGACGCTTTAGGACATTTTCTAAAAGACATTTTTAATTTGACTGTCCTCTATCCAAATTTAAAACTTTTATTGTGAGCGGCGGCGATTGAAAAAAAAACAAAAGGTGACCGATATTAGGGACAAAATTTTTGGCCCTAATATCGGTTCCTTTCTGGTAATTTCACTCTCATTTATTTTGACCTTATAGTTGTTTTCTTTTGATAAAGTTGTCTGGCTGCCTATAATTAGAAGTTAAGGCCGCAGATAAGAAATTCTCTGTTTAACTCGAGCTGCATTTAAGCGATAAGAGACTGAGACTGGACTGATTCACCTTGCCACTTGACCCTTTGAGGTGGAGGTTGGCGTGTTTTTAACTTTAGTCATCAGACGCATCTGCCTGTTTTATCAGGTAACTCTGATAATAATATCATTTGATTGTTTTGAGAATACTAAAACCCGATTTCAAATTCATTAAGTAATAGGTATTTACAATGTTTTTTTAAGTTTTGTGGGATCAGTAGTACAGTTTCATGGGACCGTTTCGGGATGATTCTCTATACAATAGCATAAATCATTAAAATTCATAGCATAAATCATTAAAATTCTGTCCACGATAGACGGAATAATCGGCGAACATACAGTCATAGGAACATACTCATACACATAAAAAACATACAGTCCTACATGGAACCTCTTGATTTTTTTGAAACACCACCACTGGCTTTTCATAGAAGAAATTTGGTAAAAAGTATGTACTAAAAATACTCGCAAAGTTTTAAGCTCACATAAGTCGTTGGAATGTTAATATTTAAAATAATTACTATGCATTGTTTGAATTTGAAATTCATACCTTTCATTGTTGTCTGGGGAAATCATAGAGAAGTATATTATTATGATTCACAAGCTACAGTCGAGGGAGTAATGACATCATGGTACAAATCACCTGTAAAAACTTTAAACTATTCTTTAAAATTGCTCATGAAATTCAACGCATATTTTTCATACACAACATAAAACAGAAAAGACCTAATGGAGTTAAGATGTTCTACGCAGCAGGCAAAGAGTGTCGTGTAGTGTTGCCAGTCGCAAACTGATCAATACTTGACTCCAAGGCTTGCCAGGTGACCCAGTCTTATTGGCGGCGCAACGTTGTCATTGCCTACCCTAGCTAGCAAGTTACCAACCTACTTTTGCATGCCTAGATAAGCCAAGCAGGAACTTTGAACTTACATAAAATAAGGTAGATAATTAATTATTGATAAACGGTAATATAGGTACAGGGTCCATCTTTTTGCTCGTCGAGTTTTTTATATCGATTTATTTATATAAACACTTACTTGACTAAGAAAATTACAATCGAATAATAGAAACAAATTAGAACTAAGCTTATTTACAATTTATTTATTTATTGTAATAAGTTTACAAAGCAGATTTCAATCATTTTTGCGTCTAAAAATATTGAAATTACAGGTTTTTATTCAGATTTTTATCCAGACAATTGAATAATTGAGTTAACTGCAGACTGTTGCAAAGAATCTACCGGTAGCTCAACTGATCCATATCAATACCAGTCGGAAGCGTCCACAAGACTTAATCCTTACATTGCGTATGACTACTATACTTCGATCAAATATAACCACTATATTATAATAATGATATGCTTGGACTATGAAGAGAGCCACGATCTCGATACTTGACCTTATTGTGCAATCTATCTATATGTATTTTCGGTCAACTACTCGAGTGTATAGAACGAACGTTGTTTGAAAATGAAGCAGCGTTTTAATAACGGAAGTACCTATATTCTGTAGGTCTATAGGGTCAACATTTGTTTTTTAAACCGTATAAAAAATTATGAGCAAAAGTTACCTTCCATTTTCGTTTTAGTACCTACCTATTTTAATAAATATCTTGTCAGCTCAAAATATAAGTAGAATTAAAAAAATATAATTGCTTACTTTTTTTTCCAAGTATCAAGTAGTAGCAAGTATGGTAAGTAGTTTCCTATAGTAGCATGAAAGTCACCCTAATGTACCTAATAGGCCAGTTAATTTAAGGGCACACGTAGTAAGTAACATTGTAGCTAGTACTTATAATTTTTTTCTATTATACTAATGTACAAAACGGTAGCAAATTGTTATATAATTACACCTTCTTCATTTCATTCAACGTCAATTGTATTAAAGTCATTAATTTCTTTTTAATAATTAAGTAGTTCCTTCCTATATAGTTTAAGGCTAATTTACTAGATTTTAGGAATATTTTGACTTGGCATGATAATCAGTAGAAAATTTTTTAAATATAATTTTGAATAACAATATTTATATTTCCACGCCTGCCGATAGACAAGAACCTTGGTGAGTTCTACAGAAAGTTTCAGGATATTATTGTCTGTGGTCCTTTGCACCATGTGAAAATGTCTTCAGAAAGTTTTGTAGTACCTATGTCCGTGTATATAGATAAACTGTGATAACTTTATAGCTAAAATACATGTTTGTAATGTTTTTTTTATTATTATGCCCTTAATTAGGCAATTGTATTTGTTATCATCAGGCACTCCCGTTTCTGAATCATTTGTAGATTTTTAGTATCCTTTGTGTCTTCAGAAACACTAATATCTATACATACCTAACTTTTACCACATAGTTACACGTTTTTAGCTATAGTTATATTGGGTAAGGTCCCTATTTAATACCCTGCCCTTTTCAAATACATCACGCGACCACTATTTATTTCGATTGTAGGTGGCGCCACAGTTTGTTAACCACAAAGTACGTTTCCGTCTTCGTAATGGAACACCCACATCGCAACATCATTATACCAATAGAAGCAATAACAAATTCGTGGGTGTAGTAATTTCCTTAGCCCATAATTTAGAAGCTAGCAACATTTTATAGTCCCAGTTTGAGCAAAATCATAGTAGTTTTCCAGTGAACCAGGTCTAATCCTTAGTGCCTTTTCATGCGTATGCAAATTATGCCGGTACGTGTGAAAGATATTGTACATGCCCTTAAACTTCGTCGCTGAGGACTCAGCACCGGAACCGGAACGTATAAAAAGGCATTTACAGTTTTCGAAAATTGCCCAGAAAGTTCCAAAAGTTTGTATAATATCTAAATGTAGGAAAGTACTAGAAAAATCGATGGAGAACCATGACGTGGCCTATACGTGGCACTTTAACCACCTTGACCGCTTTGCTGAGGAAATCGATACTGTTTATAAGGTTTAGCGCAAGTATGAATTCTCATAAATTAAGTATTCTTTTCTGCACTACTTTTATATTTTATATGTGTTCTATATTGTCCAAATAATTTTTAAAATTAATTTCTGTTAAATACCTATTATATAACAGGAAACAGTGACCCAAACACCCGTGTTCACTTGTAGCAATAAAATAAACGACATTTTGTACTGCCAGTCGTTAAATTTATTACTGTGTCATTGGAATGGCAATGAAGAAAGTAATTTCTCTTGGGCAGTATCAAAACAAACACATAAATTTCCTCATAAGATCCAAACAAACAAGGTGCAATCTCTTTAACCTTCATCACAGAATAACAATACTTTACCCCAGTACCTTACTTACCTACTACCCTTCCCTCGAGTTGATTTTATTGGGAATTTGTAATCTTCTTTGTTATCTCGTTAGGACATTCCTATGAAGTAAATTAATGTTTGTTTAAATTAGTAGCATGATAATCGTTAAATCGTCATTCGTCATTGATGACGAAGAAGCTAGGTTCTTTCCATTTCGTTAGTCACCAATCTAGCAGTCACATCACAAACATTGTACATCGACTTTGGCTAGTGTATACAGAATAAAACTTGTAAATTGGTTTGGGAAATGAATAAGCTCTGGAATGGAATAGTCGATTGCGAAGATTATACATATACAGCAATCAAATCAAAAGAAAAACTTGTAAATTGGTTTGGGCAATGAGCTCTGGAAATAAGCTTACAAATTTTACTGCTTATTTGATCTCGACAATTCTATAATTATTGCCCTTCCATATAGCAACATTCTGTCCTAAAGTAAATGGTAGTAAAAATGATTGAAACCACAAGCAGACAACCCTCTCTAATCTAACAAATCACCTTCCAGGGGCGTTCAAGAGCATTGGCGAGAAGACCGCTTCTCTCTTCGAGCGTAAGAAGAAGGACGCTGAACAGGTGGCTACGGAGAAGGCGCAAGAGGCTGCTCACGTGGTCGAAGACCAGGTCAAGAAGGTCGGCGAGTTGGTTGGAGGGGCCACCAAGACGGCTAATGATGCTGCTTCCTCAGGTTAGCTTTTCAAAATTAAGATTGAGTAGATACCTATTTAGATAGGTACTCAACTCACAGCACACTGTTTACGAGGAGATAAAGTTTGTCAGTCGGTAGAAGATCCATCATTTACCATCACCTCATCATCACTCTTAAAATAATGAAATGCTTTGAAATAATGATACCTACATGGTTTGTTATTCAACAGCGAACGACGCAAAGCACTCGGCCATCGATGCCTTAGACAAGGAGCTCTCCAAAGTCTCCTTAGCTGCCGGCGAGGCTGCTGACGCCGCCAACAAGGCAGTAGCTGATGGCAAGAAGGTCATTGACACCACCAAAGGTACGACGTAGCTTGAACCTTGACAGGACCTACACATTTGGCCGAGGGAACGCGTCGAGTTGCGAGACCCAACGTGGTGTGTTTGCCAAAAAATATAGTATTTTACTTGGTATCGACAAATGTTCTTTGAAAAATGCTTTCATCTTTGCAGAGGGTTTGAGCAAGTATGTGAATTATGAATCTTTTATGCTTTGTAGAGTACTTACATTTATGTGGCTGGTAAAAACGTTAACCTTTAGTTTCACGTGAGCCCACCGACAGCGACAAAAGTTGCTGAACAGTTTTACAAAATATTATACTCATTAAAGCCTCTATGAACTTAAAAAACTAAAATTATAAGAGAGTAGAACCTGTTTAGCAATTTCAGACATCAATTATTTAATTTTTACAACTTAGTCATGGATTAATTTTGATTTTTATATAATACAATTTTTTTTTTGCTTTTACACGTAGATACACTCGCAACCACAGCAGACAATACAAAAAATGCAGCTGCTTCCGCCATCAACTCGGCTAAAGGTGAGACACGTCATAAACGTCCATTGTTCTATGAACTTCACACTTTGAACCACCGGATTTAGATAAATAATTGTTTATGTAACTACGCACAAATTTTAAAGTTATATAATTTACAGCCAAGATACGTGGTAGATTAACTTGGTCTACTTTATCAGTGAACACATTATTTGAGCCATCATAACATCAAATCGATCAAATAATTATCTATACTGATGGTTCAAAATGTTGCAACAAAATTAAAAATGGGGTAATGAGGGCACAGTTTTTGCATGTTCTAAATCCCTTACACTTTGTAGACATGGTTGGTAGCACAGTTGAAGGTACAAAATCAGCCGCTCAATCCGCTGTTGAAACGGGAAAGACGTACGCCAGCTCTGCGAAAGGTAATTCTGGTATTATAGTAAAGTTCTATTTTATTATTTTTGATCTTGTAGATTGTTGAGCTTCTTTTAACACACTTTTTTGTTGTTATTTTGTAGATACTGTAGCTAGTGGGTTACAAGGTTCAGTTGACGCTACACAAAAGGTTGCTCAGTCCGCTCTAGCAACTGGGCAGTCTGCTTTGGCAACTGGTCAGTCGTATGCCACAAGCGCTAAAGGTATATAATTATTATATACACATACAAGTATTTCTTAAAGCCATGCTCTTAATAAATGAATGGATGGAATTTTCAAATCTTAATGCGTTGTTTTAGATTCAGTAGCTAGTGGAATCCAAAGCTCAGTAGATGCAACACAAAAAACAGCACAATCCGCTTTCTCAGCTGGTCAGTCGGCTTTGTCAACTGGACAGTCTTATGCTACAAGTGCTAAAGGTTCCAACTATAAATACTTTAAAAAATAGACAAAATTGGGGTTGTATCTTAATTAATAATCATAATGTTTTAGATTCAGTAGCTAGTGGAATCCAAAGCTCAGTAGATGCAGCACAAAAAACTGCACAATCAGCTTTTGCAACTGGTCAGTCTTATGCTACAAGTGCCAAAGGTACCAACTATCAATACCTAAAAAAATAAACAAAATTGGGATTGAATCTTTATTCATAATCAAAATGTTTTAGATTCAGTGGCAAGCGGACTCCAAAGCTCAGTAGATGCAACACAAAAAACTGCACAATCAGCTTTTGCAACTGGTCAGTCCGCTTTGGCAACTGGACAGTCTTATGCTACAAGTGCCAAAGGTACCAACTATCAATACCTAAAAAATGAACAAAACTGGGATTGAATCTTTATTCATAACCGTAATGTTTTAGATTCAGTAGCTAGTGGAGTCCAAAGCTCAGTAGATGCGACACAAAAAAACGCACAATCCGCTTTCTCAGCTTGACAGTCGGCTTTGTCAACTGGACAGTCTTATGCTATAAATGCTAAAGGTTCCAAAAATAAATACCTAAAAAAAATAAACGAAATTGGGGTTGTATCTTAATTCATAATATGTTTTAGATTCAGTAGCTAGTGGAATCCAAAGCTCAGTAGATGCAGCACAAAAAACAGCACAATCCGCTTTCTCAGTTGGTCAGTCTGCTTTGGCAACTGGACAGTCTTATGCCACAAGTGCTAAAGGTACTAACTATGAAAAGTATTTTGGATTTTTTCTTAATAGAATTGGCTTGAATCTTTCTTGTTAATCATAATGTTTTAGATTCAGTGGCTAGTGGAATCCAAAGCTCAGTAGATGCAACACAAAAAACTGCACAATCAGCTTTTGCAACTGGTCAGTCCGCTTTGGCAACTGGACAGTCTTATGCTACAAGTGCCAAAGGTACCAATACCAACTATCAATACCTAAAAAAATAAACAAAATTGGGAATCTTTATTCATAAAATTATAATGTTTTAGATTCAGTAGCTAGTGGAATCCAAAGTTCAGTAGATGCAACACAAAAAACAGCACAATCTGCTTTCTCAGCTGGCCAGTCTGCTTTGGCAACTGGACAGTCTTATGCAACAAGTGCTAAAGGTACCAACTATCAATATTTTATTTAAATTTTGTAAACAAAATCCTGATTGAATCTATTTGTTAATCAAATCATACATGATCATAATTTTTTAGATTCAGTAGCTAGTGGAGTCCAAAGCTCAGTAGATGCGACACAAAAAACCGCACAATCCGCGTTCTCAGCTGGACAGTCTGCTTTGGCAACTGGACAGTCGTATGCCACAAGTGCCAAAGGTAGAGTTCTGCTATATTATTTTAAAACAATTCAAAGGATAACAACAATATTATGCTTCATGATTTTATATATTTTTTGTAGATTCTGTATCAAACACGGTACAAAGCACAGTAGAAGGTACTAAAAGCGCTGCACAGTCAGCGGTAGATACCTCAAAATCTTACGTTGACAGCGCAAAAGGTACTTACTTATTATTTTTATTCGTTGTGTGTTTTTTGTTGTTAAGTACCTACTTGTGAAGTTGTGACTAATCGTGTGTTTTTGCTAATAACGCTAGATGCAACACAAAATTCCATACAATCCGCCTTGAACGCAGCGTATTCTGCTTTAGACGTTGGCAAGCTATATGCTGAATCAGCCAGAGGTATTTTCTTGTGTTTGATTTTTCTTTTTATATTGTTTAATTTAGAATCAATGTTTTATGTTATTTACTTTGGTTTTGTTTGTTTTTGTTATGTAACTTGTTTATTATTGTAGATACGCTAGCAAGTACAGTAGATAGTACAAAGAAAACAGCTCAAAGTTCGATTGATACTGGAAAATCATACGTCGATTCGGCCAAAGGTATTAAATTAATCAATTTGCTATTCCATCGCTTTAATGTTCGTTATGTCCGCATTCATGTTGTAATTAACTATTTTAGATACGGTTCAGAGCACGATACAAAACACGGTTGATACAACGAAAAATGTTGCTCATTCCGCTGTAGAGACTGGTAAAAGCTATGTTAATACAGCCAAAGGTCAGTTTATTTACTAAAAAACATTTTTTATTCTTCTAATGTCCAACTGTTTCATGTTATGAGGGAGTCTCTAAACTTACGCTAATAAAATAATCACAATAGCTGAAATAGATTTCTAAAACAATCGCGTCTAATAGGTACCTTAATTTACACTAACCTGCTAACATGGTCCTTGTGTTGACTTCAGTATAAATGCTGTTATCATTCAGGTCTGACATCATAAAGTGATTGATCGCGGTTCAAAATGGCAGGTGAAGTAACATCGCTAACCTTCAATTTGTGGCTAAAAAATTCCGTTCATCTATTTTATTCAGTGCCTGTAGTGTTGTTTATGCTTCCCTTACATTGTTTTGTTTTATCATAGATTCAGTAGCAAGCACAGTTCAAGCCACAGTAGATACAACTAAGAATGTTGCATCCTCAGCTGTAGAGAAAGGATCGTCATTGATCGGTAGTGCTAAAGGTATTTTTTAAAACATTTTCATTTTCATTGACAAACGTTTAATCTGTTTCATGCACGCTTATATTTTGTTTCTTTTTTTATCGTAGATACCGTAACAAACACTGTTCACAGCTCAGTAGACACAACAAAAAATCTAGCCTCATCGGCTTTTGAAAAGGGTACATCAGCAATTGGTGCTGCAAAAGGTAGATTTACTGTTCATTGATTTTCCATTTCATAGATGTTATTTATTGTAGTTGGCTCTTATTTTTGTTTATTATTGTAGATACCGTAGCTAGCACAGTCCAAACCTCAGTAGATACAACGAAAAACCTAGCCTCTTCTGCTTTTGAAAAAGGCACTTCAGCAATCGGTGCTGTAAAAGGTAGAGTTTTATCAGAGTTTTTTATTTCCTTGTTGTGAAATCTTTTGCTAATTAATTGTATACCTATTGTAGATACTGTAGCGAGCACAGTTCAGACTTCAGTAGACACGACTAAAAATCTAGCCTCCTCGGCTTTTGAAAAGGGCACTTCAGCTGTCGGTGCTGCAAAAGGTAGATGGTAGTTGTTTAAAATTGTTCGATATGCCTAAAAGTTAACTACGCGATTACTTATTATTTTCTCTTCATTGTAGATACCGTAGCAAGCACAGTCCATACGTCTGTAGATACAACAAAAAATCTTGCCTCATCGGCTTTTGAAAAGGGCACATCAGCTATCGGTTCTGCTAAAGGTATAGATTTGCCTCAATGTACCTGTCATTTTGCCACAAATTTACCTTACCTACTTCATCATTGATTTTATTATAGATACCGTAGCAAGCACAGTACAAGCAACAGTAGACACAACTAAAAATGTCGCAGCTTCTGCTGTTGATAAAGGCTCATCTCTCATTGGTAGTGCTAAAGGTAGTCATAATTCGTTTTTTCATTATTTTATTGCTTGAACTGTGTTTATTTGACCATTTCTATTTTATTGTAGACACCGTTGCAAACACTGTAACTGCCACAGTTGACACAACCAAAAATGTTGCTTCAACCGCCTTTGATAAAGGAACTTCATTCGTTGGTTCCGCTAAAGGTAGGTTGAACTTTAGCTAGTAAATATTCATATTATTAGGTATATCCATACATTTTAGTATATTAACTAAAGATGAAACGGATATTTGGTAAATATCCGGACTCCGGCCTATCCGCCCTAAATTTAATATCCGCCGCCGGTCAGATTCTAAAAAATATATAACAATCGGATTTTTAAAAAATACGACGGTTTCGAGGCACCTTATTAAATTCATATTACATGAATCCATATTGATTAGTATCAAATATGTAAAATCATAATTTTTATTACACAAAACATAAAATTAGTACTGGTACTGTGAGTACTGAAGGCAATACTAATTCATCTGCCCTAAGAGGCAACAACGGTTTCGCTTAGGTATCTTCGTAAACAAGGCCGCTTCTGAAAAAAATATTTTGCTGTATACGCTGCTGCGGGGTGCTGAAAGGTAAATTTTAGCAAAGTTTGTTAAGTGTGATATTGCACAGCATTAAATGACCACCCACAATATAAGGATCACGATCGCAACGAATGCGCACTGACTGCAGATAAAAATCAATCTCACTTGCAATCACGCTTTTTTCTTGATCTTGAGACTGACTAGTGTTGTTCTTACTCCTTACTCGTTATCTCAGAAAGTGTCATGAGCTTCGCGAGATCCAGCTGACTCTATCTCTTCTCTTCTACTTTTTAGAACATGACCCTCTGCTGTGACTGTTCGCAAGACATTTTTGTAAATTCCAGTAGCATCATCTTGCAACTTACCTAGACCCAAGATTTAAAACAACCAAGCAGTTGGAGTCTTGATGAAAGGAGCTGAAACGACTGTCTGATTCTACTTTCAACGAGCGAGGCCCTCACGTGTGATATGATAAATCAGATGTTCTTTGCTGAGTTTATCATTTTTATCTAAATAAAGTATTCAAATAGGTAGGTAAAGATGAGAAACTAATAAAGTAATAAAGTATTAAGGCAGCAACGTGTGGTATTACTTCCCACTAGCAGGACAAATGAGAACTTGTTATTTTTGTTGTTTCTTCGAAGGCTTTTAATAATTTTATGCATTGCTCCATCAAACGCCATTGTTGAGGCGTCAAATTGCTGAGTATAGGTACCACGATCGTGATTAGCAACATACACCGATAAGGGCCGCTTTTGTTCTGACAGATGGTCTACCATGTTAAATTGGCATTCCATTTAGTGCTATTTTTTGCATCATTGTTGTTACTTCAGGTTGGACTTTGAGTGACAGTAACGCATCCGAATCCGGCCTATCGTGGCTATGTTCGGTTAACTTCGCTTATGAACGAAAAGGCCCGAACGCACCCGATCGTGGCCATGTTCGGTCATAATTATATCCGGTTGACTACAAATAAGGTTGGATGGATACCCGGTATCCGGCAAAACACCTATCCGTTTCATCTCTAATATTAACATACGTTACTGATTGTAGACACCGTGTAGCCAGCTCTGTTCAAGCTACTGTAGACACAATGTAAAATGTAGCGTCATTTATCAGCATTTGAAACAGGCACACCTGCCATTGGTACCTAAAAGTAATTAATGCATAGCACTTCCAACATCATCCAATATATTTTTTGGTTTTCGAATATTTTACCGCCTTTTTTATTTATTGTAGATAGTGTAGCAAGTACACTAAATGCTACTGTAGATACAACAAAAAATGTTGCGGGATCTGTGTTTGACAAAGGCTCATCACTTGTTGGTGGTGCAAAAGGTACACTTATAAATATTCTTTAAATTAATTATCATTTATCACTTTCATTTTCTTCTTTAGATTATAAGAAAGAACTTGGTCATCTGGCATAATACATATCTTTATTTAGAGTACCTAGTAGTTTTTTATAGCTTGACTAACCTAGTCTTCCATTTTTATTATTTTTCTCCCTTTATTTTGTTATTTAACACTGGGTGCACGTGGTCACTATCCTATTCTTACTTTCCTTTTGCTTGCTCTGTAGATTCGATAGCAAATACACTCTCGTCTGAAACGATTATTGCTGCTCAGGACCCTGAAAACCTCACAGAAGGCGTTGAAGGTAAATATTAAGTTATATGTACCTAGATGTGCTGCTTTCTGCATAACCTCTTTCAATTTCTGATTAACAGTGTACCAAAATGGTAACACACCATTTTGCACAAATGTGAAGGCTGCAGAGACAGACGTTTTCAACGATTCCAAAGGTACATTTTGCTTTTGGCCTGGTGATTTGTAATTTTGAAATAATGTGACGTTACCTAACGTTATTTTTAGATTTAGTTGTAAGCAAGATTGAATCGACCAAAGACACGAAAGATTCACCTGTAGAAGAATGCAAGAAGATCGTGGAAAATTCAGCGGGTACAACATAGGTTTTTTTAGTTTGATGTTTTTGTGGTTTTTGCAATGAAACAAAAAATTTATAACAACGATTAATTTTAGACAGTGTGTCAGTGTGTTTCTTTTGCAGTGTGTGATAAATAACAAAGATACGAAACTAATTATCTGAATGGGATTGCAAACCTATTACCAAAAAGTACCTACCTATTGTGTGAATAGTTTGACTGATTTCGGCTTTTTTCCTGAAAGTATCAAATTACTGTCACTAAGCATAGATTTTATTTACCAACCATAATACCTGTTTACAACAATATTTAATTTAAGTGAATGAAGAATATGTGAATGTAATTAAATTTGAGTGTTAAAATTAACTTCCAGACTTGCTTTCTTTTGAATTAACTAATTTTAAAACAAGCTATACTCTTGTTACCTACTTCATAGTAGTCATAAAAATTTGCAATAAATTAAATAATTTTAATCATTTCAGAAACCATCAACACGACTGTAGACAACACGAAGAAGGCAGCTGAGGAAGTGAAGACACAGGCTGCGAAGGCCGCTGAGGAGGCCAAGGAGAAGGCCAGACTTGCTGCCGAGGCTGCTAGGGAAGAGGCCAAGAGAGTTGCTAGTACGTGTCATTTAGTCATGCCACTCGTCTCTAGTATAAATACGTACAATTGTAGATAATCGTGCAAAAGTAAGTTCGTTTAACCAAAATATTATAATTGCTTCAGACGCAGCCGCTGAAGAGTCCCGCAAAGCAGCTGAGAAAGCTGCAGCCGACGCCAGCAATGCTGTCAACTCCACAGTTGATAGCACACTAAAACGAGTCGAGAACGCCGCTGATGAGGGTATCAAGAACGCCGGACACGTTGTCGATGCTAAGCTGAAGGAGTCCGAGAAGTTTCTAAACGAGAAGAGAGAGAATGTAAGAATTGATTCCATTTGCTAGTACCTAAATCGAGTAGGTTAGTATAATCAAAGACAAAAATCTCTGAACAAGGTTATTGTGTTTAGTAGGTGTACCTATAAACGAAGCGTAGTATGACTTTTATAAATATTTGGTAATTTTTATGGCATTGGCCATGGTCGTGGCTAAAAACATTGGTTGTCTGTAAAGTCGGTTTACTGACGATAGTTGAACGTGACAACGTCTTAAGAAAATACTGATGGAATGGTAGCATTTGATACTCGATCAAAACATGTAAATGTACTATAGTATAGCAGCTGTCCATGCAGACGCATCGCTCACTCAAGTAGGAGAGAGACGGATGTCGAGCGCTCTCGCTTGCACTTCAAGCCTTACATGGAACGCCTCAGAGGTAACGCCGCATGACGTCATGTTTTTTCGTGCGTGCAGCCGGCTCTATCGAATTATAAGACGTTGTCACGTCAAAACATTGGGAATATTATTATAATTTATAAGTTTTATAACCCTTCTCATTCCAAATAGAATAACACAACCAAAAAATATTGAAGTTGTTGGTTTTTCAAAGTGGGCAAGTTCGTTTGATCCAATCTGTAATCTGTGGATTCGATGAGGAGGTTATGTAGGTAGATATATTACCATCATCTAATATAGCTTGTATGATAACTTTTGCAGTTGCTGTCAAATATCTCAGCAGCGACACACGACGCATCGCAGGGCGCTGCGGGGCTTCTCAGCAAAGGACTTAGCGCTTTCCCCAAGTAAACATTAGCTCCCGCGTATTACGTTCGCCTCGACGCATCATGCCGATGATGCCGTCATTCTTTATATTGCTAAGTACAAAGTATAATATATATTATAACTTATACAGTTTGTCAGAAAATATATTTGGACATTGTATAGTGTGTAAATATCATAAAAAATATCCTAACCTATTTTAATATTGTATAATTGTGTACCTATTGTTATGTTCAATGTTATAAGTACTTGCATTTTGTTTTGAATTGTTTACAAACGGCATTTTTAGTTTTGCACAATATCTTTATCGCTCTAAGTTTACGTCTTGTTGTTATTAAGTTTTATTTTAAGCATTTCTACTCACAACTTTTTCCTACAAACTCTTCGTTATTTTATAACTAATTAATGTTTTGTATAATAAATAACAGTCACAAAATTTTGTAATCTCATTATGTTAAGGGGGTATAGTACCTCAAATTGCTTATTTTCAACTCCGTCGGACCTCCATATCTTCCAAACTATTGAATATTTAACTTTGAAATTTATATATGGTAAAGTTCAGGACTTATTCTATCGATCATATGTTTCGAAAACACGATGCCATAAAATTTTCTCGATAGAAAAAAATCGCAAAGTTACCTCTAATTTTTTACTAAAACCCTAATTTCTCAATAAATACAGATGATACGATCTTGAGATTAAGCATAGTAATTGAACTAAGTATAAAGAACATTTTATATGTTGCCTTTTTTTCAATTAACTATTCTAATGTTTGTGGGGAGCAAATAACTACTAAAAACTTGATTTTTGGGCTTACGCCGCTTTGCTCTGTCCCGCTCCTGTGAACGCGAAATCCTATGCCTATCCTCTTCACACAATAACGAGGTATGATACCCCCTTAATTGTTAGCAATAGGTTAAAAGCTTTTGCATCTGCATAAATATTTTACAAATTCCGTAAACTCAGCTTGGCCTACGCGTACACCGTCCATTTGATGTTACTGAATACCGAAAATTAAACAGTGTTCATAGGTGTAATGTAATTTTATTGTAAATTTTAATTCTTTTAACACAGCTAGGTTTATCATAGTCTGCTTCTGCTCCTCAAAAGCCTATAATGGTCCACTGCTGGACGCAGGCCTCCCCCTGATAAGCGACTTATCTCATGGGGGGGTAATGCCCATAATCCCCACGCTGGGCATGCGGGTTGGGGATCGGCTTATGTCATGGGCCCATAAAAGCTTCTGCTACAAGTCTAAAAAACAATTAATTACCTACCTGTGCCATGTGAACGCTATAAATAAAGTTCTATATGCCTAGGTAGGTTTTTAATTTGATAGTTTTGCCTCAATAACATTTGTTTAATTATTTACACCATCAATCAATGATTTATGAACTTAATGTTATTTTGCTGTGAGTGTTGTAATAAAATCTTACATGCTATGCAATCTCGTTTTTAATTTGAAACCTATCCGTTTCCGTTCATTAAAATTATGATGAAGGAATTAGACTAGGTACTAAGAACCTTTTTACAAGGAATTTTATTTGAAATGAATTAAGTAGGTAGCAGTAATAAAATAAGTCTTATACTATATTATAAAAATAGTTGAGAGGTTATGTATTTATAATAAAAATTATACGAGGACATGGTAAATGATTAGGTATACAAAGAAATAAAGACTTTGTGATTACTAAATTAGTTGTTGGTGTATGATTTTATTAAAATAAATTAAACGTTCAAGGGGATCTCTAGATTTTGTGATTATTTAATTCGTTGTTTTTATTTGATTGGTAGCACTCATAGCGCAGCTCATAGGCTTAGGTGTTTCTTACCCCCCAGGCCCGGCCAGGCCTTGGATAGGTGACTGAGGGTGGGCATTTCACAAGTGAGCCACGGTTGGTCAGATGTCACGTTAAATAAATTGTAGGCTAGTTATGGCTAATTCACCCGGCCTATACGAATTAACTTTATTTCATTTAATAAAATAAAGGTTTGAGTATTTATTTATTCTTGTCTAATAATAACCCCCTTCCACCAACATAAATTACGGTTAAGGGGATTTCTATACTTTTTGTCTAATAATAATCCCCTGCCTCAGCTAAATCCGATTGTAAGGGGATTTGTAGACAAAAAGTCTAATAATCCCCTTCGCAGGGGAATCTTTAACGGGATTATAAGACCAAGCCCTTTATTCACATAGAAAATTACAATCAAACTAGAATTTACAATTGAAACAATTGAGATAACAGCAGACTGTTGCAAACAGTCTACCGGTAGCTCAACTGATCCATATTATTAATCATCTTGGCCTTCTCTAAGGCAGTGATTGCAGATTTTCAACATTTCTTGGGAAAAAATGTTTATGAACAGCGCACTAGCTTACAACCGGAAGTTAGGGCAACTCGAGAATAGGGTTGCCATAAAGATTAAATATTTTCTACCATGTACGCAAATCCAAAACGAAACGTAATCAAACCGACAAATCTAAAATGGACATATACATGAGTAGACATTTAAATAAAGGTAAATAAAAAAAAAATCATGGCGGCGTTAGTGCGAGCTGGATTTTCTTTTTCGAAAAATGCCGTGTTTTCTTCCTGTGTTCGATCAATTTCCACTACGAATCAATTAAATTTAAAAGAAAGTAGGTTACATGGGCAAAATTATAATAAACCTTAGTTAGTGTGATGTTTACAAAACATAACCTCTATTGAAATAATTTGGTAGTTTTAATTATCTTAAGTTACTTTTTCAGTCCGCGAGCGCAAAGAAGGAGATACTGTGGTAGTAGAAGCGGTGAAAATTTCATCTCCTCGCTCTGAAGTACTTGTAAGACCAGAGAAAATACCTTCCCTTGTCGAAGCCAACAAAGCTGCCTTGATTTCCAACAAGCAAAGTCCAGATAAGCCTCAATGCTACATGTGTGCTCTAGGGCTAGATGTGAAGCATACTGATGTACTAATCCTCAGCCAGTTTGTCAGATCTGATGGGTGTATGCTTCCAAAGCGAATCACAGGTCTCTGTGCAAGACAGCAAAAGAAAATTGGGAAGTTGGTCTCTATGGCTCAAAAAGCTGGTAAGTGTTTAACCTAGTGCTCATTGCTACATTTTACTTCCTCAGACAAAACAGATGACATTGTATGTATGTTTCAGGTCTCATGATCAACCTAACACCCAGCTATTGTCATAAAGATCCCACCAAGAGAGCTAATTGGAAACAGTTCAACACCTACTTCGATGAAAAGACCATTTTCATGAAGAGAATACCCAAGCAAGAGGACAAATTCAAACGATAAACTTTAGTTTTGTAAATAGTCAAATTAAATATTAGTTTTTATTGAGATAACATTTTATTTCAAACTACATACTGTAAGAGGTTCTTAAATTGCTGGTTATAACTGAGCCATATAAATAATTTGGAGGTAAATCATATTGATGGTTGGTGTGGCTGATAACCCCTCGCACCTGAGAATAAATAGGCGAAACTCCCTACGGAAAGTGCATGCGTAGCAAATGGCCTGATCAGGCCGTAAGAGTTGAGATAGTCTACTAGGTAGTAGGTTTAGTTGTAGAGCTAGTCTTCTCACCTCGCCTACCTTGGCCCACTGCTGGACGCGGGCCTCCCCATATCCACCTTATTGGCTTTTAACTTATGGATTTAGAACACATCTGTCAGATTCCACTTTCGTCAGATCACTTTTTTTTTCCGTATAGGTCAGAATTTTGAAACTGGTGACGAAACAGCAATTCTCGTGATTCCTCGTCCGTCAGATTCCGCTTTCGTCAGATCACTTTTTGTTCCGTATAGGTCAGAATTTACAATGTACAATGCTATCAAGGTAATATTTCCCGATGCCAAGATAAGTGGGTGCTCTTTTCACTATTCAGAAGCCATTAAAAGAAAATTAAAATTAAAAAAACAAATTTGTTACTCTGTGTAAAGCATTAGCACAACTACCCCCACAACTTATTCCGGAGGGATGGCTAAGCTTTCAATCCCTTATTACCAGATACTGCTAATGGTCAAAAGTTCGTTGATTACTTTATATCACAGTGGATGAGTAACAACGTATTTAGCACATTCAGTTGCTTCAATGAACGGCATCCGACAATAAATAACGTAGAGGGTTGGCACAATCTACATGGAAGGATTCCAAAAAAGCTAACATTTTACACCTCATTGACGGCATACAAAAGATAATTGCGAAAGGCGACTTGAAACTGAAGAAAATAAAATTAAAAATGGTAGTACAAAATAAGCGAAGACATAAGGACATAAAGATAACTAAGTCGCGAAACGACATAATAAAATCATGTTTGGCCCAGAAATTTTCAGTTCTGATCTGCCTGAAACGATTGAGTCGCTTGTTTCATATTTATGATATCCAAGTACTAGATAAAAACAAACTACATTATTTACATATTATTAAAGTATATTTTTTAAATTTTGTTTTACTGGTCTTGACTATCATTAATGCCGATTCCCAATATAAAGACTAGGAACTGAAGATTTATGACGAAAGCGAAATCTGACGAAAGGGTCATTAGAAGTTATCCACATCCGTCATTCATGACGAAACTGAACTGAAATTATACAAAAAACTACTTCTGACGAAAGTGGAATCTGACGGATGTGTTCTAAATCAACTTATGGGGGTTATGCCCATAATACCCATGGTGCGCAAGCGGGTTGGGGAAAGCAGAGCTTGTCTAGGGGTCATCAAATAAAACTGGCCAGAATATTTACAGTGAATCATAATTTAATTCAGTTTCGTTGTCTGTAACAGCTTGTTTCAATATTACATAGCAATAATTGCAGAAAATCTTATAATACTATCAGAGTATGGATCTAGCAAATACAAGTACATTAATGAAACCAAGTTTCAACTGGTTTTACAATAAATATAATCCTTATTGAAAATCTTAGTTTATGCCTCAATATCTAAAACACAACAAAAAAATGCAATCCGTATGCAAGACAGTTATAAATTCATAATTTTTGTTCCTAGAGATGAATTTGCTTAATTTTTCTAAAAATAAATATTGCCTAGTTGTCATAAAACTCTTAATTGTAAACACATTAACAATGCAGTCTCTAATAGGTAAATTCTCTTAAAACCACGGAATAGAAAACATTTGGAAGTGACATGAACTTGAGAAATGTATGAAAATGACTTTTTTGCTGTTTGAAATTATGAAAAATTTTAATGGCTTTCAACTAGGAATAACGCATGATGTAGCACCTAATTATTGCATTTTTCGGGTCCTAATTACATACATTTTTGAAGCAAACCCAAAGCTCTCTTAACCTACGCCTAAAATATTGCCATGCCATAGCCATGCTCTTAAAATGTTCTTATCGAAGTACATAGAACATGACAGTATGTTTTAGATTACATTTGGCTTTGGTTTTGCTAATGCTGGTTTGCTACAACTAAGACTTCAAGAGCATCCACTATTTACAGCTAAGGCTCTTCCATTGTTTTGTATTCCGTCCTTAGAACCAAGCTAGAGTTTTTGGTGGATTCACTTCACAGCCTTTCATATAGATACAAGTAGCCGAGATCTTTGGGAGGGTTTTCTGATAGCGCCACCTGTGACAAACAAATAAGTTAATTGTGAGTGTATGTAGTAATTTGTGTGTGTAAAGTATATACAGAGTGCCATGGAAAGAAAATCTTAATTTTTTACTAAAAAACCAAAGTATTTGAAATTCAAAAACTGGTTATTCACAAGTTGATGCCCTTGGGGTACAGAATCACCCCATTCTGTGGCACCATGTATATTATAGCGCGATCATTTTCAGTTTTATACACTTTAGATTCTTGGTTAATCATCACTTTACTATGTATTAGGTCTTTATTCACAAAGAAAATTATACTAGTATTTACAATTGAAACAATTGAGCTAACTGCTGACTGTTGCAAACAGTCTACAGGTAGCTCAACTGATCCATATCAACACCAGTCAGAAGCGTCCCCAAGACGCTGGCTGCATTGCCACGCTGTATGGCAATGCTGATGCGCTGTGCCAGATATTCACCACCTCTCGGGTCACACTCAAATAATTTTTTGAAAACCTGAAGAGCCTCGGTACCCCACGGACCTAGGGTCTCGACTCCAAGGGGAGCAAATGACTTACTTAGATTGATAGATTTGATCAGACACTTTAGATTCTTATGTCTGTGTTCACCAATAGATAATTGGACAGTCAGGCTGCTTCGTCGGTTAATGTTGATGTTTAATGTATGAAAAGACCCGAGTTCACCAACAGATGGTTAAATTTGAAACAGTTGTTTTGACACAAGTTTTCATACATTAAACGTCAAAGTAAACCGACGAAGCAGTTTAATTGTCCAATTATCTATTGGTGACCACAGACCTTAGTTGGTCATTTATTGTTTAGTCGCGAGACGAAATGGCTTGCTAGGCTAGTTTCCTTCACTCGAGCCATATCCATTAAACAAAGAAGAATTGGGAAAGGCAAAAGGGTCAAATAAAGACACATCTATTAAATCAGGCTGCACAAAGTAAAAGTTACCTTATTATCATTGAATATGACCCATCTTCCCTCGTGGAGTACGTGACACACGTAGTGGCCGACCATCGTGGATGTGCCCATGTGCGAGATGAAGGCGATCAGGCGGTACTCTGGAAAAAATATTTTTTTTTTTATGAACTAACTAGAAAAGAAGGGTAAGTATGAGGCATTAGTGTGTCTCTCTGTCGCTTTGGAAGTATAGCAGCTATCAGCATTGTTTTATTACAAAACAAAACAATTGTTTTATTACAAAAACCTGTGTTGTGAAGACTGGTGCCTGAACGACCTGTATTAATTACAACAAAAATAATAAACAATGCTAGACAATTAAATGTCCAGCATTATTTATTTATAATTTTTAGAATAATGCATAACGCATTCGGAACTAAATTTCCATATCGCGCGTTTATGTAATGATTACTCGGCAGCAAATTGATGACCATGCGGAGAGCGACGCAAGCTGCCCATCCCACTCATAGGCGAGCGAAGCGAGTCGCACCGTTTGCTGTTCAAACGGTACGCAGTATGCCCTGGTACGCACACGTGCTCCATTGCGACTGCGTCTTTCTTATGAAGCTTTATAGCCTCACTGATACAACGCAAAGTAGAAGCTAGTAGAGATGTGCGACTTACTCTCAGGGGGCCTGCTCGGAAAAGGAAAATCGAAGTTTCGTTTTCCTTGTGCAAAACCAACTCTTATGTCGCTTGCGTAAGATCAGTGTTTGCACGAAAACGAATCAAAAACTTCGCGAGTTCCGGGCGCCGTGGCTCGTCCGAGTCTGTGTGGCTGAAGAACCAGTGGGTGGTCAATGTTGATAGCGATTAGTAGCGAGGTGTGACTCCGTGATGTCACGAAACGGCTCCGTCGGAAGACCAGCGTTGGTTGTACGCAAATACAACCATGCTGAGATAGGGACCAGTTTGTAACTCTAACAAACTGTCTATGTACTTTTGTTTTAAACTGTATGTGTTTGAGTGTAACGTTTCTATTTCTATTACTACTCACTCTCAAGTCCGTCCCGGCAGCCGAGCGTGCGGTCGGGCGCAGCGGGCGCGTGCGCAGGCGCCTGTGGCTCGTCCAGCGAGTCCGCGTGGCTGAAGATCCAGTCCACTGCTCGCTCGACGTTCCCGTCGGTGGCTTGCAGCGCGCGCGCCGCTTGCGGCCGCGTGAAGCCCATGCTCATTATCTGCTCCACGCTTGCTTCGTCCAAGTTCCCGATGACGATAGCTGGTAAATAAAGGCAATGGAACATTCATAATTGAAATTGGAAATCCTCGCTTACAGCTCCACTGGTTGTGATGCCGTCTCACTTTCTTAATCAACGTATCGGAGTTTCTTTCGAAACTTTGCGGGCCGCCATGACACTTCCTGATGCAAGGCACCATTTATATGGTTTGAACAGAGACCACGGTACTGACCAAGCCCAGATGAACTCGATAACTTAGTTATACTATGTACACATTAGGCGATTAGAAGCGCGCGCTTTAGTAACGCGCGTTTTAAAAACCACCTGTAGGCCTAGCACGGGGATAGGACTAGAGTAGAATAGAGAAAAATAACGCCACATCGTCATCGAATGCGTAATATGTTTGAAACTCATTCCTTCAACTTCAATAATTTACGCAATGTATGACAAGACAATGTCATTCTCGCGCTTGAATAGAAATTCAAGCGCGGGTCAGATTTTGTTCAAAACACTGCACGCGCTTACCAGCGCGCTGGTAAGCACGCGCTTCGAAACGCCTAATGTGTAGTCGTAAGTATTGATAATATTACTTGAAGGCGCGCCGCCGGGCGGTTCGAACTTGTTCTCGAAGTCCCAGTCCGTCATATGTTCCATCAGCCAGTGGGAAGCTGCCTCCATACCGGAGTTGTTCGTGAAGTAGAGAGCTTTCTTGCACGCTTCTACCGGGAAACCCATTTCTATCTGGAAATGTTGACTGATTAATAGAAAGAAAGAAAAGAAAGGATATCAATTATTGGCTCACAAATTAATGTGTGTTAACAGAATCCTAAACATATATCCACTGCCACTGTATAAATGTAAAATTAAATGCTCCACTTGGCTCCTTTCTTTGACTTATGAGGAAACCGAGGAACTCCTCGTTACCCTAAAATAGTCCATTTGGTTTTCTTTTTGTTCAGCTGCAACATTTCTCCTGTTGCCCAGACTCTCTCGAGACTGGTGTTTCAGGAGAATCCAAGTCCAATTTTGCCACACACACCAGCATTGACACAACCACTCATACGACACACACGCACACACAATCACACACTGGGTCTCCTGTTGCCCACAGTCTCAAGAGACTGGTGCCTCGGGAGAACCAATCTTCACACACACACACAACACACAAATAACATACACATGGGTAGCTCCTGTCGCCTGGACTCTTAAGAGACCGGTGTCCTCAGGAGTACCCTACCAACCATGCGCACATCCACACACACTACATTGGCTACATACACACACACCGACACACTTTTAGGTCTGTCTGTACTTAATCTTTTTATTTTTCTTTTGTTGCTTTATGTTTTTAATTTCACAAAATTATCTAGAATAGATTAGGTATTGCTTTTTTTTCTTTTTTTACTACCATGCTGCTACCAGCTATGTTACTTACGTAAAGTCAAATTTAGTTTCAAAATCAAGCTGTACTCTAGTATGTAGTCCGTGGAGTGGAGGCCCTGAATACTTGCAGTTACAGGTTTTTTCTAAAACCTTAGCAAGCTCCAGCCTCTCACAATACAGGTTTTATTATAGTTACTGTACTTATAACTAAATTTTAAGTAAAACCTATGTGTGGAGGAAATAATCAAATTATTATTATTATTATTATAATGGATGAGATTGGCGCAGGACCGTGTGGAGTGGCACAAAAGTTTGGAGACCTATACCCAGCAGTGGGTGAAGTCGGGTTGCGGATGATGATGATGATTATTATAATAACAAGTATGAACTCACGAGTTTGGGCAGTAATGCCTCATCGTAGAGCGGCGTAGGCGCAGCGGGCGCGCTCTCTGGTAGTAATGTCTCATTGGGCTGCAGACCGCGGCCGCGGAGCATGCCTAGATCCACCTGATAACACAGAAAACATAACAGTGGCCAAACTCAATAATTAATTTATTTATTATTCTAATTTATATTATTTTCAATGTTATCTTATTTTATCTTAGTTGCTAAATCATACATTGCACACGAAACAGTTGAAATACATTGAATCACGTTTATACATACCTAAAACACCTTTGTACACATGTATTTGACTCATTAGGGGGAATCCCATGTCCAGCATTTAAGCTGATGATGACGACACATTTTATTACGGTATTTCACGCAATAAATAATACTTTACTTCACTCAAAAAGTATAAAAATGGAAATGTTTTATGAACACAGACCCCCACACTTAACCTAAAATTCACTTTTTTGTCGATTTTTTGTCAGAATTTTGAACTAATTGTCGATTTTAGATATTTCGTACAATACTCAGTGCTGACAATTATATTTGAAACTCGACGGTATAACGAGAATTTTGGATTTTTGTGTTGCAAGTTGTTTACGTGAGTCGAAAACATACTCAAAATCAATCCATTCGTCAAGCTACTAGTTTCAGGCAAACACATGTTAAACTTATAGAATCCCTCTTTTTGAGTCTGGGATTAGGGGATTACAGGTACAGATTTCATGTTCAGATTATACTTATACTACTACCTATCCATCCACGGTTGTCTGGTAGAGATCGCTCTTGAGCGATAAGACCGCCACTTGTCACTTAGATTTTAAGCAGTTTTGTAGTATTGTTTCTATCTATAAGTGTGCAATAAATAATTATCTATCTATCTATCTATACTTATAGGTACCGAGTGCACTGCATTGAAATCAAAACTAGCGTGGCTTTGCCAAGATATATAGTGAAAAGTGGTCGTCTGTTATCTGCTGTGCGATTACGGTAAAATATCCCATTCAATGGATCGCCATCCGGGGAGACTGGGTATAAACAATTTCGGTTTCAAATACAAACAATTTTCTGGCTGGATTGAGCCAACCGACGACGAAACTGCCAACGTCATAATATCACAAGTGTTCAACTCAATTGTAATGTTTTTTGTTTTATTTATTTGTTAATACTCGAGTTACTTATCGTTACAATACCTAATACTTATGTTACTCACACTACATCACATATTGGAAACTGAAATTGTTTATGCCCGGACGGCCCATTCAATGGGAATGGGAGATTTTAGCGTAATCGCACGGCGGAAACCGTCAATATAAAATGCATCTAAAAATTACGCGTTAAAGCACATATTCGAATGCACATTTGTGCTTGCGGCGGAGGTGCTGTCTAGATCTGACAACTGAACAGAACGATTAGAGTGATGCTTTGTTCATAGATCATATCCATGGAAATAGTTACTTGTCTTAGCTTTTTAAGCATGTGAAATAGGAAACAACTGCACGAACCTCCCACGGCATGTCGACAGCGACATCTAGTTTGGCAGGCGTCCAATCATCTTTGATGGTGAACTTCTTAAGTTGAATGAATAGGTAGTCCGGGAACGTCGCTAGCCGGGTTATTCTGTGAATTATACAACAAGTTGGTCATTATCTTTATAATACTTTACATAAGTAATAAGCAAATAAATGATTTATCTGTAACTAGACGATCGCCTCGCGGTTTCACCCGCGTAGATCCCGTTTCCGTGGTAATTCCGGGATAAAATATAGCCTATGTCACTCCCTGAAAAGTAAGCTTCCTAACGGTGAAAGAATTTTTCAAATCGGTCCAGTAGTTTCGGATCCTATTCAATACAAACAAACAAACAATCAAATATTTCCTCTTTATAGTATTATAGATCTCCTTTCAACGTTCTATGTTTGTTTGTTAGGCGCTGGGTTCTCTGACCGTCTGACGCACGCACGCGACGGCGGCCGCCCGTCGCGTGCGTGCGTCAGACGGTCAGCGGCGGCGGGTATCCGCGGCCGACAGCGCGTTCGAATACTCGAAAATGGTCGACGCTGTGTTCTCTGAAACGTCACCCGCGGCGGGCGGAGCGAGCGGGCGACTGCCACACGCCGCACGCGTCGGTCGGTATTATTTTTGTAGCATTTAGAAATTGGGCTGACGTATAAGTTATGTGTGCAGCGTCGCCAGTCATTCCACTGCTGGCTATATACAGGCTTCCATTTACTATTTACCACGGTCCTGTGCTAGTGGCATTCTTACTTCACAAGTCCAAACATCTAACAGCTTAAATAACTTGATTCCAAAGACATTTCAGCTTGATTCGCATACGATCCGCGCGGGCACGATTTTGTATGCAATTTATCAGTCATCCTGGACGACCAGGAATATGTTTTCTGTAATACTTTTTCTTTTGTGATATGATAAAAGATAACATAAAGTACCCCTACTTTATGTTATCTTTCAGGAAAACGACATCCTTATCCTCTGCGTAGCTTCGGGCTGGATGACGCTGTGTGAATTATCCGGCATTATTTACTTATCTGTTATAGATATACAGGGTGGAATTTTGTAATGCCACCTGGAGGGAAAGTACTCTTAATACTGTAGATAGAAAATTTTACTAAAAGAAAACATTCCTTTATTTTTGAAAAGAAAGAAAACTGCATTCAAAGGTTTTCGAAAATTCGCTTGCCACACCCGGGAATCGAACCGACTAAAATCTGTAAAAAGTACACCCTGTATTTTTAACGAGTTGAGAGTTGAAGTTCAGAATACGATTTATAATATTCACCACAACACGTTATTAAAAGTTACTAGAAATGCATTCCTTAGAAGAATAAATTTGTGTACTTATCCAAGAAAATGGAGCCCATTTTGAGCAACTTATTAGTTGGTTGACTTTTTATTGTAAATAATTAAATTAAAGATTTCATGGTTTTCCTTTCATTTAATTTATTAAGTTTGTTAGAGAGATTTCATCCTTATTATTGACCCTAACGATCTATGCAATAAAAATACAGAGTGTAATTTTTACAGATTTTAGTCGGTTCGATTCCCGGGTGTGGCAAGTGAATTTTCGAAAATCTTTGAATGCAGTTTTCTTTCTTTTCAAAATTAAAGGAATGTTTTCTTTGAGTAAAATTTTCTATCTACAGTATTAAGAGTACTTTCCCTCCAGGTGGCATTACAAAATTCCACCCTGTATATCTGTATATCACTAGAATTAAAAGTCTGCCTAAGTAAACTATAACTCACTTGTGCGCTGTAACCTTCTTATTGAGAGCACTGCTGTAGAACTGTTCTATGGCCTCTTCCTTCATGAAGCTTTCTAAACACGCCTCGAACGGGATCAGCGGCCGGACTGTGAGAGACGGGTCGCTGGAATAAACAAAGGCTTTATTTTAAAGCTCTACCTTAATCCATACATCAGTATAAATAAAACATATCGATGTCGTGTTAGTTACACCATTTATAACTTAAGAACGGCTGGACAAATTTTTACGATGTTTGATTTTTCACCGCCGTGCTGTCGCCGGTGCGCGGTGTGACTCTGTGCAGCGCAGTGGGCAACGCAGCGAGGGAGGTGGATAAAAATATAAATGTCCTGCATAAAGATACATTTACTCTACGTTTATCCCAAAATGTTTAAAAATAAATGTCCACACGTACGAAACCGAGACGGGCCGCTAGTATATTATAAAAGCAAAAGTGATTCTGCCTGTCTGCTACTACGCCCGAGTCGCACACGGACCTGAAACGGTAGCTTGCCGCTTTGCTACATGCAAAGCGGCAAGCGAACCGCGCTAATATTGGAGACGCAGACATGAGTATTGGTCTTCACCGTGTGGCGAGCAAAGTGAGATGAACACACGATACCCGACACGGAGATGTCTCTGTCTCCGGTCTCAAAAAAATTGATAAATGGATCAGCTGTAAATGGGCATCGTTACAGTCATGTAAACAAAATAATACTTAATTATAAATTCTTGGTGCTGCTGTAAAATGGCATTGTCTGATATAGAACTCACAGTCTCTGGTTGATGGCCTCGGCCTGCGCGCGGCGCTCCTCGTACTCCTGCACGGCGCGCGTGTTGACGGCGGCGCGCAGCGGCACGGGCAGCGGCAGGTGGCTCTCGGCGCGCTGCGTGTAGCGCACGGCTCCCGACGCGCATTGCACGCGCTCCTCCACGCTGAAGCGGAGGCAGTCGCCCGGGTTCACTTTGTGGCGGCTGTGACGCTGGAACAGGATATAAGGTTAAGTGGGTTTGCTTACTTCAAGTCTAAGGCTTAATTCACACCGGGATGGCAGCGGCCTCGCATCGCTTCGGGTTAGACCGTCGACGAGATCATCAACCGAGTAAAAAATTATGGTACCGGCGACACCGCAAGCGTCGAGCGCCTGGCGTGTAACACACCGATTTAGAAATATGGAATCTACGGGTTTAATTTTATCACAATTAAAAGCCCCACATAACCATAATTTAGAAGAAGAAAAGCCGTTACTCGACAGTGCATTTTTTGCTGGCCTAAATGGCACTGCAATTACGCGCTGCTCAATGCATTCAGCACTAAATTAATCAATCTTTATTTGTCCTGTGTTTATTTATTGATTCTCAACATTAAATTGATCGATACGATTTACATAGCGTGATGTTCGAAACAAGCCGCGTGTGACAGACATGCCAACCCAGTGACAGAAATAAAAAATATCACTTTATTTCCGTGTCAGTGATTTATAGTTTGACCTTTTCTAAGTGTACTGTATATTTATTGTATTTATGAAAATAAAGAGTTTTTGATTTCATTGAGTGCGGCGAGAGAAGCGAGCCGCGCTGACTCACACAGCATGACGAGTGATGTGACCCGCGCTGAACTTTTGTGTACGCTATTCTATGCGCCAGACGCTTGAAGTCCGACCGTGAATGGTATCTTTAGTTATCAGTTATTCAAAGAGAAATCCAGCTATGGAAAGAGCTATGCTCGGAGTCTCTCTGAAGGATAGGATCCGTAACGAATACAGCCGACAGAGAACCAAAGTTATCGACATAGCTCAAAGAATTTGCAAGCTGAAGTGGCAGTGGGCCGGCCATATCTCGCGAAGAACCGACAACCGCTGGGGTAAACGTATTCTTGAGTGGAGACCGCGACTCGGTAAACGTAGCGTAGGACGCCCTCCAGCCAGGTGGGATGACGATCTGCGAAAGACTGCAGGCAGATGCTGGATACGGCAAGCTGAAGACAAGGCGCTATGGCGCTCATTAGGGGAGGCCTATGTCCAGCAGTGGACTAATATAGGCTGATGATGAGTATATCAAAAGGTGCAGAACTCACCTGTGTAAGAGTGAGTAGATGCAAGTAGTACTCGTGCGCATCTTGTTGCCGCTTGGTGCAGAACTCCGGATGGTCGCGGCCCACTAGCTGCCTATACATGTGTGGAGACACGCCCATCTGCGCGCCTGCCTCTGCGGGGACTGAGTAGCGACCGGAGAGGAGGCCTACGCCTAGTTTGGCACTGGAAGTAAAGGATTAAAGTTAAATCTGCAGGAGTGACTGTAGATAGATAGATAGAAAACACTTTATTATACCACACAAATACAGGAAACAATACAGAGAAAAGCTTATAAAAAAAGGAAGTATAAAGGGCGTAAGTAAGGTAAGGTAAGGTAGATTCTATGATCCAAAAAAAGGTCTTGCATTCCGGGAGTCACACCTTCTTACGTTATTGTCCAGTTGCCACTTATTTCAACGAAACATGGAAGTTGGGAAATGAATGTGATAATGTTCAGTATAAAATGTCCTATCCGTGAAAAGCTTTCTCGTATTTATCAATTTGTAATTCTGTTAATTTTATGCCTTTGGTTTTCCCTTAAATAATATAAAATAAATATAAATATAAAATGTCAATCGTCAATATTGTTTGTTAGATCAGTCAAAAGAAGTGATAATAATAATAAATAATTGGTTAGTAAAAAACCACTTTTATCAGATTCGTAATATAAGGCGCTCAGGGAGTTACGATTTTACGCTACTGGTAAGACCAGAAAACAAATCGGGACAGCATGAGAGATGGCGTCACTGGTAATCCCATAGTCCGCAGGTAACAGTCCGTCGGAGATGCCAGCGCCCGAACGACCGCGGTAACTGCCACTCAGAATATTAGCAATGGTCTATGTAAGTAGCTTGAGTACAGCACTGTGTCCGGTGGTACTTACGTTTGTACATCGAAATCGTTCGCGGGGTCGTCAGGGAAAGTTAGGAATATGTCAGGAGCACCTTCAACGTAGCGACGGACGAAATCCGGTATCCGGAATATGACCTGTTAACAAAGAGAGGTAAGGTTTGTAAGTTATTCAGAAACCTGCTATTTAGAAGGTATGTGTAGGGTTGCAGCTCAATAACTTAAAACTCGGTGCTTTATTTCCTTAAGACTTTACAGGACTCTTGAACGTGTCACCAATTTCATCACATCAGACTAATATTATAAATGCGAAAGTTTGGATGGATAGATGGATGGATGTTTGTTACCTCTTCACGCCAAAACTACTAAACGGATCGGGCTGAAATTTTGCATACAGGTAATTTTAATTCTGGAATCAAACATAGGCTACTTTTTAACCCATAAGTCAGTTCCCATATGATAGAAATTACCTTTAAACGTTTCCATAGAAACAACGCGTGCGAAGCCGCGGGTATAAACTAGTATTAAATAAGTAAAACTAGGAAATAAACCGATCACTTTGACGCTAAGAGCGAGACACCCTATAAGGTAGTTTATCTAATGGGGGCTTGTTATTCATTAAATAACAAGCTCCCTGTGGTTTTCCTCGGGAAGACAAAGACCCCGTTTTCCACTTTCCGCAAGCGGTGTGGGGACAAATATCTGCCGAGTGGGGAATATGAGAACGCCTTTGCCCACCAATGGGGACCATCACCGGTTCAGTTCTTGCGCTCGCCTATTGGTTGGGAGCCACAGACTAGTGAGTGGTTACCTGCATAACGCAGTTGATGTAGCACGAGTTGCCGAGGTTGTTGAGGCCAGTGAGCGCCGGCCCGTGGAGTGGCAGGAGCTCGCTGTTAGACTCGCAGAGAGTGTTCCATTCGCCCGTCCGTTGGTTCAGTTCTAACTCGAGTTCCACCATTGATTTGTCTGTCTGGGAATTTTCAGAAGTTCAGTAAAACTTACAGCAAATCATCATTTAGGATACAGGTGAAAATACGCGTAGGGCAGCAATCTCAATCTTCATGTCGAGCTGGAAGTCTTTTTGGGCGAGTCCATAATCTGGGGGGCGAGTCTATTTGACGTTAGTAACGAGACGTGATGAATAGTGAATAATGAATGAAAGATGATTCAATCAGTAAAATTGGTTTTTCAAATAGGTCTTTATTTTGATTGAATAAAAATTTTGTGAATTTTTTAGTGGTTCATTAGCACTATAGAATCTAATTCAGACATTTTTCAAAAATGGGTGTAATACCCTATTAGGTATGTATATTTGAAGCTAAGTGAGTTTTAGTTATTTGTGTCGTGGTTTGTTTACAAACATGCTACATCGAGTTTGGCTAGTGTATAGATGTTTGTCCGATGATAACTCTCAAACACATTCACACGCATAATTACTTACAGCGCCATCTCTTGACGCTCTCATCGAAACTTACCTTGTGCAACTGCTGTACATTGATGCCAAAGTGCTTGAGATGGTCCGCTAAGAAGGGATCTTCAACCATATCGTCTTCAGCATAGGAGTAAACATCGCCTTTACCCTCCGCTGTTATAGTACCGAGTTTCACCGCTAGAGGGTAGCTGGTCTCCCGGTAGTGCTCCACCTGGGGATAATAGACTTTATACAAAGTGAATAGAGATCACATTCGTGCTATATTGTGCCTTGTTGCCAGTGTTTTAATCGACTCGGTCATCTCAGTTATTTGTGGTGAAATTACCGTTCCTACTAATCGAAAGTTCAGCGCCATCTGGAGGCGAGGGGTTTAGCGGCGTTAATAATATTGTGGTTTAGCGGTTAGAGTGGTTTTTTGTGTACACGGGGTTTTGAGTCTTCATCTGTATAGCTCTTTTAGACGGTGATTACGGTCTACATTTCTGGGGGGTTCCTGACCTCCAAGACCACTTTCTCTTCGACTCTTCTAGACTCAACCTCACCTCAACCTCAACAGCCTATAATGGTCCACAGCTGGACCCAGCCCTCCCCCTGATAAACGCCTTATTGGCTTTTATCTCATGGGGGGTAATACTCATAATCCCCACGCTGGGTATGCCGGTCGGGATCGCAGTCTGGTGGTAGAATGGTTCTGCAGGGGGCGCTGCTGCCCGCCCCCCGATGGATATCCCTTAGTCGCATCTTACGATCCCCGCGGGAAGAGTTGGGGTGGTGGAAATTCTAAGCCGGCACCACATGCCTTGCTTCTAGATTCGGCGGAGAGCATTCATCGCTTTACGATTTAAATATGAAATGACGTCTTACCGCATGGTCATTGCCACCGCTGCCGTCGAAGAATCTCCTACCACACAGTATCGAGCCGTCCGTGAGATTCAGCCAGAGATTAGCTGTCAGATCGCATTTATCACACTTCCAACCGGACGGAGGGATTTTAACGCCGTTGTCTAGTTGCTTCAGATTTATTGCGTGCCTGAAATAAAACGAAACATAATGAGACCTACTGGTGGGATCCCCTAACCCTTAATATATAATTACTTTATTCTGTAGCTGTGCCTTCGCTAGCGTAGTATTTTAATTTTTGCGCGGAACTCTAATTGTTTTATGGTTATTCTGCTAGCCCGGACAGAGACAAGTTCAACAAATCAAAGATCTTTGAAATCGGTCCAGCCGTTCTTGAGTTATAATAAATGGTGTAACTAATAGATGAGAACTCATTGCCTAGACAAACCTAACATAGGCTTTAAGCCATTACTAACCAACCTATGTAATGTTTTTTTAAAATGAATAAATGATATACACGACTTTGTTTTAAGGTCAGAATAAGGACTAAAATGGCACTCACACAGAAACTTCTCGCTGCTCACCGTCCCAGGTGCCCTGCAGCGCTGATATCTCGGCGAGTTTGAACGGAGACTCCGCGTCGATCACTGCTTGCACTGATTTGTTCACCTATATGCAATAAAAACAGTTTACACCTGATTTCTTAAAGGGCGAACCTAACAAGTTTGGTTGTCGAAGTAGGCCTAGATCTCAGTCTTACACATATAGACCTCTCTCTATATGTGTATGTCCTTGGGGTTGCCACCTTGTACACCAACGATGACTAAATAAATAAATAATAATAATAATAAATAATGCTGGACAAGTCACACAGCATTATCTAGCCCCAAGCTAAGCAGAGCTTGTGTTATGGGTACTAGATAACTGATATACTTAATACAATACACTACATAGATAGATATTTTTTATTATACATAGAAAACATCCAGAACGCCCTGGACAAATGCACGACCATGCTATTCCTAGAGGTCTGTATGTGTGTGTGAACTTGGGGCTGCCACCTCGTACACCAATGAAGACTAAACTAACGACCATGCTACACCTAGAGGTCTTTAAGTGTATGAGAACTTGCGGTTGCCACTTTGTACACCAACGAAGACTTAATGTACTTAGGTTTTTTGTTATTATAGTGCGTAACCCCACACTAAGGGTAATTTCTAAGAAATCAAATAACATCGCAAAAATTTTCGACTTCTTTGACTTATTTGATTTCTTAGAAATTACCCTTAGTGTGGGGTTACGCACTATAATAACAAAAAACCTTAGAATTAAGCTACGCGACACCTCTCGTCAAACGAACTAAATGTAACTTTAGTCTTTGAACAGGATTGGATAAACTTCAATGTTTCCCCTGTAGGTGGAGCTAACGGCGCGATAAGACCGTAGGATGTCGCAGAGATTTTCGACTCCCACGTCACTTGACTTCGTGGTGTAGTTGGTTATCACATCCCCGTACTGAGGGGAGGACGCGGGTTCAAGTCCCGTCGAAGTCGAAAATTTTTGCGATGTTATTTGATTTCTTAGAAATTACCCTTAGTGTGGGGTTACGCACTATAATAACAAAAAAACCTTAGAATTAAGCTACGCGACACCTCTCGTCAAACGAACTAAATGTAACTTTAGTCTTTGAACAGGATTGGATAAACTTCAATGTTTCCCCTGTAGGTGGAGCTAACGGCGCGATAAGACCGTAGGATGTCGCAGAGATTTTCGACTCCCACGTCACTTGACTTCGTGGTGTAGTTGGTTATCACATCCCCGTACTGAGGGGAGGACGCGGGTTCAAGTCCCGTCGAAGTCGAAAATTTTTGCGATGTTATTTGATTTCTTAGAAATTACCCTTAGTGTGGGGTTACGCACTATAATAACAAAAAACCTTAGAATTAAGCTACGCGACACCTCTCGTCAAACGAACTAAATGTAACTTTAGTCTTTGAACAGGATTGGATAAACTTCAATGTTTCCCCTGTAGGTGGAGCTAACGGCGCGATAAGACCGTAGGATGTCGCAGAGATTTTCGACTCCCACGTCACTTGACTTCGTGGTGTAGTTGGTTATCACATCCCCGTACTGAGGGGAGGACGCGGGTTCAAGTCCCGTCGAAGTCGAAAATTTTTGCGATGTTATTTGATTTCTTAGAAATTACCCTTAGTGTGGGGTTACGCACTATAATAACAAAAAACCTTAGAATTAAGCTACGCGACACCTCTCGTCAAACGAACTAAATGTAACTTTAGTCTTTGAACAGGATTGGATAAACTTCAATGTTTCCCCTGTAGGTGGAGCTAACGGCGCGATAAGACCGTAGGATGTCGCAGAGATTTTCGACTCCCACGTCACTTGACTTCGTGGTGTAGTTGGTTATCACATCCCCGTACTGAGGGGAGGACGCGGGTTCAAGTCCCGTCGAAGTCGAAAATTTTTGCGATGTTATTTGATTTCTTAATGTACTTATACGATTACTTAGTCTAGTAATTATAGACGAATGTAGATGTAACTTACCACTTCAGGCAAACTAGAGTTAGGCCACGGGAAAGTGTGGAAACCCGGAAGCACAACTACACTGTAGTGATCTGTACACGTAAACTTAGGCTTGCCACACGCAGGGTCGAAGCCACCTTCTACTCCTATGGCCAGGCGGGTTATCTTCTTCTCTGGACCATCGCCGGTCTGTTCTGTTTCTGGTATCTGATGGAAAGGTAGATTTTTAGTTTTCGCGATTTACCTCATCGATAATCATACGTTCATATAGTACATGCCTCCCCACACAAAGGGGTTTTGCCATTGCCACGCTTGAATCAAATCAAATCATTTATTCGCAGGAATGTAGGTACAAAAGCTCTTAATAATATAGTAACTTCTGCCTCGTCGAGGCGTTAAGAAATTAAAATGTTAGGCTTAAAAATATAGTAATGGTGTCAATTCCAATGTCGACTAAACTAAACTAATTTCACGGCACTACAGTTTGCCAGTTTGCCGTCCCTTTCATAATTATCAAAATAAAAAGGATGGTTTCACTTTTAGTATTGTCAAATTAGTTTAATTTAGTTTTTGCGACATTCGCAAGGGTATTTTAATGTATTCGATTCGTTTCTGAATCGAAAACGTCGGATTCGAATTCGATTCCGATGGATCTATAAAACGCTATTCTGATTTCCGTCAACGTAGTGTAGGACGCCCTCCGGCAAGGTGGGATGCCGGAGGGGGTCCTACACTACGTTTGCCGAGTTGTGGTCTCCACTCAATTGTGTCAAAAATGGATTGGTGATTGCAGATGATAAAAGTAACCAGAAGGAACAGCTGCCCTTCCTCTGGTACATAGGTTCTCTTAGTTGGCTCTTACAACAACAACGGGCTGAGTTTGCGGGGTCAATTTTTATTTTATTGCATCCTTAAAAAGTCTGTTTTTGTTTTAAGTATGTAGTAGAAGAATTGCCAATCTCACCCAGGTTCACCATGCATTGCGATGTTATCATCTGCCCATCTCGAGTGGAGTGGCATAAGTGAATTTATAGGTCTTTAAACTATACCCAGTGTTAATGTTGGTAGTGAAGTGAATTTTTGGATGATGATCATAATGAAATACTGTTTCGATGAAACGCGATCATAGCGTCCGGAAATAACCCCAAAATGTTACGCGAGAAAACTAAAGCAAGTACAGATTATGGTACTAGTTTCTGCTCGCAGCTTCATGCGCGTTGTTTCTATGGAAACATTTAAAGGGTATTTTTATCCTGATTTATGGGATACAAAATAGCCTAAAACTACAACTGTATGAAAAATTTCAACCCAATCCGTTCAGTAGGTGAAGAGGTAACTAAAATTCTTATAATTCATCCAAAAACTTTAGCATTTTTATTCGCTTTTTATTAGCTTCACCTGTATGTTTGTATGTTTGTTTGTAACCGACTTCTTTGGGCGCGATTTTGACCCACTTTAAACGGCCAGATTTCGTTCAAACTTTGTAGATTTATTGAGGACCGATGACAATACACTAATTTGATAAAATTATTCAAAAAAACAAGCTATTATAAATAATCCAAACTAAAAAGTAGAAAATAAATAATAGTTTAAAAAAACTAAAAAACACGCTTTTTATAGAAAACCGAACTAAAAAATAGAAAATAAATTTTAATGAACTTAAATTAAGAAAATAGTGTTAAAAATTTCATTGAATATAAGTTAATAATAGTGTGAATAAAAAAAAAATTTTATTTTAAAAAAAGCGTGGGGTGCATGGTGTCAATAGTTATAAATATTTTATTGACAGATATGAGTAGAGTGATTATCATTTCGATAATATTTTAAAAAGCACCCCACGCTTTTTTTAAAATAAAATAATTTTTTTTTATTCACACTATTATTGACTTATATTCATTGAAATTTTTAACACTATTTTCTTAATTTAAATTCATTAAAAAAATTTTTCTATTTTTTAGTTCGGTTTTCTATAAAAAGCGTGTTTTTTAGTTTTTCTAAACTATTATTTATTAATAGTGTGATTGTTGCGGTCATACAATCAGATCTCAGTGATTACTATAGGTGAGTATTTATTGTACTTACAGGAATCTTTTCCCGTTGAACATGCAAGAAGACGGCGTTGTCGGTCTTCTGGAAGTATTGCTCCACGTAATTACGCCCGAAGCCGAGGAAAGACGTGAGCGAGATGTATAGTCCCGTCTCTGACTCCTGAAAAAATAAACAGGTTTATTAGGCTTTTGTAAAGTAAAATAGTAAAAACTTTATTTATTGACATAATAGTAAATGTAACAGACATTATGAGTCCATAGGCACTAGTTTTTGTGGTCTTAAGTTTGTGAACTCATATTTTGTAAAATTTATGTACTTATGTTAATGCACTTTTAGGTAAGAAAGTTTGTATGTCTAGACGTGTTCGTAGCTATGCTTGGTAAAAATAGGTGTTTTTCTTCTGATAATAATGATGGTTTATCAACTTTACTCAAGTTATAAAGCAAAAATTTACTTATTGCAAAATTAGTTGTAGAGTAGGTGCTTTCCTTATCATGCTTTTGTACCCACATACTTTTAAAACAGTTAGAGTAAAAACTTTATGCCCCTATAATTTGCATAGCTGATATCGCCTTTCGACGCGAACTAAAGGCAAGTGACGCATTTGTCTGTGAAACTTAAAGGGAATCACAAGTTTTAGTACTTAAAACATAATTAAAATTTGTAATGTACAAAATGTTGAACTCTATTGACTTGTACTTAGGATCATTTCTTATTTTAGTAGGCTTTGCTCTAAGCCTGCTAAATTTACGGAGACTCATCAAAGGGTGTACAAACCTACCTGCTGTGTTGATATCAGAAAATATGGTTCTTATGTGTATTGGCATAGCTTTTATATTACGGGCAGAACACAAAATGAACACAGTCAGTGCAAATATGGAAGAGATTGAAGAAAGGATTTCTAATATGGAAATGACTGAAAATTTTGACTGCAACTTTACAGCAATCCTGAAAAGCTATGGACCTTTAGTTATCTCATTGGTGAATAGCTTTTTGAGTCTTATCATTGACAACTATATGCATTATCGGATGCTGGGCGAAATGAAACAAGAAGATGATGACAACACCATCCAGGATTTGAGAAGTCATCATGAAGCAAAAAATGAAGTTTCGAGTTTATTTTTGTTCTTCAAAAAGCATTTTTCCTATGTCGCGATTGCATTGCAATGGATTGTGCCAGTTTTGATAGCCGTGTCAATGTACCCAATGGAAGTGAAGGAAAGATTTTTGAGTGAGGATCTCCGTGGAGCGGGTGACTCATGTATGGCTTTAGTCAATGTTTCAAACGAAACATGCTTTACAGCAAATTTAAATCACAGCATAGAATTACGTAAATACATTCCGTCATACCTAGAAGCTTATGAAAGGAACTTGTACAATGAAAGTGTGAAACCTAGAATTGAGTTTGTTGTGAATAATGTTAAGAACGTAATTTCCAATTGGAAAAACGAAACTTATGGGACTGTTGTTGCATCAAGTCATACGTTAAGGAGAGAACCAAAAATAGAAGAAGTTTGTATGAAAGTCTGTTACGTTGATAACAAAAGTTTGTTATTATACATGTTTGTTATAGCCGTAGTAAGCTATTTTGTACCTGTGACTATATCAACAGTGATTTTGACAAAGATTCACATAATGGATGTAAGAAGAACAAACATGAAGACTTTTGTGAGCCGAGAGTTGCTGTATAATCTATTGTTCTGGACTCCTGTAATGTTTGATACGTTTCTGTCATTGCTGTTGTGTTCTTACAGCATGAAGGGAATGCGAACTTCTATATTCAATGTTATAGCAAATGTTTATCAAGCTGTAAAGAATTTTATGAACACTAAATATTTTAAGGATAACACTGTGGAACCTATTGCAGCTTAACTATTATTATGTATACTTATTAAAATGGGACATGCAAGAAGTAGGTTTTTTATTTATGATTTGATATCCAAGACTTATCTTACATGAGGTAGATACTTAGGTAGGTACTCTACTCAGCAAACCCCCCAGGGCCCGATTATTATAGATTAGATTTGTCTGGGGGGAGCAAGGCGGGTGGCTTGTATTCTTATTAGAAAGGATTGTCAAGTGCTTAATAGAGGTGCATACAGTTGGCTAGAATTGAAACTACTGCATTTAAAAAACTGTATACTTTCAAAAACCACTGATTTCTATTATCCTCGTCTTTAGAAAGCGAGAATGCAGAGAGCAAGATAGGTTAGAAAAAAAATGCAACTCACCGGATTATCAAAGGAATACACGCACTCATCCTTGTAGACCATTTGTTGGGCGCCAGGTATATTTATTTTACCCAGATGCGGCGCCAGAAGATCTACAGAGGCCATGGTTAAGTTTAGTTTACAACTCTAGTTTTTCAGAAATTTTGTAATGCAATACAATACACTCAGGCAATACAATACAAACAATTCATGCAGAAACAGTCAGTCAGTTGGTCTATCTATGGTTGGTTAGATTGTTAGATGTCTGTCACAGTGTTGCCAGAGCCTACTCAGCCCAGGTTGCCATTTGTAGGCTCAAATGTTGCCATTTGAAACCAAAAGTTGCCATTAGAAAAAATCAGTAAAAAAAAACTGCGTTAAAAAACTGAAAAATAACACACCTAAGGTTTTCGAAGTTTTTCGAGTCACTCACACACACATTGGATTGGTGAATTCCAACTCAATGAAAAATATAATCTAAAAAATATAATCTGAAAAATAAGCAGCAATAAAACCTTTGCCTATCCTGAATTGGATGTTAATGAACATCTATCTAAAAAATAATAAGATGGCAACACTTTCCTTCTTTCATTTGTTTGACATTGACAAAGGATGGACAGACCAACCAATTTGTTTGATGCAACTGAATGCAATTATTGAAGTACCTACCATTTGCCTAGTTTTATGTTTTATTAGAGCATTTTTTGTTTTTCGAAATATATAAAGAGTAAAACTGAAATGGAGCTGTTCTCGAACCTATTGTAGTGTAGACGTGTACACCGAACACAGATCGCGCTTGTTGAGTCTTGCTTGACACTCGCGCCGCGCGCGAAATGCGCGACATAACTGACAGGAGTTTTAGTGTAGGTAGACGAATAAATTCTGAATACAAAGTAATGATACTGAATTTCATTAATATTAATTTAGTAAGTACCTAGTTGTATTACAAAGAATATAGGCTGAAATTTACATTGTTTTAGACAAAATCTGAAACTCGAAGACAAAACAAAAACACTCTAAGCAGCCAAAATTAGGTACCTACTTAGGTAGGTACCTTTCGTCGATTTCATGCATGCATTATGTAATTATGAGCAACGTCTTATTCCTACCCAAAAGGCTGGGAAGGGCTGATAAGGAATAATGAATGAATGATGATTCAATCAGTAAATTTGATTTATCAAATAGATCTTTAGGTAGTTTCTTCGATTAAAACAATAAAAAGAGAACTTGCCAGTAGATTTAAAAACAAAAGTACTATACTATAGCCACATTACAAGGCGAACATTCGTCTTCGCGTTGTCGCGACAAAACTTCGTGTTCGTTCTACGACGAAGTGTTCGGCCACATTGGAAAAAAACTTCGCAACGTCGCGATAATCTAAAATGTCACGATAATTCATTTTACGGAAAAAATGGATGCGGCATTTGCGCTCATGGCGTCATAATTCATGTTTTTTGTGATTAGGTTCTTCAGGATTCCACAAAACAGGGTCAGCTTCGTAATTTTTGATAAATTACAAAATTCGATCATTTGTCCACTCCATAGGTTAATAATAATAATAACACAAATCAGCAACAATACCTACGTGCACACCGCTCGGCGGCGTCTCGCTGTCAACAAAGCGCGCGCGAAGTGTAGCCAACCGCACGAACTTTTGTCGCGACAAAACCCTTTGATGTCCGGCAGTTTACCGACAGCGTCGCGAAGGGCATTTGTTATCGCGATGATGCTTCGCGACAGGACGAACTTCTTGGCCAGACTGGTCGCGACAGCGCAAAACTTCGCGTTATCGCGATAGTGTGGCCGTAACATTAAAACTCACGAAAAAACTTCCTTTCCTTTGCACTGCACTGCACACAGTGCATACTGCACTGCACACCACAGACCAATAGAGATACATACGTATATGCTGCACACAGACAGACACACACATCCATTTTTATTTTAGAGTTTACATAAAATTACTTTTATTTCTAGCTTCACCAAAATAGACCTTTTGGTTGTGGAAATACGGGTACAATTTGTTTGTCTACTAATTATGTATTGTTTCCATTTTTGGGAATAAAAATGCGTTCAAGATTTTGATTTAGTTCAATTCGATGCGTTCAGTTTATCTGCGAAAGATATTCGATATTTTCTTACTGATGATCGCGCGACAAGTCGAAAAGTTGCCAAAAAGTTGCCATTTGAGCTTGGTTGCCATTTGGTTGCCACGAAGGGTCAAATGTTGCCAAAATGGCAACCAAAGTTGCCAAATGGCAACGCTGGTCTGTCAGTTCAAGTCTTGTCTATGGATGGCCATACACCACCAGTTGGTTTTTGCGTTGATCTTTTGCTCGTCCAAGGTGTTTTGTTTGTCATGTCGATGTCAAGTCAAAAGTCCCTCCACTCCACCCTAGATGGAGACTGCGAAAAAACAAAAAGATCGTATAGAATCGTATCCGTGTCGTTTAAAGCACAGACAGACAGACCAATTATGTCCTAACGTTTATAGTTCCGAGGTCGTGTCGTGTTTCAGTTATTTGAAGATAAATTACCTTGATAAAGTCCTCACACACACAGTAAAGACGATAAGGAAAGAAAGGCAGTCACGTCAACACGAACAAAACAAACCCGAGGTAAACAGGTTCAAAGTGCGTTAACATAGACAGACATCATGCCGCTTAAATTATACTGTGATTTGATGTCCCAACCATCAAGATCGCTATATATTCTACTTAAAACTGTAAAGTGTAACTTTGAACATGTAAAAGTGGATTTACGGGCAGGTAACTATGTAAACTTCTTATAAAATAGCAAAGGTACTTAAGTACTTTGTACCTAATACCTACCTACCATACCTACTAAGTACCTATACCTAACCTACTACCATTAATAAGATTATACAATATAACAGTGTCATACATAAAGTTTTCATCTTGAAAGGCCTGTTTAAAAGTTTTTTCGGGTGGCCTTAAACAACTCATAGGTAACATATCTACAACCTATCTACCTATTACACTGCACTGTTATTTATTTGATAAAATTAAAAGTAGGTCATTTATGCTTTCAGCTGAACACTATGGTGAAGAATTTACAAAAATAAACAGATTACAAAGGATCCCAGTTATTGATCATAATGGATTCATTCTCACAGAAAGGTTTGTGAATCTATTTCGCTGCATCGTTGCTTGAGTTGTATTTTTTTTATGAAGTGAGTCAGAGTAAGAAATTTCACTGTACTGCAGCCTTTGTTGTAAGTTAACAGATTATAATAGGCTGCTAATGAAGGTAATTTCTACTCTCTACACCTAATTGTCATTTTTATGTACCTAATTTATGTTGATAGTTTGTAGGTATTGTATTGTAAGTACCTAGGTATATTGTATTCTACCTTTGACAAGAAACCCTTTATAGGAAGAAGTTGGTTTAAAAAAGACTAAAGCTTTCTATTTTATACCTCAGTGTGGCCATCATCAGATATTTGGCCCGGGAAGGCATCATCCCTCCAACTTTGTATCCATCGGACTCTGGGCAGCAAGCTCGAGTGGATGAGTTCCTCGAGTGGCACCACATTGGGCTTAGATTGCACCTATCCATGTTCTTTAGAGTTGCGGTAAGTCAGAAATCAATGTTTACTAAGAATTCTAATCATTCAGCTCATGGGTTGCCATTTTTCTGCCATTCATTTCATTTTTTTTTCATCCATTTTCTATGTTAGAGGCAACTTAGAATAATAATAAAAAAACTTAAACCTACTTTGCTAAGTCTGTTTTAGTTACTCCGTTTATCCAAAAAATATTAAAAAGAGGCATCTAGCGTCGAGTAGCGGAACCTCAACTTGAACTGCCTAGGTTTAGGCGAAAATGTTAAATAATGCCATCTAGCGTCGATAGCGGAAGCTGAGTAAAAATTCGGAACCTTCATGGTTCGTGCTCGTATTTAATATGGATAACCATCCTCCATTCCATGTTGGTTGTCGGGTAAAAACTAGTTTCTGCCCGCGGCTTAGCACGGGTTGTTTCTAAGGAAACGTTCAAAAGTTATTTCTATCCCATGGGAACTGATTTACCTATGGGATGAAAAGTAGCTTATGTTTTTCTCTAGCACCTACATCCTTTTAGTAGTTTTCGCGTGAAGAATCCAAACTTTCGCATTTATTATACAGGGTAAAAAAAATTGACCATGGTTTCTGGGTGATTCCCAAAACCGATGAACAATTTTTTTTGATTTTTAATTTCATGTTGAAAATTCAATGTCTCGCTCCAACATAAATTCTTCACTTTCGTAACTTTTTTATAGGTACAACAAAAGAACGATTCATAGGCGTTAAATTACAAAATTTAACCGTTCCGCCCCAAAATTCTGAAACAAAACGTAAAAAAATCATAACCCGAGCATTTGTATGTTCCCCGATTTTTCGCAGTTTTCGATTTTACCCCTGGGGGTGTCAGGCATTCGTTTTTATTGTTTTTTAAGTCACTGTTTGGTTCACCCTGTATAAGTGTGGTGATGTGTTATATGATGAAACACAATTTAGAAGGAACTTTCTTTCATTTACTTCCAACACAACTGTTTTACAAATCTATTGTTATTGCATAAGCAGCTTATGATAGGAAGCACAAAATGGCCAATCGATTTTTTAAAATTCCTTCGTTTAACATAATCATTAAATAAAATAGGTGGTGGCGCTGATTTGGGTCGGGGTAGCGCCTTAAGTGAATTATTAACACCCTCACTGCGATCGCCAATTCGCACGCCGAGCGTAGTGAGTTATTATGACAAAATCCCCCTTGTTTCTGGTAGACAGTTTTAGCAGTGGATGTATATGTGCTGACCATGATTCTTTAGCAAACTAGGATCTGTACGGCAAGCACGGGGATGGTTCTCTAGGATAGAATAGAGACAGATTACCTCACTTTCATCGAATGCGTAAATTATCTGAAATTCATTCCATCAACTTAAGTAATGTACGCAATGTATGATGATGCGATGTCATTATTGTCTATTCTACCCTACAGAACAATCCCCGTGCTTGGCCTTCTGGTAGGTAGGTGCATGATTGATAGTAAGTTCAGGTTTTTTTTCCACCAGAATCACTACCCAAACTTAAATATAATACTATTTTCTGCGACATTGTTTATTTTTTATTTTTTCAGTTCATGAACCCTATTCTCGAAGGCAGGGCGCCAAACCCCGCACAAATAAAGTCCTACGAGACACGTATGGTGGACGCACTTGAAATATTGGACACGAAGTGGCTTGGTAAGCATAATTAAATAATAAATAATGCTGGACAATTCACACAGCATTATCTAGCCCCAAGCTAAGCAGAGCTTGTGTTATGGGTACTAGATAACTGATATACTTAATACAATACACTACATAGATAGATATTTTTTTATTATACATAGAAAACATCCAGAACGCCCTGGGACAAATGTCTGCGGATCGTACAAACATTTGTCCCGAGGCGGGAATCGAACCCGCAACCTCCTGCGTCGCAGGCAGACCTTCGCCCGCTGCGCCACAGAAGTCGTAAATCAAAGTGATAACTTGATTTGGTAGGTGTGTAGGTGTGTCAGGATAAGAGTCCTGTAAGGTCTTATAGTTGGTACAGTGGCGGTCAGAAGTGGTAACCTAGATTCTAAAAACATTGTCTTGCTATTTCCTAATGAAATAGATACCATAAGCCTCCAAATTAGGGCAATTATTATGTGTGTGACTGTGGATTTGAACCTAGGGCCCAAATAATAATAAATTGTAAAAAGGTCGTAAGTGCCACGAATGGCTGCAAGACAATTTCTTTAGAATCTAGGTCACTACTTCTGACCGCCTCTGCACATTACTGTCGCCTTTTCCAATAAGCCGGCAAAGCCGAGTTTGCTCAAAGAAGCTTGTCAAAATAATGGCAAGATTATGTAGCATGTTTGAGTAGAGAGACATAAAGCACTTAGGGCAATTTTTCAATCCTCGTCGTCTAACAAATAAAATCTAACGTCTAACGAATAAATATCTAACGAATAAAATTATCGTCTATAACGAATAAATATTCGTCATAAATAAATCTATTAGTTATCTGGTTTTGCAAGAGACAGGTGCCCGAGAGAGGTTTATAAAACCTGTGGTACGGGTCACCAGGACCTTCCTCCGCAGGATGATTTGGAATACCTACATAAAAAAACTGAAAAATAGCAATAAATAAGACCTAGCTAATATACAAAAAACTGAAAATTAAGTAACATAAAGTTTGGTTTCTTTGAATACAATTATTTATATAAAAAACTAGTTTATTTATGCCCGCGGCTTCGCACGCGTTGTTTTCTACGAAAACTTTAAAAGGTGATTTCTATCCCATGGGAACTGACTTATGGGGTAAAAAGTGGGAGCCTATGTTTGATTCCATGATTAGAATTACCTGTTTGCAAAGTTCAGTAGTTTTGGCGTGAAGAGGTAACAAACATCCATCCATCCATCCAAACTTTCGCTTTTATACTATTAATGTGATGTGATGTTTATTAAAAAGGTTTAAGACTCAAAATGATTACATCGTTGATTTCCAAATTAGGATAAACCTGTATCTTGGGGAAAATTACCGGAACCAGTTGCAAAGATCCAAAACTGCCATAATTTTGTAAAACTTACAGTAGATTGTTTTCAGGGCGGAGCACATTCATAATCGGCGACACACCTACCGTTGCAGATCTCTTCGCGGCATCCGAGCTGGAGCAGCCAAGTAAGACCAGAACTTTTCCTACCGTCCCCTTATTATAGGGTTATTCCAGTTTCCCCCCTTGACAAAACCCCCTTAAGGGGAAAAGTGGAATTCATTTTTTAAAGTCCAGTTTTCAGTTGAGAATTATTTTTCAAGAGGGAAAACTGGAATATTTTTTTTTAAATCCCAGTATTCCCCCTCAACGATTTTTCGCGTTCCAGTTTTCCCCCGTAAGAGAATGAAACCAAAGAAAAGCAATAAAAACTACAGTACTCAACAGTAAAATCAATTTTTTACCCCGGACGCAAAAAGAGAGGGGTGTTATAAGTTTGACGTGTCTGTTTGTGTATCTGTGGTATTGTAGCTTCCAAATGGATGAACTGATTTTCGTTTACTTTTTTTTGTGTCATAGATAATTTTGTCCCGAGTGTTCTTATATTTTATAAAGGGAAACAAGGGTGTGGTCAGTGACAGCAGAACAAATAGTGTTCCTATAAAGTTTATTTATTATTATTATTTTTGTTGACAGGAATGGCTGGTTTCGACCCCAAAGATCGCTTCCCCAACATCGCCGCCTGGTGGTCGAAAGTTAGACAACATTTTAGTCCATACTATGAAGAAGCGCATATTATTCCCAACAAAATCATCGCCAAAAATGCTAAATTACAATCTAAGATATAAAAGAACCGACCAAGTACGTTTCAGGCTGGCTGACCAAGGGTACCGGAGCAAAAAACTAAATTTTGTGTTGTAATTATAAATGAATTAAAAAATTACACTTTACTTGTATATTATTGATTACTCATTATCACATCACATCACACTAATATTATAAATGCGAAAGTTTGGATGGATGGATGGATGGATGGCTGTTTGTTACCTCTTCACGCCAAAACTACTGAACCGATCAGGCTGAAATTTTGCATACAGGTAAGTCTAACCCTGGAATCAAACATAGGATACTTTTTATCCCATAAATCAGTTCCCATGGGATAAAAATAACCTCAAAACGTTTCCATAGAAACAACGCGTGCGAAGCCGCGGGCAGACGCTAGTTTGTAATAAAACTACTTGTATGTAAGAAATTGCTCCTTGTCAAATTTCATAATTCAAGTCAACGGGATGGGTTGGTGGACCCTATAGGTTTTGAGTCCCTTGCGAGTATTAAAATATGTGGATTAGACAGTCGTTTCTTTTGATTGCGTTAGCTTAGCAGTTTGTTTTTTCACAATTGAAAGGACTTGCAGACCTGTGTATTTGAAATTAATTTCAAATTGATACCCTCTCACTCCACACGTTTAAAAAAAAGGGTCTGATGGAAAAACAATGATCCTTTAACGGTTCCTTTTTTTCTTTCTGAGGTAAGGTACCCTAAAAAGCGTATAGGCCAATTATGAAAATGAAGTAAATTAGCGGAACTTACGTAAATAAACCTGTAAATTTATAATTTAAAATTTAAGTACCTACCTAATGCCAAAACGTGAAACATGTATCATTTAATCATCATCCAAACTTTAATTATGACGCAGAGAAATCCCTGGTTGACTTGTAACGTATAGTCGGCTGCATAAATATGTATACACTCCCAAGTTTTCAATTTTACAAGACAAGTAAGTTTATAGTAATTGTGATAATTTATGTACCGCATTCTGACAACTACGATGATTACTTTGTACTAAAAACGTGTGCGTGGCCTTTTATTTGAAAAGTTCCGAGTAAAATAAAAGTTAAACCTTGGAAGTGTATACATGTCTGTGCAGCTGACTGTACCTCAACCTCAACTTCAACAGCCTCTATTAGTCCACAACTGGACGCAGGCCTCCCCCTGATAAGCGCCTTATTCGCCTTTATCACATACCCCCCCTGTGTCCATAATCCGCACGCTGGGAATGCGGGTTTTGGATCGCAGTTCAGTGGTGGAATTGTTCTGCAGGAATATCCCTTAGTCGCCTCTTACGACACCCGCGGGAAGAGTTGGGGTGGTGCAAATTCTAAGCCGGCACCTTTACCTTGTAGGTAAAGTACTTACCACTTATTACGTTGCTGATTTTAACCGACGACCGTCCTATTAATACTATAAAGGCGAAAATTTGTGGCGTTGTGAAGATTTTTGGCCGAAGACTACCCCAAAACCTAAATGGATCGGGCTGAATTGCACACAAAGACCTGGAATAAAATAAAGGCAACTTTTTATTCCAAAAAACCTTAAGGTCCCTAAGGTCGTGGACTGTAAATTAAAAACTCATCCACCGATTTTCTTTCCAAGCCAAACAAATCAAGGTTAACCTGTAGTGGATACAAAATTCTTAAAAATACTCCAAGTCAAAATATCCTACGAATTTAAAGGCGAAGCCGAAAGTTTGTGAAATACGAATTTTGTTACCTAGGATCTCCAAAACTACTGAACAGCTCAAGATGGGCGTACGTTTAGAGCAAATCCTAACTTAGATAATAGGCTACATATTATACTGAAAATATGCGTGCGAAGCCGCGGGCAGAAGCTAGTTGCCTATAATATAATCAAGTAAACTTATGTTGGATACAAAATTCTTAAAAAGAAACGCTCTCACCCAAATCAAAATATTGCGTACGCAAAAAACGTTACTCAATAAATAAATCCAAGAAAATCTGTTGATAGACGACAAAGGATGCTGCGTCCCGGATGCCCGGGCTCGTTGCCATGGCAACTCTGAGCTCGGAATCACTGGGTACTGAGAATGCAATATTATATTTATTATGATGTTGGTTGTCTGTCTGCTAGGGCTTGATATATTTTTACCTGATTAAACAGGCCGGACTATCAAGATTTTATTAAATAATAGCAGTAGCTGAACAATTAGTTTATTTTGAACACTAGTTTAGGTTAGGTGATGGTTGCGTAAAAATCGACCCCTCCTACACAGCCAGGGGTTGTCATAAAGGGAATCTACCAGAGGAAGGGTAGCTGCTTCCATCTGTGAATCTGCTGAGCGTGCTGATTACCGCAAAAACCCCCTGGTGATCAGGAGGACAACGGTCAAATTATAGGATCTATCCTATGTATAGTTAATCTGTAACCGGATAATCTAAGATTTTATCCGGTTTGCCGGATAAAATCCTAGAGTCGGACATTTCCCACCCTGTCTAGGGATTTAGTTACACGAGTTGTTTTGAAAGGGACGATCTCAACCATCCATGCCAATTAGCAAATATTATTGTAGACAGAAGTGGAGCTGGAATATAACGTTCATTATTTCCTGTTCATTTGTAGAGAGTATCCGTGGAGTCTAATTGTTATAATAGTTCAGAAAACTAATATTGTAATGTTTTGTTACGAGTAATTATGATGCAGAGCAATACAATAATCTACTTGCCTACATTTATACGGTCATGTAAGCTTAGCTTAGCTCTAAACTCTTATATGACGACCTCTGTGGCGCAGCGGGCGAAGGTCCGCCAGCGACGCAGGAGGTTGCGGGTTCGATTCCCGCCTCGGGACAATCGTTTGTACGATCTGCAGATATTTGTTCAGGGTGTTCTGGATGTTTTTCTATGTATAATTAAAAATATCTATCTATGTAGTGTATTGTATTATGTATATCAGTTAGCTGTGTGGTGCCGGCTTACAATTTGCATTGCACCACCCCAACTCTTCCCGCGGGTGTCGTAAGGGGCGACTAAGGGATATCCACCGGGGGCGGGCAGCAGCGCCCCCTGTAGAACAATTCTACCACCGAACTGCGATCCCCAACCCGCATGCCCAGCGTGGGGATTATGGGCATTGCCCCCATGAGATAGGGGCCAACAAGGAGCTTATTAGAGGGAGGCCTGCGTCCAGCAGTGGACCAATATAGGCTGTTGAGGTGAGGAGGTTGAGGATATCAGTTATCTAGTACCCATAACACAAGCTCCGTTTAGCTTGGGGCTAGATAATGCTGTGTGGATTGTCTAGCATCATTTATTATATTTATTTATAATAAGTAGGTATGATTTTGCCGTTATCGAAACCGTTCCAAATAGAATTTTGGATAGGAACATTTCTACCCTTGAACCTTATTGATTTTTCCACCGCAAGTTGAGATTTGGGACGTGGCCGCGGCGGCGGGTCTCCAAAAGCCAGAGGGCTGAATTCAATTCAAGTTTACTGTCTGAGGCCCGTCTCGAGTTCGGAGCTCACGTTTATTTTGGTAAGAGGTCTTGAAGTTCGGTTTCCATCCAATAGAATGAAACGGGGCGAAGATGGCGAAGAGATGTAATGGTCCAGTTACTTTAAAACTATCGTGATTGTTAGCAAAACACTTCTAAGTCTTGTTATTCTTTTTAAAGGGATTCTGAAAATTACGAGTAAGAAAATCGGAATATATCTCTTGCCTCTTGATCTTGGTGGACACTTGGCGTCCTTCCTAATTTATCTAATGTAGTTTAAGTAGTAATCGAATAAGAATAAAAGAGATCGCTAAACACAAAGATGACTACATTTATAAGTGTGAGGCGAGTCGTGATCTAAGATCTATTTAAAGCATTTTGTATTCAGCTGTACCCAATGTTGTTTGATTCTATAAAATAAATATTTTTGTACATATCTAAAACGTAGCTCATTTCGTTGATACATACGGACATCGCCTAAAAATTATCTATTCCCATTAGATTAGATTGATGGCAATTATTTTAAATTCAAACCCCTGTCCACAGTTTCGCTCAAGTGGTTGCAGCCTCTTGCTCTCCAACTCATAAAGCTTTTTGTGAGCATTTATTTTGATCCAGACCAGTAATTTTGGAATTTATTTATCCAATACACAAAAAAACACCAAAGTACCCACAGCTGAGTAAATACGCTGAGTAAATATCGCTGTTTGATGTTTCCCGGTTTTCTCTCTGTGCAAAGTAAAAACCCCACAGGCTTCACATCCGATATTGACAGAATATTCCGAACTTTCCAAAACAGAGGATAGTCTGTCAATATTTAAATTACTCGGAACGGGCTCAAAGCCACACGTTATTGACACAAGTCGGGTGCAACAGAGATATTATTAATGTGAACTGTTCACACTTTTCCAGTTATTTAGTTTAGCTGGTGTGTTATTATAATATTCTCTGTTACTGGTGTAAAGCTTTACTACTGGCCTTAGAAAAGATGGATGGACTGTGGGAAGAAGACATGAGCACAGATATTATAATACTATACACATGAGTAAGAAATTAGTGAGAGAGTTAACGACAAATAGAAGAAGTGGAAGAAGAAAATCTATTGTGCCGATCCCACCTGAGTAGGAAAAGGGCAAGAGAATATAAATAAATAAATAATAAATAATGCTGGACAATTGGAGTTTGTGTTATGGGTACTAGATGACTGATATACTTAAAACAATACATTACATAGATAGATATTTTTATTATACATAGAAAATACCCCGAACACTCGGAACAAATATTTGCAGATCGTACAAACATTTGTCCCAAGGCGGAAATCGAACCCGCAACCTCCTGCGCAGGCGGACCTTTGCCCGCTGCGCCACATCGGACGTCAAATGATGACTGGTATAAAGCTTTCTTAGCACAATAAAAGTTTATCTAGTATCCATAAGAAAGCTCTGCTTAGCTTGGGGCTAGATGATGCTGTGTGAATTTAAATTGTCCAGATTTTTTTTTCTATAAACACACCCCTGTTGGGTTTTGTTATGTGACTTCTTTATGCCACATACATTAAACGCGTCAAAGTTTGGGAGTGGGGTCTCAAACTTTGACGCGCTTTATTTTTGTCATTTTTTGTTTAATTGACAAAAGAACAAAATATCTAATTTCTAAGAAATAGAATTATATCGCAAAAATTTTCGACTTCGACGGGACTTGAACCACTGCACTATAATAACAAAAACCTTAGATTTAGAGCAACGCGACACCTCTCGTCAAACGAACTAAACGTAACTTTGGTCTTTGAACAGGATTGGATAAACTTCAATGTTTCCCCTGTAGGTGGAGCTAACGGCGCTTGAGTCCGTAGAAAGTCGCAAAGATTTTCGACTCCCACGTCACTTGACTTCGTGGTGTAGTTGGTTATCACATCCCCGTACTGAGGGGAGGACGCGGGTTCAAGTCCCGTCGAAGTCGAAAATTTTTGCGATATAATTCTATTGCTTAGAAATTAGAAATTATCCAGAGTGCGAGGCTTACGCACTATAATAACAAAAACCTTAGAACAAAATATGTGTCAGTATCTTCTGATAATCTGACTGACGGACTAAATAGATTTTTTTTCTCAGGACACTACCCTATTTACACTGTACTAGAATAGTCTGAACATTCCTGCCCAAAGTTGCATGTCGAGTATAGATACAGTACACACACAGCCGTGTTCTCAGTATTGGTTTGCATTCAGACATCAAAGGGAAATCGTCAAAGGAACGATAATTAACAACAAAACAGATTGGTTTTCGCGTACAGTCGATAGTGGAAATTCTGAATAATTTGTGATATAATATTTAATGCTACATAACAGGTTATGTATTGTTTGCAACAGTCTGCAGTTAGCTCTATTGTTTCAATTGTTAATACTACTTCTAATTTATTTGTAATACTAGCTGCGCCCCGCGGCTTCGCCCCCGTGGAAATTTATGTTTCCAACTTTCTTAATTTTTTCTTTCATAAGAACCTTCTCCTGACAATAACAAACACAACAAAGAAAGAATTAGCGAAATCGGTCCAGGCGTTGTTGAGTTATGCGCTTACCAACACATTTTGCGATTCATTTTTATATTATAGATTTGATAATCTTTATTCACAAAGAAAATTACAATCAACTAATATAAATAAATTACAACTAGTATTTACAATTGAAACAATTGAGCTAACTGCAGACTGTTGCAAAAAAGCTACAGGTAGTTAATATTTGACTGTCATTTTCTTTGTGTCTACAGTATATTATAGGTTATGTAATATTTAAATTCAATAAGATGTAAGATAGGCCACTAGAATTTTTGAAAGTAAGTTATGTCGACCTCTGTGGCGTGGCGGGCAAAGATTCGCCTGCGCCCGGAGCCCAGGAGGTTGCGGGTTCAATTCCCGCCGTTTGAAAATAAAGGTAAGTTTTCTAGCACCAGTACTTACTGAAATAAATGAATTAAGACTATAGTGTACTTGAAAATAATATAAATATTGTTATATCTAAATCAAATAAAGACACACTAACTACTAGTGCGGTAAAAAAGCGGCCTTATCGCTGTTAGTGATTTATCTCGGATAACTTTGGGGATAAAAGATGCTGTATGATGTCCAGCATTATTAAAATAAATCGAATATAAAACAAATTATATGTGTAATGGATAATGGTATTCAAAACTGGCAACCACATCTTTGAAACTTCTTACTTCTATCTACGACTGTATCTATCAAACCCTATTTGATTGCACCCTCAAATTACATACGTACCCAATCTAATCCTCGTTCAATGAGTCTGTTGGCCGTCATCTGATGAAATCTGTCACTGCGAAATTGTAGACTAATTGCAATTCCATAGTACACCGGAATTGTAATGCTAAATGCAGAATATATACGTTTAAAATTATATTAATTATTCATGTAATAAGTACATTTATTCACAAAGAAAATTATACTAGTATTTACAGTTGAAACAATTGAGCTAACTGCCGACTGTTGCAAACAGTCTACAGATAGCTCAACTGATCCATATCAACACCAGTCGGAAGCGTCCCCAAGACGCTGGCTGCATTGCCACGCTGTATGGCAATGCTGATACGCTGTGCCAGATATTCACCAGCTCTCGGGTCACGCGCCGCTTCGACCAGACGCTCAGATAGTTTTTTGAAAACCGGCAGAATTAATTATAACTTAGTTTAATGAAACCAAATTTTAATGCCGCCACATTGGCCACTACAAATAAATAAATAAGTGTGCTGGAAAATTCACACGTTATTCAATAATAATAGTAATAAATAATACTGGACAAATCTACACAGCATCATCTAGCCCCAAGCTAAGCAGAGCTAACAATAAGATTAAATCAAATATTATTGTGGTGCGTTACGCCTAGCAGAAAATCAACATGCCTATAAATTTCTTAACATAATCTATAAAGAGTTATTCACTAAATTCATATCACAGACAAAGGGAGTAGGTGCAGCATTGTGCTGCATGCAAGAAACATGCGGTGCGAATTTTAATCTACTCCCCTCAGGTAGATGGACATCGAAAAAAATCAAATCAAAACTCTTTATTTCCATAAATCCAATAAAAGTACACTCAGAAAAGGTCAAATTATAAAATTAAACACTGACTCGGAAATAATGTGATATTTTTGATTTCCGAGTTATCGCAGAGTTGTTTGTAGAGATTTTCAAGTAAATGCTGGGTAAAAGTTATTTTTGTCTTCGAATTCTAAAAACATGTAATACTTAGTCGTCATTGATCGACAGATAATATCGTGTTTTGTCTATGTTGTGTTTTGGTTTGATATCCGTTAAAAGCACACTGTTTATTCGAAGCCATCCGTGTTCACGGTAATGATAAAATAAGAAAATAATTTCACTAAAATGAATTTTCTGGTCCTGTAAATGAAAGCTCAATTTTGATTTGAAATTCACGAAATATGAACGCTGCAATTTAAAATGAGATGCATGAAATAGTTTACTCAAAGTTTAACGAACGAATGGGCGCATTTCCAATTAAAATGAAGCAATTATTTTGATTATTCATTTTATCAACAGAATTTAAATGGGTTTGAATGAATAGGTAAATATTTTTTTATTGGATTGCTTTCGTATCACTGTGGCCATGATAGGCCTATTGTGATCGTACTTGATGCATTAACCCTTGAAGCCATGGCGTTTATAGTTCGGCAGTAACCCCAGGGAATTTGAAAAAACAAACAGTTAAATGTTTTTGCACAAAACACAAAAATCAAATAAAAGGTGAAATAGGAATCTAATGAAAAGGGTTAATAAAAATTCCGTGTCATAAAATGGACCTAACCTCGAATAGTCATACAAATTAAACCGTAACATAAGAATTTGCCTACATAAGTTTTTCTCTACGAACTTCGTAGCACATCTACGAAGTTTCGTAGCCCGTCTACGGCTGTAGAGGTGCTACGAAGAGTAACTTTTACCATTTCTATAGCATTTTGTTTGTAAAGTAAAGTAAAGCACCGGTGTTTTATGTCTATGTGATTATTGGCTCACATAGACATAAAAACACCTATACATACACACCTGTATACCTACCTACATTTACGGTGTGCAATGTCTGTGTACAAAAAATAACAATTAAACTAAACTTTGTCTATGTTTTTACCTACCTTTGTCTTTGTAAGTCTTTCTAAGTTTCCACACGTTTCTTGCAAATGACAATATCAGAGGGAAATGTTGTTTACAGACCAGATAATCCTTTGAGAGAGTCTTTTGACGACTAATGAATACTGTTAATTTTGATAGAGTGGTCATACTAGGTGTACATAAATTTACAGGAATGTTGTGTCATGATCCAGATAAATACTAAAGGTGTTAAAGGTGAACATTTGTAGTTGAATAAATAATGCAATAAACCCTCACTAGGTCATAATTTAACGTGGGCTTACCTAGTAACTAAATATAACCTGTGTACAGTAATTTATATGACTTAAGTAGGTTAGTTAAGTAACTACTTAAATGTACCAACCTTTCTTATAATGCCTGAAACAAAAACCATTATGTTATTGTGTTTGTCATTATTAGATTACTATTATAAGAAAAATCATTTGACTAGATAATGCTGTGTGAATTGTCCAACCTTATTTATTTCTTGAATTTGTTGCAAATCAGATAGTAATAAAATTGTTTTCCGTAGAAGAAATCCGTACTTTTCTATAAAGCTTACAGAATTCTCTAGAGCTAGTACCAACAGTTTTCCTCGCAAATGTTACCTAGAATCTGTATGGACGACAAAGGCTCACATAATTCCTGGAATGCATTAACGGTTGGCTGGAGCTCAAAGTCTGCCTTCCATGGAATCAGAGCTTTATCAGCAAATTCTAGCAACGGTGTCAAGTACGTTCGTATATGTAGCTAAGCCAGAGTTGGCGCGACCGTTCTTTGGTTTTTGTTGCGCAGTCACCGTAAATGTAGTAAGAACCGTCAGTTTATGTATAATTTGACTATTCACTTTCTAAACTATCGGTAGTAAATGTCTAGGTTGTATAATATCCCATAAATTAACTAAACATACGGGATTGGAACCTTTCCTCTGTAACTATTTCATCAGAAAAACTTTCTCGGTAAATTGTCAACAGGGCAGTAATACTTTAGATTTAAAATGAATTAGGTTATATTCTACCGCTGATTGCGAATAACGCGATTACGAGTTTATAAACTGACTAGCTAAATTATAAACTCACGCCACTCACGGCTACTCGTATTAATCTTACGGTGACATAAACAGCTCTAAGTATCAGCATCACGTTAGCGAAGTTACTTCAATGAAAAAAAGAAAAGACGATCGCACCAGCTCTAGATAACAGACCAAGTGAACAAAACACGGGCAAATAAAGCCTGAATTCTGTTGAATCAGTCTTTTGAAATAGTTTCCAGGAATTTTGGAAAATTCAGCTGCCATATTTCACGTAAGGTGGAACGATTTACGATGCCGGGAAATTAGTGAATTTTTTTGCGGTTTTTAAATTTCCTTCGTTCGACCATGAATAAAACTATCGGACAAGTAGTTTGCCGCAAATTTTAAACCATTCCTATGAACAAAGCTTTAACAAACTTAACACATGGATTCTTTGTAATATTACCAAATAAAATGCTCCAAGAGACGACGACGGCGTGACATGAGAGCTGGTGAGTATCTGAGCTGCGCATCATCATTGCCATACAGCGGGGTAATGCACCCAGCGTCTTGGGGACGCTTCTGATTGATATTGACATGGATACCTGTAGATTGTTTGCAACACTCTTTAGTTAGCTCAATTGTTTCAACTGTGAATACTATTTATATTTTTTTTCTTTTATTTGATTGTTTTCTTTGTGATATATCTTTATTTATAAAGAAAATTACAATCAAATAATAGAAATAAATTAGAACTAGTATATAACAGTCTACAGGTAGCTCGACTGATCCATATCAATACCAGTTCCAAGATGCTGGCTGCATTGCCACGCTGTATGCCAATTTTTTCAATTTCCTTTGGTAATAGACTTTTCCAAAAGCGTCATTGAATCACAATGGAGAGATTTACTTCAAAGTACAGCAGACAGTGTCAAGGTTAGTCGGTCGTCAAAAAATAAACTAATGTCTGAATCGAAGTTTGTTCGTCATTATCATCACATGAGCTCAGAAGCGTCCGCTGCTGGACAAAGGCCTACCGCTGATGACGCCAAAAATAGCGGTCCTGAGCTGCCTCCCTTCTTGGTTATAGCTGCTAAAAACTTTCCGCTATTTTCATTCATTGTAATATGAAAAAAGTTAACAACCGCACAAAAATTGAATTTCTGGCATCGTGAATCGTATCACCTTAAACTGGAGAGGGGAGCAAATAAAGCCCGATTTCTGTGGAATTAACCATTGGAATATTGCAGTTGGAAGCTGGAATTTTGAACCATGTTTTACGAAACTGCTTTTACTAAAGTTATTTGTATTTTACTATGTTGTAGTTGGGAAATTGCATTTTGAATACGACTGCGAAACATACACAAATACAGTCTGGATTCTATGGAATCATCTCTTTGACCCACGTTTCCAGAAATTCTAGGAAGTGCCTTTACAAAAGTTTCTAGTTACATTGAAATGTGCTTATATATTTTTTGTAAACAAAGGGGTTACAAAACCATAAACGTGTTGGTGGAAAATGTTTTATTTATTTGCTTTTGGTGGCTTTCGTATCACTGCGGCCATGATAGGCCTATTGTGATCGCCACAAAATGTTTTGCTATACCATCATCGAGGCAAATTGCAAAGTTCGAAACAATTTTTGGCTTTGAAACCAATATCTCAATATTATATTGATATGGATCAGTAGAGCTACCTGTAGATTGTTTGCAACAGTCTGCAGTTTTTCAGTGTTTATTTAGGATAACAATCTAGTCTAAAGAACCATAGTTATAATTATTTTCAAAATTGATGTTAAGATTGTCTTCTGTTTTGCATATCAATAAATATAAATAAATAAATAAATAAATAAACTTAGCTCAATTGTTTCAATTGTAAATACTAGTTGTAATTTATTTCTATTAGTTGATTGTAATTTTCTTTGTGAATAAAGAGTAAAAAAAAATATCTCAATTATTTTATTTGTCTCTCGCCCGTTTTCGAATTCGCATAACCTTTATCGCTGTGCGTGTGCAGTGCAATAATTTTTGAAGTTTGCATTTTTATAGTTAACTAGACGATCGCCTCGCGGTTTCACCCGCGTAGTTCCCGTTCCCGTGGGAATTCCGGGATAAAATATAGCCTATGTCACTCCCTGAAAAGTAAGCTTCCTAACGGTGAAAGAATTTTTCAAATCGGTCCAGTAGTTTCGGAGCCTATTCAATTCATACAAACAAACAAAAAATCAAACCTTTCCTCTTTATAATATTAGTATAGACTAGCTTCTGTCCGCGGCTTCGCACGCGCTGTTTCTATGGAAACGTTTTGAGGTTATTTCTATCCCATGGGAACTGATTTATGGATAAAAAGTAGCCTATGTTTGATTCCAGGGTTCGACTTACCTGTATGCAAAATTTCAGCCCGATCCGTTCAGTAGTTTTGGCGTGAAGAGGTAACAAACATCCATCCATCCATCCATCCAAACTTTCGCATTTATAATACACTCGAGAGCAATGAATCCGGGTCACTCAAAGAATCCAAAAAATCTCGGAAAGTAAGAATGCTAGGTTAATGCAATAAATTGTATTTAATAGACAATTTAATACTCCTTAAATGAAAGTATTAAAACTTCTTAGTTATTCTAAAGTTATATCATAAAAAAATCAAATTTGAAAAGGGAACACTGTCGAAGATGGAACTACGAAATTACAGGATTTGTTTTTGCTTTTGTTTGTAATCTGTCATTTATGTTGGTAGATAAACCAGGTTGATAGTGCTCAATATTCATTATTCAAGCTGAAATCATGTCGCTTACACTTGAAGAATGCACCAGAATACTTACATTGGTGGAAACCGGCCGGAGTCAGCGTGATACAGCTAGGACTGTCGGTGTGTCGCTGTCAACAGTACAAAGAGTTCTCCGACGTTACGAAGAAACTGGTTCTAACCTACGCAGACCAGAAACGGGCAGAACTAGGTGTACCACAGCACGAGAAGACCGATACTTGGTGAACACCATACTTTGAAATCGCTTTCTCACAGGAACTGAACTCACAAATCAGTTTCGACGCCTCGGAGGAAGTAACCCAAGTGCATGGACAGTAAGACGTCGGCTTGCTGAATCTAACTTAAAACCCCTTAGACCTGCAAACGGCCCTAAACTGGAGCGTGGCCATCGTATTTCAAGACTAAGATATGCCCAGAACCACGTAAATTGGAGTATTGAAGATTGGTCGAAAGTTATGTTCTCCGACGAATCAAAATTTATGCTCTACAAGCACGATGGAAGACACAGAGTGTATAGAAGACCAGGGGAAAGATTCAAGCAAGCATGCATCGAAGAAAAAGTAGCCTACGGTGGTGGGTCTGTACTTGTGTGGGCCGGAATTTCCGCTGAAAGTCGCACAGAGCTGGTGATCATAGAAAACGGCTCTTTAACTAGCGTAAGATATGTGGAAGAAATCCTCAACGAACACGTTGGTCCATTTATGGTCAATTTGGGTGAGGATGCTATATTTATGCATGACAATGCCCGACCTCATACAGGTAGGATTGTGAATGACTACCTTCAAGAGATGAACATTACTTGTATGGAGTGGCCAGCGCGCAGCCCGGATATCAACCCGATCGAGCATGCTTGGGACGAGCTAGGGAGATGCGTAAAACAACGAAACCCTCCCCCAATCACGCTTCCTGAGCTCAAAATTGCTCTCACAGAGGAATGGGAGAATATTGCCCAAAATCGTATAAGGAACTTGGTGTACAGCATGCCAAACCGCGTAAACGCAGTAATGGAAGCACGAGGAGGTAATACGAAGTATTGAAATTCAAGAAAATCGTCATAAAGTTCAAAAATTTCATGTTTCCTATTTTTGTTTTAAGGAGAGATCAGCAGTTTTTTTTCTTTATGTAATTTTGTGTAAATAAAATGTATGGTGACTCATATTTTTTTAACTTTCATTTAAGGAGTATTAAATTGTCTATTAAATACAATTTATTGCATTAACCTAGCATTCTTACTTTCCGAGATTTTTTGGATTCTTTGAGTGACCCGGATTCATTGCTCTCGAGTGTATTAGTGTGATGATAACTTTGCCTTTACCTTGCGGTTTTCTGTTATTTTTATCAGTTTTTGTTAGGTTTTTATTCACACATGTCTTTGTTAACATAAAATATCTTAGATTCTATAACCGAGTATAGTTGGAAAATTTCCTTTTTAAATTAGGAGCGAAACATGTAGGTACAAATAAAGCCTGAATTCTACAGAATCATCTCTTTGAAACATAATTAAAAAATAATTGCCTTTGAGAGTTCGTTAAAAATTCCATCCATTATGGGGAAGCTAAGGGCGCAACTTTTTCAGGGCTCCCTTTCGTTTTATAATTACTTACTTCAACATTATTTAGCCTTCCTATCTCAGTTTTTTCGTTTTAGTTTGATTTCTTTTTTATTCTTAGTCTTTTGTTCCGTAGTCTGGAAGTGGGGTGAAACAACAATACTTTTTGGGTGAAAATGCCAAAAAATATTATTTAATTTATCGTGGGTTGAATTGACACTATATTTTGGGTCAAAAATAACATCTCCTAAACCGAGATCAACTTCTTGACGACCTCAGTGGCGCAGCGGGCGAAGGTCCGCCTGCGAAGCAGGAGATTGCGGGTTCAATTGCCGCCTCGGGCCAAATGTTTGTGCGAACTGCAGATATTTTTTCAGGGTGTTATGGATTTTAAAAAAATATCTATCTATGTAGTGTATTGTACACTAGCTGCCGCCCGCGGCTTCGCTCGCGGTGTTTCTATGGAAACGTTAAAAGGTGATTTCTATCCCATGGCAACTGATTTATGGGATAAAAAGCCTATGTTTAATTCCAGGATTATAATTATCTGTATACAAAATTTCAGCCCGATCCGTTCAGTAGTTTTGGCGTGAAGAGGTAACAAACATCCATCCATCCACCCATCCAAACTTTCGCATTTATAATATTAGTGTGATTATATCAGTTATTTAGTACCCATAACACAAGCTCTGCTTGGCTTGGGGCTAGATAATGCTGTGTGAATTGTCCAGCATTACTTATTTGAGGGCGTTGCTCTAATAAACATTACGATCTCTATAGCGCAGCACAAATATCTCCAGATATTTGTTCCAGGTGTTCTGGGTGTTTCCTATGTACCTATAATAAAAAATATCTATCTGTGTATGAAATATATTAAATACTAGCTGCGCCCCGCGGCTTCGCCCCCGTGGAAATTTATGTTTCCAACTTTCTTAATTTTTTCTTTCATAAGAACCTTCTCCTGACAATAACAAACACAACAAAGAAAGAATTAGCGAAATCGGTCCAGCCGTTCACGCGTGATGCCGTGACCAAGGAAAACGGGTTTCATTTTTATATATATAGACTAGCTTCTGCCCTTCGCACGCGTTGTTTCTATGGAAAATTTCAAAGGTAAGTTCTATCTCATGGGAACTGATTTAAGGGATAAAAAGTAGTATGTTTGATTTCAGGCTTAGCGCTACACCGATGCATAATTTCAGCTCAATCTGTTCAGTAGTTTTGGCGTGAAGACGTAACAAACATCCATCCATCTATCCATCCTTTCGCATTTATAATATTAGTGATTAAATATATCAGTTATCCATAACACAAGCTATGCTTACTTTGGGGCTACATGATGCTCTGTGGATTGTCCAGTATTATTTTTTGAATTCAAATTCTATTTATTTATTCACAAAGATATCAGGTATACAATGTGAGGTCTTATCGCTAAGTAGGTATTAGATTCACAGCATCTTACCCTAGGGGCGTATAAATATGTCTAGGTTTGAGCGAGGTTCTACTAATTTAGCTAGATATTAATACTTAATCACAGAAATATTATGAAGTTACGAGAAGGTATACAGTTTCAATAAATAATGCACTGTAAAAAGTGTCTATACAAGCCTCCATATTCAGTATCCAAAATGTTTACAAATTAACTACATTTATAATGTTTGTTTTTGATAATAACAATGTCCAAATTATTCAAAAATATCATGTCCAAACACATAACGATTATTATCACAATAGTAAAAAATATCATGTCCAAACACAACGATTATGATCACAATTAGTTCATATTGTATTTTTTTAAGTCATAAAAGCAGTTGTCTAGTAGCCATTTTGTAAGTTTTCTCTTAAATAATAATAACGAGACATCTTAAAATAAGTTGGATAATTTATTTATAGACGCGAATGGCATTGATGTAGGAGTTTCTTTTGTGTATGTCAAGTTTAAATTAGGGTACATAAAGTTTATATGGATTGCTCTTATTATATTTGTTTGAAAATGTCATATTGGTTCCTAAAGTAGTCAGTATTTGTTTTAACAAACATGTATTGCTCCCGTGTGTACGTACATACTCGGTAAGGAGAGAATGTGAAGTTCTTTGAACAGTGGCTTGCAACTCTCCGTGAACCAGACGCCAAAGATTGCTCTGATGAAAAGAAGTGTCTTTTGAACTTTGAAGATCACATTGCTCTGGTTGTATGGATACACATCTGGTGTTACTAAATTCTTTTTCAATCAAACAGTGGCGTCAATATTAAAACATGCTTGCAACAAGAACAACGGAATGTGCAAAATATATTCACCCGTAAAGCTTTGCTCCATGAACCGTTAATGAATTTTCAATATTCTGAACCGTAAATGTATTTTCATTTACATGAATATGTTTTGTTGGAATGTTGGCAAAGGAATTTAATTTACGAAATATTGCACTGCAAATATTATTCGACAACAAACACAAAGGATCGCACAAAATTAAATTCTCCTGGAATATGGACAATGAAATATTCCAACTCTATTTAAAATCCCATACCGTCCAAGCGGACAGAAAGCAGCGGAATTCCGCTAAATGGGGCGTTTTATTTATATATAAATTGGTTGTCTGTAAAGTCGATTTACTGACGATAGTTGAACGTGACAACGTCTTAAGAAAATACTGATGGAATGGTAGCATTTGATACTCGATCAAAACATGTAAATGTACTATAGTATAGCAGCTGTCCACGCAGACGCATCGCTCACTCAAGTAGGAGAGAGAGAGGGATGTCGAGCGCTCTCGCTTGCACTTCAAGCCTTAAATGGAACGCCTCAGAGCGAGGTAACGCCGCATGACGTCATGTTTTATCGTGCGTGCAGCCGGCTCTATCGAATTATAAGACGTTGTCACGTCAAAAATTGTTCGAACAAACTGAAAAGCCGACGCTTTTTTGGGGCCGCCAAAAAGTGTCTGACTGTGCTTAATTGGCATGACATCCCATAAACAACTTAGCTCAACTTAGCTTGAAGTATTTTTCACTGATCTTATTAGTCCGCTAAATATGCATTAGGGTTTCCTGTTGTGTTAGTGAAAATTCCAAACAGCTTATATGTGTGTTGGGTGCAATGTTGACAGACAATAGACGGGTGATGCTATTGTGTGATACTGCTGCAAAAACTGCTTGTAAATTTTCCTTTTACTGCAATAATGTGATATTGGAAAAGGCTTTTTACGTCGCTCCTATTGTTTGCATGTCAGGTTTCAACGAAATAGGATTAAAAAGCTTTTCCAGGAGATTCAATAGCCTTTGTGATGAAGAAGCCTTTGACAGAACCTCGTATGTCGTATACGCTGAACTTTGCACAAGAGCTCAAACGAAGTTTTTATCTGGCAACCAGATGTTATTTTTACCTAAAAATACTATTATTATAAAAAATATGTATTATATTCTAGGTATTAGCTTTTTACGCCAAAACGGACCTCTATGAAATTTGGTCATAGATGGTTTCCGGGGAATGACAAAAGCTGGGTATTATACCGGAATAATGCGTGCAAAGCCGCGTGTAGTTGCTAGTATATACCAATTAATGATAGGTAACACTGCAACCTGCAACCAAACCCAACGATGCCGTATTTAAATCTACATAGGTAATGAATAATAAATTAATGGCTTCAACCCACAAAAGGTTGACAAAAGAATATGTTTTGTTAGTATACTAGCGAGTAGTTAATTTAATAAACTACTTAATACATGGATTAGGATGGATTATTATTAAAAGAGAACTTTACATAACCATCACGACAGGGTAAGTAAGTAATGGAAGATTTTAAAGGTAGATTTTCCACATTTTCGCTCCGCTTCGCAGCGATTTATTCTCAAATAATGACGAAAATAGACATTTACCGAGAATTCATGGAGGAGAAAATCAATCATCGCTGTTAACGTGAATAAAGCTCTATCTCCATGAACTTACAGTTCCAAACCATCCACACAACATCTGACCTCACACACACATCGACATCCCTTTACAAATTCACCCTGTGCACCCACACATACAAATCACCTCAGGTCACTCAGTATGCAACGCCTACTTACAACCACACGGACACAAAATCCACCTGACCTCACGCACACATTGCTGTTCCTTTACAATTCGCCCTGGACGCACCCACACATACGCAAGCTATGCAACGACATTAACTTTGTCCTTCCTATTTTAAACTGGACACACACACATACACTATAGAACAAGCACAACCTATACAATAGATAGACATCATATCAATGCATAACGTTACTTTGTGCGCACACACATACAAGGATCGTGTAATTATACTGTAAGAGTTAGTTGCTAAGCGCACACTGAATAATTTGCAGCCCCCGGCCACTCACACAGAGATATGTTCCTAGACCGAAAAGTTAATACTGAATTTGTTTTATTTGTAGATTCTACCAATACGTTGGAGCAGGCAGAACATACACACAGATAGATATCAATGCATAAAGTTACTTTGTGCACACACACATACAAGGATCGTGTAATTATAGTGTAAAATTTTGTTGCTATGCGCACACTGAATTTGCAGCCCCCGGCCACTCACACATGGAAATATTTTCCGAGACCGAAAATAAGATACGGTAGGTATTTATTTTGTTTGAAGATACATTTTAATGTTATGTAATGGCACGGAAGAGAGATAACAAATAACTTTAAAAAGCAGATGCCCGTACCTTCTTCCTATACAAGTACTGAACGTAAATACATAAAGTTATCCTACTAATATTATTAAGCCGAAAGTTTGTGAAATCTGAATTTTTGTTACCAAAACTCCCTAACAGATCAAGATGAAATTTGGCGTACGTTTAGAACAAAGCCTAACTTAGATAATAGACTACTTATTATACCGAAAATACGCGTGCGAAGCCGCGGGCAGACGCTAGTGTAAAATAAATGCTTACAGGTACTTACACTTCCCTCATTGTTTTCACGGTGGACTTAATGTCTTTCTTTCTTGAGTTACCAATGTTACGGTGTCCTTCTAGTCATTATTTATTACGCCTATTGTTGTAACAACCATCCGAAATATTGTCCGTTTAAAGTTCTTAATAACTCTTCATTTTGAACTAGAAAACGTTCATGTCTATTCCTTCCCAACTCTATACTTTGCACTGAATAACGCACACATAGCTGTTTGTAACCTATGTTTGTGAGCTAGGTCACTCACACAGGTAATCTTAGGTTGCCTAGGAAACCAAGGTATGGCCGCCATCATGCCATACAAAATTGAAATAGGTAGATTTTAGCAACAACGAAGCAAAATGGTAGAGCTAGTTCACGTAGTTCACGAAATATTAACTTTACTAAATCATAATTTTTTCAGAGCTGTCTTATTGCTGTGGCCGCACCAGACTTAGATAGATAAAGAAATATATGTGTAAATGTATATTTGTATTTTTTGATGTTTTTATTGTGATTTTTAATCATTGAAAAGTAGATGGTATTTTAAATATCAAACGTAAAATTTCTAAACGCAACGCCGCCGCCGCCATTGGCAAGAGCAAACGTGAGTGTGACGTCACATTCTATATTGTTATGAGGCTTTGGCGGGAAATCTTTTGTTATTATTTCGCGGGTGTTTTAGTTTTTATCATTTATTTGTTTCTAATTTTATTTTGATTGAAAAATCAACGAAGAAACAGAAGCGCTTTGAGTTCTAAATGTGAAGTGTGACGTCATAGAACTAGGGCCAATATGGCAGCGTTTTTAACACCCGAAACTAAGAGCAGTTTTACTTGTTTTTATTTTAAAATTTTGTGGGTGTTATTTTATTTTTAAATCTATGCATATACCCTATTTGCCTATTGTAGCGCCACATTTGCAACACAGATTTGCGACACATTTATGGCCCCGTATATCGCGCAGGCACGCACACCAAGGACACATTTGTAACGGGGGCAGTTTGTACATTTATTAGGTTGCAGTACACTACTTGTGGCGAGGCAAACGTAGCGTCGAGGTAAATGTGGTGCCGATGTGAGGCCTCACTAAATGGAAGAGAAGAAAAAAAAAATTGGTTGTCTGTAAAGTCGGTTTACTGACGATAGTTGAACGTGACAACGTCTTAAGAAAATACTGATGGAATGGTAGCATTTGATACTCGATCAAAACATGTAAATGTACTATGGTATAGCAGCTGTCCACGCAGACGCATCGCTCACTCAAGTAGGAGAGAGACGGATGTCGAGCGTTCTCGCTTGCACTTCAAGCCTTACCTGGAACGCCTCAGAGCGAGGTAACGCCTCAGAGCGAGGTAACGCCTCAGAGCGAGGTAACGCCTCAGAGAGAGGTAACGCCTCAGAGCGAGGTAACGCATGAGTCATGTTTTTTCGTGCGTGCAGCCGGCTCTATCGAATTATAAGACGTTGTCACGTCAAAAAAAATATCGACAGCGAGTATATACCAGCCTACATCAATTTATTCCTGAATCGCTGTTCCATCGGAAGATAGTTGGAAAAGCACGCAAGGTACACGATAATTACCTACAAACTTCTATTAAGTTGTTTAGATTCTAAGGCAGATTTTTCTATAGAATTCTGAACCCTAACTCTGTCTGTCTGTTACTTATTCACGCCAAAACGGCTGAACGGATCTACATGATATTTGGCAGGTAAGTAGATGGTATTCCGCGGACGGAAATAGGTTACTTTTTATCCCGGAAAAGCAAGAAAGCACGAAACTTTTGATTGCATTGACTGACTTAGAAATTTTATTTATATCCACGAGGTTACGGACTTGAGTATTTGATGTTAATTTCAACTCGATACCTCCACGCGTTCCTGAGAAAAGAGGGTTGACAGAGGGACAGACAGACAGACAGACAGACGGACAACAAAGTGATCCTATAAGGGTTTCCTTTTTCCTTTAGAGTTAGGGAATCCTAAAAAGAAAAAACATATTATCAAAAATGTATAATGAAGTGGCAATACTTATTTCACACTAGCTGTACCCGCGACTTCGTTCGCGATTGCCATACCTGCCGACTAATTAAGTTCACATTTAACCACAGTTTCCCTCAAAATATGAAACGCCGCCGTGCAAAAAAACTTCGATGCGCAGAATTGGACCTATTACAGTTTTAATAAAAGCATCTATATTTGGATCCTTGTTAAATGGTGTATAAATCGGGTAGGGTCTACGGGGGATAGCATGTTGTCATCTTCAATCGCATTCTATAACCACACGTCTTTTAGCTACGACTCGGTCAGCGTCTGTGTCAAGAAGTGTCATATTCGTTTCACTTCTTACTCATGGTTCCGATCAGCTGGGGCCCTGTTCTGCTAAACTAATCGCTTCACTATGATAGGGGTATCGTCACAGAATGACACGTTTTGGTATTCTACCTTAGATGAAAGAATTTATGATGAATGCAGATGGAGAGACGCGCGACAGGTTTGAAACCATTAATTTATCTCGCACGTATTATCTGGAGTTTTATTAATCTAGAAATTCTACGTCATAATTCTGCGACGATTCCATTGTCATAGTGAAGCAATTGTATTGTAGAATTGGGCTCTTGATCCATTTGCCTTAATTTTTTTTCGATAGTAGGTAGGTACAGTTGATTGAGTATCAAAGTAAAAAAAAATGTTCTGTGGTCCAGTTAGTTTAATTAGAGCACTTACTTCAACCAAACTTCGGTGGTACAGTTAACTGGACCAGCTAAACCACCAAATATCATGTTCATGAAGATTGCATGGACCATTTGTACATTTTACTTTGCCTGAAATAGGCATTGACGCACCCATTAGTTAGGTTCTACCTAACTAATGGGTGGCGTCTTCAAAAAATAAATAGATAGGAACTAACCTACCCTTTATCTACTGATTTTCTCTTCAATCTACAGATTATTTCATCAATCTACCTATTTTCTACTCGATTTTCAACTGATTTAGTCAAATTCGATATTGCAACACTGTTTCTAACAAAAAAACTTGAGAGGTGTCTAGGGACACCCGGATGGAACGAAGTTCCTTTCGATTAATCGCGCGTCCTCGCGTCATCTTCAGTGAGGTCGCAAAAAACTGATAGGTATATCCCGCTCACTCCAATAATGACACGTTGCGCGAGCGAGCGGAACACACGATTATTCGAATCGAAGCGCACCTCGGCTCAACTCGGCTGCGGTCGTCGTTTCGGTTCTCCTCGGTTCTCTTCGTCAAAATATGTCGTTACAACTACTATCCTATCCTACTATCCTTACCTACTATCCTATCCTACTATTATATCCTACTATCCTATCCTATCCTATCCTACTATCCTATCCTACTATCCTATTCTACTATCCTATCCTACTATCCTATCCTACTATCCTATCCTACTATCCTATCCTACTATCCTATCCTACTATCCTATCCTACTATCCTATCCTACTATCCTATCCTACTATCCTATCCTACTATCCTATCCTACTATCCTATCCTACTATCCTATCCTACTATCCTATCCGACTATCCTATCCTACTATCCTATCCTACTATCCTATCCTACTATCCTATACTACTATCCTATCCTACTATCCTATCCTACTATCCTATCCTACTATCCTATCCTACTATCCTATCCTACTATCCTATCTAACTATCCTATCCTACTATCCTATCCTACTATCCTATCCTACTATCCAATCCTACTATCCAATCCTACTATCCTATCCTACTATCCTATCCTACTATCCTATCCTACTATCCTATCCTACTATCCTATCCTACTATCCTATCCTACTATCCTATCCTACTATCCTATCCTACTATCCTATCCTACTATCCTATCCTACTATCCTATCCTACTATCCTATCCTACTATCCTATCCTACTATCCTATCCTACTATCCTATTCTACTATCCTATCCTACTATCCTATCCTACTATCCTATCCTACTATCCTATCCTACTATCCTATCCTACTATCCTATCCTACTATCCTATCCTACTGTCCTAACACACGATTGTTCGAATCGAAGCCCACCTCGGCTCAACTCGGCTGCGGTCGTCGCTTCGGTTCTCCTCGGTTGTCTTCGTCAAAATGTGTCGGCTCAACTCGGCTGCGGTCGTCGCATATATATCCCGCTCACTCCAATGACACGTTGCGCGAGGGAACGGAACACACGATTGTTCGGAGAGCGATTCTAATTTTTGTGCAAACCTAATGAATGTCATTCGCGATGACAGCTGCCTATCATAAACGCTACAGTGACAGTTCTACACTTTGACACTGACTTAATATTGTGTTTACTTTCCAACAAATGTTAGGATATATTAGTTCTGTGGCAATATATTTGTTCTGTGGCAAAAAGTGTCGCTCCAATTTTCGTTACAATTTTTTCCGTCTAGCCCCCTTTCACAACGCGCGATAAGGAACTTCGTTCCAAAAAGAATGCATGAAATCGGACGACGCGTTAATGAATTACAACTAAGTACACATTTTGACTTTTATCACCTCTCCCGAGAGAACCGTGCCTACTGAAATCCCAGATAAAATGTATCCTATGTTTTTCCTCGTAGTATGAGATCAAATCATGCATAGTTTCATTTGAATTCATTTAGTAGCATATTTTTATTTTCATCCACTCTCCTAACCTAAGGGAACCCTACTGATTCCGGGATAAAAAATATGGTTCATTTGAATTCATACTGTACTTTTGGCGTGATGCGCGGCCCAGGAATATGACTTTTATCCTCTCTCCACGGGGAACCTTACTAAATTAATTACTTATTAAATTCCGGGATAAAATGTACCTATCTTTCCCCGTAGTAGGAACTCAAATTATGCCGAGTTCCATTCGAATTCATTCAGTAGTTCCGTCGTGATGCGCGATTAAAGGATTTTACTTTCATCCTCTCTCCCGGGGGAACCTTAGTATGAACATGGGATACATTTTAAAATGTATCCCATGTCCTTCCTTGTAGTATGAATGAACTCAAATCGTACCATTTCAGTCCAACTCATTCATCAGTTTCGGCGTGATGCGAGGTGAAAGAGTTTGACTTTAATCCCTTCTCCCAGGGGAACCTTACTGAATTCCAGGATAAAATATATCTCTCCTCGTAGTATGAACTTCTATCGTCCCGACTTCCATTCGAATTCATTCAGTCGTTACGTCGTGATGAGCGGTTAAAGAATTTTACTTTCATCCTCTCTCCCAAGAGAACCTTACCGAATTCCGGGATAAAATGTATCCCATGTCTTCCTTGTAGTATGAACTCAAATCATACCAAGTTTCAGTCCAACTCATTCAGCAGTTCCGTCGTGATGAGCGGTTAAAGAATTTTACTTTCATCCTCTCTCCCAGGGGAACCTGACTGAATTCCGGGATAAAAAGTATCCTATGTCCTTCCTCGTAGTATGACCTAAAATCATGCCGAGTTTCATGTCAATACCTTCAGTAGTTTCGGCGTGATGCGCGTTTAAGAAACAGACAGACAGACAGACAGACAGACAGACAGACATGAATGAAAAAAATTACAGTTTTGGCTTCAGTATCGATAATAGAGTGCCCTCCAAAAAAAAATTTAAAATATCTTCAATGTACAGAATTGGACTTGTTACAGTTTTATTATAAGTATAGATAGAACCCTACATGACAGTAGAAAATCATGATGATATCAAACTGAAACAATAATTCTACTGAAAATTCCAACTCAGCGCTGGCAAGTGTTCGAAGTTTCACTCAATTACACACAGCGAATTCAATCTCCAGTCTCACTTTCGTTACACTTTCCCTCAAACCTGTTACTCAACATATTTTGTGTAACATACTGCAGCTCCAGTGAACTATCTGTTCGTTCCAAGGCAAAGCCCGGATGCGAGCTGAACCCTGGAAATTACCAGCAAATAGCTGCATCGATCACCACCCAACCCCCTCGAAACAAAACACCCAACCCCCTCAAACCACCGAGATCCAGCTCAAACCGGCACAAACCGGATAGAACCACGTAGGTTTACCTCCACCTCTGTCCTCGCTCATGTACAGAATAAACCTAGCTTGGGACACTAATACCCTGCATCTGTGTGCGTTAGGGTGGGTATCATGGAAGTGCATACGGTGATCGTCTGTGGTCTATTACAAATGCAAATAAAATTCCAAGACAGATGTGGCGCGGAGGGTGAAAGTCTGTCTGAAATGCAGGAGGTTGCGGATTCGATTCCTGCCTAGGGAAAAATATTTGCACGGTTGAAAATATAATGCAGTCATGTATAATTGCACCCAGAGCCATATGTCGACACAATTTTTTTTGTTCTTGAATCGAATTGTTTTAGTCGTCAGTCGAATTGTTACTAGTCGAAATGTTTTTGGTCGAATTGGGTTTAAGTCGTATTGTTTTAGTCGAATTTTCCGCAAAGCAGCAAAAAGGCTTGCGTCAGATTGCCTCCATGCAAGGGCCGTATGGAGACCGTTGGACAATGATGGCCGCCGCCGCACCAACACAACCAACCCTGCAACCCACACGCAGCATCCGCCATCTTTGTGTGCAACTACTGTATATTCTGCAAGCAATTAGTCTATTCTGGGAAACGAAACCCAATATTGTGAAATTCACTCGGTATTCACGTAGAAATTCGTGAATATTCGCTGCCATTCCCGCATAAAGGACTTTGTGATTTCTAAGAGCCGTTACGTAGCAGAAATAATTTAGATATGTATTCATTGCGATGTCAAAGGACTGTGATTTCTATAGAGCTTCTAAGTCTTGGGTTAATTAAGATATCTAGATAGGATTTCTGAGAGGCTGAATTGAAGTCTGTTAGCTTAGCTTAGAGTTGAGATTCCTGTAACAAAAGGTCAGAGATCAGACTCCGTTGAAGGTTCAATATTGACGCTGACAACCAGCTGTCTGGCGAAGATAGGATTATACTATTTGCCGAGAAATAGTTGGACCATTCCGTTGTGACGGCATAGACGCTTATTATATTAGCAGGATTTCACACTTCCATTCATTTTAAGTCCCCTATCAGTGCCACCGTGTAGCCAAGTGATTAGCTACTTACCGATTACTAAGTAAAAGCCTTATTCACAAAGAAAATTACAATAATAGAAATAAATTAGAACTTGTATTTACGATTGAAACAATTGAGCTGACTGCAGACTGTTGCAAATCTGCAAGTGATCCGTATCAATACCAGTCGGAAGCGTCCCCAAGACGCTGGCTTCATTGCCCTGCTGTTACGATTATTATTGAAAGAAAGAAAGAAAGAAACAAAGAAAATTATTTTATTAGTTCACTAGAAAGCTTGCAACTATTACAATACTTATACTTACACTTTACTTACTTACACTTACTTTTATTGAGTAGTTACTTATTTACCTACCATGTTTCTATAGAGATCTGTCGCGGTGTATCCGAACGGCTATCATCGGAACAATGCGTTGTTTCCGAATGCATTTTTAATGTATAGATTTAATATGAGATTTTTTTAATGTATAGATTCAAGACGACCTCTGTGGCGCAGCGGGCGAACGTCTGCCTGCGTCGCAGGAGGTTGCGGGTTCGATTCCCGCCTCGGGACAAATGTTTGTACGATCTGCAGACATTTGTCCAGGGCGTTCAGGATGTTTCCTATGTATAATAAAAAATATCTATCTATGTAGTGTATTGTATTAAGTACCTATATCAGTCATCCATAACACAAGCTCTGCTTACCTAGGGGCTAGATAATGCTGTGTGAATTGTCCAGCAATTTTTTTTATTTTTTTATTTAATATGTTGACAGTTAATTTTCTACCCGAATCGCCTCGTCTTACCATAATTGTAAAATATTTTCTAACACAATTTTCAAAAGGAATCTTTAACTTGACATCACACCCGGACCCAGTTGCCGAACCAAGATCTTAAAATCTAGTTATACATAGATTAACTAATATACAGGGTGGAATTTTGTAATGCCACCTGGAGGGAAAGTACTCTTAATACTGTAGATAGAAAATTTTACTCAAAGAAAACATTCCTTTAATTTTGAAAAGAAAGAAAACTGCATTCAAAGATTTTCGAAAATTCGCTTGCCACACCCGGGAATCAAACCGACTTAAATCTGTAAAAATTACACCCTGTATTTTTATTGCACAGATCGTTAGGGTCAATTATAAGGATGAAATCTCTGTAACAAATTAATAAATTAAATGAAAGGAAAACCATGAAATCTTAAATTATTTTAATTATGTACTTACAATAAAAAGTCAACTAACTAATTAGTTGCTCAAAATGGGCTTCATTTTCTTGGATACACAAATTTATTCTTCTAACGAATTCATTTCTAGTAACTTTTAATAACGTGTTGTGGTGAATATTTTAAATCGTATTCTGAACTTCAACTCTCAACTCGTTTACATTCGTATAAGATTTCGTGTAAATTAGATTTTTAACCCCACAAAAAAATCTAAAGGGGTGTCTAAAAAAGGAGTCTGCATTAGGTACAAACACGTGCAAATTTCAATCGTCTTATCTAAATATTAATTCGTCATTTTAATGGATAAATGACGTCAATGATAATAATAATTATTAATTACTGACACAAGTAAACAGATGGATCTTTAAGTTATTGTGCTAAACTTGACCCATTCAATTTATAATTTAAGATTTCATGGTTTTCCTTTCATTTAATTTATTAAGTTTGTTAGAGAGATTTCATCCTTATTATTGAACCTAACGATCTATGCAATAAAAGTACAGGGTGTAATTTTTACAGATTTTAGTCGGTTCGATTCCCGGGTGTGGCAAGCGAATTTTCGAAAATCTTTGAATGCAGTTTTCATTCTTTTCAAAAATAAAGGAATGTTTTCTTTTAGTACAATTTTCTATCTACAGTATTAAGAGTACTTTCCCTCCAGGTGGCATTACAAAATTCCACCCTGTATATATTTATTCACAAAGAAAATTATACTAGTATTTACAATTGAAACAATTGAGCTAACTGCCGACTGTTGCAAACAGTCTACAGATTAACTTGATTCCTAAAGGGGCACTAAATATTTTACTTAAGTAAATCCAACTAGGTCGCGAATAATCTAGGGACTTGGTAAACCCTTAAAATGAAATTATTAAAATTGAAGTCTGTAAAAATCCGTGCTACGTATTAGCGTATAAAATGCGAGTGGACCCAAGATCCAGGCAATTGCTGCACCTCTTAGAAAACCAATGGTTCAGATAACGTTGATTTGATTTCGTAGAATCTGTATCTGATTTTCCAGATTGGAAAAATTCGAGCATCTACAGCGATAAATTGCGTTTTCTCAAACTGAATTTATTACAACGTAGCTACTCGATTTTATATTGGCTGATGTTGAGATTAAAGTTTATTTTGTGGAAACTTGTTTACCTAACCGTAATAGAAGTTAAATTGGATTTCTTATATAATTAAAATACCACTGAGGTGGTGTCGAAGTTCAAGAACTTCAAGATAAATACCCAAGAAATTACACTAGCATTACAATTGAAACAATTGAGCTATCTGCGGACTGTTGCAAACAATCTACAGGTAGCTCAACTGATCCATATCAAATTAGAATAAAATTTCGCAAAGAGATTCACAGTTCAACAAAACAGTTCCTACCTAGATTGTTTGTAACAGTCTGCAGTTAGCTTAACTGTTTCAATTGTAAATATCAGTTCTAATTTGTTTCTGTAATTTTCTTTGCTAATTGTTAAAGATGATTTACGGTTAAAAGTTGAACTAAATATTTATTCACGAATATTTACATTTTAATGGACGTTTTACCCTGCCATGGCCAAACTTTGAATAATTCTGATTGAGAAAATACTAAAAGTAATGGAGAAAATACACAAATAACCTACCAATTATGTTAATAGTGCTAAACGATAAATAAATCATTAAAATTATGCCACTATTAGTCATTCAGTATAGAGAGGAACTTTCGGCTTTAATCCGTCCTAACATACCTTTAATATAATTTTCAACACACTTGCTCATAAAGTGGCTCTATGGTCACCGCTATTAGGCATAGAATGACAGCCATAATCAAACTGTGACTTTTTCATTGCTTTATCTCACTAGTAAGTTATAGATTTAAAAAAAAAATATTGGTTGAGTTGCTTTATTCTTTAAAAAGTGTTAATTCAAAAAAAGATCGTGTTCAATTAGAACAAATAAATTAATGTTCCTATTGCTTGCTCATTACATGCAACTTCTTATTTAGATAGATAATTTTAACTCGTACGTGTTTATTAAATAAAACTTTCACTCAAATATAACTTTTGTTTTCTCTGTAATAAAAGAAAACTTTGAATTCCCCTTTTTTACGTGGCAGAATAGGCGCAAACCCTATTCGCGGAAAATAAAAAAAAACCTCATCCCTTTAGTCTGTGGCCGATCGCAATGCTCGCGCATAGGAAAACTGATTCATTTTTATCTACTACTAGCTGCGCCCCGCGGCTTCGCCCCCGTGGAAATTTGTTTCCAACTTTCTTAATTTTTTCTTTCATAAGAACCTTCTCCTGACAATAACAAACACAACAAAGAAAGAATTAGCGAAATCGGTCCAGTCGTTCACGCGTGATGCCGTGACCAAGGAAAACGGGTTTCATTTTTATATATATAGATGAGTTTTTATTGTTATTTTATTCACAAGTGTGTTGAAATATAATATACTCCTAGAATCAAAGCTTTAAAAATCTATTGTACCTATCTGGAATGCTTTAGTTTAGTCTGGACTAGGTTATGATCAAGCTTAGTTAGCTGAAAATTATGTAAACAAATCCGAACGAAAAAATATGTTTAATTCAAATGCTTGGAGTTGAGATAAGGATATTATTGTTAACCATATTTATCGAAGAAATTATCTCAAATCGAAGAAAGTATCTGAAAACTTTAAAGTGTTTTCTCGTAGTTCGGAACAAGATAAGAAACATACATACACAATGCTTCATTCCAATTCGTTATTTTCCCATTTAATCATACGCTGGCTTTTGTTTCTTTATTTTATACACATTTTTCCAGGCGTAAGTACCTACGACAAAAAATAAAAAAAACTACATACCTAGGTTAAATAATAGATAGATAGAAAATACTTTTATTGCCCATTTAAAAGTAAGAAACAATTTATAAATGAAATAATTATTACTTGTTATTATAACCGAATTGGGCTACAAAAGTACGTAAAGTACCAAAGTAAATAGAAACCAAAGAAGTATTCATTTCAAACTCATTAGCGATATTTAATTTGATGAGCTTGGGAATAAGAGTAATGAAATTTTCAAAGAAAATTATTAAAGCTGATTTAATCATTTTCTGAAATAACGAAATTAGCTGGCTTCACGTTTGCAACCATAAAAAATACCAACCAAGCGATAACAATAGAGAAACCAGACAAAAACCAATTAAAAGTTTTTAACAGTTCAAACCCTTTGCTACGTAAAAAATTGAAGCAATGTGGGGTTGCCACCTGACATCGTTAAGAATGAAAGACGTGTACCCAGATAAATAATTTAGGTACCTAATAATATGAAACGCATTGCTAATTAACCCAACCTATCACATTACACTATTATTCTAGATTTAGATCTAGTCTTTAAAGACTAGATCTAAATCTAAAAAGAAAGTGATTAATCACTTTCTTTCCCAGGAATAATTCGGTACGTAATTTAATTAATTATATAAGTACCTATCTACAGTTAAGTATTTATTTGAGTAGTATATTTTTATTATATTTATGTGTATAATTGTAGGTGTGTAATTTGTTGTTTTATGTGCTAATTGTCTCTGCCTGCGGCATAACACGCGTTTTGTCGTGATAAAAAGTAAAATAGATTGAGTGACTGTGGCAAACTATAATTTTTATACTATTTTCGCTCGATAAAAATCTATACTTTCGCAAGCCCCCATATTTGTCGTCGACGGATTTGCATCTCTTTCCGTCAAAAGTAACTGAGTCAACTTCAACTTCTTGTTTGATGGCTTCTGCGTCAGGTTTGACACAATTTTGCCAATATCCGTCTCATCATCTCATGACAGCATCGCAAGCTTTATGGAATGAACAATATAAACCTTTATGTATTGTACAGTAGGTATTTACAAAAAAAGGAAAAAACCCACAAAACTACAAAACATAAGGAAAATAACTAAAAACTGCGCGATTATTGAATTCACAATAAATAAACACATATAATGAAAATAACCTACTACTACTACTACTAATTACAACTTTATATCATTATTATATATGAATTTACACAAGGCCTTAGCAGCGAGTTTTTACTCTATGCACAAGGCATAGTTAACTTTAGGAGAAAAGCAGAGAGATAAAATACATTTCATAGAAGTTGGAAGAGGAACCTCAGGGGGAAGGGAGTCTATGAAATACTTCATTCTGTCATCAGTCTTCATTCACCTGTCAATAATTAGGGAACTTCATAGTCGTGCATATACCAGACAGAAATTATATTCGTTGACTGGGTATAGTTGCTTGTTTTTATGCTAAAAGAAACACAAAATCACAGCAACGTATCTTTTTACCTACTCGAAATGTTTTCTTTTCTCTTCGTAATCAGAAAACAATACCAAGTAAACAAAATCACCATACAAAAACCCCATTAACGGCTCAAGTTACCCCATAGTTACTTCGATCGAACAATGAATTCCTTTGTCTATTGTTTTCTGAAAAGTGTAATTATGTCGTTCATTATAGAAAAATAGAAGTGGAAAATAAAATACCCTTCTCAGAACCTTCGGATAAGCGTCTTGCGATACATGGACATGACGTTAATGTGGAAAGGAGGCTAGAGATACGCTTTAATTTTAGAGTTCGAGAGTCCGATTTTCCTTTCTTTTCGTCTAATAACCATTTTAACAATGCAGCCAGCGTCTTGGGGACGCTTCCGACTGGTATTGATATGGATCAGTTGAGCTATCTGTAGACTGTTTGCAACAGTCAGCAGTTAGATCAATTGTTTCAATTGTAAATACTAGTATAATTTTCTTTGTGAATAAAGATGTTATACCTAAAAGTTTTAACAATTTATAGACATTTGTTGCAATTTCCGGAAGTAAAGTAAAGTATAATAAAGTAAAATAATATTGCGTGCAATATTATTTTTCAAATGGTATTTTAGGTATGAATGTGATTCAATGTATTTCTAACGTTATGTGTGCAATATCTGGGTTACAATCTCATAATTATTAAAACTATGGTAAAAAAATGCATTGAAGCATTGCCACGTTGAATGGCAATGCTAATTCGTTGACCGAAATAGATGCCAGCATTCCGATCACCTGTGGACTCTATGAGAAATTTTGTAAGATTTTTACATAATTGCGTGTACCCCTGGACCCCAAGGACCTAGAGTTTCCATCCTAAACGGCTCAAATAGGACAATTTAACTATAATTTTAATGAATATATTTTAACCCATTTAGAGTATTAGTACATTAGCTAGAAAGTATAATTTTAAGCTTTCTTTGGAACTCCAAGTTCGGCAGTAGCCTTTTAAAGGAATAAAGTGTTCTCGATTACAAGTCCCATCGTTTTAATCAAAACATCAAATAGACACGGCAACAACACTCGAATAATATTGTTTCGAGAGTTAATAAAGGTAGGGTTAGGGTAGTTCCATCGATGTAAGTAAAGTTCGGGAGATTGGTTCCTAGCTTCTCGAAAGTGGAAGGGTCAAATTAGGTGCAATTAGGTCCACCCGAACACTAGACGCTGTGTGGTGCCGGCTTAGAATTTGCACCACCCCAACTCTTCCCGCGGGTGTCGTAAGAGGCTACTAAGGGATATCCATCGGAGGCGGGCAGCAGCGCCCCCTGCAGAAAAATTCTACCATCTAACTGCGATCCCCAACCCGCATGCCCAGCGTGGGGATTATGGGCATTACCCACCATGTGATAAAAGCCAATAAGGCGCTTGTCACGGGGAGGCCTGCGTACAGGGGACCAATACAGGCTATTGAGGAGATTGAGGAGGTCCGCACCCACCACAGTCATAGTCGGGCCGGCGGGCGCCGCCGCCGATGTTCGTGTTTCGCGTGCGTAATGCCGTCTCGGTCGCACTTCGTTCTAGGTACATCTTTCCATCTTTGTTGTTCATTGGTGGTTATATTGCAAAAGATTGGAAATAGCGTGTCTTTGTCGTTTAGTTGTAACACAACACGGGCCATTTGTTGAGTTAGCGTTGGGAGAACGTACTATATCAACAGAATTTTACTTATATCTAAGTGGCTCCCTTCCGAAGTAAGGAAGGGAAGGATTCACCCGAATGAGTCCCCTTTCCGAGGTTGAATTAGGTCAAAAATAATCAATATTTCTATAAAGAGACTGTACATTTTAAATTAGCTAACATCGTAAAAGGAAGAAAAATTATTACACAAAAACGTTTCACAAAAGGTACACAAAACGTTACACAAGTTACACAAACCATAAGGCAGATGTTTGAACGAATTATCATTGTTTTAGTTTAATTAGCAAAGTTATTTTACATATAGTAGATTTGATAATTTTAAGATACTTTCAAATTTTATTAATGTTTCGGAGTGAATTTTCGATGTGCAAAATATATTTTCTAAGAGCTCCGATATGCTCTCGCTGCCATCAATGTTATAGACAGCTTCTTAGAAGAGTATCAGTAAGAGCTTTTGTAAACGCGAGCTTATTTCCAACAACAAAGCTATACTCATTAGTTGGTAATTGATATCACTTATTTATAAAGACACAGAAATCAACAAAACGACAAATTATAACTAGTATTTACACTCATATCAATTTCTTAAAATCTAAGCCGTCACCAGAAGGCAGAATTGTGGCAGAATGCCCAGAAAACTATACAAAATAAAACTATTACAGAGGCATTAAAAAAAGGTTGTAGCGTAATAATAAGATAAAATAGCCCCTGAAAAATAACGACGAGATTCGGACGAGCCCTTCACTTTTGGTTGAGGGTACAAGTGATCCGAATCTCAAACCAAGAGATTTTAGATTCGGACGCGATGTACCACTCAAAAGTGAAGGACCTCTCGTCCGCGGATGAGTTTGAGATTCGCACGAGATGTACCCTAACCCAGTTTGAGTCGGGGTAGCGGCTTAAATATGTTGAAGGTGAGAAGGTCCGCCTGCGGTGCAGGAGGTTGCGGGTTTGATTTCCGCCTCGGGGCAAATGTTTGTACGATCTGCAGATTTGTTCAGAGTGTTCTGGATGTTTTCTATGTATAACAAAACAAATCTATCTATGTAGTGTATTGTATTAAGTATATCAGTTATCTAGTACCCATAACACAAGCTCTGCTTAGCTTGGAGCTAGATAACGCTGTGTGAATTGTCCAGCATTATTATTCATTCAAAATGTAATTGCACTTTGCGAGCTCGCCGCGGAACCACGTGAATCAGACCGCAGCAGCCAGGTAAATAAAGCTGATATTACTGAAAATCATTGCTCAGGTAGCAGGCTCCGCAAACCATGGCTAATTAAAATGGTTAGTTAGTTAATTAAAATGGTTGGTTGGTTTATTAAAATGGTTAGTTCAGTGCTATCAGTATTGATTTATTTCACCGTAAGTACACTTTACATTTGATGTCTTTAAAATTCTGGGTGTATAAAATACTAGCTTCTATGGCGTTGTTTCTATGGCAACGTTTTAAGGTTATTTCTATCCCATCATGGGAATTGATTTATGGGATAAAAATTAGCCAATTTTTTATTCCAGGTCTAAAACTATCTGTATGCAAAATTTCAGCTATTCGTTTAGCATTTTCGTTTAGCGCAGTGGGCGTGTAGGTTGAATATTCTTGTTTCTACGGCACTGGCTTTACATTGGCGTGGTGGGTGGGTGGTCAGGTAGGTATTTATAGTAGGTATTTGCCTACTTCTTACCTTACCTAAAAATACCTATAGCTGCCTACCTACTATCCGCTTGCTTGTTTTGTGTACGTGTATGTAAATGTACCTACTTATAAATAACCATCCCGTGTCAAACTTGTTTGTACCTACCTGTTTTTTTAGCCAAGTAAATGTATCTTTATCTTTATCTTTTAGTAGTTTTGGCGTGAAGAGGTAACAAACATCCATCTAAACATCTATACATCCAAACTTTCGCATTTATAACAGTTAATTAATAATGCTGGACAATTCACACAGCATTATCCAACCCCAAGCTAAGCAGAGCTTGTATTACTAGATACTAGGTTGGGTAGGGTAGACCGAGGCGAATCGGATCAATTTGACTTTGAAGTAAAAAAACAGCTACTTTTTTCAAAAAACCACAGTATTTATTAATTTAGCTTTAATCAGTAACTTTTCTTATTATCATTTAACCTGTTTAACATTATTAAAAACCAACATTTAAAATTTTACTACGAAAAAACGTAACTATGAGAAATATCCGATTCGCCCCAATTTTTGGGGCGAATCGGATCTAACATTAATTGGTCTTTAATATATAAAATCTCACAGAAATGTGTTAATAATCATACAAAAAACTAAATTAAATCTTAATTATAATATTAGTCATCACTTCAATCAGTTATCGGCACATACATTACAAGTGTACGGTCTTTTCGCACCATTTCTGTGAGCACAGCTTCTTCACAGGTAATGCACTGGATTCAGTCCTCTGTTGGCGGGTGAACAATTTTTTTTGAGCAAATAATGCAAAGACAGTCTCTTGACCATACCAAACTCTTAAATTTAATTTCAGATGTAGCTATATTATTCTTTTTAAAGTTGATTTTCCCTTTTTCTTTAACTTCAGATTTTTTTCTTCTCAGTGTTTTGTTTTTCTTTCCGTCTTTCATAAGGAGATTTTTTCATTATCGACGTCCATTGTTTGTTGACCACATCGACGCTTGATAACCCCTGGAGAAAGTCGTTCTTCTTTGTAAGCTCGTATAAGGAACATTATAGGTCTCAACTGCCTCACGTATAGATAGTTTTTTAGGCAGGACTTTTTCTGCAGCCTTTTTCGTATCTTCTGGAGACCACTGACCTTGGTCAGTTTCTTCTTATATGTCCGAATCATGTAAAACTCTGAAACATTGATTTTAAATGAGTAAAAAGTAATTTAAATACTGATCCAATTCGCCCTGAATGACCTGATCCCATTCGCCCCATATCAATGGATTGACAAAAATTACTTTAATCAGAATACCGTTTATAATTTACAGGAAAAACTTATAGATTATCAAAATTAGATTCATATTGAATAACTAAACATAAAAATATTCGCAATTCCACAATTATTTTTACCAAAAATACAAGTTATTGTTATTACGTACCTTACAATTGGTGCAAAAACTGCCGTTGTGTCACGTCTGAATGACTCGTGAGCGTCGCCGGCGCTGAAGTACGAGCGATATCGAAATTCAATGAATAGCAACTGACGCGGGGAGAGGGGAAGCAGTAATGTGTCGCAATGTCTGCGTTCAGTGTAGCGCGGTATTTTTAATTTTAATTAATTTCTTATTTTGATCCGATTCGCCCTGTGATCCGAATCGCCTCGGTCTACCCTACTAGATAACTGATATACTTAATAAAAACTTTACATAGATAGATATTTTTTATTATACATGAAAACATCTCAAATAAACACAACATAATAAGTAATACGTTTATTATCTAAGTTAGGCTATGTTCTAAGTGTACGCCAAATTTCATCTTGATCTGTTCAGTATTTTGGAGATCCTAGTAACAAAACAAATCACATTTCACAAATTTTTGGTTTTATAATATTGGTAGGACAATTAATAATATACACAAGTTTTTGAAAAAGAAAACACCACAAGGGATTGTGTAAAGAAAAACAGACAACATCACTACATAGGTAGTATAAAACAAAGTCGCTTTCTCTGTATGCTTAAATCTTTATAACTACGCAACGGATTTTGATGCGGTTTTTTTTAATAGATAGAGTGATTGAAGTGGAAGGTTTATATGAATAATAATAGTAATAGTAGTATTTTATTCGCGGCGGGCCGCTATAAAAGGATTAAACGTAAACTAGGGACAGAAAGAATGATTGAAATTTTAGAATTCCGTAGGTAGTGCCAATCCATGTCCAAAAAATAAATTTGCGTAAAAAGAAAATTATTTATTTGTCACAGGCTAACATAAAAAATTGGTAAAAAATCTCGTAAAAAAGTGTTAGGGCTGGATGAAAACGATAAGTGGGCAGTAAACTTTAATTTTTCTTCATTATAAATTCCTAACCCATGATTTGAGGTTCTCTAGAGAGAAGGTTGTTAAAGAATCTCATATTCTTAAATTTATAATTAAAGTGACCTTTCTTCTTAAGCCGCCCCATGTGTTGCAAGGTCCTGATGAGGGGCAAGAACCGGAAGAGGCCGTTCATCTCGTCCCCGAGGCAGAAGAGGAAGGAAGACTCTATGTAATCTATAACAAGAGAGAGAGAGAGACATAAGATGTTAGAACTCGACAATCAGTAATTCAAGAAATTCTTGACACAGCAGGCAATGTATTATCAACACCGAAATAATAGTATTTTTGTAATTTTATATAAGTATGTTATTATTTATTTTTGAGTAAGTACCTAGTCATCATTTTTTTTAAGTAGTACAGTATCTTAGAGCATAACAGAGAATGTACCATAACAGATGCACACAGATCTTACCCCATGTACATATCCGACGATCCTATTCATACCAGGTTGTCTGGCAGAGATCGCTCTTGAGCGATTAGACCGCCAATTTCGATTATAATTATTTCATTTTAAATTGTTTCTTATGTTATTTATGTTTTAGTTTTAAGTGTGCAATAAAGTATTTTCTATCTATCTACATATCTATCTACACCAAACTAAAAATGTCACTAACAACCAAAAAACCAAAAAGTTGATGTCAATTCCCACTTGGTGGCCAAGTCATCGTTTGTTTTGTTTAATGAGCAACTTGCAGGAATACGGATATAAATAGATAAATCAAAAAACCAAAAAAGTTGATGTCAATTCCCACTTGGTGGCCAAGTCATCGTTTGTTTTGTTTAATGAGCAACTTGCAGGAATACGGATATAAATAGATAAATCAAAAAACCAAAAAGTTGATGTCAATTCCCACTTGGTGGCCAAGTCATCGTTTGTTTTGTTTAATGAGCAACTTGCAGGAATACGGATATAAATAAGTAGATAAATCAAAAAACCAAAAAAGTTGATGTCAATTCCCACTTGGTGGCCAAGTCATCGTTTGTTTTGTTTAACTAGCAACTTGCAGGAATATGGATATAAACATAGATATAAATATCTATGGATATAAATAGATAATCAGCACCAAAGTGCTAAGTTGATGCTTGGCTGATTTATCTAGCATCATCCAGCCCAAAAAAACAGACCTTGTGTTTTGGATATAATATAAAAGAATTTTATAGATTTATAGTTTCTGCCCTCGGTTTCACACGCGTTTTCTCGGGATTAAAAGTAGCATATAATGTTAATCTAAGCCTAGAACTACTCTCGAATTTGAATCGAATTCTACTACGAAAATTTGAGCCTGGTCAGTAGTTTTGGCTTATAAACACAAAAAAACATCAAAATTTTCGCATTTATAGTAATATTAAGTATCTAGTAAGATTTTTCATTTATTGAGGAATAACTGACGACTACTTTAAACTTATACATTTGGGTAAGTACCTACTTTACTATGTAAAGATGAGCCATATTCACAATCTAGCCTACAGCGCTTTCCACATACGCGTTATTTACATACAGACTAAAAAACATGCAAGTTTCATTTAATTTATTCTACTGTAGGTACATATTTATATACACCTGATATCGTTGAAATCTTATTTATTATGATTGCATAATTAAACATAATTTTCAATTATGACACACACGAAATTTTTGAGAGGGAAGGAAACACCATAAGGGATTGTTCGCAGAAGAAGAGCGAAGAAAAAAAGTAGAAACCCTAACTAAGACATGAAATGTAAGTAGGTACCTAGCTAGGTTCACTGGTCTCCTCTTAAACAACTATTATTTGATGACTGCTCTTTTAAAAGGGACCGATAACTATATTACAAGGGTGCCACCTACAAAGCTTTGCAGTGAGCTCCGCTCAGATATCTCCAATTAATTGGGGATTATTATTATTACGAAAAAAACTCAACAACTCCAATTTTCATCATAACAGGTGCTTCAGTACTGTGTAAGCCGCTTTACTGTCAGTACCCTCCAACATAAGTGAATCGAGATGTAAGCCGCTTTGTGCATTGATGTTAGGTATAAATAAATAGCCTTTGGGTAGGTACTACACAGGGTGGAACAAACGAACGTTACCCAAAGGTAACGTAAAGGGAAAGTACCCAAAATATTCAAGATAGCAAAACAGAAAGGAAACACTGCATTAACAGAATGTTATAAAGCTTTTTTTCCATTTCATTTATTTTGCGACACATGTGTTGTACAGTAATGGCAGTGTACAGGGATGGCAATTAAAATATAAAATCGGGCAGCCATGATCAGCTTAACAGCATACAAATTAATTGAATTGCCAATATTTTTTATTGACAAAGAAAATTACAAATAAATAATAGACATAAATTAGAAGTAGGATTTACAATTGAAAAAATTGAGCTAACTGCAAACAGTTGCAACATTCTATAGGTAGCTCAACTGATCCATATCAATACCAGTGGTAAGCGTCCCCAAGACGCTGGCTGCGATAATAATAATATAAATATATTATATTTAATCTTGATATAAAAATAGTGACGGAACCGTGGTCCCACTGCGATGTCCCACTGGTGGGACAAACGCCCCGCGAAGCGGGGGGGGGGGGGTTCGTGGTGACTCTGTGACTGAAAGGTTGTGTATATATAATTGAACCCAGAGCCATATATTGAACGGTCAAGTGTGTGTTTGGTGGGACCACGAAAAAGTTTTGTCCCACCAGTGGGACATCGCAGTGGGACCACGGTTCCGGAGTGATAAAAAATACTAAATATAATAAGTGTAAGCTCTGCTTAGCTTGGGGCTACGAAGCCGCTTGCATTCAGACGGCGGCGGTCGGGCGGCGGCGGTTTATCTGATGTAGCCGTAAAAAGTGCTCCCAGTTTTTGGCAGATTTCATGGTCCTTCTTTAACAAATGCTATGTTATAAACAAAAAAATTACAGATTTAATTTATAATGATTGACGCTATCGATCGGTGTCATAAAGTAAAGGTGGTTTTTTAAATTTCGTGAGGTCGATTACCGGTGTTGTCCAGTTATTTTTCAAAATTCTATGAATTCATTATTATTAGTATTAGTTTAACGGATATTTATCGCGTTTTTTTACCTATTTTTCCAGATGTATGTGTTTAATAATAATGTGTTCAGATCGCGTAAGTTTTATAATATCTATGAATGTACTTTTGATTTTAAAAAAGGAATGTCTGCGTAAAACTTCCTATGTTGAATATTTCGGTTACTTGCCCTCCAGGTAACGTTTTTTCTTCCACCCTGTATACCGACCGGATGTTACGAAAAATGTTTGCTCAGAAAATTGAATCACATAGAAACAGCCGGTACCGGATGCAATTTTCCAGCCCGAGTGTCTTATAGTGCACCCAAACTTTCTGTGCAGGAGAACCGAATCGGAACTAGCATAATAACATCAACTAATCTGGTTCGCTTGAAAAAAATTGACATCTATCACACTAATCACATCACACTAATATTGTAAACGTGAAAGTTTGGATATGTAAATGGGTGTTTGTTGCCATTTCACGACACATTATGTTACTGAACCGATCGGACATAAATTGTGCATAGATGTAGCTCTAAGGATGGTCAAACAAAGGATTTTCATCTCATAAACAAGTTTCCATAAGATAAAAATAACCTATAAACGTTTCTATAGAAACAACGTGTGCGAAGCCGTGGCAGAAACTAGTTTTAAATAATGAGTCAATTCTGAAAATTGTACCCAATGTTTTAATTGAGTACCTAGAGCTTTTACGAACGTTTCCCGCGGCGAGTGGTAGAAAATGCTCTCACTTTCCAACAAAAATGCACAATGCATGTCGGCTTGCTGAGTGGGCTACTTAGTACCAACCCAATGCTTATGTACTTGTGTTAGTATTAATGTTCACTCGTGTTTTTGTACGTGTTACTAAGTAGTTTTTAATTTTATTTTATTAGTAGTAGGTATAATGTTTAATAAATAATTTTCTGTGTTTCTTTCTTTCACACAGGCTGTTACTTAATTTTTTCGTTTCTACTGTAAATCACTGCTAGCGCCGTTGACAACCAGTCAACTGCACAACAAAGCTCGACGCACTGTACCAACGTGGTACCAACCTTTCCCATCACAGGCTGCAATTTAATTTCCTTGCTGTTATACGGCTTTCATTTTCCTTTGTGCATATCTATTTTATTTTTCACCGTCACTGTTGAAAGGAGATAATGGAGAGGGCCTGTTCTCTGTTGTTGTATGAAACAAAGAGGACTTACATAGATAATATTTTTTGTTTATTCTTTTATTTTTAATTGACTTGTAAACATAATTTTAGCAATAAAATAATCTGACTAAATCATAATAAAAAAAAATTTGCAAAAAAAGGTTGATGGTTTACAGAGTAGGTTATAATTATCTAATTAGGTTCTATATCTAATTAGGTTATATCTAATTAGGTTCTATATTTTTTAAAATTACCAGTATATAAGTAAAGTGTTTTTTAATAGGGACGCTCAAACTCAGTCAGCATAAAGCGGCCCTCTTGGTTAAGCGATAGCTGTCAAATTTGGCGGTAACACATATTTAGTCGTGACATTTCACCCATATCAAACATTTTGTACTAACGATGTCGATATTTTTATGTTATTTGTATGCTCAGTTCATCTACTTTTAAAAAAAAATAAAAAAAACAGTATGCTATCACTTGTATTTTCAAAATAAAACCGTTTTTCCAAAACAACATCTCATTATTCGCCTATGAAAAGTTTGTCCTTACATTACTCAATATTTTATTACTACACTCGTCAGGATTTTTTACATAACACATTCCTTATGAAGAAGACATCTACCATTCACATAAATTTCGTTCCTTTACCTCAAAGGCGAAGCACTTGAGACGATTGTTTACAACGGCCGGAAACATGGCATTTGGCGTAAAACCACCGCGGGGTGCGGGGGCGGCACCTAAGTACCTTGCGCTAAGTACCTGACGCTTGAGTCGTTAACTTTCGAATTCTGTGAATTTCACCCTGGAACGCTACACGCTTCAACAACGCGTAGAAATTGTTAAATTTTAACAATTTCTACTATCGAAATCAGTTCTCTATTCAGTAATCTAACGTTTCGTGCGTTATGTGCAATTTATGGCATTAATGGCCGTCCTGAAGAGTCTACGATACATCATTTAATGAATTTGAGAGAACCGTCTCAAACCCTCTCTGCGCTATGGAGACAAACCACAGACAAAATTGAGTCCCATTTATGTTTTTTTTCTTCCTTTATATATGTTACATATTATTAACTTATTTTATCTACAGCTAACATAAACCGTAATTCGGTTTGTCCGTCAGCCTCAGTCTCTATGGTACAATATAGTTAATATTATAAATAGTTGGTACTATGTATCTTCCTACGTAAGTAGGTAGTTTAATACAGTAAACTCGTACACGAATAAAAACAAAATAAACACACACCGATATTTGACATCAGAAACTAAATGTACCTATAGAGTTGTGAAGGAGTCATCCAAAATTGGTCTACTAGGATACACCTACAGCGAAGTCACACAGCGGCGTCCATTTGACTAACATTATATTCCACACACAAACTCATCGAATGTCCTTTAAAATAAAAAAATTGTATCAATATCACCTAAACAAGTTGTTTTATTTCACTTCGAAGTTCAAGTGATATTAATGAAAAACCTTGTACGTAATACTCCAACCGAAAAAATCGCGCTGACAATCCATCGTCTCCTCGCTCTTGCTAAGTAAAAACTTGTGATAAGATAAGACGCGAGGGATAATTCTACCTTGGCAGACCTAGAGAGTGTAGGTTTAGTATATCTACTAAATAGTTGGTACATAGAAATAAATCATCAAACAGAAAAAACATATATAAACGATAAAAAAAATGCTGGAATCACACAGCATTATCTAGCCCCAAGCTAAGCAGAACTTGTGTTATGGGTACTAGATAACTGATATACTTAACTGCACAATACACTACATAGATAGATATTTTTTATTATACACTAGCTGCGCCCCGCGGCTTCGCCCCCGTGGAAATTTATGTTTCCAACTTTCTTAATTTTTTCTTTCATAAGAACCTTCTCCTGACAATAACAAACACAACAAAGAAAGAATTAGCGAAATCGGTCCAGCCGTTCACGCGTGATGCCGTGACAACGCGAAACGGGTTTCATTTTTATATATAAGAAGAAAATATCCAGAACGCCCTGGACAAATGTCCGCAGATCGTACAAACATTTGTCCCGAGGCGGGAATCGAACCCGCAACCTCCTGCGTTGCAGGCAGACCTTCGCCCGCTGCGCTACAGAGGTCGTCCAGCTTATAATTTCATCTCGGATGGAAATAATACTGGGCTTCAACTTCATTATCATCAGTCTAGCCCGGGATCACCAAGTAAGTAGCTACAAAGTAGGCAGCTCTAATAATTACTTAGGTAGATACATAAGTAACTTCTTTTAACTCAGTAAATTCGAAAACTTTCACTATTCATGTTTTTGCGACTGCGAATTTGCGACGCGACTTAATGTCAAAATCTAATCCATTAGTGGATTAGAGTGGAACAAGATGTCGAATGTAATCCATGAATGGGTTATTCCAGTTGCGGATCAAAGTGGAAAAGAGACAAAGTTTTATTAGGTAGTATTTTAGTAAGACCGTTAGCACAGCCGTTAGTAAGGAAATTTGTACAAGTTTCAAATTACGATAGAAGTTTCTGTTTAGTATATCAGGTTCAGTGCAAACTGCATGAGGTTAGGTTGGTAAATATCAAAATTCAACATAGGTAAATATCAAAATTTCCACTAAAGATGTATTTGAGACTAACAAGCGTGAGGTACAGTGGCGGTCAGAAGTGATGACCTAGATTCTAAAGGCATTGTCTTGCAGCCATTCGTGGTGGTTACGACCTTTTTAAAATTAATATTATTTGGGTCATAAGTTCAAATCCACAAAGTCATTTACACTTAAAAGGGCATTGGGCAAAAATGCACTTTAATTTCAAAAATACTATTATTTTACGTATGGAACGAGTAAGTTATGAATAAAAAACATGTATTCCATCAATAATATTTTATTTCTAATACTATTTATTATTATTATATATTATATTTATTATTTATTTACGCACGCAAACAACACGAAAGTCAGATGGTGAGTAAAGAAAGGGTCGGTTGTCGAGTTGAGCGATAGCGTCACGCAGGTAAACGAATAGAGCGCTGTGATTGATTAGCATATCTGAACCGAGCTCCGGGCCGGTTTACAATCGAGCTCGTTATGTTTAATTTCATTCTACTACTTCTATGAAATGCAATGGTTACTAAAAACTGTAGGGAAGTCTTGTTATTTGTTTATTTAGACGATCATTTTATGATTTTTGCCATTCGATATCTCGCTTCCGATATATTTTAGATAGTGGCTGTAGTAATGAAAGTTGCTCATTTTTGAGAGTACTAATTAATGGCAATAGTTTTTTAACTGGCCGCGGACCATCAAAAACAACGCCACTTTTACCCAATGCCCTTTACTCCGATTTTGAGGCTTAACACATTATCTACTTCATTAGGAAATAAAGCATCAAAAATAAATAACATAATTTATTTTAACACCATTATAAATAAATAAATAATATAAATAATCTTTAAGGTATATCGTCTCCAATTATGACCGCAACTGTACTTTGATGTGCGTAACTTTCCTCAGGGCGCGTTCCCATAGTGTGTCGTGACGACAGAAAGTCAGGCACGATTCATAATAATTATGAATTTATTTATTTACACAAATATTGTGTCGTTGTTGTGATGTGCAAACGATGAGGCGACTGCCGTGAATCGTAAAGTGTCGCCACAACCCAATGGGAACAATTAGATACGATAGTCGTTCATCGATATAAAGCCAATGACGACAAACAGTCGTTATAATGGGAACAGCCAGAGACGATAGCCGTCCAACGATAATTTACGGTTACGACACAGTGGGAACACGCTTGTCGTTCTCAAAGACATCGTTCAACATAGGTTAAATTTGTATAGGTACTCGGAGGTGCGAGGTGCCCAATTCTCTATCGTCGAAGAATAAATAAATAAATAAATAATGCTGGACAATCCACACAACATCATCTAGCCCCAAGCTAAGCAGAGCTTGTGTTATGGGCACTAGATGACTGATATACATAATATAATACATTACATAGATAGATATTTTTATTATACATAGAAACGACCAGAACACCCGAAACAAATACTTGTAGATCTTACAAACATTTGTCCCAAGGCGGGAATCGAACCCGCAACCTCCTGCGTCGCAGGCGGACCTTCGCCCGCCGCGCCACATCGGTCGTCATATACTGTCGCATGATATTCTTCGACATATCTATCTATCCGACATTCAATCGCTTTGACAACAGTCGAACGGACAAACAAGTAAACACTTATATACATACCCGAGACCACACGTTTTGAAACGAGTGTTATGTCAATGACAAGTCTGAGATATTTCTCAGTAAATTTCAGAATATGCTTTTGTAATAACTCGTTTTTAAAAAAGGTTAAATTAAATTAGGCACTAATTTGCCAAGTTCTATGGCTCGATTCTTTTAATTAAATATAATAGATTTTTTTTGAGTTATTTCTATCAATGTTTACGCAGGGCCATAAAAATATCTCGACATTTTAACAGTTTCTGGAATATTAGTCGAATAGATAAATCGCCAGAATTGCCACCCTGTCTGTGCATGTTGGTGCACAGACTGATAAACAATCTTGGTACAAACAAGAACCGAACATTCTAAGGAGATACGAGAATATCTAACTAAGTATAACTTGGCTGGAATTAGGGCTTGCAAATACTCGAAAATTTTGATGTTTGAATATTCGTTTTTTTTCGGGTAAGTACCTACTACATATTTGAATAATTCGAATAAATGAATGAATGAACACTTGTTTGTATAAAATTGATAAAATCACATACTTATCTGAATAAAATAAAAAGGTACAATAGGCGGCCTTATTGCTCAAAGTAATTTCTTCCAGGCAACCAAACCAAGGCAGGAATTTATTCGAATAATAAAGAAACTATATTTTTATTATAATCACATCTTCTTATAAGTGATATCTGCATGAAAAAATTGAAAATATCAAATTAGCAAAAGTTGGCAATTTACACTAACAATCAACCACAAATTCTTAGTAAAACAGTCTTCAAAATCAAGATGAGTTGGCATTTTAACAACATCTACAATATATTGAACACAGTGACAAGTAAATAAACACGGTAAGTATCGGTAACACGGTAGTAAGTAGTTGCTAGAGTAAGTAAGAACACAAACATTTGTAAGAGGTCTTATATTATGTACTGTAGGTACCTATCACACAATCGATTAAAATTTGCAAATAGAGTACCATTTATTATATACATTTGAAGGACGACTGGCTAGCGACTTAACGTGTTACAATAACAAAGTGCAATAAAACTACCCCACTCGTCGATTCCGAAGAGATAAGAAACCATCTCTGATTGGTCGAGTTCGGTGCGTAAGCGCAGTGACTTGAGCGCCATAAAGTGCGAATGAGCATTTTTGACAAACGATTTGAATCCACGTTTAAAAATATTAACGATATTTCTACTTGTACAAAACATAAACAACTTATTATGGTTTACTTTTTCTGCTGACTCTATCTTTTTTATTTTGGAGCGCTGTGGAAGCATTTTGGTACTTAAAATTTTAAAAATAATATGGGTAATAATAACTTGGAGCCCGGAGGAACGCATTCTTGGAGCGCGGTGGAACTACCCCACAAATTCTTAGTAAAAACAGTCTTCAAAATCAAGGTGAGTAGGTATAAAAAAAGTCCCAGTAGTTCTGTCAACAGAACTACTCAACAGAACAGGTGAGAGTAAACGATCTTAACAACTTCTACAGTAAAATTTAACACAATAACAAATAAATAAACACTGTAAGTAACGGTACCACAGTGACAGATACATTAGACCGCCCGTACAAACGATATCGATATTTCTGATTCAATTTCGTGCAAACGTTAATCTTATGCAAGCGACTGAGTTGGTTTTGCTCGACAACGATAATGAAACTTCGATTTTACTTTTCCGAAATGCAGGTCTCGAGCAAATGTGTAGGCTCTGCCTACACATTTGCTCCCCTTGGAGTCTAGACCCTAGGTCCGTGGGGTACCGAGGCTCTTCGGGTTTTCAATAAACTATCTGAGCGTCTGGTCGAAGCGACGCGTGACCCAAGAGCTGGTGAATATCTGGCACAGCGTATCAGCATTGCCATACAGCGTGGCAATGCAGCCAGCGTCTTGGAGACGCTTCCGACTGGTGTTGATATGGATCAGTTGAGCTATCTGTAGACTGTTTGCAACAGTCAGCAGTTAGCTCAATTGTTTCAATTGTAAATACTAGTATAATTTTCTCTTTGAATAAAGTTAATTAAAAACTTTTCCGAAATAAGAATACGAATAGAATACGCGAATGCACTACGCAGTTCGCACGCGGCACTCCCGAGTGTTTCCGAACCCTATAACTTTGTCATTTTGTTAAGCCGAACGACGTAAACTTGTCTTGTATGGATACGCGCAAACTTATAAGTGGCATTTCATGCACATCGGAGTTCTGAGATTGGTGTTATTGATTTTAGTCGGAAACTTGTATTGCAATTTCAGCATTCGAATATTCGAAGTTCGAATATTCCAATTTGTTAGTTCGAATTTCGAACTAACATAATATTCGAATGCAAGCCCTAGCTAGAATGCATTAGTTTGATTAGTGTATTCAGAGGACCGTCGCGTCGTGAACTCGAGAGATTTCGTTTCAAGGGTTAATAATTAACCCTTGAAACGAAAGTTTAGCTTTTCGCTGAAAATGTCTTTTGCACATCATCATCATCATCATCAGCCTATATTAGTCCACAGCTGGACATACGCCTCCCCTAATGAGCGCCATAGCGCCCTGTCTTCAGATTGCCGCATCCAGCATCTGCCTGCAGTCTTTCGCAGATCGTCATCCCACCTGGCCGGAGGGCCAAGGTCTTTTGCATAAGTTTGGTTTAATTTTAATGTAGTTTTGGGCAGTACTAAAACTGCTACATTCTAGCTAACTAGTATTAAAAGCTAAAACAACCCACCTTCCTGCGCAGTCGGGTAAGACAATTTTGAGGAAGCTCTTAAATATATCGTAGTACCTAGAAAATAATTTAAAGGAATTTTTGTAAGTCGATATTCGAGATTCGATATTCTGATTATAAGAGAAAACATAGTCATTTAGCTCAGCGACGTACAAATCATAACTTCTTTCTTACTTACTTGGTTATTATTTATATAACAGCATAAATACAAATAAAATAAATGAAAAGGTATTCGATACGTTTTGAGCTCGTATCTGCCCGCCCTCTCCTTTCTAGTAAATAAAACACCAGACAGTAGAAAATCGCCTACAGCTCGAATCGCTCTTTCGTCGCTCCTTAGTCGTTGACAAATAAAATAGAAAAGCTTTGAAAATAAAATGGAAAACTTTATCGCAGAAAACCAATTGAAATCTAAGAAAAACGTGAACGGAACGGGAGTTCGAAAATTAAAACTTTCTAAGGTTTTTGCTATTTCTCCTTCGAAATACGTATACCTTTACTTGAAAGAAGTGGAATGTAATGATATTAAATTTAGAGGAAATTAATTGTGTGGACTAAGATAGAACATAATTATTAATTAGGTAATTTGTGATTCACCTACCTAAAGCTGATGTTACAGGCGTCCATAGGCTGCGATAACCGATTCCCATGAGGCTAGCGCTGGCCTCCTTTGTTGCACAAAAAACTCTTTAATAACAGGTTAATTAATAAAAAATTAAATTGATAAGATGAAAGAAATCACGAGATAGGTATTAATTTACATTTCACGAGATATTACTTAGCAGTTTCTCAATCTCGATACCTATTTTTAGTTTAAACAAATATATCGATCTTATCTACGATTGGAAATCAAATCTTTAGCGTCGTCACTACTTTGTATAAAGTTGTAATTTGTAAGTAACTAAAATTTTGCGAACGGGACCTTAAGCGCCCAAACCAAGTAGAAGTAAAAAACAAATTATAGTCTAGACCAGAATGATACAATTTTAGAAGTAGGTACCAATCGATAGTCATACCATAATCGAATACGTAAACCTACCTATACTACAATTATAATGTATGTATATTGTAAGGTATACGTAGATTGTCAGTTTGCTTAGATAATTTGAGTAAACGCCGATATCTCTGGTCCGGGATTCTTAATATATACCTACCTAACCTTGCCTATTATTTTAGCTACACTGTCTTTGAGTGCTCAGAGCTGTGTTATACAGATACCACTAACCCGTGAGAAAGCCGTAAGCACAAGCAAAAATCATAGATGAAGTTTGGATGTTTAAATGTATGAATAGAGGATGGATGGATGTTTGTTACCTCTTCACGCAAAAACTACGGAACGGATCGGGCTGAATTGTATAAAGGTAGTTCTAGGTCTCGAATAAAATATAGGCTACTTTTTATCCCATAAATCAGTTCCCATGGGATAGAAACAACCTTTAAACGTTCCCATAGAAACAACGCGTGCGAAACCGTGGGCATAAACTAGTTACAATATAATTCTTCTTTCCAACATCATTCAAAACAGCTGTGCTAAATCAAGTATGATTGATTAAACACATGAGGAAAAACCGATGAAAAAATCCTCAGTTTTTAAGCCGCGGGCGAGAGGGTGTCGCCCATAGGGACCGTAGCGCTACGTGAAGCCTTTTTGGACTTCGCAAATAAAGCAAAAAGGTCTAATATGAACGCACTTTTTTTTATTGCTGCGGTGTTGGTTTTAGGTTTATTTTTTATCCGAGTAATATACTCGTATAGCCTTAGAGCAGAGCTTATTTATGTTATAAATGAATGAATAGACGTTAATGAAACTAAAAAGTAATTTCAGATTCAGTCAAAGGAGGATGGGCATTTTGGGCCCGTTTGGATACTTTGTCCAATCAAGACGAGTCATACGTCGTTGGATAGCTATTTTCATGTGGACAAAAAAAGTCTACTACGACGAACCCGTTACAGTTGTCCGTCATGAAATATATTCTTCTGAAGATGTTGAATTTTTATCAGATAAAAATTCTACCATCACGTTCAGCTTCATTTTTGCGAAAATCACTGAGTGTAAGTAGATGACAATCCCTCCTCATTATAAACCTCTCTTGGGCAAATAAGCATTGGAATGGCTGAATAAGAGTCGTTTTTTTAACCGAATAGACCTTTGTTAGACCACAATCTCCGATGTACCGATTAATCACAAAGGTTTACATTTATTCGCTCTAGTCTTGAAGACATTATGGGTCATAATGTTGTTCTGTTGACATAAGTCACATTGTAAAAAAACATTTCTTAGCCTAAAGTTTATGGGTAGGTACTTAGTAAAGCATTCACTCTCTGCCTCGTTGGTCTAGCAGTCAGCTTGTTCAACCGCTGATAATGAGGTCCTGGGTTGCGAGTCCCGGTCCCGGGTCGGGCCAATAGTTGTTATTGGGGTTTTTCTAGCAAGAAAAATTCTCAGTAGCAGCCCGAAGTCAGGAAGTTGGCGGTGTTACACCCCCGTGCCTCGGAAACCACGTTAGGCCGTTGGTCCTGCGCTTGACCTCTCCCCGGTCGTGTCGGTCTGCCGATTATGAGAGTGAGGGAATAGAGAGTGCACCTGTGTTTGCACCAACACTTGATATTTCTTGCGCATCTGGCTAGTCTCATATGCACGAGTGACCATTTGTGCATGTAGACACTTGCGCAAAAATTCCAAAACTCCTAATAACTCTCGAAGTAGACGTCGCATATTTCACCGTAGCTAGGGGATTGTTAGGGGGCTCTTGCCTCTGATATATCCCACCTTCCCTTAACCCTCCCTCTTTCTTTAGATCTTCGTATCACGTGCTACGATGGGCCCTCGTAGCATGTAAAAGATTTCAACGCGCACCCTTCTAGCACTTTTCTACCCCATACTTCTATAATTTTGTGCTCATAGCTACGAAACTAATACACCTGACGAGTTGGGGTTTTCGGTATGATAATGTAAAGCTTTTGCTCTTTACAATCATTGTACTAACTTTTTGCTACCCCTGCCCCTTACTTCCCCGAACATAAATATGATATTTCGTAGACTTACGAAGCGCATGCGGCGTAGCCAACGAGTTTTTTACGCATGTCTGCGAACAGTGGTACTCAGTAAAGTGGTGACTTGTTTTTACTAATTACTACTGGCAGCTCTGAATGTCTCATGTACCTACACACACATGAATACGTAAAAACCTCGCTGGCTATGGGCCGCCGGGCGGTCCGCCGTAGCATAGTAGCTAGCACTACTAAGGTCAACAAAATAACACATTGGTCTACTGGGAAGGAAGGGAGAGGGGTAGGCAGAAAACATTGATAGTAAGGAACGAGAACTTTCCTTTGTCATACTGAAAAAAGTATTATTTTTGTAGCTATAAATATTTTTTTGTGTAAAGTCGTTGCACGTGCTACGAAGATCTACGTTAAAATGTGTATCGTTATGGGAAAGTAAGGGGGTGGAGCAGGGGAAGATGAGATGTGTCAGAAAAAAGAGGGCAAAATCACACACAATGGTGCGATCTGCAACTCTCTGCAACGTCTATTTATAGAGTTATTGGGAGTTTTGTGATTTTTCGCGCAAGCGCAGCGTCTACTCGCGCAAATGGTCACCCGTGCAAATGTCCTCCGACCAAGTGTCATTCGCTCAAGTGTCTTATCGCGCAAGTGTCTACTCGCACAAATGTCCACTCACACAAATATCTTCTCGCGCAAACGTCTTTCGCGCACGTTTACCGAGATTATTATTATTAATAGTTAATAATTGAAAAACGCAGATTTTCTGAAGGATATGGTGATTCGTAACTAAACTAATACATCCGACAGTCAATAATAGTTCTATCGATGTAGCTCAAATAATTAGCATTATTTGTGCCGGCCATGTCTCGCGCAGAACCGCTAGGGTAAAAGTGTTCTGAGTTGAGACCGTGACTCGGCAAACGTAGTGTAGGACGCCCTCCGGCCTGAGGCCAGGTGGGAGGACGGCCTGCAAAAGATTGTAGGCAGATGCTGGATGCGGCAAACTGAAGACAGGGCGCTAAGGCGCTCATTAGAGGAGGCCTATGTCCAGCAGTGGACTAATATAGGCTGACGATGATGATGAATTGTAAAAACAATATAACTTATGCTTAAAATGTAAAAAATTACATATATTTTTTTAGGCACCCTTTATGATACCTACTACTCTAGTAGAAAGTGTCAAATAACTCGAAAATAAGTAACTTTCGGGGTAGGATTACTCAAAACGGACAACGAACCGGGACTAGCGCCACGGTAATTCTTATTTTACAGAAAAAGAGCTTTCCAACGATATATCACTCATTTCGATTGGTGCCGGTACCAAGTTCCATACATTTGTGCCCATCATCCTTTATTCTAGGTAATTTAATTATTTATTATAACGTGTACCATACAAATGTTTGTATGGTGGTTACATCCATAATCGCCATGTCTATCAAAATATATAATAAAATACCTCCAGATATACAACATGAAACCAGTATAAATAAATTTAAGTCTCTTTTGAAAAAAATCCTAATTAAACATGGTTGATATTGGAAGTAAGTAAAAAAGTAAAACTCGATAACTTTTGAAATCTCTGGTTACTAATGGCCCTCATGGAAACGGGACTTCAAAGTCGAAGATGATTTGAAATCGGTTTATAGTTTTTAGAAACACGCCAAATTACATTTGCTGTATTATCTTCTAGGACCTAGAATCTAGGTGAATCTTACTATAAAAGCTTGAAATCATAAATATTGATTCACACTTTATGAGCAAAGCTTCAGTTTACTAAAATTATAAAAAATTTACCCTTCTTACTTGAAACTTTTATAAAACCATTTCAACGTCATTTGAAATGAAATATCAGAAAATAAATGTTGCACAAAAGTAATAAGGATTTCGTACAGAACAGTCTCAAAGGGCGGTCCTTTAGAAAGTACAGTCAACGAAAATGGAACAATTTCATCATGGATCAACGTTTGTCGGGTTGCCAAGAAGGGTCAGGTATTTAGGGTGTTTAAAAAATTATCTGAGCGTCTGGTCGAAACACGTCACCGGAGAGCTGGTAAGTATTTGGCGCAGCGCATCAGCATTGCCATACAGCGGGGAAATGCAGCCGGCGTCAAGGGGACGCTTCCGACTGGTATATGGATCAGTTGTAGATTGTTTGCAACAGTCTGCAATTAGCTCAATTGTTTCATTTGTTTATACTACTTCAACTTTGTTTCTTTTATTTGATTGTAATTTTCTTTTGTATATCATGTACGTATAACACTTGTAGTGCTCTAGCAGACCTTCAAAGTTAGCCGCAGTTGGTCGCGCCGCACAGGCTTGGCAGAGAGAGAGAGAGAGAGATACTTTTAGTGTGAATCCGTTCATTAGTATCAGTATCAGTGAATCCGTTTGCATTCACTATTGTCATAATGGCTGGTCGAATTTTACAAATAATTTGGCTTTTGTTTCGTCGATCTTCCTTGTGGTCAATTTCGTACCGTAGTTAGAGGATTATTTATCTCCATGGATGGGAAGGCTTAAAATTTGCACCACCCAATTCTTCCCGCGGGTGTCGTAAGAGGCGACTAAGGGATATATCTACCGGGGGCACCAGCGCCCCCCTGCAGAACATTTCTACCACTGAACTGTGATCCCCAACCAAGGGCATTACCCCCATGAGATAAAAGCCAATATGGCGGTTATCAGGGGGAAGCCTGCGTCCAGTAGTGGACCAATATAGGCTGTTGCGGTTGAGGTAACCTCCAAGTCACCTACTAAATAGTCCTCTAACTATAACTAGTTACAGGACTACCTCTAAGCTGAGCACCTTGCCTATTCACTTATTTTTGTTGTTGACTGTACCTACAAGGCTTAAGAGGAACTTGCTTGTCCGGGAGGGGCTCCTCTCCCGGCTCGCTCCGTGTCGCCTCGTGTTTGATCAAACTTACAATTTTTCTGCTTGAACCGTTGCTGTTATTGTCTGTAGGGTTTCCTAGGGCTTTGTACAGTTGTAAACAAAGCTAAAATCATAAATCAGTGAATTTATGAGTACTAATTTATTTCAATCCCTTTCTGTAAATAATACTTAAACATGACATTGAATTTTATGATCTGGAATTAATTGAAATTGGTTTTATTTAGGAGTTTTTAAATTTTGTTTCGTGAATTATGTTTTGTTTTTTCAAATTGTACAATCTCTGACGTGCCTTGTATAGCGACCTTTGTTATAAATGGTAAATAAATAAAAATACAAATACAAAACTAATATTGCGATTTTGTTGTAGTATTTTCAATGGACGGGCGAAAATTATGGCGGTTTTAGGGTTTCGAAGATCGGTTTCGAAACCCTTATGGTCTCGCTTTGTCTGTCCTTTTTTCCCTCCTTAATAACTCAGCAACTACAGCAGCTATCAACTTGAAATTTAAAATAATAATACATTTCGTGTGCCTGTACAGATTTTAAGAAAAAAAAATGAAAATAAATGAAAAATGAAAATGAACATTTTCCATACAAATTGAAATGTCAAAATTTTAAAAGAGACCTACAGAGTCAGGTGGGGTATCAAATGAAAGGTATTAGTTTGTACATTTCAAAATAGTTTTTGAAATTTCAGTAGGTTTCATACTTTTTGAAATATTTTGAAAATAGTCGAAAAAATACCCATTCCCCCCCCCCTATCTCCGAAGTTTGCAGAGCGATCCATTCAAAATGTATTGAGCGTTTGTAGATGTAGATCTATATTTTACAGGAAAAATATAGAGAAGTCTGTAAACTGAACCCTTTTCGAAAAATTGTCAAAAAGAGGGGGGATAATTTTCAAAAAGGGGGGTTACCCCACTGAGTTTTCACACAAAACAAATTTCGACGATGTGAATAGTGCAATCTCAAAAGTAGTTCATTGGTTTAGTGTCAATAATCTTTTGTTAAATGAAACCAAAACAAAATGTATTAGATTTATTCTACCTAATGTTAAACAAGTGAAGGCTGATGTAAACGTTAAAGGAGAAACTTTAGAAATGGTAGAAAGCACCGTATTCTTAGGAATCACCTTAGATAATAAACTTCAATGGGGCCCACACATAGATAAGCTATCGAAGAGACTCAGTTCTGCAGCGTATGCAGTCAAAAAAATCCGTCATCTTACAGACGTGGACACATCTAGACTTGTTTATTTCAGCTACTTCCATAGTATTATGTCTTATGGTATACTGCTGTGGGGGAACGCTGCAGATATTAACACCGTATTTGTGCTGCAGAAGAGGGCTGTTCGTGCAATCTATAATATGGGTCCCAGAGAATCCCTGCGTGATAAATTCAAAGAAATAAACATAATGACAGTACCATGTCAATATATTTATGAAAACTTATTGTACACTCACAAAAATATAAATCGGTTCCCTAAAAATAGCGATAAACATAATTTGAATACCAGAAACAAACATAAGATCGCTGTGCCCACAACTAGGCTACACAAAATTAATGTATCTTTTAAAGGGCAATGTATACGCTTCTACAACAAAACTCCTAGTGAGTTGCAAAAATTATCAGTAAATAAATTCAAACAAATTGTCAAAACCTTGCTGTGCAAAAAGGCTTACTATAAAATATCAGATTATCTAGAGGATAAAAAAGCTTGGGACGGGTTTTGCTCCAACTCGAAAAATAACAACTAACAGGCTAAAGGTTTCTTCGTCGCTTCTTTACTTTAGTCTACATACCGAAGCGACAGAAATCAAAAAATATCACTTTATTTCCGTGTCAGTGCTTAGTTTTATGATTTGACCTTTTCTAAGTGTACATTTATTGTATTTATGGAAATAAAGAGTTTTTGATTTTGATTTTGATTTTGAGTGGGGTATCATATGAAAGGTATCGGTTTGTACATTTCAAAACAGTTTTTGAAATTTCTGTAGGTTTCATACTTTTTGAAATATTTTGAAAAAAGTCGAAATTTTACCCGCTCCCCCCCCTCTATCTCCGAAGTTTGCAGAGCGATCCGTTCAAAATGTATGAATCGTTTGTAGATATAGATCTATATTTTACAGGAAAAATATAGAGAAGTCTGTAAAATGAACAGTTTTTGAAAAATGGTCAAAATGAGGGGGGATAATTTTCAAAAGGGGGGGCTACCCCACTAAGTGGGGTATCATATGAAAGGTAGCGGTTTGTACATTTCAAAACAGTTTTTGAAATTTCTGTGGGTTTCATACTTTTTGAAATATTTTGAAAAAAGTCGAAATTTTACCCTTTCCCCCCCCCCTATCTCCGAAGTTTGCAGAGTGATCCATTCAAAATGTATTAAACGCTTGTAGACATAGATCTATATTTTACAGGAAAAATATAGAGAAGTCTGTAAAATGAACAGTTTTTGAAAAATGGTCAAAAAGAGGGGGGATAATTTTCAAAAGGGGGGGCTACCCCACTAAGTGGGGTATCATATGAAAGGTATCGGTTTGTACATTTCAAAACAGTTTTTAAAATTTCTGTGGGTTTCATACTTTTTGAAATATTTTGAAAAAAGTCGAAATTTTACCCGTTCCCCCCCCCCTATCTCCGAAGTTTGCAGAGCGATCCATTCAAAATGTGTGAAGCGTTTGTAGATATAGATCTATATTTTACAGGAAAAATATAGAGAAGTTTGTTAAATCAACACTTTTTGAAAAATGGTCAAAAAGAGGGGGGATAATTTTCAAAAGGGGGGGCTACCCCACTGAGTGGGGTATCATATGAAAGGTATTGGTTTGTACATTTCAAAACAGTTTTCAAAATTTCTGTGGGTTTCATACTTTTTGAAAAATTTTGAAAAAAGTCGAAATTTTACCCTTTCCCCCCCCCCTATCTCCGAAGTTTGCAGAGTGATCCATTCAAAATGTATCAAACGTTTGTAGACATAGATCTATACTTTACAGGAAAAATATAGAGAAGTCTGTGAAACGAACACTTTTTGAAAAATTGACAAAAAGGGGGGGATTATTTTCAAAAGGGGGGGCTACCCCACTAAGTGGGGTATCATATGAAAGGTGTCAGTTTGTACATTTCAAAACAGTTTTTGAAATTTCTGTAGGTTTAATACTTTTCGAAATATTTTGAAAAAAGTCGAAAAAATTATCGCTACACCCTATCACCGAAGCATGGAGAGAGATCCATCTGAAATGTAGGTTGGTACCTACTAGTGTTAGGTCTTCATTAAATTTCGGAGTTTCTAACCGGTACCTTTAGTACATACCTACTTGTTCACAAACGTTCGAAACCCTCGGCGCGCGAGTTACACTCGCACTTGACGGGTCTTGTTTGAAGGTAACATCGCACAAAAATCCTTCCAATACGTCTCACTTCCGTTTCCACTTCCGCTGCGTACCGATATTTTTGAGCTTAGAGCTTTAAACTGAGAGAGCATTTATTTTGGCGACCAATTTCCGCTTCATTATCGTTTTTATGGAAATAAATAATTTTTTACTTTTGACCAGAGAACAAGATATATTTATGAATCATAGAGCTTAGACCTTTTAGCCCGCAGTTTGAGTATTTTTGTTTTAAATTAATATTGACTGTATCTTTCCTCATTTGACCACAGATTAGTTGGTTCAAATAACTAGACAATTTGAAAATAATCAAAGATCCGAATGGAAAAGGTTGGAGGAGGCCTTTGCCGATTGGCAAACAGATCTGTAAAAAATAAATAAACTGCAAATACTAGATTAAGTTTAATCTAATTTTAATTTAGTTATACATACCTTTATTTTGTTAAATTTAAACGTGTTATTTAAGGTCTGAATAAAAGGCTATATTATTACATTATTATTATAATTTGTAGTTAACTCAATTGTTTCACTTGTAAATACTAGTTTTAATCTTATTTCTATTATTTGATCGTTATTTTCTTTGTCAATTATAGTCATCATCATCATCAGCCTATATTAGTACATTGCTGGACATAGGCCTCCCCTAATGAGCGCCATAGCGCCCTGTCTACAGCTTACCGCATCCAGCATCTGCCTGCAGTCTTTCGCAGATTGTCATCCCACCTGGCCGGAGGGCGTCCTACACTACGTTTGCCGCGTCGTGGTCTCCACTCAAGAACACGTTTTCCCCAGCGGTTGTCGGTTCTTCGCGAGATATGACCGGTAATCATACTAATTCAAAATTGTCTCTATATGGGATTCGGATTCAGTCCGTCTGCCAAGCGCAGGTGAACAGACCTCGTCCTACTACGCTAAAAATTCATGTCTTACTAGAGCTGGCAGCAGTATCACTCTTGTCCTCCCAGAACATCTTGCACTGCGCCACGTCCATGAAGCAGTGGTTCTGGAACATAAGACTCGGCTCGCGCGCCACTATGCCGGGGACGCCGCAGACCGGCGCGTAGGTGTCTGGGCAGGTCTGGAATGCACAAAAACCATTAAAGTGCAGTCATCACTTGATGAGAGTGAGGGAATTGAGAGTGCACTTATGTTTGCGCACACACTTGTGCAGTATGATATGTCTAGTCTGCCTCTGGCTAGTCTTCATTGAGATTGACTTCCGTGACCGAAAGTCGGCTAGGAGGCATCATCATTAATTCGCACATACCCTTATTGATGGTGGGTGTGTGATGGTTAGTCGGTGGCCGTTATTCTAACAGATGATTTATTTTAAAGTTTCTATTTTTAACCCCCGACGCAAAAACGTGTTATAAGTTTAACGTGTCTGTCTGTGTATCTGTCTGTGGTATCGTAGCTCCCAAACGCTTGAACCGGTTTATGTTTAGTTTTTTTGTGTCATAGATAATTTTATCCCAAGTGTTCTTAGCCATGTTTCATGAAAATCTGTTCAGCCAATAAACGTCGGCGGGTTTTCAATATTTTAAATTTGTTTTGTGACAGAAGTTTTCTTTTACTAGGTACCCTAGGTAGGTATTCAAAGGAAATTGTTCACGACGCGGGGAAAGTTGCTTTGTAAAAATCCTCTTAAAATTTGTACCTGCGTTGAATGGCAACGCTAAATCATTGACCGAAATAAAAACCAGTAGGTATTCCGATCACCGGTGGACTCAATCAGAAGATTGGTAAGATCATTGCAAATCTTTGAAAAAAAAAAACAGGCGTTTCTCTTATTATTTATTATTTTATTTTGTGTACTCTTACTTGATTTGTCTTTGTTTGTTTTTTATTCTCCAAATTAACGTCTGTAACGTTGTTGTGTTCTATTGTAAATAATGTTTCTATTAGTGGAATCTTGATTGGTTTATACGTAGCTATAATATACTCGTAACTTTAAGAAAATTGTATACTGTTTGTGCCTAAACAAAAATAAAATAAAATATATTGCGTGCTCCCAAGGACCAAGGATTTCTACCCTAAACTGCTCAAATAGGTCAAGGTTAGCGTATTTTCGCCGTTTGAGGGACATATTATATAATGATGCGGAGTCGGCCCTTATTGATGTCCCTGCAAGGAAGGGATAAAAAACTTTTCAATGACACAAAAATAGATACTGCGTAACATCATGACGACCTCTGTGGCGCAGTGGGCGAAGATCTGCCTGCGACGCAGGAGGGACAAATGTTTGTACGATCTGCAGACATTTGTCTAGGGCGTTCTGGATGTTTTCTATGTATAATAAAAAATATTTATATATGTAGCGTATTATAATGTCTAATTGTAATATCTATCTATGTATTAAGTATATCAGTTATCTAGTACCCATAACACAAGCTCTGCTTAGCTTGGGGCTAGATAATGCTGTGTGACTTGTCCAGCATTATTTATTTATCTATTTTATTTATTTGTAAGAAAAATTCGGGTGATTGGGTACTAGTTTTTCGCAACTTGAACGCTCAAATTAGGTCCAATTAGGTCGACCCACCTCAGTCGTAATCGGAAAGGGGCGGCGCCGCCGGCGTTCGTGTTTAGCGTGCTGTTTTTTCGGTCGCACTACGGTTGATCTACGTCTTTCCATATATGTTGTTATTTAAGTAGGTACGATTTATTCTAAAGGCCGATTTACACTTCAACAAGTACAGTAGCGAGTTAAGAAATTAGTCAGTTAAGTAGTAAATAGTAAGTAGCGTCCAAACGGGGTTTAGTCATAAGTTGCGGTTCCGAGAAGAAGACGGACTAGTCTGCGTTACTGTTGTTTTACTCGACTTCCTCCGAAAAAGTTGTTTTAATTCAGAAAATAGACGTTAAATTGTTTAACAAAAATTTACGTGCATAGTAATATATAATAACTAGATTCCGCCCGCGGCTTCGCACACGTTGTTTCTATGGAAACGTTTTGAGGTTATTTCTATCCCATGGGAAATGATTTATGGGATAAAAAGTAGCCTATGTTTGATTCCAGGGTTAGACTTACCTGTATGCAAAATTTCAGCCTGATCCGTTCAGTAGTTTGGCGTGAAGAGGTATCAAACATTCATCCATCTATCCATCCAAACTTTTGCATTTATAATATTAGTGTGATGTACTACCTAATAAGAGAAATAGTGTCTATACTTGTACAAAATTTAGAAAATGGAATATTCATAGAAATTAGTAGACCATCATGTTTAACATATTCTTGTACAAAAGTAGTATTATCAGACCACTTCATTTTTACACTAAAAACACGAGTACGCGGCCGCTGTGTGCAAACTTAATGGACTGTACTAAACTCGCCCGTCTACATGCCGGCCAGTTAAGTTAGCGGGGTGCGGGAGACGCGAGAGAGGGGGCTACTTCGGACTTGGATTAGCCGGAAAACAGGATCGCTATCTATTCAACTTAACTTAATCAACAGCTTACTACTTAACTCGCTTTTGCCGTTCAAACGTTATTATCAGCTTAACTCGCCAATGACGCAAGTTAACTCCCTACTGTACTTATTGAAGTGTAAACCGACCTTAAAAGATCGTAAATAGCGTGTCTTTGCGTTTAGTTAAACACAACACATATATATGGTTCAATTTCGAAAAAATTGAACCCAATCTCCCGAATTTTACTTACATCGATGTTACGCAGTATCTATTTTGATGTCATAGAAAAGTTTTGTTCATTAGTTATATCCCATATGTGTATTTGTTGAGTTAGCGCTAGGAGAACGTACCTTATCTACAGAATTTTTCTTAGATCTATGCTGTGTAAGGCACTTAAATTTAATATGCATGTTGATGAGTGGCTATTACGCCGTCTGTCACAAACTATCTGTGGCGGGGCTACCCTCGCTCCGTCCACCCTTAACTTCCGTGCCACACATGCTACTTTTCATACAATTTGCCTCGTCTATAATTTAATTTGTAGGCTTTTATTACCTGGCTCCGGCCTGGGTCTGGCAATTTAAATTGTCAGACAAATTAGTCTTCCATGAACGCCGAAGGGGAGCTTACAAAGCCCTTAATAACTTCATAAGTCGACAAATTTCCCAACAAACAAGAACTTATGAAATGTGAACACAATGCGAGTGTCTATAGACGTCAAACAGCACAAAGTTAGACACTTTATAAACATTTTAAAATGAAATGAAATGCATATTGTTGACAACAAAAGATGTTTTGTGGGTTGAAACGACAATCTTAAAAACAGCCGGTGAGAAACGACACAATTATTATTACATTTGGCTTGTGGTGCGAACAATTAGTTTAAGAAAAAATCTATTTCGGTCAACGAATTAGTATTTCCATTCAACGTGACAATGCTGCCATGTATTATGTAAAAAAACTTGGCGCGATCGTCTTTTATTTATTCATACAATTATCCACGCTGACGTCACAAATCCAAACCTCCGATATACAAAAAAAAAGAGGGGATCGCGCCATCCTTAAAAAAAAATCCTTTAGTACTTTGTGCCAGCAACAGGCGAAATATAATACTTGGTAGAAGCGAGCTTTTGTTATGTCTGGAACTTTGCGAAGGATCGGGAAACTTTTCTTAGAATTGAATTTAATTATAATAGACTTGGGATTTATCTTGATCTCTTATAATTTTTTATTTGCTTTCGAGCTAAGATATCAATTTTCTCGGAATTCTTCCGAACGAGAATAACAACGAGAACATTTTCTTTTTTCAGAAAACAGTTTAACTTCAATAATAATTCGAGCAGTTAACAATTATCCTACCTACATAGTCCTACCTACATGCCAACATTACAGAACTTTGATTGCGTTGCGATACAGTCAAAGATTCCTACTTTTGGTAGCTATCGTACGAGTTCCATTTGAACAGCTCAAACAAAGAGTTTATTTCCTATCTTACCGAATTTTCACGAAAGTCTTGAGGAAACGCTACAAAAATCGGGACCCGAAGAAGCTTTAAAACATCGGCACGATGTAAAGTTATAAATTCAAATAAAATGAACAAAAAACACATTAAACTTTAAGTTCATAGCTACTTACAGTCACAAAAGAAGGAGCGAGTTGAATTTGTTTATTATTTTGCAAGGTAAAGTTACTTGAGTTCCTTACCCTTGGCTAGTATAGTATTATAATATCTGTGCCCGTGGCTTTAAAGTCTTGAATGACTTGACGTAACATGTTAACCCTTGTAATTTTCTCATGAGAAGTTTCTAAGAAACAACAATGTGAAACAGAAAAACAAGAATATTTTGTAAGAAAACCAAGAACCCTTTACTGGGGTTTCATAACAAGGGATAAACAAAATACCTACGTTGTTATTTCATAAGATACTAGCTGCGCCCCGCGGCTTCACCCACACAGAAATTTATGTTTCCAACTTTCTTATTTTTTTCTTTCTTAAGAACCTTCTCCTGACAATAACAAAAACAACAATAGATTTTCGCTCATTGGTCAATACACTTTTCTTTTTTATTTGTAATCAAAAAGCAGTCAATGAGAGGTCAAAATATTATGAGTGATGCACTCGCTAATAAGTCTAAACTAAACTGACCAGAAGTAGGTAACTAAGTACTGAAAAACATCCTTACCTCACTTCACCTCAACAGCGTACATTTATTGGTCCACGGCTGCACACAGGCCTCCCCTGATAAGCGGCTTATTGGCTTATAGGCCCACGCTGGGCATGCGGGTTGGGGATCGAAGAATTGTTACAGGCGCTCTGTTGCCCACCCACCGGTGGATATCCATTAGTCGCCTCTTACGACACCCGCGGAAAGAGTTAGGGTAGTGCAATATCTAAGCCAGCACCACACGGCGAAAAGCATCGTCTAAAGTAATAAATAAACAAGCATTCATGCAATACTTTCTGCTCGAGAGCCAATGAAACGTAATATTTGCTAGAACGGTCGTAAAATAAAATGAAAAGCTTCAGTCGCGACACAAATAATATACGACGTTATCCCTTTGACGCACTTCTATTGAAAGCGCGCCATCCTTGTACTCGTACCAGAGTAGCTTATATGAAATTGCACGATACCAAAAAAGGAAAACTTTTCGTTTACTCTTAATAATAATAGAAAATGCTGGACAATTCACACAGCGTCATAAAGCCCTGAGCTAAGCATAGTAAACACCCCACCGCTGGATTGTCAAAGTAATTAGCCTGCACAGCTAATATATAGCTATAAGCTGTAAATGCAACAAATCATTCGAAAACTATACCTAACGAGTTCGTATGCAACTATTGCATCGCTGTCACGCTGTGAAAAGTAAGATAAAATAGATTATATCTTAAATAGTTCCTCTTAGAGTCCGGTAGGGGCGTTGCAACTGTAGCAAGGCGGTAAATGTATGGAAGGAAACCAAAACTTTTATAGTTTACGTTAACTATACCAAACTCATCATAAGGCCCCGTTAGATATGAATCTAGCTTGAAAAGAAACTACCAGAAAAACCTCAATGGAAAATAAGAATGAATACCTTACTCAGATTTTGCTTATTTTAATGATAATGTCTATCGAAAGATTGTATAAATTATTTTTAATTTATAGCTCTCGACACCTTGCCGTTTGAATTTTCCATTGACAACTTTTTCATATTATTCCAACGATATTATTTGTGTGCTTTTGTATTATTTTAGTCTCGAATAAGCTTTCTGTGGACCAATTAGCAATTATCGCGACGACAACAGGATTTTCCTGGAAATAATGATGTTATTTTTATAAATCTATTTAGAAATGAATCCCTATTTCCCTTGGTTACGGCATCACGCGTGAACGGCTGGTTAGGTTTTGGTAATTATTGTAATTTAATAAATGTGGTATTTTTAGAAACTTGCGCGATCTGAACACATTATTATTTGTTTATTTACTTGTTGCATTCATGTCCATTACAGGGTGTTAATATTTTTTAGGTAGAATCTACATGAACCCTGTAAGGGCGTTGCAACAATTAGGTAAAAAAAACAGTTCAAAATTTTACATTATTCAACTAGTTCTTAAATAAATTTGCTAGTTAAGATACAGAAATAAGTACATAATTGTATGTTTATCATTGACAATTCACACATCATAACTATTAGGTCAGAAATTTTAAAAATTTAACTAAAAAGTATGTAAAAAAAGTAATAATAATTTAAGTTAATGGTAAAATGGTAGATTATTTGTACTATTGAACGGGTATTTATCGCGTTTATATTGTAATCGGATGTATCGCGTTTTGGACGAACCGCTAACAAATCGTTATTTACCTATTTTTACCGAAGATTCAAAAGGCTTACACACGGTCAGGCATTCCGTTACCACGACAGTGTGTTATTTACAGTCTTCAAATAAATTGACAAGCCGGACTCAATAAAGGGTTTGAAAATTTTTGTCGCGTGTCGTACCTAATCTCGGGAACGAATGCCCAAAATCTCAAATTAGATTCAGCAATGCGGAATCTCATTGAACACAATACCAATTATTTGGTGCACCCTATGGCAATCTGTACCACTTCGCAGCCACTTCACGTCTGAATTAATCTGCGTGCTGAGTGTGGAGGAGGCGAGCTGGATTACCCTTTGCCAATTAGCACGCATTTGAATAGAAATTATAAGCAACTGGAATTCTAAAGGCCAGTGAAGTGTGTGTGAGCCCGAAAAAAGGCCTTTACGTAAGAAGTTGATACTATGTTGTTTAGATGAGCGAGGAATAGAAATTTACAATTATTCATTTATTAAATAGGTTTACCACCCACATACTTATCAATCAATCACTTAAAAACCAACTTAAACTTAGGTTCTGTTCTGGTATGCATATTACTTACAGGTAAACACGACATTTCTAGGAATAACTTTCACAAATCTACTTTATAAATATTGTAATTTAAACCACGTAATACCGAAAAATCAGACAGATCCTAGAGCAAAAGTTAACCCCCTCGGAATCCAGAATCCCCTCTTTTCGGCTAATTACTCTGTTATAATGACAACCTTTATAGTAATGTAGAAATATTCCCAATACCATTTATAAGCGGTTTTTATTACTTTGCCAAAGATAAGGTAAAGATTTAGGCAATAAAACTAAATAAAATAAAAATACAAACAAACTCAAACTCCTAACCTAAGTAGTAAACCCGCTTACGTTCACAATGAAAAAAATCATGAGAATCTTTTTGTACGAACTCATTTTTTTTCTGTAATTCTTTGTTGTACACAATTGATACAAAGCATTAACTTATTTAATAGGATATGTGCATATTGTACATGGGCGAGCTTAACCCTGAAAAAGACTTTTCTTCCAACAATCTGTTGTTGTGTTATATTTAGTTAGACGTAGGTACTGGCCACCTGATCAAATAGATAAGTAGCTCAAAAGACAAATAGTACTCTTTTACATTTCTATAGCCATTTCTATATACGCGGAGTAATAAATAAATAATGCTGGACAATCCACACAGCATCCCCCAAGCCCCAAGCTAAGCAGAGCTTGTGTTATGGGTACTAGATGACTGATATACATGATACAATACATTACGTCGATAGATATTTTAGTATATGTTAGTATTGCCAAAGCTCTCAGCTTAAAACAGAATCTCTCGCCAACCGAAATGGATGTTTCAGTTTGCCCAACAACAATTGAATTTGATTCAAAAGCGAGGTAAATCTCGCCCTGCCCCGGTGATAACACATTTAGGCGGGCGGTGCATCCGCCCTTAATGTAGTTATGGGCGCGCTGATCCGAAATCTGATTTAACGTACGCTTTTAGCTCTCAGCTTTTAATTTTTAGGCCTGCGGTGTTTTGGGAGAGGGCTTTAGGTAAGTGAGGTAATTCGCTCACTAAAAACGAGAGGTTTTGTAATTGTTGTAGACGCATGACTCTTAACTTATTTTGCACATGATGTAGTTACACTCTTAATATTTATTTATTGTTTTTCATTTCATTTATTTATCGTTTCATCATGTACGCAATGGTCGATGAAAAAAAATGTAGTGTTCACACTTAGGTAATTTATTATGATTCTATGAGCGAATGCCTATGGTTAGCTTTCTGTGTCTATATTAAATTTTATTGTAATTAGTTATTTATTTATTAAATAGGAACGCCAACAGCGTATACATACATGCTGACGTACGAGTGTTATTGTTATACTGTCGCTCGCACACCGGACAGCCAATCAATGTACCCCGCTAGTATTTGCTTGGCTTACATTTAGTTTCTGATGTGAAACTTCGGTGTGTGTTTATTTTGTTTTTATTCGTGTACGAGTTTACTGTATTAAACTACTAACTTACGTAGGAAGATACATAGTACCAACTATTTATAATATTAACTATATTGTACCTTAGAGACTGAGGCTGACGGACAAACCGAATTACGGTTTATGTTAGCTGTAGATAAAATAAGTTAATAATTATGTAACATAAATAAATGAAAAAAAAAAGCATTCTTATATTTAAATTATTTAAGCAGGTTCTAATACAGTTAAGCTGATGGCAATCCGAATTAAATAATGTTGATAACCCATAGAAAAATTTTTGAAGAGGGTTCTTCAAAAATATAGCAAAGATATTACAGAGTCACTTACCGTTGGACATTTGTGGTAGCACGAAGAAAGTGTCGGCAAATGGTAAAAATCTTCAGAAATATTCTTTGGAATCGTAATCCAAGGCTTGAAGATTTTCTGAGGTCCAAAAACGTTTACCAATCTCCTTCTTCCCGTTTCATTCAACGAGTGGTGGATATCTTGTAAAGGTAAATCGAAGACGTGAGTTGCAGCGAAGAAGTTCTCAATGCTCTCGTTGAAATCATTAAAGTTTATCATCGAACTGTCGACTATAACGACGTTTTTCATGACTCTTTCCTTTTTTGCTTTATTTGGTTGGAATTTTTGGGTTTCTGACTCATTTCTTAATCCGTTGCAAATATTAATATCTGATTGAGTGAATTTTATTTGGTTTTCGCAATTGTACTTCCAAAGTTTACAAATGTTTTCGAATATTCGAATTCTGTAACCTTTTCCATCTTTTCTAATGGCACATATTTCTACAGCGTCGCTTGGGTAAGAGCAATCGAATTCCGTGCATTGGTTGGGAGGTTCTACTTGAATTGGTTGACTGTCAGTCGCTCGAAGCGGTTGACTGATGTTTTGGAAGCCTTGTTCACAATCGTCCATATTTGTGAGTCCGTATGCTGTAACAAAGAATACATTATTTCTTAATCGTTAACGATAATCACAAAGGAAATTAATAAGAAAGGTGTGTTAGGTTAAGGTGGATTTAAAATTACATTTTGCTAAAATGTAAACATCCTATTTAGTTCCGAAGTCGTGATACTTTATGTAAGTTATTATTATTAGATATCTAATAGTCATAACTTATATGTATCATAACTTAGTTTCACCAATGTTGAGGATTGCACGTAGTCGGGGTAGACCCTGTATTTGAAAATAAAATAAAAAAACACAACGATAGTACGACGACATAAAAAACTATGGGCAAGAATGACAATCTTATTTGCATGGAGGAATCTCTCACCGCCCTGAGAATAAGGTTAATTATAAGTAGATACATTTATTTAGGGTTTTAATTTCTGAAATCTTTGAACAAAATTGTAAGATGTACAGGGAAAAAGGTCTTTTCATTTTTATTTTATTTACATAATAACTTGACGAAACACTATTAACTTATGGGGTCGTTCAATTCATTCAATTCAATTCATTTATGTATCCCACTGTAGGTACATACATATTTATACACTTGATGTCATTGAAATCTAATTTAACGAAGACGCATGCTCAAAAAAAAGGCAAAAGTACGCATCCTTGGAGCAGCTTTACCATTTTGCACCTGTAGCAGTGGAGACCTTGGGCAGTTGGAGTGTGGATGCAAAGTGTTTAGTGGGAGAATTAGGCCGTAAAATTAGCGAAGTGACAGGAGACTCCCCCGCTCCGGGTCGTTCTTGGTGCAAAGGATTGCCATCGCTATTCAGCGAGGTAATGCTGCAAGCATTATGGGCACCTTTGCACCGGGAATGGTCAGGGGCGGGTTATTTAATGACTAGTTTTTAGTTGTTTATTTAATTTATTACATAATGTAGACCTTTATGACAATGAATAAATGATTAATCATTAAATTTAATGAATAATGCTAATTAAACCTAATATTCAACTGGGTATGACACACACAAGATTTTTGATAGGGAAGGAAACACCATAAGGAATTGTAAGCAGAAACATAGCGAAGAAAAAGTAAAACAGACAGTGATTCCTACCTAAACACAAAATTATAAAATAACAAATGGTTGACTGTAAAAGGGCCTACAATTAATTATGACGTCAGAAATAAAATGACCTAATGGGTTTTTACAGAAACCAAAGGAAACGACATATTTTATTGCACCCCCTACTTACAAAACGACCGCTGCACTTTGCAAGTTAATAATAAATTAGACCGGAGTCTATTCTAATTATAGACGTTCGCTATCGATCTGAAAGGGGACGGGTAGTTCACCCCATCTAAATAAGGAAGTGGTATTGATTTGTACGTTTCTTTGTGTTGCAAGTACAATAAGGTATTTTCGCATTTACAGGCAGGGCTACTACTAACTTTCTATGTTAAGGCGTTCTGCGACCACTTAAAATGCCTTATTTGATGTGACTGTGTGTGTTTGGGCAGTAAGGTCTTTAAATAATAAATTAGATGTTTCTTTGTTAGCTGCTTTTTTATTTCTAGGAATTAACTTCTAACTCAAGAGGAGTGGTTTCTACTGGGGTTTATTTGATAGAGCTCTCTATACAATTTACCAAGGAAAAAGCAAAAAAATCTGTTGCAGCTAAAATGTTTTTTGCTGAGCTGGACATTCCTACTTGTAGTTAGGATAAATTTTATATTATGTAGGTACCATGAGCTAAATATGAATATGTTTTTCTTATTTTCGTATTATTGTATTATTGTGATTCTTGGTTCACAAGTTTACTGTCGGTTTGTCAGAATGAAAACGGCTCGATGCAGAGGGGTGAGTCTGTTTGACGTTAATAACGACACGTGATCGTGATTTCTCCTTCTTCCATACAATTATTTATTTATTTATTTATTTATGTTTAACACTCTGAGAGCTCAATTCAATTCAATACTATTCTTTCAGACCACAATAATATAGTAAAAGTAAAGGAAAAGTAAAAATGCGTTTATTTTGTAACCAATACATACATAGCACATACAAAAGATAAAGGTTAATACAAAAGTTACATAAAGGTCACAAAAATGGCCAACACTCAGCAGATGCTATGGTAGGATGTATCCTGCCATAACGCTGGTCTTCCGTGGAGGCCAGAATGAAACGTGAGTCGCGGCGTAACTCACACATCATCATCATCATCATCATCAGCCTATATTAGCCCACTGCTGGACATAGGCCTCCCCTAATGAGCGCCATAGCGCCCTGTCTTCACACACACATACATAAGTAAAATAGGAAAATTTAAAAGAAAAAACTAATGAAAACAAACAAAAGAGTGTATAACAGGTACTTACAGGACATGTCTTAAATATCCTAAATACCTCAACCTAAAACCTAAATATCTTAAATACCTCAACTTCAACCTCAACAGCCTGTATTGGTCCACTGCTAGACGCAGGCCTCTCCCTGATAAGCGCCTTGTTGGCTATACACACAAAATAAATTAAAAAGCCCATTTGAAAACAATACTTTCATTAATAATAATTCAGCTTGAGCCCAGGGGTTAAATTAATAAGGGTTACGTAACTAAGTATTACACAAGCCTGGACACTGTCCATAACAGATAAGGAATAAATTGATTTTCCATTGTGCAGGCTTCCCTTTCATTAAAAATTAATTATAGCCCGATAACTAAGCTCCTCTAAGCCGATTGGGCTGAAATTATACCCCACGTTTTGAAGGCATTATAATAACCTTGCATTTATGAAGTTTAATTTATTTAGTTAAGGCCTGCAGTTGGCAGGGATGTTGATTGAGTTTTTGTAGGATCGCCACCTGCGATCCTACAAGTCAAGTACAAGTCTCGTGAAGTTTATTACTTATGTAGAGAACTCACTTGTGCGTGAGATAAATAAATGATGCTGGAGAATTCACAACGCATCATCTACCCCCAAACGAAGCAGAGATTGTATTGTGTTATTAGAAAACTGATACACTCAACACAATAACATACATACATTTTTTTTGATAGATATATCATTTATTCATAAAGAAAACACATTACATAGGTTGGTTAGTAATGCCTTAAAGCCTATGTTAGGTTTATCTAGGCAAAGAGTTCTCATCTATTTTACTTAGGAATTCTTATTACTACTGTTGGTTAACATTGTAATTTAATTTGCCTAAATATACATTGTAGGCAAATCGCTTACCTAAGTATAAAATATCCTAGCTCTTATACATACATACATAAATAGATCTTATACATACATAGATACATCTTGTATTAAACATTGAAAACACTCGGAACAAATCTGCAGATCGTAGTACATTATAATGTCCTCCTAGCCGAATTTCGATCACGGCGGCCAGTCTCATCGGAGAGTAGTCAGATGCGCAGGACATATTATAGTGAACAAGTGTGTGCGTAAACACAGGTGCACTCTTTATTCCCTCACTTTCATAATCGGATGATTCGGATGGGATGGCAGACCGACGCGATCGGGGAGAGGTCAAGCGCACGGCCAACGTGCTTTCCGAGGCACGGGGGAGTAAAACCGCTAAATTCCTGACTCCGGGTTGCTACTGTGAAATTGTCTTGCTAGAAAAACCTAAATAACCAACTATTGGCCCGACCCGGGATTTGAACACATTACCTTATAATCAGCGGTTGAACAAGCAGACCGCTAGACCAACGAGGCAGTCAGCGAGATCGTACATACATTTGTTCCGAGGCGGGAATCGAACCCCGCAACACTTAGTCGTCGATTAACGTTACTTCTTTTCACCCGACTACCAACGGAGAAGGGTTATGAGGTTGTCACGCTATTCAAAGTTAATCTATCTGTTAAAATGTAACGTGCATTGATAGGTAACCCACTTAGTTCTCGAATCATATCTACCCACTGGTAGATGCACGTATGTCCACCATAGGACTAGCAGACGCACAGAAAAATACCACTCGTACCGGGTCGACATAACAGTGTCCAACTAAAAAATTCTGCTCTACTTTTATAATATGTAGGTATTATAGTATGTAGTGTAAGTATTATTATTATTTTTTTCGCGTGCCACCGTCTATTTTGTTCTTACATGTCCAGTCCATCCCAAGGTTGCCTGGAAGAGATCGCTCATAGCGATAAGGCCGCCTTTGTACTTCGTCTACTCTTAGCATTTATTTCTGTATTGTTATCTGTCTTTGTGTGGTACAATAAAGTATTATCTATCTATCTATCTATCTATCTATAATAAGCACGGCCAAAGAGTGCAATTAGCGTCCTGCGTCTGTTTTCCCGTTAGAGTACAATTGTTTTTTTTCTTGGAGTGTTCAAATCCAGGGTAAATAAGTTCCTTCTGGGAAAGCGTGTTCCATCTTAGGCCACATCTTCACTTACTTTAAGTGAGTTGGTGGCCAAACGCTTCACCATCATCAATAAAAAATGTATGTAAGCACATACTTAATTAAGAACTATGATTTATGATTAAGTACATAATATTAAATATTTTTACAAACATTGATCAACTGATTTTATTTGTCAACTCTAATTTTCCCTTTGTAGGTGCCTTTTGTAATGTGGGGCGAAACCAGAAATATTTAAGACGTGGGGCAGAAGCAGATTTTTTTGGAATGTGGGGCTAACAAGTGAGTCGAATGTGGAACAAATCTTACAATGTAATACATGGCGGCAACATCATTGTGATGACGTAAGTAGCTAATACGCTTGGTTGCGTTGATAGGTTCACCGCAAAACATAGGTAGATTCTACCTAGGTATAGGTATTAAGTCTTAGTAATAGTCAGATTAATTAGAAGCTGTGATTATCCTAGTGACTTAGGGCTGCTAAAACGCGGAGAATTTCAGAAAATTATATAAATACTTAGATAAGAGACCAAACACGGTCGATAAAATGATTTTAAACTTTATTATAGACTGCGGCCTGATTTGGTTTAAGAAACTTTATTCTTAAACCAAATCACACTTCAATTCACTTAAAATGAGAACTTAAAGTAGTTATTGATATTGTGTAAATTACTGTGACGTTTTGGGTGGTATGTTGTATTTGGGTGACGATCGTGCTACACTAAGGGTAAAAATAGCTAAGTCACTGTGTCTAAATTGGCAGGTATTTTGGTAACGAAAAACTGTCTATACATCCATGGACTTTATCCAGATGATTCTGTTTGAAAATGTCAAGCGTATTTATTTATTAATTGACAAAATAATCAATTAGAAAATCTCGAGGACGCAGCGACGTAGTGTAATTATGATCAAACTTCACGTAAGGTAAGGTTGCCTTCAATAATACCTACTCAAGTACCCACAATCTAAAGGCTTGGTACAATTTTCTGGACTAACTCCAATAAAAACTTTATACTTAAAAGACAAAAAAATGTATTAGATCAATGTTTAACCTGCACGTTACCGACCGTTAATTTTATGCTCAATGAACAAAGGTTCATTGAGCATTAAATTGAACCGCTTCCATCACTTCCGTCGTTATACTTACATATATACCTATTTGAACTGGCACTATTTGTCAGAAAATATCCCCATAGGTATTTTCCCACGCAAGTTTGATAAGAAAGTCAAACTTGCGTGTGAAATAGACGTGATAGCAGTAAACTCCAAATGCCGAACAGTAAAACAGCTTTCCTATAAAAAAGTGTAGTCTATAAGTCAGGTAAAATCTATAATAAAATACCTAAATCATTAAAAGATCTTGACGAAATAAATTTAGGACGAAATTAAAACAATTAATAATTAACAAATGCTATTATAATATTAACGATTTTATGACACATACATTTTGACATCACCTTATTTTATTATTGCGCCTGTTATCTATTGTTTCTTTTTAATTTTTTGACATTATATAAAATTACAATATATCGAGTATTAGTTTGAACTTACTGTAACATTTGCATGCTATTAGTAGAACATTGAAACTAAAATATTAACATCTGGTGTAACCTATATTGTGTTCAAGCAAATAAACTATTTTTAGCTTTATCCTTGGAGGAAATTGATTTATTTAAATATTTTGTGGATGCTACATACGTGTGTCTTTATAGTAGCTTCAAATAAGGATTTTTTGAGATATCCCAACACACACCTCACTTCGTTTAACCCTGTTTGATTACAACACCCTGCAAATCAGTAGTGTTGCAATCGTGGTAATCTTGTTAACAACCCTGCCGCACTAGTCAACGTCCAATTATGCCACGTCAGCGAATTTGATTCCCGCTCAGTGACATTACAGATCGATGGAGCTATAAAGGACAGACAACCCTATCGTCTGTCCCGGATAATTCTGCCCGGTGATTGCATTAAGGGCTCGAGATCGATGGTGGTGCTCCCGGGCTGTCTGGCCTGGATAATAATAAGCTCGATCGATCGGTTGTGTTTTCGGTAGGCAGGTGATGTTGTGTTAAAATGACCGGCGTTATAAATAAATAATGCTGGGCAATCTACACAGCATCATCTAGCTCCAAGCTAAGCAGAGCTTGTGTTATTCTTTGTATGTTTCATAATACTAGTAGCTTCTGCCCGCGGCTTCGCACGTGTATTTTAGGTAGCCTATTATTTAAGTTAGACTTTGCTCGAAGCGTACACCAAGATACTATTTTGTTCTTACATGTCCGGTCCATCCCAAGGTTGCCTGTAAGAAACCGCTCATAGCGATTAGGCTGCCTTTGTACTTATTTATATAACAAAATCCACAGTCCTTATTCTACATAAACTTATAATATATGTTTTTCTTACGACCAATAACGGATTTACATTTTACAGATGACAATTTTAGACAGTCAATTAGCAAGTTTAAACGCTTTCTTACTTCGTCTACCCTTAGCATTTATTTCTGTATTGTTATCTATCTGTGTGTGGTACAATAAAGTATTATCTATCTATCTATTTACGTCAAATTTGATCTTGATCTGTTCAGTAGTTTTGGAGATCCTAAGGAACAAAAATTCAGATTTTACAAACTTTCATCTCTATAATATTAGTTGGAAGAATGGAAGCTAACCTTGGATAGTTTTCTAGCAACGAAAAAAGAGAAGAGAGTTCTCTAGTCGACGCGTGGGTTAAGTGTTCTCTAGTGTTTTTCTTATTGAGGCCTTTGCTCGCGTTAGCAAATTTTCTCGGACCTTCCATTTGGTTAACAAACCTCTTTTCTTCGCAACTTCAATAAATGAACATGATGACTTATCATCAATGGGGCAGACGACAAGTTCTACGTGTATAGTTTATTTTTATTTTTACTTATTATTTACCAACTTAAAATAATATTACATGTGAAACGTATACAATATACACGCTGGTGCAATATACACGGTGTAACTACAGGGAAGATCATCGGTAGCTGGGAGGTTGGGGACCTCAGGACCTATCGATCAAAAGTTATTTGGAGTTTGGTAACATTTTAGTCATAATCAGATATCAGCCTGAACTTCGCCATTGCAGCGAAACTATTAGGTCGGTGACCCTGTCTTTTTATTTTAAACAAGCTCAATAGCAGACCTTTTGTACCCCCATAACAATTAAAGTCTTAGATTACAGTAAAATCAATACAAATTAAGTTCATAAATTGGAATTATGTGAGAAGTGAATCAAACTCGATTTGATATTTATGCAGGTTCGATAAAAAGCACGATCTAAGTTTTTTATTTCATGTTTTTTTATTTTATCAGTCAATAGTTGTTCATTCAGGAAAGGAGGCGTGGGGGGAGGGAGGCGGAGACACTCGCTTGCAGGAGAAGATTGATTTGCGGCTCGCTAATTGCGGTTTTTGTAGCAAAAAAATTCACAGTAGCACCCCCGTGCCTCGGAAAGCACGTTAAGCCGTTAGTCCTGCGCTTGACCTCTCCCCGGTCGTGTCGGTCTGCCGTCCCATAGGATTATGAGAGTGTGGGAATAGAGAGTGTACCTGTGTTTGCGCACACACTTGTGCACTTTAATATTTCCTGCTCATCTGGCTTCTCTCCGATGAGACTGGCCGCCGTGGATGAAATTCGGCTAGAAGACATTATTATTATTATTATACACTTACCCAGTTTAGCTTCAACCTTGCAACCGTACTTCAATAGCTCGCATTCACTTTCAAACAGTCTTAGCCTAAATCCTTTCCCCTCCTCTCTTATACCACATATTGGATCAGCATCTTCGCAGATAAGGGTCTCACAAAAATCCTTTTTGATAACATCCGTTTCGAACTTTGACTCAACCGTCGCGATTATAAGAAGCAGTACAATCATGTTTCTTAAAAAGAATTAACTGGTTAATCTTGCCATAATTTCTTATAATACAGGCCGTAAAATTCAAACGACTTAGGGATACGTTTTCAGTGGGCAGCAAAGTTACTTCGCTGTCCAGTTGCTGCTGTAGTTTTTGACAGTTTTATTACGGTTTGACAGTTTTTTTACGTTTTATTACTTAGTATTAGGCGTAAGAATCTACCCCTCAAACACAACCCGTGATAGTCGTAAGAGGCGACTTAGGGATCTAGGGCCTATCAGAGGATTAAATAAATAAGCCCCAAGCTAAGCAGAGCTTGTTCTATGGGGGTTCTAGATAACTGATATACTTTATACAATACACTACTTATATAGATATTTGTTATTATACATGGAAAATCTCCAGAACACCTGAACAAATATCTGTAGATCTTACAAACGTTTGTCCCGAGGCGGGAATCGAACCCGCAACCTCTTGCGTCACAGACGGACCGTCGCCCGCCGCGCCACGGAAGTCGTCGTCGGTCGTCGGATTCGCAGCAGCTTCTATTTTTAACACCTCAACTGCGATGACTCATCTGCCATGCGTATGCTAAAACACCCCTTGTTGAGAAGAAAGGTATTTATCATTATACCCTTACTTACATTACATTATACCCTTACTTTTAAAAATGTATCCTATCAAATAAACAAACAGCTGAAAAAAAATGTATTTGGATCCATTCAAAATCAAAAACTCTTTATTTCCATAAATACAATAAATGTACACTTACAAAAGGTCACATTTTTAGATTTCTGTGGTCAAATTATATAACTAAACACTGACACGGAAATAAAATGATATTTTTGATTTCTGTCGCTTCGTTAAGTAGACTAAAGTAAAGAAGCGACGAAGAAACCATTAGTTTGTTATTTGTTATTTTTCGAGTAGGAGCAAAACCCGTCCCAAGCTTTTTTATCCTCTAGATAATCTTATATTTTATAGAAGCCTTTTTGCACAGCAAGGTTTTGACAATTTGTTTGAATTTATTTACTGATAATTTTGGCAACTCACTAGGAGTTTTATTGTTAGAGCTTAAGTTTGATTTTCAGACAGGTCCTGGTGTGGTGGCACAAAGCCGGATTACATAGGTACAGTTGCTGCCTATAAAAATCATTTTTTTTTTCATTCACACAACATTCTGACAACATAAGAAAACAAACGAGGCCGAGGGTTTTATTATGTAACAAGGTTATTTTTTCAAAACAATTTAGTAGACCCATTGATGATGAACTTTGAACGTTTGCGCTCAGCACACTATAGCTTGTCTATACCTGGAAAACGGGTTTTAATGCGTAATATTTAGATGAATTTTATAATGACAGCATCAGATGACAGACAGCTCGCGGACCACTCGTTTGAAGCTTGTCGGAAGATATTTTGTCTCTGGAAAAGGTGGCCTTAACTCGTTATCTAGAGGTATAGATATACCTCTAGATAACGAGTTAAGGCCATATTTGAATACATGTTTTTGTGCTATGTGGTAGCGGTATTGGATTAATCAGCGCAGAGCTAATTTCCTTCGAATGAACACGCTTCCGCTTCTGCTTAAGCTGTCACTGAAATTGCAGTCATAAGTACTAATAAGGAGCATTAATTAGTAGGAACTGTAAAGTTTTTATACCTGCGATGGCCATAAAACCTTTAAGTACTTTCCTTGATTTCAGTTTCTTGATTTTTATTCGAAATATTTGTTGTAGGCCCAATTGAAATTGAAATTGAAAATTCATTTATTCAGACATAATATCATCCATTTTGTTAGTAACACAAGCATAAAAAAATTGAGAATGGTTAATGATTAAAATGGTATATCCTTTGACCTTTCAAAGATCTATCATTTTAATCATTAGGCCTACAAAAAACCTTTTTTTAACATTTATATAGTAAAAAACTATCACAGAAAAGTAGCTTTCGATTTTCCTTATAATCTCCAATAATTTATTTGAGGCCTTCAAAATATTGCATGACTTAGAAGTACCTACCTAATTGTATAAACTGACAGTAAATATATCTTTATTTACAAATAAAATTACAATTTACATAATTAACTTACTATATTAAGTAAAACTTAATGTAGGTATCTTTATTTCGAGTTTAACCGTAGGTTAAACGTAGGAACCTATTTAACTGCTTGCCTACTAAGTAAAATTAGTACTACTACTAATTTTATTATGTCTTTAGTTTAACTTTATATTGTAGGTACTTAACTTTATAAATACATAATTATTAAATATGTATACTCCTATAATTTATTTATGTTGTGCCCAGGAAGCGGGCGATACGGCAGCTCCACAGTTTTAAACTTTTGCTGTCTCATCGTTCATTCGTGACTTATCTATTATGTACCTTATTCCAACAGTAAAACAGCCTTCCTACAAAAAATTGTAGTCTGTATGTCACGTAAAATCTATGATAAAAGACCCAAATCATTGAAAGATCTTGACGACAATATATTTAGGACGAAATTGAAACAATTATTAATTATCAAATGCTATTATAATATTAACGATTATATGACAGATACTTTTTGACATCACCTTATTTTACTATTGCGCCTGTTACTATTATTAATTGTGAATTTTTTGACATTATATAAAATTATAATGCATCAAGTATTAATCTGAACTTACTGTAACATTTGCATGCTAATCTTAATAGAACATAATTGAAACTTAAAAATTATTGACATCTGTGTTACCCACATTGTATTCAAGTAAATAAACTATGTTTATCTTTATCCAAAGAACAATGGCAACTTTCCCTTATGGTTTGTCCCAAAAATTTGAGGAAAGATAAGAAATATACCATTCGATTCATCTCAAAATTTTAAGGAACTCTGCATTTTTAGTTTTTCCGCGATTATTCCAGAAAAAATTAAATATTTTTTTGAAAATTGGCAGAATAATTTCCTATCCTTAGTTCATCTCTTCATTGCAAATGGCGGCGGGGTGACAAAAAAGGTTTCAATTCTAGAGGTTAGTTTCAGGTTAGGGGCAGGATTAAAACCAACCTCCTTTTTTCAGTTGGTAGGTAGAATAGAGTAGGTTTATCGGCCATGGACGAAAATAGCTAGGTCTTAGGCCCTGCTACATTTTTGGATAGAGATTTCCTAACTTTTTATGTAGGTAGTACCCTTAGCCTATACCTACCTAGCCCAGCCTAACCTAAACCAGCTCAGGTGTATTGCCGCGGCTTTACAATGTGTCCCAAGAACGTGTCGCCTACCTGTTCAAATAAAATTGATAGGTACCTAATGAGCGCCATATCGCCCAGTCTTCAGCTTGCCGCATCCAGCATCTCCCTACCAATTGCGTCCTACACTACGTTTGCCGAGTCGCAGTCTCCACTAAAGACAAGAACACGTTTGCTTTTCGATTCTTAACTTACCCATAGCACAACTATTATTTGTATTATAGGTAGGTACGTGGAGTATCGTACGTACCGTAAGTACCTTCCTGAAGTGAAGACATATAATTAACCGCTATCTCAATAAAAGTCATAGGTCTACCTACCTATAGTCATCGCCAAAATTACTTACCTAGGTATAGCGGTGAACAGATGAAGATTCCAATCCAAAGCACAGAGCAGCTTCTGTTGTCTTGCAATAAGTGTAGTTTAGCGATTGCTCTTGACGGTTTTGGAGTCTTCAACTTAACGAGTTACGAGCACCTACCTACCTAGGTAGTACCTAATCAAAAATGTTTTTAGGTAGGTAAATACCTATCTACCAAAATAGATAATTTTGTAATAATTCCTAATATCCCAGAAGGATCGAGTGGTTGGCCTTACTACCTACGTTACGTACCGTTCTAGCTTTACCAATAGGTAATACTATCTATAAACTAGCCAAACTCGATGTGGAATGTTTATAAGCAAACCATTAAGAACACACACACACAACGCTTACACAAAAAACTAAAACTCACTTGCTTTGCTTGGCGTCGAGTTTCAGATAGGTACCTACGTATAATAAATTGCATTGATTGTTTGCAACAGTCTGCAGTTAGCCAAATCGTGGCCAAATTGTTTCAATAACTAATTTCACTCTGTTGTTCTAATTTTTAAATTAGTTCTAATTTCACTCTGTTGCTGCGTCTTTTTATACGCAATTTACATCCTTACTTACGTCTGCCGATTTGAGATCCTTCCTTCAATAAATATTGCTTATAATTTATTAATTTTAAATACTTTATTTACAAAGAGAATAAGTGCAATCAAATACCTACCTAATAATTTATATTATATAAAAAGACGCGGCAACAGAGTGAATTTTTGGTTAAGTATGGGCGGTTTGTTTACCAACGTTCTAAACCGAGTTTGGCTAGTGTATATGCATAAGATAAGAAAACATACCAACTAACTGGTCAGTGGAATCGTATAATTTTATTAATATGCGCAGGCAAACTCATAGATGAAATATTTTTTATCTTGGTGCTAAATTATACATTTTCAAGAATGCTTAGGTAAGTACAGTATATCAATTCTTGGGGTTAGTTTCTTTCAATTCTTAGTAAGTTTTTCCATTATCTGTGAGGTAGCGCTACCGAGTAGGTATTGTTATTCGGTTTCCTCTCTATCGTCATTTAGATAGGTACCTAAATACCTGAAAAATAAACACATCGATACTATAATATCTCGACATCAGAACCATTTGGTCGGATATCCACTTTTTGCAAAATCCACTTTTTAATCCAGTTCGGTACAGTTTATCTTTCTCTTTCTTTCTGTCTGAGCGATGTATCTCTATCTCTCTTACTACAGAATTTTGTTAATGCAAAAATGGTCGTATGTCCACAGTATTCTAGAACCATTAACTCCGAATTTAATTTAAAGCATTATGGTCGTAAAATAATGATGCTTTTCTTTATTTTTACGGTCGTATGTAAAAATCTATCCTTAAAGAATAATGATTTTTAAATCTCATATTAACACCCCACCCCTTGGCATTAAGATTATTGGATTCTGTTAAGTCATTTTTTAACATACGGCGTTATGCCTTGGAACATTTGTAACAAGATCCGTCGAGACAGAGATAGCACTATTTTTGTGAACGCATCAGAGTGAGACAAGACATAAACATGCGACCTTCCCACGCGCTTGCTTAGTCAGCCAGCTTCTCGCGTGTTCTGTCAGTGATTTGGTTATTACCGGCTTTTGTTTTGTTGAAAATATTTGTAAAAATATTGCACAATATTTTACAAATTGGGCCATTGAATAATAAAGCTCCTGAACAATGTCAAAGCCCTCTAAATTATCACTCAACCAACTTCAGAATCGTCCACAAAAAAGGCTTATAAAATAAGAAAAAGAAACACTGAAAAATGGCAAAAAATGTAGCAAAGAAAGCAAGATTACAAGGAAAGTCACATGTATCGAAAGTAGCAAAGAAATAAAAGATGCTAAAGCCCATTCCCTTAAACCAGCTTGTACATGCCGAGCAAAATGCAAAATCTTTTAAAATTTTTGGTCTGAATGTAATAATCTGGAAGCACAGAAGGCAATATGTTGCAGACAGAGTAACCAAAACGATCAAAATAAGGACAAGAGTAAACAGTTCCTTTTAAGTTCATAAAAGGAAGTTTAATTATAACTACAGCTCGAAAATTAACGTTGATACAATAAATGTATGCAAATATATGTACCTAAACACAATTTCAGTTGGTGAAAAGTATGTGAAGATTACTGTTAACATAAATTGGAAGCGGTATGACTGAAAATGATATAAGAGGAAGACATGTTCCTTCGAACAAAACTAACCCTGCGATTATTGAATCCGTAAAAAACCACATAATGTTCCTATCCCAGTTACAAAATCCATTACACTAAAAAGTATTAAGAAAAAAGTAAACGAAGATTCCTTAAACCCAAACTAAACATAACTCTTATGTACATACAGTACATACCTATAAGGAAAAGATGACAGGCCAAAATGAAAAGAAATACGCAAAAGAATGGCTTTACAGAGAAATTTTCAACACAGAGTTCAATCTATCTTTCAAACTTCCCGATGTATCTACATCGGGAAGTTTGAAAGATTGAATCATCACACGTATCTACGTGTGATGACTGCGATAAGTACAAAATATTAATTAAAGATGCACAAGATGAGGACAGGAAAAATAAGATAATTAAAGACAGAGACACTCATCTAAAAAAAGCTGAACAACGTCACTCTCTAAAAACAGAAGATAATTAGTAGCATACTACAGTACAGCACTACCTAATGGTGATGTCGGTTTTCGCTCATATTAATAATAAATAAATATAGCTGTACAATTCAAACAGTGTTATCTAGCCCCAAGCTAAGCAGAGCTTTTGTTATGGGTACTAAATAACTGTAGGCCTAGCACGGGGATAGTTGTCTAGGGTAGAATAGAGAAAAATGACATCGCATTGTCATACATTGCGTAAATTATTGAACTTGAAGGAATGAGTTTCAAACATTATTACGCATATATGACGATGTGACGTAATTTTTCTCTATTCTTCCGTAGTCCCCGTGCTATGTCTACTGATATACTTAATACAATACACTACATAGATAGATACCTTTTATTAAACATAGAAAACATCCAGAACACCCTGAACAGAAATCTGCAGATCAACACAACATAGCAGTACAAACATTTGTCCCGAGGCGGGAATCGAACCCACAACCTTCTGCGTCGCAGGCGGATCTTCGCCCGCTGCGCCACAGAGGTCGTCAAAACACTATTAAGTACATTAATCAAAATAAAAAAAAATCGTTTGAAGAAACGTTTTTATTTTTATAATTAAAGAGAAGACTGAATGTTCTTAATAATAAATAATGGTAAATAATAATAATAATAATAAATTAATAAATAAATAATGCGGGACAATTCACACCGCAGATGATATGTAGATTTAAGTTCTTTAATAAAAGAAATTATTATGAGCTCCCTAGTCTATTTATTACTAACATAAAAGGCAATAGGTACCTACCTATCTGTGTTGATCAGTATACATATAGAAAAAAATACGTAAAAAGACTTATTTAACAATAGGCCCTAGTCTACTTCAAAATGTTTAGAGCTAGGGAGTCTGATGTAAGGCGTTATTTAGGCTTTATGTTCGACGCCACGATCTATTTCTTATTTTTTTGCGAGTAAAATAGTACTATATTGAGGTAAGGCCAGGTCTATCAAAATTTATTTAGAGGAAATAATGTCAGATATGTATATACTCGTAGGAATTAGGCATCCGAACGAATCATTTCCCGTACCAAAGGATCGGTTAATGATATAAGTCGTGTATTTTTTTGAACATCTCACATACATTTAAGAGCTATTAAGTCGGATGTGCACATCAGACCGTCAATATTTTATGGTCAGTTGCAGATGTTCTGAACCAAGCGGTCTGATTACGACGTAAGAAATCAATGGGTGTAAGTTTTTTGAGAGGCATAGGGTATGTTGTTAATATGTGATCATTTGATTACACATGACATTAAAAAAAAGTCTGATGTGCCTACCCTCAGACAGAAAATCTACAATTTCTCAGGGTCTATTAGAGAAATAGGGTTGAATATTTCTATCCTCGAATTCAAAATATATGAGTTTATAAACTTGTAGCTTTATACTCGAAAATGTTTAAAATCATTGAACAAAACATTGTTTTAAAAGTTTAATTTCCTTCTCCTGAAAAGTCTCAAAAATGGATATCTGACTAAATGGTTCTGATGTCGAGATATTATAAAGAGGGAAGATTTGATTGTTTGTTTGTTTGTATTGAATAGGCTCCGAAACTACTGGACCGATTTGAAAAATTCTTTCATTGCTATGAAGTTTACTTTTCAGGGAGTGACATAGGTTATATTTTATCCCGGAATTCCCACAGGAACGGGAACTACGCGGGTGAAACCGCGAGGCGATCGTCTAGTTATTTATAAAAGGAAAGGAATGTTCAATGTTTGTAAGACTTATTACTAAAATGTATGGGAGAATTTTAGTAACGATAGCTAGGTAGGTACAATACAAACACTGCACATAGGTATGTACCTAGGTACCATAGAAATCTAAATTGTTATTTAGATTTCTATGGTAGGTACTTACGGAGTATTAGGTAAGTACTACTAACTTTTACTAGGTATGCATAATTTTATGTAGACTAGGCACATACCTACCGACAATCTTACGAAGTAGGTAGGTAGGTGAACAATGAAAACAAAATAAACTCTCGATGTACAATAACTTACAATGGCGAAGGGTAGGTAGGTACCTATGTAGTTCTTTAGCACCCAAGAAAGAAAATATATTCTTTGAAACAAGTTTCTTTGCTACTACAACTTTTTGTGAAATCACTCTCACAAACACTTGGGCACAGATATTATAATACTATATTGGGTAAGGATAGAAGGTTCACCTGTAGTATTATTTTGATAAGTATATTTTGAAAATCATTTTGTCAACAAACACATTACAAAAGCGCGCGGATTGGACCACAGAATAATAATGACAGGCAGAGTTGGTAGTGCTGTCAATGTCAAAAACAAAATGGCGGATTCTACTAGTTTTTATCACCCTAGCTTCGCCCAAATTGCTATTCATCCACATTTTCAAAAATTAATTTAATTTTTCCTGCAATAATTATGGAAAAACTAAATATACAGTTTTATTCAGAATTTCCGGAGCTATCGATTGATACCCGTGGGATCTTTCCTCATGATAGCTCATAATTCTTGCCATTGTTCGTCTGTGGCGCAGCGGGCGAAGGTCTGCCTGAGACGCAGGAGGTTGCGGGATACTTAATATAACACATTACATGGATAGATATTTTTTTAATATAGTTTAAGAACCCTAAACTATACGCTTGAGCACGCTTTCTTCAATTACGTGCGAGTCCTTAAAATATAAATTTGAAAATTCTAGACTATTCACACAGCATCACCTAGCCCCAAGCTAAGCAGAGTACGTAGATAGATATTTTGTATCAAACATAGAACTGAATAACTGCAGATCGTACAAACATGTGTTCCGAGGCGGGAATCGAACCTGCAACCTCCTCCTTTTAGTATGGGATTTGCATAGTTCCATGTCCGCACGATAGAGGCGCTGTACCGAATTCTATGGAAAAAGGAGACGTCACAATTACGTCCGGTTACAAGAAAGGTAAAAAATTTAAAAACTTGTCGACGTTTATTCTCTGAACAGATTTTCATGAAACATGGCTAAGAACACTCGAGATAAAATTATATATGACACAAAAATAACTAAATGAAATTCGATTCATCCGTTTGGGAGCTACGATACCACAGACAGATACACAGATACACAGACAGACACGCTAAACTTATAACACCCCTCTCTTTTTGCGTCGGGGGTTAAAAAAGACACCTCTTTGGCGTAGTACTAGATATATAGTTATAGTCACAGAATAACTATATAGTACCTATATAGTTATTCTGTGCCTCTGGCTTTCAAATCTGTCGTAATCACAGAAATAATACTAGCTGTGCTTCCTTTTTTAAGTCTGTGGTCGTAATGAATTGTTACAACAGTCTGCAGTTATCTCAATTGTTTCAATTGTAAATACTAGTATAATTTTCATTGTTGACTCGATATTCAAAATATAGAATTTAGAAAATACAGAACATGGAAAGGGGTTTAAAGATTTTACCCCTAGCATGGACTGACTCAGAAACTGCCCCATGATCTACAACAACTTTCAATGTACGTCGCGATTTTGAAAAAAATCAAAATGGTGGCCGATGTTACGGCCACCCTCCATACAAAAATCTTCAAACCTCTTGAGAAATTGGATAATTTAGAATTAGGAATAAATCGCTGACATCATCAATATTATAAGGCCGAAAGTTAGTGAAATGTGAATTTTTCTTACCTTTGATCTCTATAACTACTGAACAGGTCATGATCAAATTTGGCGTACATTTAGAACATAGCTTAACTTAAATAATAGACTACTTACTATATCAAAAATACACGTGGGACGCCGCAGGCAGAAGCTAATAAGTACAAGTAATCCCTAAACAAGATCCGTCAAGTGCGAGTGTAACTCGCGCGCCGAGGGTTTTGAACGTTTGTCAATTATTTAAATAAAATGCTGAACAAATAAATAATGCTGGACAATCCACACAGCATCATCTAGCCCCAAGATAAGCAGAGCTTGTGTTGTGGGTACTAGATGACTGATATACATAAATATAATACATTACATAGATAGATATTTTTTATTATACATAGAAACGACCAGAACACCCGGAACAAATATTTGTAGATCGTACATACATTGGTCCCAAGGCGGGAATCGAACCCGCAACCTCCTGCGCCGCAGGCGGACCTTCGCCTGCCGCGCCACCGAGGTCGTCAGGTATGTATATGTACTAAAGGTAAGAGAGGTAGTAAGAGATATCGCTATTTGATGAATACCTAAAAATAGGTCGTACCAAACTACATTTTGGATGGATCGTTCTGCATAAGTAAATTGTTTGACTATTTTCAAAATATTTCATAAACTATGAAACCTAGAGAAATTTCAAATACCGTTTTGAAATGTACAAACTGATACCTTTCATTTGATACCCCACATGACCCTGTAGGTATCTTTTACAATTTCGACATCTCAATTTGTATGGAAAATGTTCATTTACATTTTAATTTTTTTTTCTTAAAATCTGTACAGGAGCACGAAATGTATTATTATATTAAATTATAAGTTGATAACTGCGGTAGTTGGTGAGTAATTAAGGAGGGAAAAAAGGACAGACAAAGCGAGACTATAAGGGTTTCGAAACCGATCTTCGAAACCCTGATAAAGAAACTTGTAAACGGTAGATTCAGATTAGCTGCACCATTACGCATCTCAACCTCGCTTCTCTTTAGTAGAAACCGGCCCCCGGGGCATCTTACCAAAATGATCGTGACCTCTAGACGAATACAGACGATGAACTTGAACTGGATTCAACCCTCGGGTTATTTGGGACCCGCCGCGGCCGCGTCCCAAATCTCAACTTGGGATGGAAAATCGATGGAATTCAAGGTTGAAGTTGGAGAGCAATTTAGTCTATTTATACGACACAGCTGTGTATAAAATTATGAGATAATTGTTTTTATTTTTTTATATTTGGTACCTAAGCATTGAATCATTGAAGACAGGGCGCTATGGCGCTAATAAAGGGAAGCAGGTTTCCAGTATGGACCAGTAGTATATGCCGATGCTACTAGAAGTTACTATAGTAGTACCTACTATAGTAACTTCTTTTTGTCTAGATGTAACATTTCCTCCTAAACAGCCTCTGTTGGTCAAATGCTGGACGCAGGCCTCCCCCTGATAAGCGCCTTATTGGCTTTTATCTCATGAGGTTAATGCCCATAATTCTCACGCTGGGCATGCGGGTTGGGGATCGCAGTTCGGTGGTAGAATTGTTCTGCAGGGGCGCTGCTGCAGATCGCCGGTGGATATCCCTTAGTCGCCTCTTATGACACCCGCGGGAAGAATGAGGATCTGTAACGTTTTTGGTTGAGAATGCAGATTTATAGAACTAAAAAATCCTTAATGCAAGGTGCAAAATTTTTTGTTCTAAGACAAAAATTGATGAAGTTATGACCAAATTACTAGCGAAGTTCACCGAGTGACTGTGTGGTCGCTGTGACGTCACTCCCTCGGTCGCCGCCAGTTAGCCGTAGCCGTTTGTTTGATTTTTGTGACTTCTAAATAAATTATTTTGTATTTGTATTTTGTATTTGCTCGGTTCGCTCGGGCGAGTCAGTGACGTCACACCACACGCGTAATTTGATTTTACCAGCAGTAACGGCGTAATGTTTATAACTTAATATCTTCGTAAGTAATGGTCCGATTGGGATAATTCAAAAAGATACAATCATTGTTATGTCATATAGAATAACGTGAATACTAGTTCTATTGAAAATACTATTACTTTACTGATCCTCATTGGGGTGGTGCTAATTCTAAACCGGCACCACACAGCTGATAGATTTAACATTTACCTATCTCAATAGCATTTTAAAACGGTTTGGATAACGGCAAGAACATAATGAAAGAGACAGGCAATAAGGCATGTCACCGACCTTTGTGGCGCAGCGGGCAAAGGTCCGCCAGCGACGCAGGATAATGCTGGTTCGATTCCCGCCTCGGGACAAATATTTGTACGATTCGAAGTATTTGACGCTCTGGGTGCTTTGGGTGTAGAAAAAAAATATACAGGGTGTTTGGTATTGCGACTGAGTTGGAGGAGTCATGGGCTACATTTCTCCGGTAGAATCAATGTCCTAAGTATGACGGTTGGTGACATATATTAAAAAAAATCTTAATCACCTTAAATCTTGCTGTGTGAGATTTAAGGTGATTAAGATTTTTGATTAAGATTCTTAATCACCTTTAAATCGTCATATCTTTTTTTTGTTTGTAGCTGTAATGCCACAAAGTAAGAGTATCTTGTGCTGTATTTTTCAATGTATTTTTTACTAACGATCGCCTCGCGGTTTCACCCGCGTAGTTCCCGTTCCCGTGGGGATTCCGGGATAAAATATAGTCTATGTCACTCCCTGAAAAGTAAGCTTCCTAATATTTGTTCTATCACTTCCCGTCCATCCAAAGGTTGCCTGGAAGAGATCACTCATAGCCAGGCCGCCTATTGTGCAACGTAATCTATATTTGTCTTTTCCTGTTCTGTGTTTCTGTTTAATTTGGTGTGCAATAAAGAGTATTTGTATTGTTTTTGTTATTATAGTGCGTAAGCCTCGCACTCTGGATAATTTCTAATTATATTTGTATTGTATTGTATTGTATACTACTTTATGCCCGCGCCTTCGCTCGCGTTGTTTCTATGGAAACGTTTAAAGGTAATTCCTATCCCATGGAAACTGACTTACGGGATAAAAAGTAGCCTATGTTTGATTCCAGAATTAGAATTACCTGTATGCAAAATTTCAGCCCGATCCGTTCAGTAGTTTTGACGTGATGAGGTAACAAACATCCATCCGTCCATCTATCCATCCATCTATCCATCCAAACTTTCGCATTTATAATATTATTGTAAAGTAACAAACTCCGCAGACAATACCCTATAGAAATATACAGGAAATAATAAACGATATACATATAAATCCCAGCTCCATTTCTGTCTGTAAGGTGGCACGGATGGTTGAGTTCGCCCCTTACAAAACAACTCGTGTAACTAAATCCGCAAACGGGGTGGGAAAAGTCCGGCTACAATTATTACAGACTAGCTGCTGCCCGCCGCTTCGCACGCGTTGTTTCAATAGAAACGCTTATAGGTGATTTCTATCCCATGGGAACTGATTTATGGGATAAAAAGCAACCTATGTTTTATTCCAGGCCTAGAATTATCTGTATGCAAAATTTCAGCCCGATCTGTTCAATTGTTTTGGCGTGAAGAAGTAACAAACATCCATCCATACATCCATCCATCCAAACATTCGCATTTATAATATTAGTGTGATGTGATTAACTCTTTCTATAAATGATATCCTATCCTATGTGTATGAAAGGGAATAGAGAGTGCACCAGTGCTTGAGCAAACGGCTTGTCTCAAAATAAAGTTAAATTTCTTCCTACAAATATCATAAAGAGGAAATTTGTTAAGATATTTGTTACGAGAACATTATCCGAAATATTCCGCTCGTTTCGTCCCAGAACAGAAGGTGTCAATAAATAAAATAATGCTGGACAATTCACACAGCCTTATCTAGCCCCAAGCAGCAGAGCTTGTTTTATGGGTACTAGATAACTGATATACTTAATACAATACACTACATAGATAGATATTTTTTATTGTACATAAAAAACCTCCAGAACGCGTAAAGTGGGGTAGTTTAGAAAAAAAACCCGTCAGGGAAAACTATTTTTAGTACCTATCCTCTTATTTAATTTTAGGAAGTACTTTGCGACGCTGTAGCTATCCTGTAGGAAGCTACGTACAGAATATGTTGCTACGTCTGCCGTAGCAAGCTAGACCAATCTGTTGCTACGCCGTAGCTGTACCGTAGCAAGCTACACCAATCTGTTGCTACGCCGTAGCTGTACCGTAGCGAGCTACACCAATCTGTTGCTACGCCGTAGCTGTACCGTAGCAAGCTACACCAATCTGTTGCTACGCCGTAGCTGTACCGTAGCGAGCTACACCAATCTGTTGCTACGCCGTAGCTGTACCGTAGCAAGCTACACCAATCTGTTGCTACGCCGTAGCTGTACCGTAGCGAGCTACACCAATCTGTTGCTACGCCGTAGCTGTACCGTAGCAAGCTACACCAATATGTTGCTACGCCGTAGAGCAGTGTGTGGGAGATTGTTATTTAAAAAAAAATACCGTTAAAAACACAATCATGTCCGGCCTTCCTTCCAGGTAGCGCATATCAATCAGACCCTAGCAGACAGACTACCGACATCATAATACATTTTAATATCGCATTCCCTGTACACTGTGATTCCAAGCTCAGCGTTGCCATGGCAACGAGCCCGGGCATCCGGGATGCAGCCTTCGGCTATCAACAGATTGTCCAGGATTTATTTACTTACTAGTTTCTGCCCGCGGCTTCAAGGGAAATTCTGTCTCATGGGAACGATTTATGGTAAAAGGTAGTCTTAAGTTTTATTCCAGTTTTTTTTTATTCTACCCTGGACAACAACATCGCTATAGAGGTCTAGAGCTACATATTATGCAATTTAAGCCCGAAACGTTCAGTAGTTTTGCCGTGAAGAAGTTACAAACATCCATCCAAACTTTTGCATTTATAATATTAGTGTGATTTGTGTATTTGTAACTGGGGATATAACATCGACTGGAAAATTGGATGAAAAGTGCAGACCCTTTTTAGCAGTGGCTATATTATTGGTTTTGAGTTTCAAAGGGGACTTTTTATTGAAACTATTTCCTTGGTTTGTTTACGGTTTGTATGTTTTGATAGATATTAATCGGTCGGATCATTTACAGCAAAAATCTTATCTATCAAACAAAGGGGTTTTCTATTTTCACTGATCTCTACAGTTAGCTAATCAATGACTAAATCTCTTGTCAACGTCAATTTGGCAGGAGCAGGAATATTTGACGATGCAAGAAGTTGAAGAGATTTAATCATTGACGATATATTTGTTCTGTGATCATTGATAGATAGATAAATAGCAGGGGTCTTGTATTGAATTAATAGCTTCACCATTTTAGTGAAACAAATTTTATTGTCAAAACCTTGCTGTGCAAAAAGGCTTACTATAAAATATCTGATTATTTAGAGGTTAAAAAAGCTTGGGATGGGTTTTGCTCCCACTCGAAAAATAACAAAGGTTTCTTCGTCGCTTCTTTACTTTAGTTTACATACCGAGGCAACATAAATAAAAAATATCACTTTATTTCCGTGTCAGTGTTTAGTTTTATAATTTGACCTTTTCTAAGTGTAGGTACATTTATTGTATTTATCGAAATAAAGAGTTTTTGATTTTGATTTTAATGGTATCGTCTCAGAAATTCTTGATCATTATTATTATTTATGTAGGTATCTAGGTTTATTAATATTCACACCAGTCCAAAACTACCTACTGGTAGTATCACATTGATACCACTGATACAACAACAGCATTGTTATATTTGACATATTTTCTGTGAATAAACGACTCTATTCTAAAAACCACGTTTTGGCATTTTACCTTTGATGAAAGAAACTAGCAAGCTTCGGCAAGTTGAAGACAGGGCGCTATGGCGCTCATTAGGGGAGGCCTATGTCCAGCAGTGGACTAATATAGGCTGAAGATGATGATGATGATGAAAGAAACTACAGATGGAGAGATGCGTGTCAAAAGTGTCTAGGTTGAAACCAACCTCTCAATCTCTCCGTGTAACACCGCACTAGAGTTTCTTTCATCAATGGACGATCCTGGGTACTGGGTACTGGGTACGAGGGTACCATTGTCATAGTTAAGCGGTTTGTTAGCTAAATTCGGCCCCTGGTTCGCCATACATAATCAAACTTGTGCGCGTTATTTTGGACGCGCTATATTTGACTTTGATTTTCATAATTTTACACACTTATCTTCACAACACATATTATAATATAAGTACTTACTTACGTATTGTGTTAGTATAATGTTCACTTGTTTCTTGTACGTGTTACTAAGTAGTCTTTTTTATTTATTTTTACTTTATTTGTGGTGTAGTGTTTAATAAATACTTTTTCTTTCTTTCTTCTTCTTTCTATAATAGAGAAACACTATCAAAGACATAAATATTTTCTAACTTACGCGATCTGAACACATTATTATTTGTATTATTTAACGGGTAATCATCCCGTGACCACGACAGTGTGTAAACCTGTTGAAACGTCGGAAAAATAGGTATAATAATAGGCATAAACGCGATAAACGTCCGTTAAACAATACTACTTAATAATAATACTATCAAAGACTTTCCACCTTGACTTTGTTAAGGGCGTATACAACCTCAAATTGCTTATTTTCAACTCCGTCGGACCTCCATATCTTCCAAACTACTGAATATTTAACTTTGAAATTTATATATGGTAAAGTTCAGGACTTATTCTATCGACCATATGTTTCGAAAACACGATTCCATAAAATTTTCTTGATAGAAAAAAATCGCAAAGTTACCTCTAATTTTTTACTAAAACCCTAATTTCTCAATAAACACAGATGATACGATCTTGAGATTAAGCATGGTAATTGAACTAAGTATAAAGAAGATTTTATATGTTGCCTTTTTTTCAATTAACTATTCTAATGATTTTTGGGCTTACGCCGCTTTGCTCTGTCCCGCTCCTGTGAACGCGAAATCCTATGCCTATCCTCTTCACACAATAACGAGGTAGTATGGGCCCTTAACATAGCTATCGTAAATAAACCGATAATCTTGTGGCCGTACTCATTTTAGCTGGCAAAAACTAACTTTGGATGATGGATACATAGTGTGGTACCTGTACAATTACATTTTCAACTTCACTTGCATATAAGGCCATCAACATCCAGATCCTACAATAACTAAGAAATCAAATATCCCAAAAATTTTCGAATTCGACGGGATTTGAACCTGCATCCTTACCTCAGTAAGGGAATGTGCTAACGTGGTGTAACCAACTACTCCACGAGGTCAAGTGACGTAGTAATCTCTAGTCGAAAATCTCTGGGACTTCCTTCGGACTCAAGCGCCGTTAGCTCCACCTACAGGGGAAACATTGAAGTTTATCCGATCCGATTCTAAGACTAAAGTTACATTTAGTTCGCATGACGAGCGGTGTCGCGTTGCTCAATTCTAAGGTCATTTTGTTATTATAGTGCGTAAGTCCTCAGGATAATTTCTAAGAAATCAAATAATAACCCAAAAATGTTCGACTTCGACGGGACTTGAACCCGTATCCTTCCCTCAGTACGGGAATGTGCTAATCAACTACACCACGAGGTCAAGTGACAAGTACAACAACCTACAATAAGCCTTTTTCACATCTGTTTAAAATATATTTTTCAGTGATTTAACGTGCAGTGGAGTCCTCCAAACAGCAAAAGACATTGACCGAGGTTACGCATTAAGACCGTTTTGTATTTAGACTTTGTGCCTTAAATATCTTATTTCATAAAGAGCCTGCTTGCTTCTAATTCGGTCAACGAATCATTGATATTCAACATGGCAATACCATAACATAATGATAATTCTAAAAATTTAAGAAAACCTGTCCAAATGACGATACTTTGTCGAAAACTCCTAACTTAAAAACTTCTGTACGAGGGGAACTGTAAATAATCCTTTCCAATTGCTTCCAGGTATCCTTTTGTATGTGTATTCGAGCACCTGCCGACAGGGAGAGCTGGCAGCCCCAATAAAGGCGGCCCCTCACCGAGAGCATTTGTTTTGTAAAATTCAAAGATTACAATACTGCCTCCATGACTGACGACCATTCGTCTGTAATCTAACAATCCAACAACATTAAATTTTGACGAACATTCGAATGTAGATGAATCAGCAGGTCAATTGTTTTAAAGATATTTTATATTTTTGATTTGTTGTTATAGAGATTTTTTATTCAGATTTATTCGTGAGTGTATCATATTATTCATATTACTCATATTATTTTGACCTCATTGATTCTTTTTATTTCGAGTTTTATTCGTTATGAAAATGCAGCTTCCGAATACATCAAAATCGACTACTATTTACAATGTCAGACGAAGTCGCCGAAACCGGTTCTTTTTCTCATTGTATCAAGGATCGCCTCCCTAAGGGTCACACACGCTTTTTTCTCCGTAAAAATCGAATTAATTTGCCGTGTGTAGGCACTTCGCCATCAACAAGCTTCCATAGTGATCCATACAACACTGACAACCGTGCGTTACTTGATTCTGGACTGGTTTCTGCACCTAGGTCACAGTTGGGCCCTTTTTGCGTGTCGGGTGGGGGGGCTGCTAATATAACTATCCGATGTCCTCCAGTGAAAGGTCGATCAGGAAAACAGCAATTTAACCGATATCACTTTATTCGGTTAGAACTTATAGAAATTATTAAGAAGTGAAAGTAAACGAATTAGCTTTGGCTCTTATTAAGAGATGTACTTCGGGGGACCGCTGGCGATGGAATGGCTGAGCGGCCGACTGTTTTTGCCTCTTCACCTCGCCATGTCATATCATGAGTCACGCGGTGGAGGGGCGCTACAGTGTTGCCAGGCTGGTATGACAACTTTACCGAGTTATATTATACAAAGAATGATTTACCTAACAGCTCGGCCATCCAACCGTCAACGAGTGCCTTCGTTGCTTAAACATTAAGTATCTATGCCTAATTACATCCAGGTAAAAATTTTATACAATCCATTAATTATTTAGGTTACTAATTCAATAATAATTTGAAATTAACGAGAATTACACAGTAGATAATTAAAAGAAACGTTTTAAATGGTATTAGTTCTTTCGCTTCACTTATTTCGTTGGTAATTTTATAATACAAAAATCTACTAAATGCAAGGCTTATGCTACCAAGTATATCACTTCATTCGTTTAGCCTTATAGTACACTATTGGTGAGTTAATATTTCTTCAACTTTTGTTTTTCATTGGGCGACACTTCATTGTGCCCCGCATGCCCACAAAAGCTGATCACTCAGACTGTTATGTGCTTCTCACGGGCGCTACATCATTGTGCCCACAGATAACAGTCTGTTAATCATACCATATGATTACCGTACGTTTGACTCCGATCGCGCGCACCGTAATCATAGTTGGATTTTATCTCTTCGTTCTATTAATTTGTTTTATCACTTTCATTACTACGTTTACTAAAAAAAAAACAAAATTGGATTTTATCTCTTCGTTATATATGTTTAATCATATTACTAGATGCATTTATGAGTGATCCCTTAGTATTTAACTATAATATTAAATTGTGTGCATGTCATTTTGTATCAACTGAGATCTGATTGTCTTCTTCCGAATGCGCGTCATCGGTTTGATTTTTATTGTTAGGCTGAACATTATCAAACTGAGCAATATCATGGTTATTATTATTTTGAAGAATTTCAGGACTATTATCATCATCACTATCCGAAATGGGTCCGAAGGAAAGCCACGGATACATTTTATCGGCTGCAATTATTGCCTCATATCGTCGCCCCTTACGAGATAATGGGGTATCCTCAACAACATAACGATCATTAGGCAAAACTTTTATTACTCTATACGGCCCTTGTACTTTTGGTTCTAACTTCTTAGATTGCCCGCTACCAGATGTAATTGCTCTTACTATTCTAACCAAGTCTCCCAATTGATATCGTTTTGCTTCTTTTCTACCACTGTTATACCTATGTGCACTAACTTCATTTTGCTTTCGCATTAGACTACTAGCGTTTGCCCTGATTTCCTCAATATTCCCATCAATTAAGCCTTCCCCAGCATCAGATATAACTTCGTTTAATATTCCCTGTGAAGGGTTAGTTACCCTACGACCAAATAATAGCTCACTAGGTGTTTTTTTTGTGACACTGTGAATCGTTGTGTTAATGCCCAGCTGAACGTCGGGTAGGTACTGGTCCCATGTTCGAGGATCTTTCCCATGAGTCATTGCGCCTAGAGAAGCTAATATCGTCCTATTAGATCTCTCGACTTGCCCATTCGCGCGGGGTGTAGAAACTGCATTTAGAATATGTTTAATGCCGAGAGAATGAGTAAAGGTTTTGAACTTTTTGCTGGTAAAGCAACTGCCTCTATCGGTGATTAGGCGTGTCGGAGTTCCAAAGTACCCAATAAGGTCTTTGATTATCTTTATGGTTTCGGAGGACTTTGTACTTTTTACTGCAGCTAGGGTTATGAACTTTGTAAACGCGTCAATTATCACTAATATGTACATATTTTTTTTTTTACTTTTATTAAAAGGACCAACGTGATCTGCGTGAATGGTGTGATACGGAATTTCAATCTTCTCTATCGGATGTAAGAGTCCTTGCTGTCTAGATGCTGGTATTTTGTGGTGAGCACATTCTAAGCATGCGGACACATATTTTGTCACAAAAGACCTCATTTTAGGAAACCAATACAAAGCACGGATTCGATCTAGAGTCTTTTCGATGCCAAAGTGTCCTACGTCATCATGTTTGGCCTTTACTATCTGCCATCGAGAGCCTCTAGGTACCACCCATCTTAATGTGTCTTCCTCAACCACCCTATATACACGGCCGTTTTTTAACTGGTAATTTTGGTGTATGTCAGCTAACTTAGCAGTTTCGGGATCTGATAACACATTTTTGATATGGCGCACCTCATCATCGGAGGACTGAACCGTGGTAATCCAGTCCTCTTTTGTGACCACCAGAATATCAATAACGTGCGGACATTCAGGTTCCGATTCTACCGGCGCACGACTCAAAGCGTCGACATGAGCCATTCTCTCTCCCGGGCGGTATTCGAATTCACAATCAAACTCCTGCAATTGCAGCCACCATCTTGCTATTTTTGGAATCAAATCTCTCTTTGTTAAAGTGGTACGCAGCGAGTTGCAATCAGTTATGATCTTGAATTTCAAGCCCAAAAGATAAACCCTGAACTTATTCAATGAAGCAATCACAGCCAGCGTCTCAAGTTCAAAGGAGTGAAGTTTTTGCTCATCTATTGTTGTTTGACGGCTATAGTAAGCTACAGCTTTCCAGAGGCCCTTGTTGTCTTTTTGGAGAAGAATTCCCGCTAAACCTAACTTACAGGCATCAGTATGCAACTGTGTTTCTAATGTTTTGTCGTATAGAGCCAAAATGGGTCTGCTAGTTAAACGCTTCTTTACCTCTACAAAAGCCGTCTCTTCTTCGCAGCCCCATTTCCATTGAACGTCTTTCTTAAGGAGGGACGTCAAAGGCCTGACTATCAGAGCAAAGTCTTTTACAAATCTCCTGAAAAAGCTAGCCAACCCTATGAATCGTCTTACATCGTGAGAATTTAGTGGAGTAGGGTATTTCGAGACTGCTTCAGTCTTAACAGATCCTGGTTTGATCCCATCTCCACTTATTTCGAAACCCAAAAAGTCAAGTTGATCGAACATGAACTTGCATTTCTTTAATTTGAGCGTTAATCCTCCCTCTTTTAAAAGATTAAGGACCTCGTCCAGCCTTTGTATCGCCTCATCAAAATTCCGTGCGGGTATCAGCACGTCGTCCATATAAACGATTACATACCCTACCTTAGCTTTGTTAAGAATTTTGTGCATGGCCCTCTGAAAGACTGAAGGAGCGTTCGCCAAGCCAAACGGAACACGGGTGTATTCATACTGACCGTCTGGCGTAACGAAAGAAGTTTTCTCTTGAGATTCCGTAGAGATTGGAATTTGATAATATCCCGATGCTAAGTCAAGGGATATAAAAATGCTGTGACCGGATAACCTATCTAGTAGATCCTCTACTCTCGGAAGGGGATAATGATCCCTTTTCGTTCTACTATTCAGCGCCCTATAGTCGACACATAAACGTTTTTCCCCGCTCTTTTTTTTTACTATCACAATTGGGCTTGCAAATGGGGATGACGATTCTTTTATAATGCCGCACTCTAGCATTTCAGCAATCATTTGCTGCACCTCTCCTCTTTCAGAATAGGCGAGCCGATATGGTCTGTAAACTACGGGTTCGTTATCTTTTAATTGTATATCCATTTCGACTACATTAGTAAACCCCAAGTCCGTAAGACAAGTTGAGAAACATCCTCTATATTTAAGCAGTAAGTTTCGAACTGCCTGCTGTTGATCCTTAGTAGTGTTTTCGCCGATAACAGGGCAAAAATCATCACTATCATCAGATAACTTAACATTGTATACGGATTTACAAGTCGAAATCTGCTCGCTACGAGTTAGCAACTGTTCACTCTTTAACACCAGTTTATTAGTGCTCAAATTGTGAATCAAAACTATACTATGGCTCTGTTTAATTTCATATTCCCCAGGGAACAAATAAAATTCGTAGCCTTCCCTACCACGAATGCCACCGGTGACAAATACTCTGCCTGTGTAGACAGGTACGGACTTTACCCTAATAGGTTTAATTTCATCAGACTCGATGCAATCGTCAGAACTGCATAAGAGATGAATTTTTGAATCAACGTCTTTCGTGATGCTTAAGGCATCCGGGGTTTTAACTATAGTTATCCCAGGGCGTTCTGAGAACGTATGACCTAATAGAACTGGATAATTTATAAGGTGATCATCAACGATAAGTACCTCTACATTGGTTTCGATAATGTTATGAACCTTGACGTCAACTCTAGAGCTACCAATGGGCCGATACGGCACATTGCCAAGACCTTTTAACAGGGGTAAGTCATTAGTTGCTGACCAGGTGATATCCATTCTCAAGGCATCGGATAGTCGTATCAGCGTACATTCGCTACCTAAGTCTAAATGGCACTGAGCTATAGCCCCATTGATAAAGATAGGGAAAGTGTACATACTAGGCGTAACTTGGCTAGCAATGCTTAGCACGGATTTTTCTTTGTCGGCATTTCTTGAATTCCCACTTCCTACTTTTGGACACGCGCTTACTAAATGACCTAATAAATTGCAGCTGGTACATTTAAGAATAGGCTTGGTGCATTTGAAACTGGCATGACCTGGTTGATTACAATTAAAGCAGATGATGTTACCTTTGTTTTGTGGCTTGCTAGATGTTGATTGAGTACTGGACCGTTTCTCTTTATCCTTATTTTTGTCTGAATCCCTAGGTGCACCAGGTTTAATAGTTTGGAAAAATTTAAGTAAATGTTCTGGCTCTGAAAACTGTGCAGCTTGGGCTCCTAACCTTATACCCCTATCCTCTACACCGTAAATCAAGCAGTCTACAGCATTAGAACCATATATTTCACACCGGTTAAGCAAGTTAATTTTTTCGTAGTAATATAGCTCTGGGCGCTCCCCAAAACGTAGTTTTTTATTTAACATTTCTGTTAGCAATTCGCCATAATTTTGGCTGGATGGAAAGGATTGGATTAGTTTGACTTTCCATTCATCCCATGTGTGAACCAGGGTCGGTAAACTCTGGTACCACGTTTTGGCGAGGCCTGTGAGCTTGGGTAAAGAAAAATGTATTAATTGTTTCTCGGACCATTCGTAAATTTGGCCACATTCCTCAACCTTTGTAAGCCATGATTTTACTGTTTGCTCTTTTGCCATTGGATCAAATTCTGGTATGACGTTATGCATGGAAGAAAACTTATCACCTGAATTGGATTTTATAGACCTAAATGCATCTAATATTGATTCTACATTTACATTTTGTTCGCTAACTAATCTCTTTCGTTTTAATTGACGAATTTCACTATCGAGCCTGGAGTAACTGCTATCCCTTCTGCGCTTCCTTCGCTGGCGGCGGCTTTCAGTAGAGCTATCGTCACTATCAATTCTACTATCACGACGGTTACGAGTACGGCTTCGGGTGTAACTACGACGTGGGCGTAGCCTTTCACTAATACGCTCTGCGTGCCTGCTTTGACGCTCCGCAGGGCTGCCTTCACGATCCTTCCTACTATAGCGTTGGCTGCGTGGAGGGCTACGACTAAGACTATGTCGCTCACCTTGCTTCTCGCTGCGGCGCTCCATGGTGCGCCTGCCTGGACGCTTCTCACTACTGCCATCTCGATCATCAGCACCTATGGTACCTTGCTGGCTATGATTACTGCGACTCCGTCGCGCGATGTCTCGTTCAGGCGCCTTCTGGCGACTGCGTTCACTCTCTGCTTTGTCATCCTCCATCACACGCTGTTGAAATTAACAAACATCAATGCTTTTTTAAAAGGCTACTTGGTTCAAAAGATTTGGCTTGGAATACTTTGGTCAAATTTGGCCATAATCTCAGGTTACCGTGACACGGCACGCTGTTTGGCGAAGCTCCTTGGCAAAGCTTATCGGCAAAGCTCCTTGGCAGAGTTTGGCAAAACTTGGCAAAGCTCGGTGAAACCTGGCAAAGCTCCTTGGCAACGTTTGGCAAAACTTGGCAAAACTTGGCAACGTTTGGCGAAAATTGGCAAGACTTGGCAAAGCTTGGCAAGGTTTGGCAAAGCTCCTTGGCGGAGTTTGGCAAAACTTGGCAAAGCTTGGTAAAGTTTAGCAAGGCTTGGCAAAACTTGGCACAGCCCGGTAAAACTTGGTAGAACAAACCGAGTGCACAACGACATTACCAGGGAGTGCCATGGCCGAATGCCTTCGCAAACACGGGTCACTTGCAAATCAATCTAATAACACTATCGGGGAGTGTCCCGACCACGTGTTAACAAACAGACGTTTAAACGAAAACTATTTCTGGTAAAATGAACCGAGTACGTAACGACATTACCAGGGAGTGCCCTGGCCAAATGCCTTCGCAAACACGGATCACTTGCAAATCAGTCTTCTAACACTATCAGGGAGTGCCCCGACCACGTGTTAGAAAACAGACGTTTAAATAACCAACAATGTCTAGTGAAATAAACCGAGTACGTGACGACATTACCAAGGAGTACCCCGGCCAAATGCCTCCACAAACACGGATCACTTGCAAATCAGTCTGCTAAACGCTATCGGAGGGTACTCCGTCCACGTGTTAGCAAATCAACTTTCGACACTTTGTGGGCAGGATGATAACAAAGAAACGAGAAATAAGATTGAGATTTGCAGGTAATAGAAATAAATTGTGCACTTTACGTACCTTGTTATCGATATCCCGCTTCTGAAGCTGAAAGGTCGATCAGGAAAACAGCAATTTAACCGATATCACTTTATTCGGTTAGAACTTATAGAAATTATTAAGAAGTGAAAGTAAACGAATTAGCTTTGGCTCTTATTAAGAGATGTACTTCGGGGGACCGCTGGCGATGGAATGGCTGAGCGGCCGACTGTTTTTGCCTCTTCACCTCGCCATGTCATATCATGAGTCACGCGGTGGAGGGGCGCTACAGTGTTGCCAGGCTGGTATGACAACTTTACCGAGTTATATTATACAAAGAATGATTTACCTAACACCAGGAAGGCCAGCAGGTCGCTGATGCCGGTGCATGCCTCCCTAGGCGTCCTCGGTGCATGCACCTTCTGCATAGGGGGCTGTCCGTGATACCCAGATTAAATAGGTGTTTGTTAGGCATGCAGTGTCCTGTGACAATACCGACGATTTGCCGGTGTTTGTCACGCTTCAGATTGAGGAGTTTTCGGGAGAATCTCGGGTTTAGAACCGAGAAGGCCTCCTTCGACTGTCTACAATCTGGAATACTTGCCCTTGACGAACGTGTCTTCACGGCGAATGAACCGAAGATTTTTACGACGAAAAAAACGCGTGTGTACAAGTACCCTGGCTATTGTAAGTAATAGCTGTGGTAATGGTCGAATCCAAATGTTACTTATCTGGCAAATGCTCTCAGTGAGGTATTGCCTTAGCACTCCTATTCACTCCGCGTCCATTGTATTTGATGTGTTGTGTACTGCAGTCCTTTGTTAGACGCCGGTGTCCGGTTCAACGATCGAGGGTGTAAATTCCAGTTTTCCCCTTAAGGGGGATTTGTCAAGGGGGAAAACTGGAATAACCCTAAAATACCACCTGATTTTTGTTTTGTGAGACGCTGTAGATTTTGTATTTTTTATTAGTACTTAGACGTTGGAATGGTGGATGCAGGTACGCTACATTATATTGATTTCAATAATTTATCAGATAGTTTGCTGCCTTGCAACTTGGTTCATAGACAGCACATTTCGCGTCTGCCGACTGATTTGTGGAATCACCTGGGTGTATCCTGGAGGCTCTCACTTGAGTTCGAGCTGAAAACCATGAAAATCTATTCTTTCTTTTTTTTCATTTTCTAGGTCCGTGGGGTACCGATGCTCTTCGGGTTTTCAAAAAACTATCTGAGCGTCTGGTAGAAGCGACGCGTGACCCGAGAGCTGGTGAATATCTGGCACAGCGTATCAGCATTGCCATACAGCGTGGCAATGTAGCCAGCGTCTTAATGCAGCCAGCGTCTTAGGGACGCTTCCGACTGGTGTTGATATGGATCAGTTGAGCTATCTGTAGACTGTTTGCAACAGTCGGTAGTTAGCTCAATTGTTTCAATTGTAAATACTAGTATAATTTTCTTTGTGAATAAATTTAGTGTTCTTTTTTTTTATCCGGCGAGAAAATTCGTTTACGGCTAAATTGGTCTGGGGGGAGCAGAATTATATATTATAGGACTCGACGCCCTGAGAAGGCATAACTCACTAAAACTTCTCCGGTGTACCTCTCTCGCCATTTTCGCCGAACCGCGGGCTATGAAAATCTATCCTACTTATTTCTCTGTACTTTTTGAAAGATACTTAGCACGCTATGGAATCGACCAAACAAAATCGTTGGACACTATCTATCTACACTCAATTTTTGATTGTATTGACTTTTAATATAGTTTGTAGTCAGCTACATAGTTGTAGATAGCAGCTAACAATCTACTGATTGTAGTACATGTTAGGAACACCACAGCGCTAGTGTTCTCCTTTAGGACTATACTTATAAATCTGTGATACAGCTTTAACTTCATATACCTATCAGGGCTCGCTGTGTCTGTGCTCCCACGACTCTGCCAGTGTCCATGTCAAAAGATACTTCTTCTTCTTGTATATAGCTTAACTAGTTTATGCCCGCGGCTTCGCACGCATTGTTTCTATAAACGTTTAAAAGTGATTTCTATCCCATGGGAACTAAATTAACTAAAAAAACTGATTTATGGAATAAAAAGTAGCCTATGTTTGATTCCAGGATTAGAATTACCTGTATTCAAAATTTTAGCCCGATCCGTAGAGTAGTTTTGGCGTGAAGAGGTAACAAACATCCATCCATCTATACATCTATCCAAACTTTCGCATTTATAATATTAGTGTGATATTAACTGACGATTTTAAGTGTAGTTTTCATTTATTACGGAGACAAACAAAATTACTTTTCCCAATCGAAGATTATAAGTACGTCTTAAGGTGTCAATTTACCCTACAATAGCCGTTGATCATCTAATTATCTCTCAATAATACCATCCTAATGATGCGGCAAGCTGAAGACAGGGCGCTATGGCGCTCATTAGGGGAGGCCTATGTCCAGCAGTGGACTAATATAGGCTGATGATGATGATGATGATGAATACCATCCGAAACTTACCTTGGTTTAGCTGACGACACCCGTTGATATTCTAATTATCTCTTAAAAATAACACTTTAACTCAGACCACTTACCCTGGTGTTCACTAAAAAGAAAAAACCAGGCAATTACATTTTAATTGAGGTTGTTGAAGTTTTAATACATTAAAAGGAGGACCGATGTGGCGCTGCGGTCGAAGATCCGCCTGCGACGCTGGAGGTTCCAGGTTCGATTCCCTCCTTGGGACAAATGTTTGTAGGATCTGCAGATGTTGGTTCCGGGTGCTCTGGGTATTTCTATGTATAATTAAAAATATGTATCTATGTAAATGTAAAATTCATTTATTTGACACAAGTAAACACAATAATTTAAATAAGCAACGTGAGACTGATGTTCTGAATTTTGTTTGTTACATTGAACGATATTTACAGGTCGTTTCAAAAGTTATGTTTGTTTTTTTACAGGTATCTACATAATTTTATTACTTTAAGCACCTGAAGAAAAACAAACAATACTGTTAAATTGTATAATTTGATGATTATTTTCATTTGATTACTAATTTTAAAATCATGTCAGGCTTAGATTAGGATAATATACTTGTAAGACTGATTGTTCAAAACTAAATAAAAAGATTTATTGTTAGGATTAAAAACTTAAAGTAAACAAAGTTAAATAAAAGTGAATAATAAAACGAGAACTCAAAATGAAACATTTGTAATTTTAGATATATAAGTAGGAGTAAGTAGATATAGATATTATATTATATAAGTCATATAAATATGTAAACATAATAAATCTGATTGTGAAATCATAAATCTATAGTATTCTATGTATTGTATTATATTATGTAGTAGTCTATTTAATAACTAGGTTAAAATTAAATCTTGTATCCTTTGTTTAATTAAGCACATGTACCCACTTCTACAAATTTGTCTCTCTCTCCCAATAAGGTTTGCTGGAAGAGAACTCTTTATAGGGTTAAGCTCGCCTTTGCCATTATTTTTCCTGGTAAATGTTCTAGTTGTACCAATTTTGTGCAATAAAGAATTATGAATTATGAAAATCGAATACCTACTATATTTAAGTGTTAAGTGCGTTCTAGTTTTATAGAAGACTGATTTTCTAAAAATGTAATCAACGTTTCGTAAGTAGGTATCTAAAGATATCAGACACTCGTTTTGTATTTGATGTTAATGTGTATCCAATCATCCAAACAAAAATAAACATTTTAAATTATTATTATATTACTTTTAATTACCTAAATCCTAATTTTATTTATTTACATACTGGGTAAATGTAAGTTGAAAGCCAACTATAAATTTCCACCTATAGGTTACTAATTAGATGAAAAGAAAACAACCCCATCACTAGACCCTACATTGTCATTGGTGCGCAACGAGGAATAAAAACTTAACATTTATGCCTACTGAATGAAACGCACCAAAACGGGTGCGCTATATGGAAGTGCTTAGGTGCGGTTCATCTGGGTGCGATTCATCTGGGTGCGCTACGAGGAATGCCTCAAAAGTAGTAATCTAAAAAATATTCGTCATACTAAATCAACTAAATTAAGGTCCTCCTGCACACCTACACGAATACTTCGTAAAACCCTCTAAAATTGCAGGGCCGCCGTCCCTTTGAAGTTTATTAATTTGAACCCGACAGGGGTTTATTATAGTTCGATGCGAGGGGATATTCTGGCCATTAATGATGCAGGGTGGAATGACATGTAACCTACCTATAGTAAGGTAGGGTGTTTATTGACATACGTCTATATTGAGTCGAGATTAATTAGTATGGGTTCTGAGGGGTGTGTTTCGAAAAGTAGATCTCGACGAGTATTATAATTTAGAAGTTTGGCAGCATTTGTGGCTGGGTGTTAATATAAAACATTTCGATACAGAAGACTTGAAAAGTAACGACGATCTTCTCGCGGACGAGTTGTCTTCTTCACTTTTGGTTTATCGGACAAATGGTCCGAATCTAAAACCAAAAGACTTTAGATTCGAACGAGATATACCCCTACTCAAAAGTGAAGTGGACAACTCGACCGCGGATGAGATGTGATTCGGACGAGATGTGCCCTAACCCGAGTCTATTTGACGTTAGTAGCGAGACGTGACCGTGACGTTTTCTTTTTGTATGAGATTTCCATAGTTTCCTGTCTGCACGATAGAGGCGCTGTTTTAAATTGTATGTAAAAAGCAGACGTCTCGATCAAGTCTCGTTACTAACCTCAAATAGACTCGCCCCTCTGTATTGTAATCCTGCCCAATCAGATAGTAGTACTGTGCGTGGACATTGAGTTTAAAAAGTAGAAACCTCTACACTAGCCAAACTCGATGTAAAATGTTTGTAAATAAACCACCTATACATAACCTAAAATGCACTCTGTAGCGGCGTCTTTTTATACGCAATTTACATTACTATGTCGATTTGAGAGCCTTCCTTCAATAAAATATAGCTTACCAGTATATCTGAAACTCGACGCCGAGCAAGTAAAATTTTAGTTGATTGTGTCGTGGTTTGTGTACAAATATTCTACATCGAGTTTGGCTAGTGTATATCTATACTACCTACAGAGCGATTATGTCATTCGACTTCGATCTCCCAATGCATGGCGTAGAGAAGCATATTATGGTTTCTAATAGGTACTTCATTTCATAATTTTATATTGTGTGATACTTTATTACCTACCAACTAACATCAATCTTTTTCACATTGAATTTTGACATCTCTAGTAATTCATGAGTTATTCTATTGGCAATATAGTATGTAGCAATCCCCCTTGTGGATTTTCCACGCACTTTGACGAAGAATGTAGTGAGCTAATTTAAAAATCTAAGACCTACTGTGCCTACCTTCATTTCAGCAAATAAAGTATTAACTAAACGAAACGAATTAAGTACCTACGTAGAGATTTTACTGGGCCACTGGCCTGACTGGGTGGGGCCTCAACCTCTTCACCTACACGCCATCATTGTCAGCCTATATTAGGCCACTAGCTTGGCTACTCGTATTATTAGCTTAATCGGTCCTGTTTAATTTACCTTTGGGTATAAAAGCTTCTAAGAAAAAAAAAGGAAACGCATAATATTCTTAAATTCCTAAAATATTACTTGCCATCTCCTGTCTTTTGTTCGTTTGAGAACTCCGACAATTTTCCAACGAATTTTACACGAATATCCTGTCAAAGCAAGAAAGTTCATTTGGAAAATAACTCTGAATGGCTTTCATGAAGTTTTACCCCTTTTAATTACGTATGTCGGATTCTTAACTCGGAATTTTATAAACTTGCTGGCTTCTTCCTATGGCTTCTGCAAGGAAAATTTAAATCAAAGGGCAAAAGATATTTCGAAAATGTTTTACAAATCCCGTCTTCCGAAAACTCAGCCATACGTAAGTACCTACTATAATAAGTCGGCATTGGTAGATCTTTATTCAAAGAAAATTACATTTAATGTAGAGAAAACTACGAATAAAGAATTTCAATTGGAAAAATAATTGAAACAGTTGAGCTAACTGGAGACTGTTGCAAACAACCTAGAGGTAGCTAAACTAATTCATTTAAATAGCCATCGGAAGCGTCCCGAAGACGCTGGCTGTATTGCCCCGCTGTATGGCAATTCTCACCTCACCTCAACAGTCCATATTGGATCACTGCTGGACGCAAGCCTCCCCCTGATAAGCGCCTTGTAGGATTATATTTCATGAGGGGTAATGACCACGTCATGCCTATGTTTGGGATCGCAGTTCGCTGGTAGAATTGTTCTATAGAAGGCGCTACTGCTCGCCCCCCGGTGGATATCCCTTAGTCGCCTCTTGCGACACCCGCAGGAAGAGTTGGGTGGTGATGCAAATTCTAAGCCACAGCACAGCGTCGCCGCGTCGTCGTCAATGCTGATGCGCTGCGCCAGATACTCAGCAGTTCTCGGGTTTCGCGTCGCTACGACCAGACGCTCTGATAAGTTATCACATTTATAGCGTTTATAGTTTAATTTCCAGATACCAATTTAATAAATACTTGATTGCGATTTACACTAGTATACCTACCTACTAGTGTAAATCGCAATCAAGCATTACCTTGCTTTTGTAGAGGTGAGACGAGATTGATGTCTTTCAAGAAGAATGGTTGGAGGCAGCAGGTGACCACCTGCTTCCATTCTTCCTAATGCTAATTGCTAATTTTCCTAATGTTGCTAGTTTTTCTGTTCGAATTGTTGTAGCGACCGCAAGTAAGTGTAAGAATATTTTCTTATAAATAAATAACTGAACTGAACTGAACTGAAGCAAGGTGTGGAAAAATTTGCAACCCAAGCGGGACTTGAACCCGCTACCTTCTACCCTCTAAGGCCTCTGCCTCGAATCTTGCAGGCCGCTGCCCGCAAGATTCGAGGCAGAGGCATAAGTGATTCACTAATTTTACGAACTTTGAATCATAGTGCCTACAGTAGTGTCAACGGAAATTACCGAGTTTTAGATCAATTTCAATGTATAGAAATAAGAAGCTATGTAGATTGGGGAGAAAAATTTTCTATGACACTACTGATTGTGTCAAGTACAATAGTTGTGTCACGGGGAGTAAACGAAAAGAACTGAAGGAGACCTTAGGCTTTATGTGGAGGCTGCTCAAGCTCGCTATTTGTGGCGTCGTTGGGGGAGGCCTACGTACAGCAGTGGACCTATAATGTACTACTTATTATTTATTGTGGGACTAGTTTCTGCGCAGCGTTGTTTCTTTGGATAGGTTTTAAGGTTATTTCTGCCCTGAGAACTGATTTATGGGATAAAAATAGCCTATGTTTTATTCCAGTCCTAGAACTACCTGTGTAATTTCAGCCCGATCCGTTCTGTAGTTTTGGCGTGAAGAGGTAATAAATATCCATCCATCCATCAAAACTTTCGCATTTATAATATTAGTGTGATAGAGTTATGTGATGTGATGGTTCTTTGTCATGGCGGTATAGTTTACAATGCCGCGAAGCTGAAATATTTTTACGGTTCAGATAAATTTCTGCCATTTAGGTACAAGGAACGAGAGCATTTTTCCTCAAATCGTAACATTTATTACTAAAATAGGCGCAGCTAGTAATACGTCTGTGCTAAAAATTACCATGGGATCGATTTGAACCGTTTTTAATTAAAACGTCACAATCATAGAAAATATAAAACGATGTGCGGCAAACAAGGTAGTTTCCGCTAGTGATATCCCGTAGAAGGCAGAAAAAGATTTAAAACTTCAAAGATATTGGAGTTTTGCGGTCGTACAATCTAGTAGGGTGACCTCGTTGACCTAGTTATTCTGCTGAAATTTCGTACATCAGTGCCATCTAGCTGATAAAGTTGAAACCCAGTTGTAATTAGTGTTTTTTTTCTTCTGAAGTTGTATATCAATATTCGAACAGAAAGCCAAAACCTAAGTCACATCTATAGCCTTTCATCAAAAAGCTCAGATCAAAAGTCACTTATATCTGTCAATGTCAGAGAAGTTTCAGGAAAGTACGTAGTTGTACGTTCGTACTTTCCATGTCCATACGGAGAGCCATTCACCAAGAAGTTGAAGTTGACGCAGTTGAGAGTAAACTGGATCGCGCACGAACATATTTCATTCATTCAGAAATACCCTGTGATCTCATGGGTCTAAGGCTCATTTTTCTTTCTGACATCTCAGAGTAGAAAAACGAGCCGAGTGAGAGGGTTTAAAAGTAGTAGTTGGGTGTAGTGGGATGTCCGTGAAACAATACGATGTCACAGGACTTTTGAACAAAGATTGTAATAAACTTACTTCTGGCATAATATACTTTAAAAAAACTGTCCAACTTACACAGCAACCTCACCGTAAGAATGCTAAACACATTTTTTCAAATCTTTTGTGCACTATGAAAGTAGTACGTAATAATGGTGCTGGCCATTATTACGTACTACTTTCATAGTGCACACTACTGGAGATCGAATGGTACTACAACCTAGTAGGAACCTAAATATCAAGTTATTATGTTATTTTAAAGTATCATTTTTCAAAAGAACAAGTTTCTATTACCAACACATCACAGTTTCATTAGAATTTATTAAAAAGTACAGATGTATGGGCATCCTACTAGAAAGAGATGAACTACTACTTTGGGGCCTCTCACTCGGCTCGTTTTTATGAAACACTGCACAGTCCAGGTTAGGTATAGGTTCATGGTACCATCTTGGACGAACGAAATCACATTACTGCAGATGCAAACGCCAAAAATAGTAATGGCAAGACACTGTCATCGTCAAAAATAACAGTAGCCTACCTCGAATAGGCTCGAAGGCTACTAATGCGTAATATGCACAGTTAACGCGCTACTCAGCGCTAGTTTTGACATTTGAGCGTTATCTGAACACCATCCAAATATCAAATGTTAAAGCCTCCACCCCACATCCGCGATTTTGCAAAATGCAAGCAGCCCTATTAAAGAAGGAAGTTTAAGTTGAAACGCGTCTTGTATCGCGCGATTTGTTGCGATATTTGTTTGCAGTACATTTTGTACTAAGACGCTTACGATCCTAGACACTGCTGCGATTTCGCGTTTGGCACGCGGCATCTAGAAATCGCGGGGGAATGCTACAAAATCGCAACAAATCGCGCGACACAACGCGCGCTTCAAATTCGCGGCTGTAGGGTGGAGGCATAAATCAGCGCTGAGTACTTACTAGCTACTCGGCGCTGATTATTAACACTTTAATGTCGCGGTAGCCTTGCAGAACGTATTTTTTAGAAACCGTCCAAACCAGTTGGCACATTATCTTTTCTTTCTAGTTTGACGTTTATTTGACAGTTGTTGCTACTTTTTTCCATGATTTGGCTCAAGCCCACTTATTTTCTTTTAACCTACTGCTGGGCCACAGGTAAAACCAATTCTTCTCATCAACCCTTGCTATTGCTTTCGTTCTAATAAACTATTTTCCAGAATAGGTACTTACTTATTCTCTCATACTTATCTCTTGTGGAGTAGATTTTTCCTCTGCTACTCTTCCAACATTGGTGTAAATAGGCGACATAGGTACCTACTCAGGGTCTATCATAATATACCTAAGTAAGAAGCTACCTTTTTCCCTTTAAACCTGTACAGAGGTTATCAGTCAGCATAAAGCTCGACAAACCGCTAAAAAACAGCATAAGGTGCATTCATAAATGGGCTTGAAAACGTTATCTTTAGATATTTTAAAGTGACAAAATGGCTTCCTACAAGCTTCAAACGAGTGGTCTGCGAGCTGTCTACAATCTAATGCCAGCAATATAAAAATCATTTAAATGTCACAAGTCCATATTTGAATGCACATTTTTGTGCTGTCCTACAGGGGTACTTTTTAGGTAGGTATACGACAAATTTTATTCTACTAACCACCTATTAAGGCGAATAGTAGGGTGGATAGTGGCGCCACTACATATTTAATTTTATAATTACGTTATACAAAGGAATTATCAAAAAAACGGACCGCTGGTAGACGTTACCTATCACAAGCTTTTATTTAATGTATCTGTAATAGTTTTGTTTTGTGTTATTCAATCAAAAACCTTGTTTGGAGAGCTTGGTGGCCACCAATAGGAACTAAACTCTTGAAACAAGTATCTGCCTAAATAATACAGTACAAAACTATTAAAGATACATTTAAAAAAAGCTTATGATAGATATCGTCTACGCGCGGTCCGCCTTAAAGAACAGGTTGTCAGCATTTGGCTTCTTACCCTGTATGGGGTTCTCATTTTTGTACTACCAAGAAATACGTTAGAAAACTTAGTTAGACGGAAGGCGTCCTGAGGGGTCAGTCTGTTTAACGATAGCAACGAGCGTCATCGTATCCTTTTTCTATACAATTTTGTACAGCGGCTTTGTCGTGCGGACAGGACTACGAAAATCTCCATACAAAACGGAGACATCACGATAACGACGAGATGTTATCGAGATGTCTCCTTACTTACGTTAAATAGACTTGCCCCCATGATTACTTGAGCAACCTTACCTATCTTCTACCTATTATTTGTTAAGGTACCTACTTCTAATCATATACCTATCATAACAAAAGTAGGGATAATCCATTCTAAAAATGCACGCCCCTTTTACTATAAAAACTATCGTAGTTTGACAAATTCATTACGGATTTAAGAGATGAAACATTGGGATTCTTCCAACACAAATAAGGTTCGTAGTTTACCCGTTTATATCCGAATGCATGCCCCCTCCACAAAACGTCATAAGTACCTCGGCGTGCATTTTTAGAATGGTTTATCTCTACCTCCGTGTATTATCATTATATTCTCTGCCCTTTATCTATCAATCTCTGAGGAAAAATTAAGTAGGTAGCCTACGAACTTTGAGGTAGGTATTGGGTATTGCAAGGGAAAGTAAAAATAAAACAAGAAATTACTATTTACAATATACATTTATTATAATAATTATTATTAACAATATACATTTATTATATTGATTATTATTAACGGTGTTGGTATTAACAATGAATTAAAAAAAACTACTAACAATGATTTAAAAGTTTTCAAAGCACTATTCAGCAAAGAAACATGGCTTTTTAGAACATTTTCTAATTTAACGAAACGTTTCAACATTTTATGTAAGTATTTTTTATTTGAATCTTGTGACTACTACTTATTTAATACCTAGTCGCTATAATTAACTTAAAATTACTAGTGTGACTTTAATAAACATTGTAATTATTGTGCATTATGTATACACAATATGTAAATGTAAATGTAGTCACAATGCATTACATTTTGAGATATTTCTTTGAGCATAAGATTACATAAAGTATTTAGGTACTATGTAGCATCATTGGCGGCGAGGGTAGGTAAGCTTAAATAACTCGTGTGTAATGGTGAATATTATTTAAATTGCATAAAAATAATTTATGATTGCCCACTGATAAACAGTTTTCTAAAAGTCCAGGTATTTTCAAAAATGAATTGAAATAGATTTTTAATAAAATTAATTTTACAAGTTGAAAGTAAAAATATAACAAAAAACATATTTACAAATAATAATCTGAAAATAAGATTATCATTATCGATGTTGGTTTAAACAATACAATGAATTAAATAAAACTATGACTACTTCTAGTTAAAATAATTAAAGTTTTCAAAGCACTATTCAGTAAAGAAACAGGGACTGCTTTTTAGAACATTTACTTTTTACAAGACGATTCAACATTTTTTTTTTCCATTTTTTTTTTCGATTTTTTCTGTCTACTTTTAAAATCTACCTATTTAAAGTTATACAGCACTACAAAACTTAATACTATGTAATAATACACAGTAATATGAGTATACACGAAATTACCTACTCTGAATGCAAATTTAAAACGACTAATTGGCTCTTAACTCTGCAACATGCACACACACAACACACACAAATGGTGTCTCCTGTTCCCCGTTCTCCCGGACTCTTAAGAGACCGGTGTCCTCAGGAGCGCCAATCACAAACACACGCACATACACACACACACTCATGGGGTCTCCTGTTGTCCAGACTCTTACGAGACTGGTAACCTCAGGAGACCCATTACATAATGTACATTATCACACACCTATTCTTACTTAAATATAATATAACGTTCGCTTGATATGTATTATGTAAAAAAACCATGCGAGGAGATCCCCAAGATACAGGTTTATCCTTATTTTAAGTGATTTTTTTTTCCATTATACGTTATTATTATTATTATATAATACATATAGATAATATTACTTATGATAATAAGCTTAAAGTCCCCGACCAATGTACACAATATAATATACATTTTGAGATATTTCTTTATGCGTGAAATAACATCGATATTATACCTACTTATGATAATGTATTTAGGTACTATGTGACATCAAAGGCAAATGTTTACCTTCGAGTTGAAAGTAAACATTAGACATAAATAAATTGTTTTATAAATTACTAAACTTATTAAAATTGAAACAACACTTTGAATTTTATAATTTAATAATTGACCATTGCTAATGCTTAATTTAAATGATAATGTTTTAATGATTTTGAAGGATTGAAGCTATTCATTCAACATGAATGTTTATTCATGAGGCATTTTTGCGGGCAAGGCTCTATAGCGCTCATTAGGGTATGCCTATGTCCAGCTTTGGGCTAATACAGGCTGATTATTATGACGAATACTTTCCATTAATTTTAGGTGAAATTTTTAAGCTCATTAAAATTCTTCTTGTCTGTGTCGCACTAATAGATTCTTACATAAAGAAATTCTTATTTGAAGAATTCTCGTCAGCGATAAATGCAAATGCAAAAGACTCTTTACTACCAGGAATAATTCGGTACGCTATATATTTTATTATTTATGTATATACACTTATGTATTTATTTGAGTAGTATATTTTACTACATTTACGTGTGTATTTATTTATGTTAATGTTACGATTTATTAATTGTATTTTTCTTTATTCTATTCTCTAGCACTACCTACTAAATTGTTGTTCACACTACCCAAAGGTTAGCAGGTAGAGAATGCTATCTAGCATTATGTTCGCCTATGTACAACTTTTGTGCAATAAAGTATATTCTATTCTATTCTACTATCTACGCTAGGGCATGTGGCAATAAAATAACGAATCATACGTATTCCTGACCCGAAAAGGTGTAAGTGTAGGAAGAAATTACGAAAATTGGTACCAGACATTCATGGATAGATTACAATATTTTCTCGCGTGGAGGAAACCGAACTTCCATTGCCAAAGAGATCGTCAGATGTTTTAATTCTTATAGGTTGCATTTGTTTTAACTGTTGGGGCTTGCCACATACATGCTTGGTACATAAAACAAATACTGACAAACAGACGGACATGGCAAAACTAAAATAAAAGTTTATAGCTTAAAAACCAAAAGCAGGCAGCCCAATTTAGGCTGAGAAAGTGCCCCGCCACCGTATATATCCCCAATTATATCTTCAAAGTTACAAACACTGCTTAATATATTTTCTATTCCCTCACAGAAACCATCAACGGTAACATTGATACAATATTAAAAGTCAACTTCTTGATCGAACTTAAAACGATTAAATAAATAATGATGGACATTTATGTACATGTACATGAATGAGCTGAAGATACCCTGGTCTTATAAAGATATATGGACTATGGTTACGTTAAAGGTTTCACAGAGCTCTAGAACTCCAAAGTTGCAACACAGTGGTTGTTTCTGAAGATATAAATGAGATACACACGCTTCCGCACTTTCCTGTAAGACTCCCCCTGGCTGAGACAACTCTTAAGAAATCAAATCTTCAAAAATAAGATTTTAAATTAAACTTAAAACTGAATAAAATATGTTACTATTAAAATCTCTTCTAAGTAAATCAATTTAAATTATGTACATTCTTAAAAAAATCTATTGCTACAAACAATATTAATATTTGCTGCGTATTAAGAGTTGTCTCGGCCATTAATTAGATTCATATTACAAGCAAGGATGCATGTCGTTAGTAGTGATGTTAAATACAAACATGACGAGTGGTTGGAATACAACTTGCATTGAAATATGAACCTAATAGTCTTTCCACCTGCATGAAAAAATAACTTGTCTTGTATAGAAAATTAAAAACAGTTAAGTAAACTAATATAAGTAGGTAGATATATAGCTATATAGGTACTGTCCGTCCAGCAGTCAACTTATATAGCTTGATGAAGATGATGATCATGAAGTAAACTAAAACGGTTTAGCTCCGACACAATGTAACTATAGTTTATGAATATAAATTAATAATATAAATATATATTACATAAATCGCAACTTGTTCACTTAAATCAATGATATGTGTCTATTAAAATTGCAGCAGACTTTCAAAAAGTGAATTGGTAAATGGCATTTTTTGCTATTATATTTGGTTTATTATGATTATGAATATCGTAGCGTAACATAGCCTTTTGCCCCATCACTAAATTTTGTACATAAATTACAAGATTTTTTTTCATTAATATCTAGTTAGCCGGTTGTAGTGTAGTCGTAACTACCCCAATTATCACCCATTTTAAGTTAATGACGTGTAAATAAGTGATTTTTTTGGTTTGTACAATTCTCGCTTGTATTGGTTTTACTCTTTGATTCAAATATAACGTAACTCATGTAAGTTACTTGTTTCTATACTTCTTATGGTATTAAACCACACCTTAAATTCTTGTTTTACTTTTGTCGCATGTTGATTTTCTAAGAGTAGGTAACTAATAGCAGTCGGCCAAATATTGGAACTGACTCTTAGACGATGGAACTTTGTGTTTTTAACGAATTTGAAATACATATTTGCGCTCTGGCATGACATGGAATATCGATAATCAGAGGAATTAAAAGACAAATAATACGAATTTCGTGAGATGTAAATTTTTTGCAGATCGCAATTATTAAACAGTTAATGTTGGTGCAAGCGACATCTTTGGACAAAACGTTTACCTCCACTACAAAGACATGCCAAGTAAAACTAAATTTGAGTCATTGTTATAAAACACACACATTCGGTTAGTTTTAATGACATACATACGGTACCAAGAATAATGTCAATTTTTTATTTTTTTATTTGGCATTGACAAGTGTTAGAACTGATATACTATTTAAACTCATTTTCCGCAAGTTTTAATGTAAATGTTCTACTAAACGAATTTTCAATAAGTTGTTTTTTTTTTAATGATAATGATAGCGTTATGAATAAAATACACCTTCCCTATTTCATAGGTACCAATTGAATCGTTACATACTTAAATCTATCGATAGGCTTAATATTGTATGTCCACTTTTTTTCGAAATACGATTCGGACGAGTAACGTACACTTTGTGTTCCGATAATCCATTACTTACTAATAAGTGTATTTACAAAGCATATTTATAATTTGCAGATAAACTTGGATAATTTAACCTGACCAGAAAAAGGCTTATTTTGTACTGAATAAAGAGCCCTATCTCCAAGCTATATTTTTACTGTAGTTATTATCTAGAACGTGAAAAAAGTTTCGGAATTATCTACATAAATAATAAGCCGAAGATAATATATCCAAGTCCTTTATACTCATGTAGACTTTGATTGAAGGTTTCATAGACCTTTAGAACTCCAAAGTTACAATACAGCTGTTGTTTTTGAAGATATAAAAGGGATACTCTTTCTTCCGGACTTTCCTGTAAGACTCCCCCTGGCTGAGGTTATTTTATTTACATTCCTAAAAAACAATTGCTATAAACAATATTGGCCGCGTATTAGGAGTTGTCTCGGCCATTAAGATTCATATTGCAAGGCAAGGATGCATGTCGTCAGTAGTTTAGTTTTTATACAAATAAGACGAGGTGTTGGAATGAAATGTGACATGACATGTGTGAAATGACCTTTTCTAAGTGTACATTTATTGTATTTATGGAAATAAAGAGTTTTTGATTTTGATTTTGATTTTGAAACTTGTATTGATTTATGAACACAATAATCTTTTCTTTCCACCTGCATAATAATAGCTTGTTTTGTTTACGAAGATTGAAACAGTTAATTAAACTGCATCATTAATTTCATTTCGAATGCGAAGTAAAGTTTTACCTACAGTTTGACAAAACTCCAGATTTTGATTTTCTTTTAATATTTAATCTTAGACATTCACAGCTAAATACATGAGCAGAAACTACTATGTAACGTTTGATATTTTAGTATTATACTTTATGTCATGACTTCGATTCACAGCCCTAGTTATCTGATCGTATTTCCTGTAAGTTACTGGTTTTTGCAGTATCAAACCACACCTAAAGTTCTTGTTCTCTTTTCCCTCAACTGTAGATACTAAAAATCAGCGAAAAAACTGTTACTGACTCTTAGACTGACCGAATATGTCATATTTTTAACGGTATTAAAGATATGCGCTCTGGCATGTGTCTTATCAGGGAATATCGGTAATCAGAGAAATAAAACGACAAATCGTACGAAGTTTGTCAGATTTTTTATCTCTTGAGGATCGCAATTATTTTTATTGCTGGTGCAGGCGACATCTTTGGACAAAACGTTTGCCCCCACTTCAAGGACATCATGCCGAGTAAAAGTAAGTTGGAATCATTGTTATAAAACACACGTATTCGGTTAGTTTTAATGTCGTAACGTACCTACAATAATGAACTTTATTTTGTTGTTTATTCAATGGCATTATTATGTTGAGAATGAAATACTATAAAATAGATACACATTCGGTTATATATAATATATTTTTGTTGGCTAAGAAACTTTAAAATCAAAAGCAGGCAGCCCAATTTGGGCCGAGAAAGTGCCCCACCTCCGCAAATATCCCCAATTATATCTTCAAAGTTACAAACACTGTTTACTATATTTTCTATTCCCTCACTGAAACCATCAACGAAAATAATAGTACAATATTGAAAGTCATCAATAAAAACAAACGCTGACGCTTCTAAGCGGATTGGAATAAAATTTAAATTTACAGTTAATTTTGATGTAAAACGCACTTATAATAATGAACCTTTATATTTTGTTTGTGTTTTTTTTGTATATTTGCAAACGTTGAGATTAATATACACGGACCGGACCTCACTTTTTCATAGGAATTCAAGCGTTAGTTAAAATCAATAAAAGAACTTTGTAAGCTCATTAATTACAGTACAATTTTTAACGTACATTATTATGTATTTTTTGACGTACATTATTATGTACATTGTGTTCCAATACTCCGTTACTTACGAATAAGAGTATTTAAAAACATGTTTCTAGAGAAGACATAAAGGAGTAAAAGCGCTTCGGCATTTACCTGTAACAATCCCTCTAGCTGAGACAACTCTTAAAAAAAAAAAAACAACACAAATACAAAGAACAAATAGTTATCCCTTGAAAATTAAATGGTTAGGATCATTAATTATTCAAAAACATACACCAAATTGAGAATATCATTTTTTGTTATATAATATAAAACAGTTAATAAAACGATATAATCAATATAAAAAATTAACTATATTCATATTTACAGTACTACCTCTAATATTTTTTTTTCATTTTCGATATTTGTTTTTTTTTTTTAAATTATTGATATCATTATATAGATACATTTTTTTTTGTTTTTTAAATAATTTTTAAATATCCTTTTTTACATTATACACAGGCTGCCTGTTGCCAGATTTTATCTGATTACAGGCAGGGGTGCCGCCCCGGCCTCCGCGGACCCTGTAAGGCTCAGCCGCTACATCAGCCTTCCCACCTTCTAGGAACGAATAACTAACGTACCTAGTTTGTGTTGAATAAATTCATCAAACTACGAAAGCTTTTCTATTAAATGAAAAGTATAGAATTTTGACACTGTTTGACGTCTGAATTTTGAGAGAACATGCAAAATGTAACTATACCGTTTGACAAAACTACAAATTTACATTTTTTATTTAGATTATCACAGCTACCATGCTTGAGCAAACCCCTACTACTTAGTAATGAATGATATTTTTTAGCTCCGACACAATGTAACTATAGTTTATGAATATAAATTACATGAATTCGCAACTTGGTGATTTCACATAAATCAATGATATGTGTATGTGTCTATTAAAATGGGAGTAGACTTTCAAAAAGTGAATTGGTAAATGGCATTTTTTGCTATTATATTTGGTTTATTATGACTGAATTACTTATGAATATCGTAGCGTAACATAGCTTTTTGCCCCATCACTAAATTTTGTACATAAATTACAAGAATTTTTTCATTAATATCTAGTTAGCCGGTTGTAGTCGTAACTACCCCAATTATCGCCCATTTTAAGTTAATGACGTGTAAATAGGTGATTTTTTGGTTTGTACAATCGCTTGTATTGGTTTTACTCTTTGATTCAAATATAACGTGACTCATGTAAGTTACTTGTTTCTAAACTTCTTATAGTATTAAACCACACCTAAAATTCTTGTTTTAATTTTGTCGCATGTTGATTTTTTAAGAGTAGGTAACTCATAGCAGTCGGAAATATTGGAACTGACTCTTAGACGATGGAATTTAATGTATTTTTAATGAATTTCAAATACATATTTGCGCTCTGGCATTACATGGAATATCGATAATCAGAGGAATTAAAAGACAAATAATACGAATTTCGTGAGATGTAAATTTTTTTGCGGGTCGCAATTATTTAACAGTTAATGTTGGTGCAAGCGACATCTTTGGACAAAACGCCACTAAAAAGACATGCCAAGTAAAACTAATTTTGAATCATTGTTATAAAACACACACATTCGGTTAGTTTTAATGACATACATACGGTACCAAGAATAATGTCAATTTTTTATTTTTAGGGTTTCGAAGATCGGTTTCGAAACCCTTATGGTCTCGCTTTGTCTGTCCTTTTTTCCCTCCTTAATAACTCAGCAACTACAGCAGCTATCAACTTGAAATTTAAAATAATAATACATTTCGTGTGCCTGTACAGATTTTAAGAAAAAAAAATGAAAATAAATGAAAAATGAAAATGAACATTTTCCATACAAATTGAAATGTCAAAATTTTAAAAGAGACCTATAGAGTCAAGTGGGGTATCAAATGAAAGGTATTTGTTTGTACATTTCAAAATAGTTTTTGAAATTTCAGTAGGTTTCATACTTTTTGAAATATTTTGAAAATAGTCGAAAAAATACCCATTCCCCCCCCCCTACCTCCGAAGTTTGCAGAGCGATCCATTCAAAATGTATTGAGCGTTTGTAGATATAGATCTATATTTTACAGGAAAAATATAGAGAAGTCTGTAAACTGAACCCTTTTCGAAAAATGGTCAAAAAGAGGGGGGATAATTTTCAAAAAGGGGGGTTACCCCACTGAGTGGGGTATCATATAAAAGGTATCAATTTGTACATTTCAAAACAGTTTTTGAAATTTCTGTAGGTTTCATACTTTTTGAAATATTTTGAAAAAAGTCGAAATTTTACCCGCTCCCCCCCCTCTATCTCCGAAGTTTGCAGAGCGATCCGTTCAAAATGTATGAATCGTTTGTAGATATAGATCTATATTTTACAGGAAAAATATAGAGAAGTCTGTAAAATGAACAGTTTTTGAAAAATGGTCAAAAAGAGGGGGGATAATTTTCAAAAGGGGGGGCTACCCCACTAAGTGGGGTATCATATGAAAGGTATCGGTTTGTACATTTCAAAACAGTTTTTAAAATTTTTGTAGGTTTCATACTTTTTGAAATATTTTGAAAAAAGTCGAAATTTTACCCGTTCCCCCCCCCCTATCTCCGAAGTTTGCAGAGCGATCCATTCAAAATGTGTGAAGCGTTTGTAGATATAGATCTATATTTTACAGGAAAAATATAGAGAAGTCTGTAAAACGAACACTTTTTGAAAAATGGTCAAAAAGAGGGGGGATAATTTTCAAAAGGGGAGGCTACCCCACTGAATGGGGTATCATATGAAAGGTATCGGTTTGTACGTTTCAAAACAAATTTTAAAATTTCTGTAGGTTTCATACTTTTTGAAAATTTTTGAAAAAAGTCGAAATTTTACCCTTTCCCCCCCCCCTATCTCCGAAGTTTGCAGAGTGATCCATTCAAAATGTATCAAACGCTTGTAGACATAGATCTATATTTTACAGGAAAAATATAGAGAAGTCTGTAAAATGAACAGTTTTTGAAAAATGGTCAAAAAGAGGGGGGATAATTTTCAAAAGGGGGGGCTACCCCACTAAGTGGGATATCATATGAAAGGTATCGATTTGTACATTTCAAAACAGTTTTTAAAATTTCTGTAGGTTTCATACTTTTTGAAATATTTTGAAAAAAGTCGAAATTTTACCCGTTCCCCCCCCCCTATCTCCGAAGTTTGCAGAGCGATCCATTCAAAATGTGTGAAGCGTTTGTAGATATAGATCTATATTTTACAGGAAAAATATAGAGAAGTCTGTAAAATGAACACTTTTTGAAAAATTGTCAAAAAGAGGGGGGATACTTTTCAAAAGGGGGGGCTACCCCACTAAGTGGGGTATCATATGAAAGGTATCGGTTTGTACATCTTAAAACAGTTTTTAAAATTTCTGTAGGTTTCATACTTTTTGAAAAAAGTCGAAAAAATTACCGCTACACCCTATCACCGAAGCATGGAGAGAGATCCATCTGAAATGTAGGTTGGTACCTACTAGTGTTAGGTCTTCATTAAATTTCGGAATTTCTAACCGGTACCTTTAGTACATACCTACTTGTTCACAAACGTTCGAAACCCTCGGCGCGCGAGTTACACTCGCACTTGACGGGTCTTGTTTTATTTGGCATTGACAAGACTAAGTGTTGGAAATGAAATACTATTTAAACTCATTTTCCGTAAGTTTGAATGTAAATGTTCTATTATAATAATTTTTTATATGTTGTTATTTTTGTTTTTTTTGATACTGATAGCGTTATGAATAAAATACACGGACCTTCCCTATTTCATAGGTACCAATTGAATCGTTACATACTTAAATCTATCGATTGGCTTAATATTGTATATCCACTTTTTTCGAAATACGATTCGGACGATTAACGTACACTTTGTGTTCCGATAATCCATTACTTACTAATAAGCGTATTTATAAAGCATATTTATAATTTGCAGATAAACTTGGATAATTTAAACTGAACCTGACCAAAAAAAGGCTTCTTTTGTACTGAATAAAGAGTCCTATCTCCAAGCTATATTTTTACTGTAGTTATTATCTAGAACGTGAAAAAAGTTTCGGTATTATCTACATAAATAATAAGCCGAAGATATCCAAGTCCTTTATACTCATGTAGACTTTGATTGAAGGTTTCATAGACCTTTAGAACTCCAAAGTTACAATACAGCTGTTGTTTCTGAAGATATAAAAGGGATACACTTTCTTCCGGACTTTCCTGTAAGACTCCCGCTGGCTGAGGTTATTTTATTTACATTCCTAAAAAACAATTGCTATAAACAATATTGGCCGCGTATTAGGAGTTGTCTCGGCCATTAAGATTCATATGCAAGGCAAGCATGCATGTCGTCAGTAGTTTAGTTTTTATACAAATAAGACTAGCTGTTGGAATGAAACTTGTATTGATTTATGAACACAATAATCTTTTCTTTCCACCTGCATAATAATAGCTTGTTTTGCTTACGAAGATTAAAACAGTTAATTAAACTACATCATTAATTTCATTTCGAATGCGTAGTAAAATTTTACCTACAGTTTGACAAAACTCCAGATTTTGATTTTCTTTTAATATTTAATCGTAGACATTCACAGCTAAATACATGAGCAGAAACTACTATGTAACGTTTGATATTTTAGTATTAAACTTTATGTCATGTCATGACTTCGATTCACAGCCCTAGTTATCTGATCGTATCTCCTGTAAGTTACTGGTTTTTATAGTATCAAACCACACCTAAAGTTCTTGTTCTCTTTTCCCTCAACTGTAGATACTAAAAATCAGCGAAAAAACTGTTACCGACTCTTAGACTGACCGAATATGTCATATTTTTAACGGTATTAAAGATATGCGCTCTGGCATGTGTCTTATCAGGGAATATCGGTAATCAGAGAAATAAAACGACAAATCGTACGAAGTATGTTAGATTTTTTATCTCTTGAGGATCGCAATTATTTTTACTGCTGGTGCAAGCGACATCTTTGGACAAAACGTTTGCCCCCACTTCAAGGACATCATGCCAAGTAAAAGTAAGTTGGAATCATTGATAAAAAACACACATATTCGGTTAGTTTTAATGTCGTAACGTACCTACAATAATGAACTTTATTTTGTTGTTTATTCAATGGCATTATTATGTTGAGAATGAAATACTATAAAATAGATACACATTCGGTTATAAGTATATAATATATTTTTGTTGGCTACGAAACTTTAAAATCAAAAGCAGGCAGCCCGATTTGGTCCGAGAAAGTGCCCCACCTCCGAAAATATCCCCGATTATATCTTCAAAGTTACAAACGCTGTTTACTATATTTTCTATTCCCTCACTGAAACCATCAACGAAAATAATAGTACAATATTGAACGTCATCAATAAAAACAAACGCTGACGCTTCTAAGCGGATTGGAATAACATTTACAGTTTATTTTGATGTAAAACGCACTTATAATAATGAACCTTTATATTTTGTTTGTGTTTTTTTTGTATATTTGCAAACGTTGAGATTATTATACACGGACCGGACCTCACTATTTCATAGGAATTCAAGCGTTAGTTAAAATCAATAAAAGAGCTTTGTAAGCTCATTAATTACAGTACAATTTTTAACGTACATTATTATGTATTTTTTTGACGTACATTATTATGTACTTAGTGTTCCAATACTCCGTTACTTACGAATAAGAGTATTTAAAAACATGTTTCTAGAGAAGACATAAGGAGTAAAAGCGCTTCGGCATTTACCTGTAACAATCCCTCTAGCTGAGACAACTCTTAAAGAAAAAAAATCAACACAAATACAAAGAACAAATAGTTATCCCTTGAAAATTAAACGGTTTGGATCATTAATTATTCAAAAACATACACCAAATTGAGAATATCATTTTTTGTTATATAATATAAAACAGTTAATAAAACGATAGAATCAATATAAAAAAATAACTATATTCATATTTACAGTACTACCTCTAAAATTTTTTTTACATTTTCGATTTTTTTTTTATTATTGATATCATTATATAGATACTTTTTTGTTTTTTTTTGTTTTTTAAGTAATTTTTAAATATCCTTTTTAGGGTTTCGAAGATCGGTTTCGAAACCCTTATGGTCTCGCTTTGTCTGTCCTTTTTTCCCTCCTTAATAACTCAGCAACTACAGCAGCTATCAACTTGAAATTTAAAATAATAATACATTTCGTGTGCCTGTACAGATTTTAAGAAAAAAAAATGAAAAAAAATGAAAAATGAAAATGAACATTTTCCATACAAATTGAAATGTCAAAATTTTAAAAGAGACCTACAGAGTCAAGTGGGGTATCAAATAAAAGGTATTTGTTTGTACATTTCAAAATAGTTTTTGAAATTTCAATAGGTTTCATACTTTTTGAAATATTTTGAAAATAGTCGAAAAAATACCCATTCCCCCCCCCCTATCTCCGAAGTTTGCAGAGCGATCCATTCAAAATGTATTGAGCGTTTGTAGATATAGATCTATATTTTACAGGAAAAATATAGAGAAGTCTGTAAACTGAACCCTTTTCGAAAAATGGTCAAAAAGAGGGGGGATAATTTTCAAAAAGGGGGGTTACCCCACTGAGTGGGGTATTATATGAAAGGTATCGGTTTGTACATTTCAAAATAGTTTTTGAAATTTCTGTAGGTTTCATACTTTTTGAAATATTTTGAAAAAAGTTGAAATTTTACCCGCTCCCCCCCCTCTATCTCCGAAGTTTGCAGAGCGATCCGTTCAAAATGTATGAATCGTTTGTAGATATAGATCTATATTTTACAGGAAAAATATAGAGAAGTCTGTAAAATGAACAGTTTTTGAAAAATGGTCAAAAAGAGGGGGGATAATTTTCAAAAGGGGGAGCTACCCCACTAAGTGGGATATCATATGAAAGGTATTGGTTTGTACATTTCAAAACAGTTTTTAAAATTTCTGTAGGTTTCATACTTTTTGAAATATCTTGAAAAAAGTCGAAATTTTACCCGTTCCCCCCCCCTATCTCCGAAGTTTGCAGAGCGATCCATTCAAAATGTGCAAAGCGTTTGTAGATATAGATCTATATTTTACTGGAAAAATATAGAGAAGTCTGTAAAACGAACACTTTTTGAAAAATGGTCAAAAAGAGGGGGGATAATTTTCAAAAAGGGGGGTTACCCCACTGAGTGGGGTATCATATGAAAGGTATCGGTTTGTACATTTCAAAACAGTTTTTGAAATTTCTGTAGGTTTCATACTTTTTGAAATATTTTGAAAAAAGTCGAAATTTTACCCGCTCCCCCCCCTCTATCTCCGAAGTTTGCAGAGCGATCCGTTCAAAATGTATGAATCGTTTGTAGATATAGATCTATATTTTACAGGAAAAATATAGAGAAGTCTGTAAAATGAACAGTTTTTGAAAAATGGTCAAAAAGAGGGGGGATAATTTTCAAAAGGGGGGGCTACCCCACTAAGTGGGGTATCATATGAAAGGTATCGGTTTGTACATTTCAAAACAGTTTTTAAAATTTCTGTAGGTTTCATACTTTTTGAAAATTTTTGAAAAAAGTCGAAAAAATTACCGCTACACCCTATCACCGAAGCATGGAGAGAGATCCATCTGAAATGTAGGTTGGTACCTACTAGTGTTAGGTCTTCATTAAATTTCGGAGTTTCTAACCGGTACCTTTAGTACATACCTACTTGTTCACAAACGTTCGAAACCCTCGGCGCGCGAGTTACACTCGCACTTGACGGGTCTTGTTTACATTATACACAGGCTGCCTGTAGCCAGATTTTATCTGATTACAGGCAGGGGTGCCGCCCCGGCCTCCGCGGACCCTGTAAGGCTCAGCCGCTACATCAGCCTTTCCACCTTCTAGGTGTTATCTAGGCGGGTTAACAACGAACCTAGTTTTTGTTGAATAAATTCATCAAACTACGAAAGCTTTTATAGTAAATGAAAAGTATAGAATTTTGACACTGTTTGACGTCTGAATTTTGAGAGAACATGCAAAATGTAACTATACCGTTTGACAAAACTACAAATTTACATTTTTTATTTAGATTATCACAGCTACATGCTTGAGCAAACACCTACTACTTAGTAATGAATGATATTTTTTAGCTCCGACACAATGTAACTATAGTTTATGAATATAAATTACATGAATTCGCAACTTGGTGATTTCACATAAATCAATGATATGTGTATGTGTCTATTAAAATTGGAGTAGACTTTCGTAGTAGACTTTGGTAAATGGCATTTTTTGCTATTATATTTGGTATATTATGACTGAATTACTTATGAATATCGTAGCGTAACATAGCCTTTTGCCCCATCACTAAATATTGTACATAAATTACAAGATTTTTTTTCATTAATATCTAGTTAGCCGGTTGTAGTCGTAACTACCCCAATTATCGCCCATTTTAAGTTAATGACGCGTAAATAAGTGATTTTTTTGGTTTGTACAATTCTCGCTTGTATTGGTTTTACTCTTTGATTCAAATATAACGTAACTCATGTAAGTTACTTGTTTCTATACTTCTTATGGTATTAAACCCCACCTTAAATTCTTGTTTTAATTTTGTCGCATGTTGATTTTCTAAGAGTAGGTAACTAATAGCAGTCGGCCAAATATTGGAACTAACTCTTAGACGATGGAACTTTATGTGTTTTTAACGAATTTCAAATACATATTTGCGCTCTGGCATGACATGGAATATCGATAATCAGAGGAATTAAAAGACAAATAATACGATTTTCGTGAGATGTAAATTTTTTGCAGATCGCATTTATTAAACAGTTAATGTGCAAGCGACATCTTTGGACAAAACGTTTGCCCCCACTTCAAGGACATCATGCCAAGTAAAAGTAAGTTGGAATCATTGTTATAAAAACACACATATTCGGTTAGTTTTAATGTCGTAACGTACCTACAATAATGAACTTAATTTTGTTATTCTTTAAATGGTATTATTATGTTGAGAAAGAAATACTATAAAACACACACGCATTCGGTTATTTTTAATTTAATACGCACCACCCACTATTGTGTTTTTGTGTTTTGTTTTGTAATTTTTTTTATGACAAATGTTGATTAATTACGTTGCTGGCTACGGAACGTTTAAAACCAAAAGCTGCCCAATTTGGGCTGAGAAAGTGCCCCGCCTCCGCACATATCCTCACTTATATCTTCAAAGTTATAAACATCGTTGCTTATTATTTTATACTCCCTCACTGAAACCATTAACGGTCTATGTTGTATGATTTCTACTCAATAAGTTATTTTAAGGATCATATGCTTCTTGATCTCATATTTATTGACTGTACTTGCCCCAAAATAGGCTAAAGCTACTAAAATAGTTGAGATGTATTCGGTAAATTTTTAACTAAATCTGACTGGAAAAAAGGGCTAATTTAAAACTGAATAAAGAGCTTTACAGTTCCAAGTTAAACTAAAACTGGAGCTATTATCTATAACGCTAAGAAAAGTTTTAAATTGTTATCTACTTAAATACTGAGCTGGAGATACCCAAGTCCTATAAATTAATGTAGACTATAGTTGACGGTTTATGAGAGCTCTAGAACTCTAAAATTGCAACACAGCTGTTGTTTCTGAAGATATAAAGAAGATACACACGCTTCCGCACTTTCCTGTAAGAATCCCCCTGGCTGAGACGACTCATAAGAAATCAAATTTTTTAAATCAGAATATTTTTAATTAAACATCTTAAAACTGACTAAAATATGACTATTAAAATGACTCTTCTAAGGATCATTTATATTTCAATTTTAATTATTATCATTCTTAAAATAATCAATTGCTCCAAACGATAATTAAATTTGTCGCGTGTAAGGAGTCGTCTCGGCCATTAATTCGATCCATATTACAAGGCAAGGATGCATGTCGTTAGTAGATCAGTTATATACAAATATGACGAGTTGTTGGAATGAAAGTTGCATTTAAAATATGAACCTAATAATCTTTCCACCTGCATAAAATAAGTTGAGAATTTTAGGCCGACACCACAGTGCCACGATTTACATGATTTATATTATTAGCATGATAACATTATTTTACAAAGATAAATAAATAAATAAACAATGCTGGACATCCACACAACATCATCTAGCCCCAAGCTAAGCAGAGCTTGTGTTTTGGGTAGGTACTAGATGACTGATATACTTAATACAATACACTACATAGATAGATATTTTTTATTATACATAGAAACGACCAGATCACCCGAAACAAATATTTGTAGATGTATTGTACCTACGCTTTGGCTGTGAATATATTGTATCTACGCTGTGGCATTTGTCATTATAGGGGTTATCGGTTATCAGAGGAATAAAATGACGAATCATACGTATTTCTGACCTAAAAAGGTGTAAGTATAGGAAGAAATACGAAAACCAGTACCAGACTTGCATGGAGCAGAAGGATAGATTACAACATTTTCTCGCGTGGAGAAAACCGAACTTCCTTTGCCAAAGAGATCGTCAGGTGTTACCTCTTCCAAGCTGCATTTGTTATAACTGTTTAGGCTAGCGCCATCCTTGGGTAAACATTTTAATCCCACTACAAAGACATCATGCCAATTTAAAGTATCCTAGCTGTATGCAAGTATCAGTGTTCTAGGACACAGTTATTCGGTTAGTTAGTTGCCATCCACAGATCGAGTTGGAGAAGTAAATTTTTACGCCACGACTACCATGGCACATAAAACAAAAACTGATTAACAGACACGGACATGGCAAAACAAAAATAAAAGTTTATAGCTTAAAAACCCAAAGCAGGCAGCCCAAGTTGGGCTGAGAAAGTGCCCCACCTCCGCAAATATTCCCAATTATATCTTCAAAGTTACAAACACTGTTTACAATATTTTCTATTCCCTCGCTGAAACCATCAACGAAAATAACATTACAATATTGAAAGTCATCAATACAAACAAACGCTGACGACGCTTCTAAGCGGATTAGAATAAAATTGAAAAACTTGAAAAGAATCTGGTTAAAAATAAATGTTACACTGAATAAAAAGCCATCACAACATAAACAAAAGATCTTGAAACGATTATATTAATTTAAAAAATAAATAAAATAATGATGGACAATAACGTACATGAATAATAATCTGAAGATACGTTGAAGGTTTCAAAGATCTCTAGAACTCCAAAGTTGCAACGCAGCTATTGTTTCTGAAGATAAAAAGGAGATACACACGCTTCCGCACTTTTCTGTAAGACTCCCCCTGGCTGAGACAACTCTTAGGAAATCAAAGCCTTAAAACTGAATAAAAATGTAACAATATAATATTCATATTTAATATTTAAGCTTATTAGGAGTTGTCTCGGCCATTAATTAGATTCATATTACAAGTAAGAATGCATGTCGCTTATAGTTTTGTTCTATGCAAACATGACGAGTAGTTGAAATAAAACTTGCATTGAAATATGAACTTAATAGTCTTTCCACCTGAATAATAAAATAACTTGTCTTGTTACGAAAATTAAAAACAGTTTCGTAAACTAATATAGGTAGATATGTAGCCTTATACTGTCCGGCAGTACACTAATATAGATTGATGATGATGATGATGCAGTAAACTAAAATTGTTTAGCTCCGACACAATGTAACTATAATTTATGAATATAAGAGAATTAGTGATAAACATAAATTAACGATATGTATCTATTAAAATTACAGCAGACTTAAAAAAAGTGAATTTTTAAATGGTGTCTTTTGCTTATTTGGTTTTTATGACTTAATTATTTAAGAATATCATAGCGTAACATAGCCTTTCGCCCCATCACAAAAACTTTGATAATAAATTACAAGAACAATTTTCACTAGCTATCTACTAAACCGGTGATAACTACCCCAATTATCGCCCATTTCAAAATCATAATCCGTAAGAAAGTGATTTTTTCTTGGTTTGTACAATTCTCATAAGCTTGCATTGACTTTACTCAGACTCAGACTTTGATTCAAATAATTATAACGTATCCAATGTTAGTTACTTGTTTTTAGTGTATCAAACCACACCTAAAATTTTGTTCTCATTTTGACGTCCTTCAAGAGTAGGTACCTAGTAGAAGTCGGCAAAATATTGGAGCTGACGGTTAGACAATGAAATATATGGTATTTACAACGGTTGTTAGATACAATATTTGCGCTCTGGCATTATAGGTAATATCGGTTATCAGATAAAATAAAATAAAAAACATTTTCATAAACACATTATTCAGATATTTTAAATGACATTACAACGTATCAACAATAATAACAATTTTTGAATATAATTTTTAAAATTTGGTATTGACAAGTGATACGACCTACTATTACGATTTTTTTTTGTTTTTTTGTTTTTCTCTTTTTTGATTATGATACGTTGAGAATAAAATATACCTTTCCTTTCTCTATTTCATAGGAACCAATTGAATCGAAGTTAATATCATTTATTTATATTATATTACATAGGTAAAATCAATCGAATCGATGAGCTTACAATTATATAAGAACTTTGTTCGTGATACGGTTCGGACGACTTACGTACACTTCGTGTTCCGATAATCCATTACTCAGGTACATATAAGTGTAGGTATGTACAAAGCACATATATTATTTACAGAACATTTTATTACAGAAAGCTGACTTCGTAGACTGTTTAGCTAAACTGACGGTGATGATGAGACATGGCAAAACGATTATATTTTTGTCGGCTACGAAACATTAAAACCAAAAGCAGGCAGCCCAATTTGGGCCGAGAAAGTGCCCCACCTCCGCAAATATGCCCAATTGTATCTTCAAAGTTACAAACACTGTTTACAAAGGTTTTAAAGATCTCTAGAACTCCAAGGTTGCAACGCAGCTATTGTTTCTGAAGATAAAAAGGAGATACACACGCTTCCGCACTTTCCTGTAAGACTCCCCCTGGCTGAGACAACTCTTAAGAAATCAAATCCTTAAAACTGAATAAAAATGTAACAATTCAAGTCTTTTCTAAGTAACTCAATTTCAATTATTTACATTCTTAAAAAAATCAATTGCTACAAAGAATATTAATATTTAATATTTAACCTTAAGGAGTTGTCTCGGCCATTAATTAGATTCATATTACAAGTAAGAATGCATGTCGCTTGTAGTTTTGTTCTATGCAAACATGACGAGTAGTTGGAATAAAACTTGCATTGAAATATGAACTTAATAGTCTTTCCACCTGCATAATAAAATAACTTGTCTTGTTACGAAAATTAAAAACAGTTTAGTAAACTAATATAGGTAGATATGTAGCCTTATACTGTCCGGCAGTACACTAATATAGATTGATGATGATGATGATGCAGTAAACTAAAATTGTTTAGCTCCGACACAATGTAACTATAGTTTATGAATATAAAAGAATTAGTGATAAACATAAATTAACGATATGTATCTATTAAAATTACAGCAGATTTGAAAAAAGTGAATTTGTAAATGGTGTGTATAGTTGGTTTATTATGACTTAATTATTTAAGAATATCGTAGCGTAACATAGCCTTTCGCCCCATCACAAAAACTTTGATAATAAATTACAAGAACAATTTTAATTACAATCTAGTAAAACCGGTGGTAACTACACCAATTATCGCCCATTTTAAACTAATAATGTGTAAAAAAGTGATTTTTTCTTGGTTTGGACAATCCTCTTAAGCTTGCATTGACTTTACTCAGACTCAGACTTTGATTCAAATAATTATAACGTATCCAATGTTAGTTACTTGTTTTTAGTGTATCAAACCACACCTAAAATTTTGTTCTCATTTTGACGCATGTTGATCCTTCAAGAGTAGGTACCTAGTAGAAGTCGGCAAAATATTGGAACTGACGGTTAGACAATGAAATATATGGTGTTTACAACGGTTGTTAGATACAATAATTTGCGCTCTGGAATTATAGGTAATATCGGTAATCAGAGAAATGAAAAAAAAAAAAATTTATAAAACACATTATTCGGATAGTTTTAATGACATATAATTATATGTATAACGTGTCAACAATAATAACAATTTTTATTTATTAGTTTTTTAATTTGGTATTGACAAGCGTTACCACCAACCATTACGAATTTTTTATTATGTTTCTGTTTTACATATTTGTTCTCCTTTTTGATTATGATACGTTGAGAATAAAATATACGGACCTTCCCTATTTCATAGGTAGGGTATTGAAACGATACACAGTTAAAATCAATCGAATCGATGAGCTTACAATTATCTATGAACTTTGTTCGTAATACGGTTCGGGCGACTTACGTACACTTTGTGTTCCGATAATCCATTACTCAGGTACTAATAAGTGTAGGTATGTACAAAGCATATTTATTATTTGCAGAAGATTTTAGTACAGAAAGCTGACGACTTCGTAGACTGTTTAGCTAAACTGATGATGAGACATGGCAAAACGAATATAATTTTGTTGGCTACGAAACTTTAAAACCAAAAGCAGGCAGCCCAATTTGGGCCGAGAAAGTGAAAAAACTTCCCCAAATATCTCCAATTATATCTTTAAAGTTACAAACACTGTTTACCATATTTTCTATTTCCTCACTGAAACCATCAACGAAAATAGCAGTAAAATATTGAAAGTCATCAATAAAAACAAACGCTGACGCATCTAAGCGGATTGGAATAAAATTTAAATTTACAGTTAATTTTGATGTAAAACGCACTTCTATTAATGAATCTTTATATTTTGTTTGTGTTTTTTTTTGTATATTTGCAAAGGTTGAGATTATTATACACGGACCTGACGAACCTCCCTATTTCATAGGAATTCAAGCGTTAGTTAAAATCAATAAAAGAGCTTTGTAAGCTCATTAATTACAGTACAATTTATAACTTACAATAGAACTTAGTTCGTAATACCATTACAAATTCATTGACGTACATTATATGTGCTTCGTGTTCCAATTCTTACGAACGACTCCGTTACTTACGAATAAGAGTATTTACAAACATGTTTCTAGAGAAGACGTAAGGAATAAAAGCGCTTCGGGATCTGGCTGAGACAACTCTTAAGAAAAAAAATTCTCAAAAATCTGAGGACTTCCTTAAATGAAATTGAATAAAAAATCGATCTGTTGTAAACGCAAGTCCTTAATTACCAGAACATTGTTTTAAAAACATATTTAAATAGGTGTACTTTAAAACCGAATCAAAATCTACACACTACTTGACACATTCTCGCTTAAGTAAATCAATTTCGCATTATATATACGAGTATGCAAGCATAAAATTAGCCACGTATCAGGAGTTGTTTCTTGTTATAGCAGGGTACCTACTGCTTTTCGATATATTTATTTTGTTCAGACAAATCACGGTGAGATGATGGAATGAAACATGCATTTAAATATGAAACTAAAAGTCTTTCCACTTGCATTAAACATAATGATATTCTTTTTGTTTTTATAAAAATAACGAACCGATCACGAATTCCTGGATATTTTACGTTTATTTTTAGTTTTTCTGAACAAATAGTTATCCCTTGAAAATTAAACTGTTAGGATCATTAATTATTCAAACACATACACCAAATTGAGAATTTCGTTTTTTGTTTTATAATAATCCAGTTAATAAAACGATAGAATGAGTTTAAAAAATTAACTATATACACCACTACCATATTACACTACTACTATATTACAGTACTACCTCTAATATTTTTTTTACGTTTTCGATTTTTTTTTTAATTATTGATATCATTACCTATATAGATAAATTTTTTGTTTTTGTTTTTATTTTTATACTAAAATATCCGTTTATACACTAAAAACAGGCTGCCTGTAGGCAGATTTTATCTGATTACAGGCAGGGGCGCCGCTCCGGCCTCCGCGGACCCTGTAAGGCTCAGCCGCTACATCAGCCTTCCCACCTTCTACGTTATGCATGTTACTACAATTCATTATGAATGTAGGCGGGTTAACAACGAACCTAGTTTGTGGTGGATAAATTCATCAAACTATTTTTAGCTTTTATAGTAAATGAAAAGTATAGAATTTTGACACTGTTTGACGTCAGAATTTTGAGAGAATGTAATTATACCATGTGACAAAACTACAAATTTACATTTTATATTAAGATTATCACAGCTACATGATTGAGCAAACACCTACTACGTAGTAATAAATGATGTTTTTTATGACTTACCTACCTACATAATGCCATGACTTTGACTCAGTCAGGCATTTCTCTTTTTGAATCTCTTATGTTTTTCCCAACCCACACTTATATATAAGTGCTTATATATATATAAGTTATAAGAATTTAGTTCAAGTGCGGCCTGAGTCCTGCATAACGCGAATGTATTGTGTTCTTTTTAACAATTTATAATAGTTTGCGCTCTAGCATGTGTCATTATAGGGAATATCGGTAATCAGAGAAATTAAACGACGAATCATACTGCCCTGCTGGCCACGCTATGATGGCCTCAAGCTGAGCTTACAACGGCCTCGGCCTTCAAGCTTGGTCTTCATTGCAACCCTTGCTGTCTGCGCTATAAAGACCTTGACCTTCGGTCGTAGCCTTCATATAAGCTTGTCCATCAAGGACTGCATGCAATGCTGACCGCACTGTGATGGCCTGGATCTACGCTTACCTATGCTTTCGGCCATTATCATCGCGGCCAGCAACCCAGCCATAACTGACCTCGGACGTAATGAACTAACTGTTGGTGCAAGCGACATCTTTGGACAATAAGTTTGCCCCCCCTACAAAGACATCATGCTAAGTAAAAGTAAGTTGGAATCATTGTTAAGAAACACACATTTACAGTTAATTTTGATGTAAAACGCACATAAAATAAAGAACCTTTATATTTTGTTTTTGTATTTTTTTTGGATATTTAAAACGTTAAGATCATTATACACGGACCTCCCTTTTTCATAGGAATTCAAGCGTACTTAAAATCAATAAATGAGCTTTGTAAGCTCATTAATTACAGTACAATTTTTAACTTACAATTGTTCGTAATACTTTTACAATTCATTGACGTACATTAGATGTACTTTGTGTTCCAGTACTCCGTTACTTACGAATAAGAGTATTTACAAACATGTTTCTAGAGAAGACCTACGGAATAAAACCGCTTCGGCATTTACCTGTAACACTCCGTCTGGCTAAGAAATTTCTTAAAAAAAATTCTCAAAAATCTGAGGACTTCCTTAAATAAAATTGAATAAAAAATCTATCTGTTGTAAACACAAGTACTTATTAACAGAAAATTGTTTAAAAAAAATTTTAAAGTTTGAAACCGAATCAAAATCTACACACTACTTGACACATTCTCGCTTAAGTAAATCAATTTCACATTATACAGGGTGGAATTTTGTAATGCTACCTGGAGGGAAAGTACTCTTAATACTGTAGATAGAAAATTATACTAAAAGAAAACATTCCTTTATTTTTGAAAAGAAGGAAAACTGCATTCAAAGATTTTCGAAAATTCGCTTGCCACACCCGGGAATCGAACCGACTGAAGTCTGTAAAAATTACACCCTGTACTTTTATTGCATAGATCGTTAGGGTCAATAATAAGGATGAAATCTCTCTAACAAACTTAATAGTTTTTATGAGAAATAAAGATTCTTTAACCTCAATAAATTAAATGAAAGGAAAACCATGAAATCTTAAATTATAAATTGAATGGTTGACCCATTCAATTTAGTTAAGAACTTTAAATTAAAGATCCATCTGTTTACTTGTGTCAGTAATTAATAATTATCATTGACGTCATTTATCCATTAAAATTACGAATTGATATTTAAATAAGACTATTGAAATTTGCACGTGTTTGTACTTAATGCAGACTTTTCTATCTTGAAATACTGGATCTCTTAAGAAATGAGTTAAATGGTTTCCCCGAGGCGGAGCGAAACCAAATAATTCTACAGCAAGATGGTGCTCCAGCCCATAACAGCAGAATCACTACTGCCTACATTAATAACCATTTTAATACCTGGATTGGTACCAACGGCACAATCAGATGGCCTGCGAGATCACCAGATCTCACCCCTTTAGATTTTTTTTTTGTGGGGATATGTAAAAATCGAATTTACATGAAATCTTATGCATTCGCATAAGATTTCACGAGTTGAGAGTTGAAGTTCAGAATACGATTTATAATATTCACCACAACACGTTATTAAAAGTTACTAGAAATGAATACATAAGAAGAATAAATTTGTGTATCCAAGAAAATGGAGCCCATTTTGAGCAACTAATTAGTAGTTAGTTGACTTTTATTGTAAATAATTAAAATAATTTAAGATTTCATGGTTTTCCTTTCATTTAATTTATTAAGTTTGTTACAGAGATTTCATCCTTATAATTGTCCCGACCGATCTATGCAATAAAAATACAGGGTGTAATTTTTACAGATTTTAGTCGGTTCGATTCCCGGGTGTGGCAAGCGAATTTTCGAAAATCTTTGAATGCAGTTTTCTTTCTTTTCAAAATTAAAGGAATGTTTTCTTTGAGTAAAATTTTCTATCTACAGTATTACGAGTACTTTCCCTCCAGGTGGCATTACAAAATTCCACCCTGTATATACGAGTATGCAAGCATAAAATTTGCCACGTATCAGGAGTTGTTTCTTGTTACAGCAGGGTACCTACTGCTTTTCGATGTATTTATTTTGTTACAGACAAATCACGGTGAGATGATGGAATGAAACATGCATTTGAATATGAAACTAAAAGTCTTTCCACTTGCATTAAACATAATGATATTCTTTTTGTTTTTATAAAAATAACGAACCGATCACGAATTCCTGGATATTTTACGTTTATTTGTAGTTTTTCTGAACAAATAGTTATCCCTTGAAAATTAAACTGTTAGGATCATTAATTATTCAAAAACATACACCAAATTGAGAATTTCATTTTTTTGTTATATAATAATACAGTTAATAAAACGATAGAATCAATATAAAAAATTAACTATATACATATTTACAGTACTACCTCTAATTTTTTTTACATTTGCGTTTTTTTCTTTTTTTTTAATTTTTGATATCATTATAGAGATACATTTTTTTTTAAGTTTTTTAAATAATTTTAAAATTATCCTTTTTACATTATACACAGGCTGCCTGTAGACAGATTTTATCTGCTTACAGGCAGGGGTGCCGCCCCGGCCTCCGCGGACCCTGTAAGGCTCAGCCGCTACATCAGCCTTCCCACCTTCTAGGTTATGAATGTGACTAGAATTCATTATCCACAAGTTACCAGATGCCATAGAAAAATTGGAAACCAAAAACCTTTCCTCTATTTATATCAATAGAAATTACTGGAAGCAATGATAGAACTGGCTAACGCCCTTCCATAATCAATATCAGAAAAGATTCGTTCAAATTTAGACGCTATTTTGCTTAAAAATCCGAGTCTTAAAGACATGAAGAACATTAATCCCTACATCAACGGCACAGGTCATAATCTGCCTAAACAGATAGGTATTATCTCATGAAATGGCGCCAAATTTTAAATGTTGTCCAATGACCTCAGTTGCGTAGAGAGGTCGTTTTTGGCGTACAAATTAATACTGGTTAACAAAAGTCACAAATTTGGTCGTGAAAATTTGGAAAAATACCAAATTGTATACATAGTGTCACAAAAACTATGCATAATTTTAAGAATGATTAGGTATCTGCTTTTGTAGCGTCTTTAATTAAAATATATAACAATAAAAATGGCCTTTGTGAGAGCTTTTAGTGCATATTTCGGACTCATAAATAAATAATGGATATATTTTACTTGTTTTCATAGCTGTTAATTAAGTAAAATAATCAGAACCCCCTTTGAACAATAAGCTTTATAACTATTACAATAATATTTACGGATATTTGACGAATTACGACTTCCAAAAAACACAAGAGATACAGGTTAATTGAAATTTCATCTGTTTCGTCCATTAAGTATACGTGCAGATTTTTACTTTTTGATTAAAAGAAGGCAGTTCCTACCTAGACAAAAAAACCTCTTCTAGCGCCAAGAAGAGGAAACGTGCTTTGTAAATGTGCTTGATGTAGTTTTTTTTGTTTTAGTTCTCAAGCCGATTATGCCGAGCGGAGGAGATGAATGATGATGAGTTGCAGATTTTTATTAAAGATAAATTGAAAAGCACCCCAAAGTACTTATAAAGAGACCTATGCTATTTCTTACAATATATAAATAAAATAACCGAGAGTTTTTACTACTCTTGTAAAGCCTTATCAGGCATTTTCCGTCGCCATTTTCCGCGCATGCTCCTGCGAGTGGGAGGAGTTTCGCCTATTTATTCTCAGGTGTTTTTTTGAGTAGTTTAAATCTGCAAGATATTGTAATTTGTTTAATAATTATTAATTATACAGGGTGCAGAAAGTTTTTGTTGTTTTGCAAGTAAATAAAGTAGTTTTTGCTTGAGGTATAACGGCAGGCGGTTCGTTGAACTAATGATAGACGGTAGGCTGCCTCTGCTACTCTTTTCTGACTATGTAACTGTTTCCTAGCTTGCATTATCATTTCATTCAACATCATTATTACCTATAAAAAAGTGTACCTAGCTATCAAGAATTTTATCTCACACTTACCAACGCTGCCTTGGCGAAGAAAAACGCTGATTGTTCCTCTACTGCCCTCGTGGTCACTGCTGCTGACAAAAACAAACTTTTAATCTAAGACAATAGAGGTAAATCGGATAACCTCAATAAAACATTCTTCACCTTCATCATATCAGCCCACGGCCACGCTGGATGTAGGCCTCTTCTATTATTATTAGTCCACTGCTGGACACAGACCTCCCCTAATGAGCACCCTGTTTTCAGCTTGCCACATCCAGCACCTGCCTCCAGTCTTTCGCAGGTCGTCATCCCACCTGGCTGGTGGGCATCCTACACTACGTTTGCCAAGTAGCGTTTACCTCAACAGTTATCGGTTCCTCGAGAGATATGGCCGGCCCACAGCCACTTCAGCGTACTAATTATTTGAGCTATATCGAAAACTCTGGTTTTGTGTCGGATGTATTCGATACGAATCCTATCCTTCAGAAAAACTCACAAGAAAAACCGTCTCCATCCATCGACTCCATTTTATCTCGGATAAAAGTGCGCGGAGCCGCGGTCAGAATCTTAAATCTAATGAATAATAGATAAATAATCAAATTACCATCTTGACAGTAAGATAGTACGATATCTTCCTGCTGGATTCAAGAACTTGACATTGCTGCAATTGCTCTATATGGATGGACGTTGCAGCTTGTAGATCCTCCAGTTTTCGTTAACAGGTGTAGGCTGCTTGTGAAGTTGTTAGTTTTCCTAAAAAACATTTGTTTATGTAAGTAATTAAGAAAGTTCTATCACACGAATCGGTTAATGCAAGAGTTTAGTTGTCTCTACATTATATTTGGTGCTTCTGCACACCAAACAGACGTACTATCAGACGAGCTGACAAAAAACGGATAGTATCGTTTTTACAGACAGATAGTTGGTAAACGGACATACACAGAAAGACGTAAAAACTTGTGCGAAGCCGAGGCAAAAGAAAAACCTTTTAACACTTACAGTGTTTAAAGTTTTTTCTTTTGCCTCGGATTTAAATAACTTGGTATAAATGATAATAAGATTATATATTATAGTTTTTTTGTACCATCAATATATAAAAGTACTCATTAAATAAGAACTTGTAGCTAGTGCGGCACAATTAGTAGTACAAGAAAGTGTAGCTGTAAATAATATGAATGTAAAACTTACCAACACTGCTCTTATTTAGCCTTAGCGAAGTACAATTAGTTCCTCTTCTGCCTTGGTGATCACTGCTGTTGACCAAAACAGACTTTAAATCTAAGGCAATAAAGATAAGACGTATAAAAAGTGAAAATAATGAAATAAAAATACTGCACACGTTGTCAACTTACCATTTTAACAGCGAGATAGGTAATTCTGTTTTTTTAACGAACTAAAACTAAGAATCTAAACTTTAAGTCAGTTTTTTAGGCCGACCTCGCCCGCGCCCTGACTGAAAAAGAAAAAAATAGTTTAAATACTGTTTTGCAACAAAATATATCTACATTTATCAATATGCATTTATTTAGTAATATTGTAAAATGCCTGTCTTTTTAATTTAGTCAATATAGCATTAGAACAGCAGCGGAACAAATATTCATCTTATCTTATTAAGTATATTAATGAACTGCCCATCTAAAACTGAAACAATATTTTGTTGTCCTACCTGTGGTTGATGCGCGGGAGCGTAAAATGCTGTCTCAAGTGGCTGGCCATGGCCAGTATTATGCAAACCACCCAGGTTTGCATAATACTGGCCATGGTGTTGACCCATCATGGTTTCATAGTTGTAGCTATGCTGTAAAACATTTGTTTATGTAAGTAAATAGGAAAACTCAAACACACTTATAAGAAAAATGCAAAAATTGGTTATGAAATGAATATACAGGGTTTTTTAAAGATGGAAGAAGTAGATGGACAAAACGTTCAACAAAACGAGTTAGAGAAAAGTCGGGAAAGGAGTGATGACCTCGATTTATAAGAAACAAAAACTGCATTATTATTTATTTTGGCAGGAAATTAAATTGATTATAACACCCTATATTTTTGCACCTACGAATGTATTCGGTTGCTGTTAAGGATGAATATTTGAAATAACATGTAAGTATTTTTGAAAATGAAGAGATACGATAATTTTTTACGATTTTAGTTTGAATACTACCCAAGCATCAATAAACATAACATTTGAATATTTTCCATCGTGTCTATAAATTGTTTGTTAGGTTGGTGTACATGAACATAAAGGTCAAACGGATGCGAAAAGGATGGCGATCGTTCCGTACGGCTATTTTAGTGAGAAAAAGCAGGATCGACGGTTTTGTGCCAAGAGGTTTCGAAATTCAATATTGGGTAAAAATTGGCCTCAGACTGTTTTAGGACCCAGACTGTTAATTTTGTAAATTTTAACGAAAAAATCCGCAAAAAAGTTGTAGGTACGTATGCAGCTTATGTTTTCCCAAAAATTGAGCCCATGACTCCTTTCACAACTTTTCTCTAATTCTCATGGATTTGGCCATCCACTCCCATCTCAAAAGGCCACCCTGTGTAATAGAACATTGTTATGAAAATAAGGTACTACACTACAGGTTCCTAGAAGGTTATATTAAGAGACTTAAGAGACCGGTGTCCTCAGGAGCACCAAACACACTAACACACCCTTACTTATACGCACACACCCTCACACACTCCCTCTCTCACACACACTTTCTTATATGCATAGTTAGAGTAACTGCAAATAGGTACTTCCAACTTTTAATTTTATTTTATTTTGTCTAAAAACGCTCATAGATTAATTTTGTAGAGTAGATATTAGGTACATTTATTTTATTTTTATAGAATTAGCACAAATAAAAAATATTATCTTGGTAAAACTTTTTTTAACAATCTATTCTCTGACATTTAAATTGTTTCTATTTGTGCTTTAGCTAAGTAAAATGTAGTTTGATTAAATAATTAACCATAGAATTGTTAAGTATACTTAATTATCTTTATGATAGCCGCGCTGCAGAGCGAGACCCTCTAGCACAGGTATTTTACTTAAAAGAGGGTCCCCTACCACTGAAATGTATTAGATTAAGTAAAAGAAATAAACTATTTTGATTTTTTTTTTATTTTGATTTTTATATTGTAGTTGGTACGTACTTGATTTGCTTCATTGTAACCATTGTGTAGTAGGGCTTCATTGTAACCATTGTAGTGGGGTTGCTGAAAAAAGAAGACGTGGTTAATTTTCTATTTCTTATTTCATTGAACATTTACTAACAGATTCACTGATAAACTTACAGATAGATTTAAAACAAACTTTTAAGAAATGAGCAGTTAGCAAGCGAATGTTGGAGGATCATACAAAAGGTGGACTGGTGAAGATTACATTTCCTAAATATCGTGGAAAACTTGATTTTAAAGCTTGTCCTACAAAATTGGAAGAGGATGCAGTGGGCTTACCACCCGAAGAGTACTTTATGTCTAATATTCATAGCAGATGTATTTTTGTTATTCAAAATAGGCTTGCGTTTGGCTTCATTTGTTCTGGTGGGAAGCGATGACAAGGCCTATTAAAAGCACGCTTGCCTAGATAGATGCTGATTGACTCTTGAAGATTATTCAGTTTGTAAAATACAAGCAAAATAGGAAATAACAGACAAAAACTGTAGTAAGGAGCTATGGAAATAAATGCTTATTATTTTATCTTATTTATTATTCTAATAGGTACTAGAGATTTGTCAAAAAATTACGAAGTCTTTTAACAGTAAAAAGTATTTTCAAAAGTGCAAGTTTCACTTATATGTCTGTTTTTGTTTGAAAGTTGTGTTTTATTTTATTTGATTCACTTACCCTATTTATATTCACATGATCCACATGTTGTCGTGAAAACAGGGTAGAACGGATCGGAACGTTGGTCTAAAACAAAACGGTACAAACATAAATACCTACTCGTTAGGACAAATTTTTTAATGCACCCTTCTGAGTGTGACTGTAAGTGACATTTAGTCAACAATCGGCATTAAGCCATTCTGAAACATAATTTTTTAAATGTAAACCATTATCATCATCAGCCTATATAGGTGCACTGATGCCCATTGGCCTCCCCTAATGAGCGCCATAGCATCTTCCTTGCCGCATATAGCATCGGACCGCAGTCTAACTAAATGTAACGAATTATCGTAAAGCTAAGACTTACCGCATATCCAGCCGGCCGGTGTTGAACCGGAGTAGTTGGCCGGGGCGGAAAACGAAGTGCCTCCGTTGCAACGGGAACTGGCTGAAAAGGTATTGTTGCTTGAATTTTTGGAACAAGATCCACAAAAGGGCTCAAGGAATTGTCCCCGGAATGCCCCCAAGGAATTGGCTCAAGGAAATTTAAGTAAATAATAATAATTAATTTAAGTAAATAATAATGGACAATCCATACAGCATCGTCTAGCTCCAAAGTAAGCAGAACGTGTGTAACTAGATAACTAATTATACTTAACACATTACATACAAATAGATGGGTATTTTTTTACTTCATAAATATCTGCAGATTGTAAAAACATTTGACCCGATGCGGGGATCAAATCCGCAACCTCCTGTGTCGCAGACAAACCTACGCCCGCCGCACCAGGAGGTCGTCTTCAAGCATTAAGCTTGAAGACGACCTCCGTGCCAGTGAAATGAAATGTTCATTAAGCGTGTGAACTTTAAATGAGGAAGGCATAATAAGCCTAAAATTTGGAGTTATGGGGTTCAAGTAAACGAAGCTACACGTTGCGATTTATAATTGTGAATGAATATAGAGATAATGATTTACGGTCGGATGAAGGGTATTGCATAGATGCCCTTAAACCAAATCTTGCATAAAATATGGACCAATTTTATCTCGGAAACGCCACATTTTCACATCAGGTGAGACTGTGGTCAAACGAAGGTCTATTGAGTATAGAACAAACGCCTATGTCAGTTGGTTAGTTTGGGGCTAGATGAAGCTGTCTGAATTGTGTCCAGCATTGTTGGCAGAAGCAAGTAATAACAAGTAAATAGATGGGACTTACCACATTTGGGTCTTCTTGGTGCATAAATGCTATTTGCTCCTCCTGAAAGTAGATAGATAGAAAACACTTTATTAATTTTTTTTTCTCTGTATTGTTTCTTGTATTTGTGTGGTATACACAAATACAAGAAACAATACAGAGAAAATGCTTTGAAAAAAAAGGAACATTGTAATACTTAATGAAAATCATTTTCTGTTTTGAAATATGGTCGTTCGAATTTCGAGAGTCATCAGTGATTTGTCACTTATAAATGTCTATCATACTAGTGTGGTGCTGATATAATAAATTATGTATCGATACTCCCGATCTAACTAGAATTACCTAATGAGAATGTCTCAATTTGATTGAGTTATCGTTGATCAGTGTAAGTTTTATACAAAACTCCGGGGATACTATTTAACCGGTATAAAAATGTACCTATCTGTATTTTTTTATCTATTTCAAGTATCATTATTAAGGCATCAAAAACTTACTGTATGTAAACTGTATGTTTATATAATTAGATTTTCACATAGAGACAATACAGAAATTTGTGATTAAATTCCAATCAAATAGAACAATGCCACACTAGCAGTTATGTATTTGATTTGTTTGCTTTAAAAAAAATTGGTTGCCTGTAAAGTCGGTATACGGGCGAAAGTTTTACGTGACAACGACTTTGAGTTCCTTTCACTTTTTATGTCTGCATAACGTGAGCGGAGCGTAACGCGTAACGCAGTTTCTTGAAGTGTCACCCGGCAAACCAATTTATAAGACGTTGTCACGTCAAAACTATAATCACTATCGTTGAGGTAAATAATTTTCACGATTCTCATAGTTTTGCATAGCCATGACTATCGATATCGATAAAAACATATGCTTGTCCAAGTGGGGTGTGATGCTTGACTTTGAGTCGGCCAATCGGAGCGCAGCGGTCGCAGCAGTGATTTGGCGGAATTGTTGTGTAAACAAAATAAATGACATTTCCTCTCTATTGGGTATGGTAATATATAAAAGTTATATTTGTGTTAGTAAATGATATCTTGATATATTTTGTAATGAACCTAAAGCTCTGCAAGTAAATCACTTATCTAATTATTATTATTGAATTGATTGAATTTGTTACGACTCACAAAATATAAAATCATTTTTGTAAACAGCAACCCGCAAAGAACATTTACAATGTACATAGATAGAGCAGAAAACGGTCGGCGATCAATAATCTATACTAATATTATAAAGAGGAAAGATTTGCTTGGGGCTAGATGATGCTGTCTGAATTGTGTCTAGCATTGTTGGCAGAAGCAAGTAATAACAAGTAAAATAGATGGGACTTACCACATTTCGGTCTTCTTGGTGCATAAATGCTATTTGTTCCTCCTGAAAACATTGTAATACTTCATTATGAATGTAAGCAGGTTAACTACGAACCTATTTTGTGTTGGAAGAACACCAACGTTAAACAATGTGTGTTCTTCCAACACATAATAGGTTCGTAGTTAACCCGCTTACATTCATAATGAATTCGTCAAACTACGGAAGTTTTTATTGTAATACTTAATTAAATTTTCTGATTAAGAGTAAAGCTGCGTTTGTCTTCCCGCGGCGAGAATTGGACCCATCTAGGGTTGCCGCAGCGCAGCGGTGGCGGTGTAAGAATCGTACTTTCAACTCATCCTGTGGATGTCGTAAGAGCCGACTCAGGGAATCTACCAGAAAAAGGGCAGCAGTTTCCTTCTGCATATTTTAACACCTCTACTGCGTTCAATAATCCTCCTGCCAAGCGTTGTGATTACGTCAAAACCCCCTTCATTTTGGGGAGACTCGTCAAACAGTGAACGCTAAGTGCTGACCCTCAGTAATTGCGTCTGTATTGATTTGATAGGCGAAAACATTTAAAAATTTACATGGGCATCATTCATTTTGGACCAAAAATCGAAAGTGCCGGCCAAAGAATCTTTTTATGTATTCCGGTTAAGCATAACTTTGCATATTTTTTTGTTTTGTTATCTAGTACCCATAACACAAGCTCTGCTTAGCTTGGGGCATCGAGCACCCAATAGAGAGGAAATATGGTCATTCGAATTTCGAAACTCATCAGTGATTTGTCACTTATAAATGTCTATCATACTAGTGTCACTAGTGTGGTGCTGATATAATGAATTATGTATCGATACTCCCGATCTAACTAGAAGTACCTAGTGAGAATGTCTCAATTTGATTGAGTTATCGTTGATCAGTGTAAGTTATAAACAATACTCTGGGCTTATTATTTAATCGGTATAAAAATATATCTGTATTTTTTTTCTATTTCAAATATCATTATTAAGGCATCAAAAACTTACTGTATGTAAACTGTATGTGTATATAATTAGATTTTTACATAGAGACAATACAGAAATTTGTAATTAAATTCCAATCAAATAGAACAATGCCACACTAGCAGTTACGTATTTGATTTGTTTGCTTAAAAAAATTATAAATTCACTATCGTTGGGGTAAATAATTTACACGATTCTCATAGTTTTGCATAGCCATGACTATCGATATCGATAAAAATATTATGCTTGCCCAACTGGGATGTGTTGCTTGACTTTGAGTCGGCCAATCGGAGCGCAGCGGTCGCAGCAGTGATTTGGCGGAATTGTTGTCTAAACAAAATAAATGACATTTCCTCTCTATTGGGTATGTGTTCGATGGCTTGGGGCTAGATAATGCCTTAATTGCGAGTAAATTGTACAGGACTCACCACAAATTCGGCCGGCTGGTGAACAGGAATAGTTGGAATTCGCTGAAAAGGTATTGTTGCTTGAATTTGTGGAACAAGATCCACAAAAGGGCTCAAGGAATTCTCCCGCTACTCTGCATATTCCACCATTGTTATTTAAATAAATAATGATGGACCGCGACCATCTACACAGATTCGAAGTACCTAAGTTATGTATTTACCTACTTTACTTTTTTTTAAATCTTATTTATTGTTAAAGGACTTTTATTTTACATTTTACTTTACTTACGTGTTCGGTATCAGGCGGTAATTGAATAGCTGCTACCTGTAAAAAAAATGAAGTCAATAAAACCGGCCAAGTGCGAGTCGACACACACGCATTATCATACGTCAAACACGATTCCCCTATTATATACGGATTGAGCAAATTCAGTTGTCGAGTGGCTCAAAAATGATATCTAATATATAAAATTATCGTGTCACAGTTTTCGTTGCCATACTCCTCCGAAACGGCTTGACCAATTCTCATGAAATTTTGTGAGCATATTGAGTAGGTCTGAGAATCGGCCAACATCTATTTTTCATACCCCTAAGTGATAATTTTAAATTTCCACGCGGGCGTAGCCGCGGGGCGCAGCTAGTAAAAATATAATAATCACTATGACAGTGAGAACTTGCAAGGCAAATTAATACTTATTATAAAAATGTATTTAAAATATAAAAGCTAAAACAATTCATGTTACACAGTGATCTATAAATAAATAATACATGCTAGGTAAGAATACGGGCTATTTCCGAAGAGAATAGTGAGACAGCATAGGGACGAAACGGAAAGAAACGAAGAAAACGAAATGAAACAAAACAAAGCGATTTAGTTGTTACTAATAGGGACTAATAGTATGCATAGATTTTGTTTTAATTTTTTTAATTGGTTATTTAGGTTAATACATTCCCTATACCCGCAAAATTTTCAATTACGTAAAAAACAAAAAGTAATACTGTACTCGGTTTTGGGATAAAAACGCTGCCATATTTATTATATTTTGACGACCTCTGTGGCGCAGCGGGCGAAGGTCCGCCTGCGACGCATGAGGTTGCGGGTTCGATTCCCGCCTCGGGACAAATGTTTGTACGATCTGCAGATATTTGTTCAGGGGTTCTGGATGTTTTTTCTATGTATAATAAAAAATATCTATCTATGTAGTGTATAGCATTATGTATATCAGTTATCTAGTACCCATAACACAAGCTCTGCTTAGCTTGGGGCTAGATAATGCTGTGTGAATTGTCCAGCATTATTTATTTATTTATTTTATTTATTTATATTGGCCTTTGTTCTATGACGTCACACTTCACATTTTCAACTCAAATCGCTTTTGTTTCTTTGTTGATTTTTCAATCAAAATAAAATTAGATAAAAATAAATGATAAAAACCAAAATTGTAATATTTTGGTTTTTACAGAAAACACCAAACAACCCTGAAATTGTATTAACAAAAAGAAATCCCGCCAAAGCCTCATAACAAAACAAAATTTGAAGTATGACGTTGAGTTTAGAACTTTTGCGATTGAGATTTAAAATATCTACTTTTCCATGATTAAATTGCACAATTAAAACATCAAAAAATACTAAAATAGATACACAGATATATTACCATAACAATAGAGAGTGCATAAAAAAATAATTAGCATTTTTGAAGTCACATGCATACCCTGTTCTATACTTCTATCCGGCCAGTCATCTAATCACCAACAAACAGAACAGCTACTAACCTGTAGTTGTTGTTGTTTTTGTTGCTTTTTCTTCGACATATTCTGTTTATTTTGATTCAGTTGCGGGTTTTGCCGTTGTTCTGATATTTTTTCTTGTTCTTTCGTACAACGCTCTAAATCACGCAGCGCGTACGGTTCAGGGATGGGGTCCAACTGTTATAGAAAATATTTTGTGCAATGAGTATTATCTAGAAGAGATCGCCTAATTGCAATAAGGCCGCCTACTGTACTTATGTCTCATGTAAGTATTGTCTATTTCTTTTTAATGTATTTTTATTAGTGTAGTAATGTTGTATATGCAATAAAGATTTCTTGTAGTGTTTTGTAATCACAACAATTCTATGGGTTCTACGAATTTAAAGAGTTATTCCCCTTTTCCCCCTTGACAAATTCCCCTTAAGGGGGAAAACTGAAATTCCTTTTTTGAAGTCTAGTTTTCCCCCTTAGGATATCAGGATAACAGGGGACAAAACTGGAATAACCCGAATTTGAATAGGTACCTATATACCTACTATCCCAAAAATTTACAACCTCGACGGGACTTGAACCCGCAACTTTGCACTCTGCTCTAACTCTTCACTTCACTTCATTCTATGGTTGCTTGGTTTCCTCGGTAGGATAAGGAGTCTACTTTTTTAACCGACCTTAAAAAAAACGAGGAGGTTCTCAATTCGTCTGTATCTTTATGGCGTTAATTTCTTTACTAAGGTAGTGTAAAAGTTATAAAGACAAACTTACAAATGCCAGAGATGGTCTTGATAACTCAGGATATTGTTGCCGAGATGTCGATGGGATGCTGGTGGGAGCCTGCGTAGCGTGGCTGCGCGGGTCTCGCGTATTTGAGAACCGCTGCAGCTGTTGGTTATATCTCTGTTGAGGGTCATTACGTTAGTATTCAGTTTTAAAACCTCTCTGCACTTCCACGTTAGAGCACGCGCGTAGCCGTGAACCATGAGCGTGGATCCTATTCGCATAGGTATATTATATTATTATTATTATATTATAATATTATTATTATAATATTATTATTATATTATTATCATATTCACAGCTTCGCGTCGCGTTCGCGCCTCGTTCCCTTAGTTTGTCGGTAATTTTTTCTCACAACAAAGGGTTGGTAAGGCGTACTTAGATTAACCAATCCCCGAAGGCGAGAACTAATTTATTTTTAAGAGGGTTAGCTTAATTGTGTCAGTTGTAAATACATGTTCTAATTTGTTTCTATTCTGGGATTGTAATTTTCTCCTTTGTTAATAAAATATTAAGACATTCATGCAATTGTCAATCTTATCTTATCCTTCGACCTTATTTATTTCTCGAGGCACGAGAATTCCCGACCATGACTTCCCGAGTTTCGCGAGTACCTCGAGAAATTTAGAAATTTCTCGTAAAACGCGATGTTATTATCAATTATTTGCTTTATTACAAATAAGACTGATAGACGATATCAATTAAATCAAATGGTAAATTTATGGAGACCATAAATTTTGCACTTATTAATGAACAAATCAGCAACAAATAATAAATTAAACTAAATACACTCGGCTGGTCTATATAAAAAGTAAAGAGTTCCCTACTCTTTACTAATAACAGCACAGTCTTTCTATTAAACAAATCATAATTAACTTTTAATACATTTTTTTTTGAGCATTGCTTCTCAATTATAACTAAACCAAAAATCAAAAAAAAATCAAATCAAACTAAAGTAACCCGCAAAATAGCTAACAAACTCAACAACTTGGTATTAAGATTCCTCCCACTATTCTAAAACTCATTGTGAATTTTTAACAGCGGACTTCTACAAGATGGCGATGATCATGACAATTACCAGAAAAGAAATAAGAGAATAGTATATGAAATTCATTCAATCAGTTTTTATTCTCTGTGTGAATTGTCCTGAATTATTATTATTATTATTATTATTCACTTGTCAACAAATGGTAACTTCAAAGGCGTTAAGTGTCAAAAAGAAAATAAAGGCGTAGACGGAGCATAAGAGACATATTTTACTGATAAAGAATTGAAGTACATGAAAATAGTAAGCGAGTTCTGAAAACTACACTCACCGAGATGTGCGCCGGAAGCGGCTCTCGAGATTGCGGTGTTCCAGCAGGTGTCTGGTGCTGTTGGACACAAAAGTGAATTTTACAAACATTTAACGACATTCGACCACCTCTGTGGCGCTGAAGATCCGCCTGCAACGCTGTTTATGTGATATTCAAGAGGAAAAAAGACCCGTCAAGTGCGAGTGTAACTCGCGCGCCGAGGGTTTCGAACGTTTGTGAACAAGTAGGTATGTACTAAAGGTACCGGATAGAGACTTCGAAATTTAATGAATACCTAAAACTAGTAGGTACCTACATTTCAGATGGATCTCTCTGCATGCTTCGTTGATAGGGGGTAGCGGTAAATTTTTCGACTATTTTCAAAGTATTTCAAAAAGTATGAGTCCTAAAGAAAATTAAAAAACTGTTTTGAAATGTACAAACCGTTACCTTTCATTTGATACCTCATTCAGAGGGGTAGCCTCCACTTTTGAAAAAAAAATTCGACTTTTTTCAAAATATTTCAAAAAGTATGAATACTACAGAAAGAGGAAAAAAGGACAGACAATGCGAGATCATATGGGTTTTGTTCCCGATCGCGAAACCCTAAAACCGGCAAAGTGCAGGCCATGCGCAGTGTTGGATTTCTATTTTGCTCGATTCAAAAATATATAATTGAAGCACTAGTTACGGAAGGCTAGAGATAGACATACTCATACTCATACTAATTTATTCGCCGTAGGAGCACAAGGCATATTTGGAAATGTCAATTTAAATATACATGGGTTACATTATGTGGTGCCTATGTTATAGTGCAAGGCCATGAAACAGACAAGACAGAAAATAACCAAGGAACTTGGGAATATTGGTACATAAAAAAATAGATTAATTGATAAATGGATCAGCTGTGAATAGGCATCGCCTTGTAAACAAAATAATCATAGTTAATTCTAAATTCATGATGCTGCTGTAAAATGGCATTCTCTGATGTATGTAGTTAGTTCTAAATGTGGTACACTAAAAAGCTTGATATTTGGGTACCTCACGAGCTCACTGAAAGAAACCTAATGAACCGTGTACTCATTTGTGATTCTTTATTACGACGTAATGAAACCGAACCATTTTTAAAGAAGCTGATAACTGGTGATGAAAAGTGGATCACGTACGACAAGAACGTGCGAAAAGGTCGTGGTCAAAGGCCGGTCAGGCTTCACAGACTGTGGCGAAACCCGGGTTAACTCGCAACAAGGTGATGCTGTGTGTGATGGGATTGGAAGGGCATTATTCATTATGAGCTGTTACCACCAGGCAGGACCATCGATTCTGAACTCTACTGCGAACAACTGATGAGATTAAAGCAAGAAGTTGAGAGAAAGCGGCCGGAATTAATCAACAGAAGGGGTGTGGTTTTTCATCATAATAACGCTAGACCTCACACATCTTTAGCCCAAAGACATTTTCCCTTTAGCCACTCAGCAAAAATTAAGAGAGTATGGCTGGGAGGTGTTAATGCATCCACCGTATAGTCCTGACCTTGCACCTTCAGATTTCCACCTGTTTCGGTCTCTTCAGAATTTTTTAGGCAGTGTCAGGTTAACATCACGAGAGGACTGCCAAAACCACTTGTCGCGGTATTTTGATCAGAAGCCCCAAAAGCTTCCTCGGACGGACGTCAGGGTATGTAACTTTTTTCGCGATGACAGTTAGGCTCGACGATAGAATTATGATTACGACGAATCATGATTTTCGACAACTTTTATTTTGCGGGGTGAATGGTTTATTTGTCATTGAAATAAAGTCTATATTGGATTTAAGCTAAGCCAAAAGGAATTTGCAGGAATTTTATTCATTGACAGATCCACCCATTGATTAGAATAGGTTTATAGTGGTTTTATCTCTGGTAGCTAGATAGGCAGGTACTACACAACATTAATGTATACAGCACGGAAGGCATTGGTCGAGGTAAAATAAGTATGATAAGTATGATAAGTATGTAGGTATATGAGATTTTGATGACTTTAATAAATAAACAGTGATGAAAAATTAAAACTGGGGCCTACGTTCAGCTGTGGTCTTATATAGGCTGATGATAATGAATTCATACATCATCACCAAGCTCGAAGCTAAGCAGAGCTTTGTTATGGGTATAGCGCATTTTTTCCCCCGTAGTACTAGAAGTAGAACTACAGGCAAATTTAAATTACTCGTAGGTAGTTCTATCGGTTTGTTCTCATAAAGAAAGATCCCAAAAAAACAGATTCTCAAAAAATGAGACTTAAAATGTTTAATAACTCATAGAAAACCTCAATATCTATTTTTGAGGGCACTTTGTTATCCATACTGAAGCCAAAACTGTATTTTTTTTCATTCATGTCTGCCGTCTGTTTCTTAAACGCGCATCACGCCGAAACTACTGAATGTATTAAAATGAAACTTAGCATGATTTGAGGTCATACTACGAGGAATGACATGGGATACTTTTTATCCTGGAATTCAGTAAGGTTCTTCTGGGAAAGGAGATGAACGTAAAATTCCTTCACCGCGCATCACGCCAAAAGTCCTGAATGAGTTGGAATGAAACTTTAAATCTTAGTAAATCTGTATTTTCAATAATAGCCCAAATCGAAACGACTTTTTCAAACTCCACAAAATCTCCAAAATTATCACCTAATTGGTCACTATTTAGGAAAAACCGAAGTTGACTTCCCCCACAATTCAGTCAATAGTTTCGACGTGATGCGCGGCCAAGGTACAGACAGATAGGCAATATGAAATTATCAGTTTTTACTTCAGCATCGATTTATAGATTATCTTTAAAAGGGTATACGATTCTACAACAAAACTCCAAACAATTTGTCAAACATATCCTTTGTAAAAAGGCTTACTACAAAATATCAGATTATCTAGGGGAAAAAAAAGCTTGGAACGAATATTGCTCCAGCTCGAAAACTTACACCCTAACAAAGTAAAGGTTTCTTGTTCGCTTCTTTACTTTACCTTAAAAAGATTGAAGTGAACAAAAAATTTTAGTGATCACTTTATTTCCTAGTTTGGTCATGAACCTGATTTGAATTTTGTAACGTGTTCAAGAGTCCTGTAAAGTCTTATAGAAATAAACCACTTTGATATTTAATTTGATATCTGATTATTTGATTGAGGGCTTCTGTGGCGCGGCGGGGAAAGGTCCACCTGCGACGCAGGAGGTTACAGTTAGTTTGATTCGCGCCTCAGGACAAATGTTTGTATGATCTGCAGATATACAGATCTGCAGATATTTGTTCCAGGTGTTCTGGATGTCTTCTATGTATATTTAAAAATATATATCTATGTAGTGTAGTAGTAATAAGTATATCAAAATAAGTTTACCTAGCACACCAGCTGTACTTACTTTGGGCTTAGATACTGCTGTGTGGCTTAGTCAGCATTATTTATATATAATAAAATTTTGAGGAAGCCCTCCAAAACGAAATTGAAATATCTTCAATGATTGACACTTTTGTAATCCATTTAGTCCTCAGTTGTTTTGAAAAAATGATTTTATTTATTTTATTGCATAAAGTTTTATCATAGTGTGATTGTCGGTTCACTTTAACACGAATGGAGATGTTATTATTACTTTAAGTGTTTCTGATTTCTATGATTAATATAATTCTATATTTTTTTCTATAATTGATAGGCTACAATAAATTAGTTCCATGGGTACCTTACTAACAACGATGGCAAAGCTGCGGGCAAATGTTCGTTAGCATTACATTATTATCTTGTGATTGTTCTATCAACCAAACAAAACATAAGTTTGCCGCTTCTACAATAGATGAATACTGCTTAAGGCGCTACCCCGACCCAAATCAGCGCCACCACCTATTTTATTTAATTATTCTGTTAAACGAAGGAATTTTAAAAAATTGATTGGCAAGTTTGTGCTTCCTATCATAGGCTTTTTTTTAATGCCCCTGTAAAAGTTTTATTTTAAATACTTTAAGCAGAGATGCGATGTTGCTCTTTTTGGCCACCATGGTGGGAAAAAAGAGCAACTTCGCATCTCTTCCTACACTATACAAACTAAAACATTTATAGAGGCATTAAAAAAAAGCTTATGATAGGAAGCACAAACTGGCCAATCAATTTTTTAAATTTCCTTCGTTTAACAGAATAATTAAATAAAATAGGTGGTGGCGCTGATTTGGGTCGGGGTAGCGCCTTAAGGGGGTATAGTACCTCAAATTGCTTATTTTCAACTCCGTCGGACCTCCATATCTTCCAAACTACTGAATATTTAACTTTTAAATTTATATATGGTAAAGTTCAGGACTTATTCTATCGATCATATGTTTCGAAAACACGATGCCATAAAATTTTCTCGATAGAAAAAAATCGCAAAGTTACCTCTAATTTTTTACTAAAACCCTAATTTCTCAATAAATACAGATGATACGATCTTGAGACTAAGCATAGTAATTGAACTAAGTATAAAGCACTTTATATGTTGCCTTTTTTTCAATTAACTATTCTAATGTTTGTGGGGAGCAAATAACTACTAAAAACTTGATTTTTGGGCTTACGCCGCTTTGCTCTGTCCCGCTCCTGTGAACGCGAAATCCTATGCCTATCCTCTTCACACAATAACGAGGTAGGGTACCGCCTTAAGTCTGTGTAAAAAATAAGTGCCTCTGCCGACCACATTCGGCATAATTGACATACAATCTGACAATCTTAGATTGTCACTACTAAGCCTTAACGATTTCTCTCTACTTCTCATGATTTCGGATTTAGCCATTCCCTCCAATCTATAAAAGCCATCCTGTATAAGTTAACTACAAAAACGTAACCCTTTTTGCGCAGTCGGGTAATAAAAGAGACGCTTCTGAATTCGGATGTATATTTTAAATGAGAACGGTGAATTTCTTTTTCACCGCTCTATTTTTTTTAAAGAAATCTATGATTATATGAAATTCTTTCAATCAGTTTTTATTCATTCACTTGTCAACAAATGGTAACTTCAAAGGCGTTAAGTGTGAAAAAGAAAATAAACGCGTAGACGGAGCATATGAGACATATTTTACTGATATAGAATTGAAGTACATGAAAATAGTAAGCGAGTACTGAAAACTACACTCACCGAGATGTGCGCCGGAAGCGGCTCTCGAGATTGCGGTGTCTGCTGGTGCTGTTGGACACAAAAGTGAATTTTACAAACATTTAACGACATTCGACCACCTCTGTGGCGCTTGCGCCCCTGGAGGTTTGGTTCGATACCCGCCGCGGGGCAAACGTTTGTACGATCTGCAAAATTTGTTTCGGGTGTTCTGGTTGTTTTCAATGTATAATTATTTAATACCCCACTCGGTGAGGTAGCCTCCCCTTTTTTCAAAAAGTGTTCTACTTAGATACACTTCTATAATTTTCCTCTGCAAACTTCGAAGACAGGGGGGGGGGGGGGGGTTGTAGTAGATACCAAACTACATTTTAGATCGCTCTGCATAGGTGCTTAGTAGATTACGTAATTTTTTTACCTTTTTTAAACTATTTCGAAAAGTATGAAACCTACAGAAATTTCAATAACTATTCTGAAATGTACAAAGTGACACCTTTCATTTGATACCCCACCTGACCCTGTAGGTATCTTTTAAAATTTCGACATCTCAATTTGTATGGAAAATGTTAATGTTCATTTTCTTTTTTCTTATAATCTGTACAGGCGCACGAAATATATTATTCTTTTAAATTTCAAGTTGATAGCTGCGGTAGTTGCTGAGTTATTAAGGAGGGAAAAAAGGACAGACAGAGCGAGACCAAATGGGTTTCGAAACCGATCTTCGAAACCCTAAAAAGGACAGACAATGCGAGACCAAATGGCTTTCGTTCCCGATCGCGAAACCCTAAATCCGGCAAAGTGCAGGCCACGCGCAGTGTAGGATTTCGTGTTTTGCTCGATTCAAAAAATATATTTATAATTGAAGCACTAGTTACGGAAGGCTAGGGATACACAGACAAAACAGGCTACGCTTGTTTCACTAATATTATAAATGCGAAAGTTTGGATGGATGGATGGATAGATGTTTGTTACCTCTTCACGCCAAAACTACTGAACGGATCGAGCAGAAATTTTGCATACAGGTCTAACCCTGGAATCAAACATAGGCTACTTTTTATTCCATAAATCAGTTCCCATGGGATAGGAATAACTTTAAAACGTTTCCATAGAAACAACGCGTGCGAAGCCGCGGGCAGAAACTTGTCTATCATAATTCATTATCATGAGTGTGTTTCTGAATTTCATCCTAAGCTTAGTATTTATTTTTTAATTACGATGGAACTGTGACTGTATATGCGTTTAGTGAGAGGATATTATGATTTACCTACGATGGAATTGTGACCGTTTATGCGTTTAGTAAGAGTATTTATTTTTTACTTACGATGGAATTGTGACCGTTTGTGCGTTTAGTGACAGATGTATTTTTTACTTATGATGGAACTGTGACCGTTCATGCGTTTAGTGAGAGTATTTATTATTTACTTACGATGGAACTGTGACCGCTTATGCGTTTAGTGAGAGTATTTATTATTTACTTACGATGGAATTGCGTCCGTTTATGCGTTGACCTGGCGTCCCAGTCGTCCTGGCTTCCACCGCAGAGGGAAGGTCATGTTCCTGTAATAAAATCGTCCTGGCTTCCACCGCAGAGGGGAGGTCATGTTCCTGTAATAAAATATTCCACTGTACCTACTAACACTATCTACATAGGTACATCATCATAGGTAAATTTTTAAATGTTGGTTTTTTCATACAAATAACCATCCCGACGTCACAAACCCAGGTCTCCAAAATATCACTAGTCGCGAAAGTTTAGATGTATGGATGAATGTTTGTTACCTCTTCAAGCCAAAACTACTGATCGAATCGCGCTGAAATTTCGAATGTAGGTAGTTCTAGAACTACCGAGGCCTAGGCCTCGAAAAGTCGGCGGTTAAACGCTGATTATGAGGTCCTGGGTTCGAATCCCAGGTCGGGCCAGTAATAGTTTTTGAAGTTTTTCTAGTAGGGAAAATTCACAGTAGCAGCCCGGAGTCCGAATTCCCGTGCCTTAGAAAGCACGTTAAGCCGTCGGTCCTGTGCATGACTTCTCCCCGGTCGAGTCGATCTGACGTCCCATCGGATAATGAGACTGAGGGAATAGAGAGTGCACCTATGTTTGCGCACACACTTGTGCACTATATTATGTCCCGCGCATCTGGCTCGTCTCCGATGAGATGCCCACCGTGGTCGAAATTCGGCTAGAATTACATTACAATAGACACTTAACTTGTTTATGTAAAAATAACTTACGTAGTAACTGTATCTTCTATTACGTTGTTTGGCTGGTATCTGTTTCTGGCTGGTATCTGTATCTGGTATCTGAAAAAAAAAGCTATTTTAGTCTCGAGATAGGAATACTGCTACTACAACACTACTAGAAAAATCATGGTATAAGAATCTTCAAAAGCTTCGACGATTCGAATTTGAATAGATTCAAATTGTAAACTGAAATTGAAAACTGGAAGGACATTGCCACTGTGGCAAAATCAGCTTGCGCGCTTTTATTAGTATATTTCAAGGTGTACTATGTAGCTACTATTTAACGTGTAAAACTATATTTTTACCATTAAATGAACCATTGAACCATTATAATGACATTTCATGAAGCCCTCATAGGGTTGCCCCACAAGAGAGTTGTGGGCAAAGAATATTTTAATGTTTGCAGGCATGTTAAAATTGAACTGTGATTATGTACCTAAACGTCTTAAGACAAAAATTGGCTTAGTATTTATATGATAGTTTATTTATAAATATGATGTTTATAATACACTAGCTGCGCCCCGCGGCTTCGCTCGCGTGGAAATTTATGTTTCCCACTTTCTTAATTTTTTCTTTGCTATAAACCTCACGTAGCACAAGTAAATAAGTATTTATTATTTACTTACGATGGAATTGCGTCCGTTTATGCGTTGACCTGGCGTCCCAGTTACCTCAGAGGGAAGGTCAGGTTCCTGTAATAAAATGTTCCACTGTACCTACTAACACTATCTACATAGGTACATCATCATAGGTAAATTTTTAAATGTTGGTTTTTTCATACAAATAACCATCCCGGCGTCACAAACCCAGGTCTCCAAAATATCATCTTCAAAAGCTTCGACGATTCTGAATAGATTCAAATTGTAAACTGAAATTGAAAACTGGAAGGACATTGCCACTGTGGCAAAATCCGCATGCGCGCTTTTATTAGTATTTTTCAAGGCGTACTATGTAGCTACTATTTAACGTGTAAAACTATATTTTTACCATTGAATGAACCGTTGAACCATTATAATGACATTTCATGAAGCCCTCATAGGGTTGCCCCACAGGAGAGTTGTGGGCAAAGAATATTTTAATGTTTGCAGGCATGTTAAAATTGAACTGTGATTATGTACCTAAACGTCTTAAGACAAAAATTGGCTTCGTATTTATATGATAGTTTATTTATAAATATGATGTTTATAATACACTAGCTGCGCCCCGCGGCTTCGCTCGCGTGGAAATTTATGTTTCCCACTTTCTTAATTTTTTCTTTGCTATAAACCTCACGTAGCACAAGTAAATAAGTATTTATTATTTACTTACGATGGAATTGCGTCCGTTTATGCGTTGACCTGGCGTCTCAGTTACCTCAGAGGGAAGGTCACGTTCCTGTAATAAAATATTCCACTGTACCTACTAACACTATCTACATAGGTACATCATCATAGGTAAATTTTTAAATGTTGGTTTTTTCATACAAATAACCATCCCGACGTCACAAACCCAGGTCTCCAAAATATCATCTTCAAAAGCTTCGACGATTCTGAATAGATTCAAATTGTAAACTGAAATTGAAAACTGGAAGGACATTGCCACTGTGGCAAAATCAGCTTGCGCGCTTTTATTAGTATATTTCAAGGTGTACTATGTAGCTACTATTTAACGTGTAAAACTATATTTTTACCATTAAATGAACCATTGAACCATTATAATGACATTTCATGAAGCCCTCATAGGGTTGCCCCACAGGAGAGTTGTGGGCAAAGTATATTATAATGTTTGCAAGCATGTTAAAATTGAACTGTGATTATGTACCTAAACGTCTTAAGACAAAAATTGGCTTAATATTTATATGATAGTTTATTTATAAATATGATGTTTATAATACACTAGCTGCGCCCCGCGGCTTCACTCGCGTGGAAATTTATGTTTCCCACTTTCCTAATTTTTTCTTTGCTATAAACCTCACGGAGCCTTTCCAACGAATGCAAAACCGTGGAAATCGGTTCGTGCGTTCTGGAGTTATAGCGTCAGGAAGGAAAACCCGACTTATTTTTATATAGTAGATTACATTACATATAATATGATCATTTAATGTCAGTATCATAAATAATTTATGCTTATATCACTTCAATATGTTAGCACTAAAAAGAGACGGGGGATATTATTAATAAAATTATAGAATGGATTGTTTCGAAATATACTGTGTAATATACAAATACAAATTTGTTTATCTGTTGCTGCGGACCCCGGACCGTAAAAACTTTGAAAGGGTTTTGCAAAAGGTTTGAAAAAGTACTTGATCACTTCTTTGGAAAGAAATGTGTTACGTTAAATAACGCTCTGAATTTCTGACTCTCTTGCAATGTTACAATTTTAGACATCTATCATTACTTTTATACGCAACAATCTGACATTATATCCTTACCAACATTGATGAGTATTCCACTGTTAATTCATGTTTGTGTTCAATGTTTCAGATATCGGAGCACTGCGGGACTGGTTCCAGATAAAGCTAAGTTGCATGTTTTTTATTGCTAAAAATACGTCTGATATTTGTCAAATCCCTAACTATTGGTCAGATTACTATTTCCTTAGCCAAAGGTTAAATAATTCGCATAGAAGTAAATAATAGCGTTGACTTAAATCATATGTATTTTTATTCTTTATTGATTTTTTATGTGTTTCGTAAGGAGCTGTGCTTATTGTTTATTGTATTTCACTGAGTTTTCCCTTAGGAATTACAGAATTATTATATTTTAGAACTAGGAGACTGATTAATCTAATATTGATAATATTGTTATATTTAATTAATAACTAGAGTTGATTAAAGCATAGTAGTGTATTCTGGTTTCAAGTATTACTATGATTTACATTGCAATCTTAACTGTATTTACAGTTATCTCTAGTAGAGAAAAAATTTATATTTTGATCAATCTAACTATAGCTTGGTGCGAATGTCACCTTATGCAAGATCTCCGAAAGTGGGAAAGCCTTTTATCAGCTATGAGAAGTAATCTCAGTTGGATAAATCATTATAATATATTGAGAATCTATATACTAATAATAAAACTGTAACTACTTATAATAAAACTGTAACAGGTCCAATTCTGTACATCGAAGATATTTTGAATTTTTTTTTTGAGGGCACTCTATTATCGATACTGAAGCCAAAATTGTAATTTTTTTCATTCATGTCTGTCTGTCTGTCTGTCTGTCTGTTTCTTAAACGCGCATCACGCCGAAACTACTGAACGTATTGCAATGAAACTCGGCATGATTTTAGGTCATACTACGAGGAAGGACATAGGATACTTTTTATGCCGGAATTCAGTAAGGTTCCTCTGGGAGAGGGGATGAAAGTAAAATTCCTTCACCGCACATCACGCCGAAACTGCTGAATGAGTTAGAATGAAACCAAGCACAATTTGAATTCATACTACAAGAAAGGACATGGAAAACATTTTATCCCAGAATTCGGAAAGGTTCCCCTGGGAGAGAGGATGACAGTAAAATTCTTTAACTGCTCATCACGACGGAACTACTGAATGAATTCGAATGGAAGTCGGCACGATTGGAGTTCATACAACGAGAAAAGATACATTTTATCCTGGAATTCAGTAAGGCTCCCCTGGGAGAGGGGATGAAAGTAATATTCTTTCACCACGCATCACGACGGAACTAATGAATAAATTCGAATGGAACTCGGCACGATCGGAGTTAGTACTACGAGGAAAGATACATTTTATCCCAGAATTCATTAAGGTTCTCCTAGGAGAGGGGATGAAAGTAAAATTAATTCACCACGCATCACGCCGAAACTGCTGAATGATTGGAATGAGGATTGACACGATTTGAGATCATACTACAAGGCAGGACATGGGATGCATTTTATCCCGGAATTCAGTAAGGTTTCCCTGGGAGAAAGGATGAACGTAAAAATGTGTACTTAGTTGTAATTCATTAGCGCGTCGTCCGATTTCATGCATTATTTTTTGTTAGAAACAGTGTTGCAAGATCGAATTTGACAAAATCAGCCGAAAATTAGTAGATTGATGAAATAATCTGTAGATTGAAGAAAAAATCAGTAGTTAAAGGGTAGGTAAGTTCCAATCTATTTTTTTTACAAGATGCACCCATTAGTTACTAGGTTCCTACCTACTACCCAATGCCTATTTCAGGCAAAGTTAAATGTACAAGGTCCATGCAATCTTCATCAACATGATATTTGGTGGTATAGCTGGTCAACTGTACCACCGAAGTTTGGTTGGAGTAAGTAGTCCAACTAAACTAACACTACCTACCTGGAGTTTTATAAATCCTAAGATTTATAAAACTCCAGGTAGGTAGTGCGTGCGAGATAAATTAATAGTTTCAAACTTGACACTTTGACGCACGTCTCTCCATCTGCATTCATCATAATTTCTTTCATTTAAGGTGGAATACTAAAACGTGTCATTCTGTGACGATACCACTGTCACCAGTGAAACGATTAGTTTAGCAGAATAGGGTCCCAGCTAACCTGAACTATGAAGTAGTAAGAACTAAGAAGTGAAACGTATGACACTTCTTGACACTGACGCTGGCCGAGTCCTAGCTAAAAGTCGTGTAGATAACGAATGGGATTGTAGATGACAACATTCTATCCCCCATAGATGTATAGTAGATTTATACACAATTTAACTAGGTACCCAAATATAGATACTTTTACCTATTAAAAGTGTAACAGGTCCAAATCTGCGCATCGAAGTTTTTTTCACGGCGTTTCATATTATGAGAGAAACGTGAACTTAGTTAGTCGGCAGGTATGGCAATCGCGAAAGAAGTCGCGGGTACAGCTAGTAATATCTAAAAGTAAACCTGAAATTTGGAAATATTTTACATTCAGAAGCTGTCGACTTCTTGGACTTAAACTCCCATACGAGGAGGTCCTTATTATCATGTAGACTTTTAACAGTCTGTACTTTTAACCCTAAAGCGCGGAATAGGGGTCATTCGGTACTATGAAGCTGTCGACTTCTTGGACATAAACTCCCATACGAGGAGGTCCTTATTATCATGTAGACTTATATCAGTCTATACTTTTAACCATAAAGCACGAAATAGGGGTCATTGGGTACTGACTAGAGATAGCTAGCTTGGTAGAGTCTGACTCCGCATAAAAATTGGATCAGTCTGTACTCACTAGTTAGTAGGGGTAGATACTGTAGAGATTTAGTGGACTACGGACTCTTTTTAGTAAGAAAGTTGAGACAGACTATTTTTTAGTAAGAAAGTTGATGGAGCGAATGGGTTGAATTAAATATCACAAAGTAGTTTGCCCCTGAATGTGATTAATATTAAAGTTATAATTAAAACGACTATCAAAACTAATTGCATTAATTAAATGACAGACATTTGAGGCTGGCTATAGAGGTATTAACTTACGTACTGACAAAAAATAGGGTTGAGAAAAGATTATGCCCTCTTATTCCCCCGACATACCTGACATACTGAGTCCAATTATTATTTTTATAATGTAGATGGTATGTTAGCCAGCGTACATCTTCTACGGAGGGAGCTATCCAGTAAGGAGACGAAAGCTACTACACAGTGGGGGGGAGGGGCCCGTGTCGATGTCGTAATAAAATCAGTACGATAGAATGAAGAATGATTATATCAATACCTACAATACTACCTATCTGAACTTCATTTAGTTGTTCCATGCTTATAATACAATTATAGTAGATACATTAATACTCCGAAACATTTAATTTTAGATTTATTATTATATTAATACGAGGAATGGATGGGATTAAGTTAACTTTAGAATTAGTTCATTTCTCTTAAGCACATAAAAGAACCTTAGGTACTACCACAACACAACGTAGGAGTCCTACCACTAACTAGACGATCATTGGCCACACTAATCATTCATTCGACATTTAGTTACTTTAGAAACATAGATATATTAAATAAATACGAAATTGAGTATCGGTAAAGTATTTAGAAGTTAATAGGTAGGCGACAAAAGAGTTTAGCAGGATTTTACAATGTTATCTCGTTTTATCATGTCTGTTGAACTTTTGCTTAGCAATGTTCTGAATGATAATTTTATTTACAACTAGCTGCGCCCCGTGGCTTCGCCCCCGTGGAAATTTATGTTTCCAACTTTATTATTTTTTTCTTTCATAAGAATCTTCTCCTGACAATAACAAACACAACAAAAAAAATCAGCGAAATCGGTCCAGCCGTTCACGCGTGATGCCGTGACCAAGGAAAACGGGTTTCATTTTTATATATATAGATATGAAACATACCTCCGATTGTTGATCTCGATTTTTCGTATCTCTCCGTTTCTGAATCTGAAATAGTAATTTACATTTACAAACATAACATTGTCGTAAACAAAAATACTCGTAACTAGCCACTAATAGTACAAAAATATAATAAAAGCGCATAATGGCCTAATCGTAATTTTATGTGATTTGATCTATTCATTAATTTGCAAAGCAAAGCTATAAAATACCTATCATGCGAACATATAAACATAATGACCTTGGCAGCAATTTCTTTTTTATTGCCATTGCTCATTTCCTCAGCCTTTTTCAACGTTTCACTACTGCAGTGAGAGGCAGCCACTACCGGCGACATTTCTTCTTCTTTTCTCGAACCAGAAGTTGTTAATAATTTTCTTGTCTCCTCGTGCTCTTGTCTAATGACCTCTTGGATCATCTTAAATTTCTCTTCCAGTTCTTTCTTCAAGTCGAGAAACATAGGAGTAAGAATTTCTTTTATATTTTCTTTTATGTCCTCTTTCTGTTCAGGTGTTGCAGGTGCTTCCTTACTGTTATCAACAGGCAGGTTATTATAAATGCAAAATTTTGGATGGATGGATGTTTGTTACCTCTTTACGCCAAAACTACTGAACGGATCAGGCTGAAATTTTGCACACAGGTAAGTCTAACCCTGGAATCAAACATAGGCGACGCGGGCAGTAGCTAGTAATACAATTGTAATGAATGTGCAACATAAATGTATGAGGGTAGGTTGCCACCTGGATTGCAGGCCATTACAGAGTTTATGTGTGCACTCGTGTTTTTATTATGATAATCCGTTGAAATACGCGATATTTGGCGACGATTGTAATCTACGTGTGATAAATTTGTGTTGGGGCATTGTAACAAGTGTTTGTTATAACGAGTGGACACGAAACAATGAGTTTTGGCGGCAGTCTCTCATTTGATCACCGTGTGCAAGAATATAGCATTTTCAAGAGTCGTTTTACACAGTACTCGTGGCGAACAATATTTCGGACGAAACCGACAAGGCGGACTTGAAGAAACGACCCCTGTTGCTCACTGCACTATCGGAAGATACCTACCGCGTTGCAACGGATTTGGTTTTTCCCGCAGACTTGGATACCATCAAGTTCTCAGTGCTTTTAGAAAAGTTGAACGTTCATTTTCAATCGAAGAAAAGTACGTTTGCAGAACGTTTCAAGTTTTATAAGGCTGAACAAAGGCCGCGAGAAGACCTATCTGATTGGGCGGCGCGAGTGCGTAGCTTGGCGCAATATTGTGGGTTCAAGAGTGAACTAGAAATGGCCTTACGCGACAGGTTTGTCCTAGGGTTAGAAAACATCAAAGAATAAGGAAAAGTTATTTGCGGAAGGCATCGAAACATTGACATTCAACAAGGCGTTGGAGCTGGCGCAGGGCGTGAGGTGTGCTCGCACGGCGTTGCAGACCGCGCGGTCTGGCAACGCCGCGGCAGCCGAGGCGTCAGGCGCGGGTGCTGCTGGTGGCTCGGAGCGGAATGCGCAAGCGCAGCCAGTCTTCGCGATGCAGCGAGGAGCGGCTTCTTCGTCTACTGATAAAGATAATTCGCGAGTGTCGAAGTGTTGTGAGGTGTGCGGTTATAAAAATCATACAAAAGATCAGTGCCGTTTTTCTAATTATACCTGTCAAAAGTGCAAGAAAAGAGGACATCTAAAAAGAGTGTGCAAAGCGAAGTTAGGTGATAGCAATTTCATAGGAACGGATGACGATGGCGCTGATGAAGGTATTTACAGTTTATTTAATTTAAAAAGCTTGCCGATCAGGGACGAACCAATCTCGCGAAAAATCATAATAAATAACAAAGAAATTCAATGTGAACTTGATTGCGGTAGTGGTGTTTCTGTCTTGCCGGCTGTTATCTATCAACAGCTGTTCGGGAGCGATAACCAGTCTTATCCATTGCAGCCATGCAAAGAAGTTTTTAACTTTTACACAGGGGTGAAAATAGCTCCCATGGGTTGTGTATCGGTACCGGTTATTTTTGAAAGCCGTACGGAACACTTAGTTTTCTTTGTTCTCAGAACAAATGAAAAACGTTTGCCTCTTTTAGGCCGCGATTTTATGAGGTTGTTCCAACTACAATAAGATAAATTGTAATAACGTTTTAATGAAGAGTGACCACGACACCTCTGCCGCTGCCGCTGGCGAAAGGTTGATAAAAAAATATTCTAACTTATTTTCGGACGAATTAGGAAGGTTTAATAAATATAAAGTATGTTTAAAATTGAAACCAGATGTACAGTTAAAGTTTTTTAAACCGAGACCGGTACCATTAGCTTTGAAACCTAAAATTGAAGAAGAGTTGGACCGTTTGTTGGCGGCAGGAATAATAGAAAAGGTAGACCATTCGGACGTTGCTACGCCTATAGTACCAGTTCTAAAGCCTGATGGAAAGGTGAGGATTTGTGGTGATTTTTCGGTTACATTAAACAAAGCTTTATACATGGATAATTTTACCCTTCCGCGGATTGAAGATTAGTTTGCTAAATTGCATGAAGGAGAAGAATTTAGCAAATTAGACTTAAAATTAGCTTACCTTCAATTAGAGCTTGATGATTCAAAGAAATGGTGTTGTATAAACACACACAGGGGTTTATATATCTTTAAGCGCCTAATTTACGGATTAGCAAACGCACCGTTTATATTTCAACGCACAATGGAACAGTTATTGGGGGACATAGATGGTATATATGCATTTATTTAGACGACATTTTAATCACGGCACCTAACAGGAAAATGCACTTAAAGAGGTTAGATCAAGTTATGAAGAGGTTAGAGGAAGCCGGACTACGGGTAAAACGCGGAAAATGCGAGTTATTCAAAAGTTCTATTGAGTACTTGGGCTACGTAATCGATAAGGATGGTTTGCATAAGTCAAACAATAAAATTGTAGCGATCGTGAATTGCAACCCGCCTACTAACGTGAATGAATTGAAGTCATTTTTAGGAATGGTTAATTATTATCGTGGTTTTGTACCGAATACATCGTCGGTGTTGATTCCTCTCAATATTTTACTGACAAAAAGGCTGTAAGTGGGCGTGGGATACAGTTCATGCTGACGCATTTGAAAGAATAAAGCAGGAGCTTAGTTCGGATCGTGTGCTAGCCCACTACCACCCGGAATACCCCACCATAGTGACGTGCGACGCGGGTCCCAGCGGCCTGGGCGCCGTGCTCGCTCAGCGCCAGCCGGACGGCACCGAGAGGGTGGTGGCGTATGCTTCTCGATCATTGCTCAAACCTGAATTAAATTATGCTCAAATTCAAAAGGAGGCTACGTCAATTGTGTTTGCGATTAAAAAGTATAATCACTATTTGTACGGGCGTACGGTACCGTTTGTGTTGCGCACCGACCACAAACCACTCTTGTCGATATACGGCAATAAAAAGGGCGTGCCCGTACTCGCAGCGAACAGACTTCAAAGGTATGCACTGTTTTTATCAGCGTATAATTTCAATATTGAATATGTAAGGAGTCACGATAACGTGGCTGATTTTCTGTCTCGGTCCGTATCAACTTACGCCAGTGCGGCAAAGGGCGGCAATGCTGATCAGTCGTCGTATATTAATTTTATAGGCGAAAGTGTCTGTATGCCCATCACTATTGATGACATACGTATTGGTACAAGTCGGGACGAGGTATTGCAGAAGAACACGCTCCGATGCAATCCGCCTAAGGTCCCGCTTGTAGCGTGGCCATACCCCGAGCGCGCTTGGGAACGCGTGCACATATGTTTATGTTGGATGGAAAGCAGTTTCTTATGCTGTGGACGCTCATTCTAAATGGGTTGAATGTTTCCTAATGCAAAAAACGGATAGTGAATCAGTTATAAGTAAACTGTGCGAAATGTTTAGTCGATTCGGTTTAGTTCGCGTTTTGGTTTCAGATAAGATAATGCTACCAATTTTTGCTCGAATGAATTTGAAACATTTTGTTTATTGAATGGAATCCATATGACAGGGGCTCCGGATCATCCCATGTCGAACGGCCAGGCAGAGAACAGCGTTAAAACAATCAAAAATGGTTTGAAAGCGATTATAAATAGACACACAAATCCCAAAATAATGTCTAAAGCTTTAAATAAGTTTTTATTTGATTATAGAAATTCTACACATTCGTCTACTGGATTTTCTCCAGCCCAGTTAATGATTGGTCGTCCTTTGCGTTGTTGTGAATAGTAGGGTGGATAGTGGCGCCACTACATATTTAATTTTATAATTACGTTATACAAAGGAATTATCAAAAAATCGGACCGCGCGTAGACGATATCTATCTTTAGCTTTTTTAAATGTATCTTTAATAGTTAAAAATAGTAAAAAGGGAGGAGGAGCCTTAATATTATTTCGTCCATTTTGCGGCGAGTCGAATGGGACGTGCCGCTAGTATGTATATAATTTAAAGTACTTACTTACATATGTAGTTTTTAAAAGTTTTTATCTGTTTCGATACATTTGGCGCCTTACAGTGCCGTACCGAATAGCATAAAAGTTCCGACACAGTAAACATAATAATTGGAATTTTTTTAGAGAAGGTTTATGTTTTACAGCATCCGTATTTACTCGTATTATTGGTACCCCTAAGTTATTTTGAAAATCTGCATGTCTGTCGCTTTCTAATTTTACTTTATTTATGTAAACCTATGTATGTATTCTCGTTGTAAGCATGATGTACAGGTTTTACCTAGTTCAGGTATGAGTAATCTTTAGAATTTAAGTTATTATTATTCTTTTGTTAAGCATTTGTCTTACGAAATTTTAGAATAAATCTTTTTTTTCGGTGAACGGCATAGTTCTTGGCCATTTAAGGATACTGGCTCACTCATATTTTGATAGTTATTAAATGCACTTTTGAAATGTCCTTTTCATTAGTTCACAAGATAGCGAAAATACCATTGATTAGGATATTTACTAATTAAATTCTTAAATAAATGTCGAACCAATTTTTATTTTATTAAAAATAAATGACCTTTTTTCACAGAACTTGGCCATAAAATACAGTTATTGGCCCCCCCTTTGTACAATACTTAGCCACTCAATAATATACTTATCATTACCTTCAGAGATATAAAAATAGGTTCAGTGAATCGTAATCTAGTTTATACATATGTATGTTTATAAAAAAAAAAAAAAAAAAAATAAAATAAAAAGTTTATTGAGTCAGACATAATTTTTGTCCATAAGGCACAGTACACACAAAACATTACAAAAAAATCAAATAAAGATACAAAATAGGTACTATTAGTTAATTACAAAATACAATTACAAAATACAATTAGAGTTGCGCAGCCGTTCAACAGAATCCCAACTCAAGAGGTCTAAAGAGTTAGGATTCTGTTGAAAGACTGCATGATGGGCGAAGCAAACTTACTGCCTACAATCTTCAGGATGGTGTTGTTACTGCTCCACGTTCTACGCAACAATGAGGCGGTTTTCTTGCGGATGATGGCGTGAAAGCCATCAACCTGGGCCTCAGCAAACATGAGGGATGCGCTGCAGAAGCGAGGCAGCCCCAACAACATCCTGAAGGCATTGTTGTACTGTACACGTAGAGCGCTGAGCGATCTTTTAGTAAAGCTAGCCCAAAGGCTGCCCGTATAGAATGATTGGCAGTAGGCTTTGAACAGCGTAATTTTCACTTGCCTACTGCAACGAGCAAACCTTCGCGCCAGCATATTACTTCGGACCGCCAACGCTCTACGTTCTCGTTCTATATCTGCCTGGTCGTCAAGGTCGTCGGTAAGGAAATGTCCCAGATACTTGAAGCTATAGACTCTGTTTAGCTCAAGACCGTTGAGTCTCAAGCTTGGGACTGACGCTGGAACCCTACCTGCGGCCTTGAATACCAGGTATTCACTTTTCTTGCAGTTGTACACAAGTCCATGCTTACTGGCATACTCTTCGCAGATGGACAGCAATGTCCGGAGGGCGCTGATCGTTGGACACAGCAGCGCCATGTCGTCTGCATAGCTGATATTGTTCATACACACATTATCAACTGAGCAGCCGACACGCGCATTGCTGAGTCTCACGATCAGCTCGTTTACGTACAGGCTGAAAAGCTTGGGTGAGCTCAGTCCACCTTGTCTCACGCCGCACTCCAACCTGTAGGTCTCCGAAAACACGCCCGCCCATTTAACATTGTTTGTCTGATTAGCGTACCAGTAATGGAAAAGACGCTGCACCTGTGTGTGCACGCCTGTGCCTGCCAGCTTTCTCCACAACACATCGTAGGACACCAGGTCAAAAGCCTTCGAGAGGTCGAGGAAGCATGCATACACAGGTGTGCGCCTATGCGTGTAGTATTGTACAGTGTGTTTCAGACTCAGAATCGCACTTTCGGTTGAGAGGCCCTTTCTGAAGCCAAACTGTGCATCATGAAGGTCTAAATATTTGTCGAGTTCAGAGTCCATCACACTGTCCAGCACCTTCGCCACTACGGTAGCTAATGATATTGGTCTATAGTTACTTTTGTCAGATAGGTCACCAGTCTTGTTCTTTACAATGGGCACAACAGTGGTTTTCATTAGGTCTTCAGGTAGGTAGGAGTGAATGAAGCATACACCAAATAAAACAGAGAGAAGATGAGGTAACTGGGGCCCCGCATACTTCAGGTGTTCGATGCTGAGGCCGTCATGACCAGGTGACTTACCTCTGGTCATTTTATTTATAATTCTAGCAACATGCTCTGCAGTAACTTGGTAAGTATCCCTGGTCATGCCGGCCTCCGCTCCCCCTGCTCTTTATCAAATAGCGTAAAAATAATTATCTGTAGATTTGAATAAGATTCTGAAATACAGAAATACAATTTATTGATATAACCAACTGAGTCTGTATATTGTTGTGGCAACCATTGCAGAGTAAAAGTAGTCATTTGCAGGAATATTACTATTGTGTTAAATTGGGAAGCAATGTTTGTGGTAGGTATACCTACTGCTTTAGACATCCACCCAAGAATTCAAGGACTCTACGGTGTGATTCAGAACCACACAGACCAAATGCTATACATTTGGCCACTCCTTATTTTGTATGGAAAACTAATTATTCTAATAATAATAATGGATTGAAAATAACACAAACTATAAGAAACTCTATCGGTGCGACCCACAATTTCAATGTTTCTATGTTTTAAGACAATTTTACATTAAATTTAGTAATTATTAAATTCTTACTGTTTTGACAAACAAACACAGATTTTTTTACCGCCAGGGTGGTTTTATTTTGGTGACCGGGTAAATTCTGACTTGTATGTTGGAATCATAAATTAAAGTGAAATAAGTACTGAATTGTAAAGTACTTTCAATACATTTAAACATGTTATTTATATTAGCTGTGTGGTGCCGGCTTAGAATTTGCACCACCCAACTCTTCCCGCGGGTGTCGTAAGAGGCGACTAAGGGATATCCACTGGGGCCGGCAGCAGCGCCCCCTGCAGAAAAATTCTACCACCGAACTGTGATCCCCAATCCGCATGCCCAGCGTGGGGATTATGGGCACTACCCAATGTGATAAAAGCAATTAAGGCGCTTATCAGGGGAGGCCTGCGTCCAGCAGTGGACAAATACAGGCTGTTTAAGAAACATATTGCTTGTGAACGCATTCGCTCATTATTTGTGATTTAATGAGAAAGTGGCTTAGTACCGTATGGTGGCCAAGAACTGTATCAGTTACCCTACGTGCCAGCGAGATAAAAACTATCGAGCTTTCGAAAACTTTTATTGTAATCGAACAAAGAGCATTATTTGCCGAGATTATACAAACTAGGAATTTTTTTTTTACGTATATAACTTACTAACGTATTCGCTCGCGATTTCATTCGCGTAGACCTCTCAGCAGAAACCCTTGGTATCGGATCGATTGATATCGGAGTCACATGAAACATTTGGAACTTTGACCCTTCCTTTTACCCTTATATTTTTTTTAAAGAATCATATGAAAATAACACTTGCGCGTATTTATTGCTACATTTGAGTTTACAATTTGAATTTATAGTTTACAAATTTACTCGTGATTTTGAAGATTCTAAAACGATGATTTTCCTCACTATGTATCACTCGGGACAAAGTGCGATTCCTGCCTCGTGTGTTTTAAGGCCCTCAGCTGTGCTTCGGGCCTCAAATGGCTCACTCGATAGGAATTGGGCAGTTTCTCGCCAAGGTGTACAATGAACTATTAGCTAATATAGGTTAGTATGAGTAATTAAAATGGGGCTGAGATTTTAATTATTATAAGTCTAAGTTAAGTACTTTGTATGTGGTCAGTTTTGGCATTTATATAAAATATAATTCACACTTTAATGCGCAATAACTTAATATTTTGACTTGTCTTGTAATAATGATTTATTTCTTAACATTTCAATATTTCACACTAGACGATCGCCTCGTGGTTTCACCCGCGTAGTTCCCACTCTCGTGGGAATTCCGGGATAAAATGTAGCCTATGTCACTCACTGAAAAGTAAGCTTCTTAACGGTGAAAGAATTTTTCAAATCGGTCCAGTAGTTTCGGAGCCTATCCAATACAAACAATCAAATCTTTCTTCTTTATAATATTAGTATAGATTCGTTGGGCATCCTCTTCTAATCAACATAGGAGGCTGAATTTTTCACCAGAGATTATGTGTGACAGTAATTAAGTGATGTGTTTATAATAAAACGGTGGGTGGCCAAATGTCTACGCGATATTTTTTTTTAAACTAACATGGACCACCGATCGTAGTCTGACGGGCGACCGCATACATTTCCAATTGATCCATAAAAATCAGTTTTTAGGGTTTCTTTTGGTTTTTTTTTTGCGAAAAAGTTTTGTATGATGGTACGGAACCCTTCGTGTGCGAGTCGACTCGCACTTGGCCTGTTTTATTTCTTTTCAATATTCACACTTGAGTTCTTTCATCACTAATAATTTTCTGCCCCTACCATTTTTCAAATTTTCTTTTAGAATTTAGTTTGATGATTCGTCGAGGTTTTTAATATGTATTACGAAAAGACGTAATATAAAAACACGTATTTTTTATTAATAATTCAACCATTTAAACCCAACCCCAAAATCATTATTTCTCGAATTTCGATGCGATAAAAGTGGTATTTAATACCACTTTTATCTCATATTATATATCTCATATTTATAATACCACTTTTATCTCATATTGGAAAATATGCTAAGCACTCGTAGAGGTCGCTAAAGACCCCAAAAACCCCTTATTAGAAAATACATCAAAATTACATTAGGATACTATTTTGCATGTGACTTGCAAAAGCATTTTTCAGTAAGCAAAAAGTTTAACCAGGCTGAAAAGGGCCGCTGTGATTTCGGCGATAGGACCCTCAATGTGGGGTTCTTTTTTAAAAATCCGTAAAAACAGAATGACCTGACTGAAAAGACGGCGCTTTGAATTTGGGTCTGTTAAATTAAAATGCCGTAGACCCTGTGCAGACCGTGCAAAGTTTGACAAAAAAAACAAATCCAAAGGGGTTATTTTATTTTTGGTAAACGCCACTAGGCCAAATGGCCTAGAAAAGTACATCGTGCATAGACGATTTCCTGCAATTGAGTTACGACATGCCGCCCTAGGAGTTTGTTCGTGGAAACCGATTAAAGGAAAAACCCTATGGTTTTTCAAGGAAAACCCATAAGGGAAAACCCTATGGTTTTTCCTTTTCTTGGAAAACGCTTTACTAAATACGGAATTATCTCATGACAAGGACAAAACATAGCACCCTTTCTCTGTCCGTTTGAACTCCCAGTGTATTCCTATAAATGGCTAGGGGGAGGGTCTTCCTTCAGTCTGGCAATCGGCGAGAGCGACAGAGCACGCTTTTTGGTTTAAAACTCTCGAGAATATTACGGAAGTCATAATTAAAAAATAAAATTTACTATTTTTATAATTATTTTTAATGTTACAGTGATGCAAACAAGATTTATTGAGTTTTAAGGATTGGTGGTTGGACTGTTAAGGATTTTCGTGTCGTGAGTTGTATAAAATTGGAAATCTGAGGCGTATATTACGGTCACAATTACTATGTAAGTGTATTTTGCGACACAAAACTTTCCGTACTTGTTTAATAGTAGTTTTATTTTTTAGTAGTAGTTATTTTACACGACTTAAAAATTTTACACAAATACTACTATAAAGAGATATTTATATATTTACTCATACAGAGTGCGAGTTAGTGAAAATTGGCGTTTGGCTTTATTTAAATCTAGTTTTAGAGACTAATTTTCTATTTGTGTAAAAATTTAAGTCGTGTAAAATAACTATCAAAATGTATTATTTTCTACTCATAGGCGACTTCTACTCAGAGGTGTTATTATTGAAGCATTGAGGCTGCTCGCGCAAAGTCAATTTAGGTATAGGATTCTTCCATTACGTGGCTAAATATGATTTACTGGCGTCGTGCCTCGCATAGTACCAACCTGGTACTATTGCTATTGCTATTGCTGCTATTTGCTTAAAGTAGGTATTTCAATCTGCCTAAACCGAATAAGTTGTGCAAGAGGGGAAATAGGTACCTAGATCGCAAATATAAATAATAATAAATAAATAAATAATAATTAAAAAAATATTATTTCTTACGTTTTTTTTGGGGAAGACTTCTTCAGCTGCTCTGTCTCAGTTTCAAGATTCTTCTGTGTCATTTCGTCCATAGATAAATCTCCAACAGCAACATTATCGTGTTGTATTTTACTACTCTTTGATTTTTTGCGGTTGGAATCTTTGTGTTCTCTGTTTTTAGGACTAGCATCTCTCTTTTCGTCCTTTTTTTGGTGAGAATCTTTTTGTTCCTTTTTATTAATATCTTTCTGTTGACTAGCATCTCTCTTTTCATTCTTTTTTTGGTGAGAATCTTTTTGTTCCTTTATAATAGTATCTGTCTGTTCTTTTTTAGATCTTTTACTTTCTATTTGAGATCTCGTGCGATCCTCGACTAATAATTGGCTCTCGTTATTTTGTCTTTTATTTGTCCTTTTAGATTTCCGCTGTTCTTGCATTTTTTGCATTTCCATCATCTTTTTCATCTCGCTTACAAACTTATCGTCATTCTGCTTCTTATTGGTTTTCTCATCACGCACTTTATGCACTTTGGGCATTTTTACAGAAAAACAAATGTTAGTTTGTTGATTTTTAGTGTAAGTCACACGGAAGCTAAAGAAGCTTCAAGTTTAATTTGAACTTCGCGACGCGACTGCCGTCCGAAGCCAGGTCGTGCTACCTTTATACCTTCACAGCTCGGATCTAAGGGGGGGAGGGGGCTAGATCCGCCCTAGTGGGCGGTACCAAGGTTGGTGTGCGCATGCGTACATGAGCTATCCTGGTTTTTTACATATGGCAGCGGTTTTACATAGAATCGTGGATCAAATAAAATCTTTTTGTTTTATGTGGATACCACTATAAATGAAATGGAATGAAACATCTTACTATATATAATTCTTCTGTGAGTGTGTATGTCACTGAACTTCTCTCAAACTACTGGACCGATTTTGATGAAATTTTTTGTGTGTGTTCAAGGGGATCTGGGAATGGTTTAGATTCACAATTTTGTCCGCTGGACAATGTTTTTTTAATTAACGCGTGCGAAGCCGCGGGCAGAATCTAGTAATTTTATAATATCTGTTATAAAATATATTTATCCCATCAAACGTCAATAAATAACTAACAAAAAAATATAGGACTATTTTGGGATCATCATCTACACCATAGCATCATTAAAACATTAAAATCGGCCCCCAATTGCCGGATAACTTTCCGAACATACATAAACCATGCTCCTACACTACGCGCGCTCAAACTATTCAATACGTTTCTGCTCGAGGTCCAGTCCAACATGTAGACCTGTTCAATGATAGCCTTAGCTATAAGAGTTGAAGATTGTACTTAAGTTTTAATTAGTTTTTTAAGTATTTTGGGGAAAACGTAAACGTGGCCGCCCGAAGCAAACTTGGCGACGAACAGTCATTGCCGAAGCACTACAACTCTGGCTCACCTGGAGCGAGGTAAAGCATGTAGCCTCCAACAGAACAATATGGCGAAACACTGTATCTGTCCTCTCCCCAAAGGGGGGACATAGGACGCAAGAAGAAGAAGCACCATCAATACAAAAAATAATAGACTACAAAAACACAGATCAAGCAAATATAGCAGATTTTTGCGCATTCGAACAGTAGATAATAATAAAAAATATTAATGTAAATCTGGATTTCATTGACTCTTACAAACTAATTTAACAACTATTTGTTAACGAACAGGGAACTCACCTTTACTAAGTTTACTCATTCATTTCACTATTTGTTTATAATTTAATTAAATTATTTTTATTATTTAGTTATAAAATATGTTTATCCCCATCAAACGTTCCTTACAATGATAAATTAACAAAGTCTTTTACATCTAGGCACTTAATTGTCTTTGAGCAAAATGTAATTTGTTTTGCGCGGAAAGATTTAGCATCTATTTGTTACCAAAGTATGAAAACAATTCTCATCCATTCCTACTACAAACTACCTTACCAACATTTGTTAACTAACAAGTTTATTCATTTATTTAATTACTTATACCAACCTTTTTAGAGTAAATTTAATTTAAGCATATTTAAGTTCTGTAAGTTAAAAACTCTTAAGCTTTGGTTGTACCACCAATGTTTTTATTCATTTAAGTTTTACAAGCTTTTTGATTTCCATAGTAATTAATGTAAAATAGAGTAAAAAAATTGAAGAGCCTACCAAACGACGTGGTAAAGGGGAACTGTTCTTTTTATCTCGCTAGAATGGAATACTCTGATTACGACATTATTTATCGTCCAGCAATATTTTTTGGCATCCAACACTTAGCTCAAAACCAAACCGGAATAACTTATTGCAAAACCGAATAAATAAAATTTATTTGACCCGACCCGGGATTCGAACCCAGGACCTCATAATCAGCAGGTGAACAAGCTATCCGCTAGATCAACGAGGCAGTCGGCGCTACCGTAACTACAAATATAATAAAGATTGAACAAAAAAAAGTTAAAGTTGTTGAAACTTAAACATCTACTGCTTATAATTTTGTTTTCACTTTTTCTTTTTGACGTGACAACGTCTTATAAATTGGTTTGCCGGGTGACACTTCAAGAAACTGCGTTACGGTCGTTGTCACGTAAAACTTTCGCCCGTATACCGACTTTACAGGCAACCAATTTTTTTTTTTATTTATCTGTGTTTTCTCTTTCATTTTCTTTATTTAAATTTCATGACATTTTCTTTGTTTAAAAAGTATCTAAAAACCTGCACTTTATAAAAAGATAAGTAAGCTATGGCCGAGGTAGAGATCCCTCGCGTCTACATTACAAGTTTCGAACTTAGCGAGGTGTTCAAACTAAAACTGTTTAACTAGGTCTAAGACACTGTAATGTACTTAGTGTTAAGACCTTTTGAAATAAACGTTTATTATTATATTAATATTATTAGACACTCATTTATTCTTCAATCTCGTCTATAAAATACATTTTTACTATAGAAAATAAAATATTATAAAACTATTCTACAATAAAAAATATATCGGCACGGTGAATCACCCGCTGCGAAGCCAGTTTCAAGCGGTCGGTGACTAGGGCTGCAGAGAGAGGAACTTCCTGACGATGCCCGCCGAGTCCAGGAGTACCGCCTTTTGAATCTGGCCCTTGATCCAACTTCCTAGCGAGAGTCTCTTGAATAGTGGATCGAGGCTATTACTATTGTTATTAACAAAGAAACGATGATAGAAAACCAGACAAGAGAAAACCTAGGGACTAACCTTCATCTTCCGTCAATGATGATGAGTCTTGCAGACGGCTTTTCAGCTGGTCTCTGCATCGCTGGATCTTTCTTTATCACTGCGTTTTCTTTTTCACATTTCCACTGATATTTAACACGACTTTATAACGACGTTTTACGAAATACGCGAATTTAAAATAATTCGATGTTGCGATGGCTGCACATCGTATACAACTGATGGGAATGATGAGCCGCGGGAGCGAGACGGAAGAACTGTTTCCATGGCAATGTGTTTCTACTCTTTTAATTTTAGGTTTATAATTTCTCCAGCTCCTATAATAATTATGCGAAGCCCAGTACAATAAGAAGAGGAAACTACATAGTAATTAAATCTCGAGGATATAAACATCGTAATACAATCGATAGTTAGGTACATAACATTATGAAATGCAGTGTTTTATGCGTTGCTTCTGTGGAACGGGGGAAAGAGACAGGTGTATATCGATGAGATGGAAAATAAGGCCGCGCTCACTTTGGACTCATTTTCGTCGGAATTTGGTCGTACCAAAACGTACGAATACGCACCAAAAATCCCGACTTTCCAAGTAGCAAAGGAAGCGCGCAAACTGCGTGCGATTAGTCGTATTAGTCTGAAAACCATCAGAACTTGTTGGGATTTTATCAGGCATTTGTAAGTACGTTATACATAACGAAAGAAAAGTTAATTTACTTTGTTTACGAACATACAATACAATACAAATACACTTTATTGCACACCAAGAAAATACAAAAATAAAAATACAGGAAAAGAGAGATACAGAGTTGTACAATGGGCGGCCTTATCGCTAAGAGCGATCTCTTCCAGACAACCTTGGGATGGACACGAAGCAGTTGTGCTTGTAAAGACGGTTATTACTTAAATATACAATACATACTTAAAATACATAATATAAAATATACAAATATTATAAAGGTACTATAATAATAATACTTACCAAGTTTTATAAAAATAAGATGCAAAATAAAAAACTAACAGTTTATGACTGAAGAGAGATAGTATTTAAAGACCATATTCTTGAATAGTACAGGGAGATACTTTGCGTGTCTTATAGTAGTAGGTAGAGCATTCCACAGCTAATTTATTATTTATGTGGGATCAAAGTTATTCTGAAAGTGAAATCTGAAATCTTCCATAATTTGATATGTCTATCAGTTATCTAGTACCCATTACACAAGCTCTGCTTAGCTAGGGGCTAGATAATGCTGTGTGAATTGTCACGCATTATTTATTATTATTATTATTATTGGTAAAATTCACCGAATTTATTTCTTTAAAAAAATATTTCGCGTACTCGTTTCTACGATAGTTATGACGACGACACCGTCGCAATTTCCGGTGTAGACGATGATTACCTATCTTGAAGTTAGAATTCATCACAACAAACGCGATATCACCAGGTCTCTGTCCTGGTGATATTCGTCAAATAGGCATACTTTTTTTTTACTATTATCTAGCATACATATTTATATACACTAGAATAACAGTACAATCTAGCCATAGGTTTGACTAATGTGTAATTTTGTTTTAACTTAATTTTATAAAAACATATCACTAAGAACGTGTCCATCGGCACTTTTCTTATTGTCTCTATTTAAGGGGAAGACACTTGGTTCGTGTGTTCTTTAAAATTAGCACTTATGCACTTTAACTACATTATAACTATCACTACATTAACTCAAAAGGTTTAGTTCTTTTGAGCCTTCTCACTATAAATAAGCATACTTGACGGAGAAAAACGTATTCATTGTGCGTGCAATTCGTGTACTGTTCGTAGTATTGTTTCGACATTACGTGCGAACAAATTCGCATCCAAAGTGAGCGTGGCCTTAGGTGCATGTTGCGGTAGGCGTGTCGCCTTTTACTCCGCCCCCAAAAAACAACTGTAAAACAAGTCTTACATACAATCATGGCAGTTTTGGGTTTTTGCACTGGGTTCTGTCTATATTTTTAACCGACAAAAACGGAGGAGGCCAAGTCGACGCGTATATTTTTTTTTAATGTATGACCACGCATAATTTATGTTTAGCTCTGTGAATGTTTTTTAGAAACTACATGAATTCGAGGAAGACCAATAATATGAAACGGTCGTTACATAAATCTGACGACCTCCGTGGCGCGGCGGGCGAAGGTCCGCCTGCGGCGCGGGAGGTTGCGGGTTCGATTCCCGCCTTGGGACAAATGTTTGTACGATCTACAAATATTTGTTCCGGGTGTTCTGGTCGTTTCTATGTATAATAAAAATATCTATCTTTGTAATGTATTATATTATGTATATCAGTCATCTAGTACCCATAACACAAGCTCTGCTTAGCTTGGGGCTAGATGATGCTGTGTGGATTGTCCAGCATTATTTATTTATTTATTTATCTGTACTAATATCGTCGACTTGAGAACCTCCTCCGTTTCTGTTGGTTAAAAATATGGACAGAAATTATAAAGAGGAAAGATTTGTTTGTTTGTTTGTATTGAATAGGCTCCGAAACTACTGGACCGATTTGAAAAATTCTTTCACCGTTAGGAAGCTTAGGTACTTTTCAGGGAGCGACATAGGCTATATTTTATCCCGGAATTCCCACGGGAACGGGAACTACGTGTGAAACCGCGAAGCGATCGTCTAGTAACTTAATAAGAAGGTACTACTCAGGTCTTTATTATGCAGGTAAAGCAAATTCTTAAATTAATTGAACTTACGAGGGACATAAGCAACCTATCATAAACATAGGTACGAGGTTGTTATACTGGTTTTACGATACTAAGACTAAGTTATAATGGGTAGTTTTGGCAAGAGTTAAACACTCTTTTTTTTTCACTTCGTTTGGGACAAAATAAAGTAACAAAACTTACCTTCAGTAAAATAATGCACACGTTTTTCACTTATCTACTTTACAAATTTGACGTTAATCTTTATAATATATATATATAAATACATTTCGACCGCAACAGATTCATATTATTTATTTATTTGCTCTTCTGTTCCATTTGCTGACATCTTAATTTTCACTTGACGCAATTCTCAAATAATTTGGATAAGCCGCGTTCACTTTTATTTCAATTTGTTGTAGTAAACAAAAAGAGATTTTGCGCAAGCACTGCTAATAGTACTAAGTTTTTTTTAATGTTTTTGTTCCGCGCAACGCAAATTACGCATTTTACCATGGAGGAAGAATCACCTTCTTACAAATATCGCACCATCGCTTTGAGTTCCATTTTCAAAAATAATGTAAGATCCTTGTTTATGAAACACCAAAAAGTCGAGTTCACTATCACTGCGGCACCATTAAAATTAAAAACATAGAACAAAACCAAAGCTTTTAGTTTTAACCATAACAGAATATCAGCATCCCAACCTCAAATCAAATTACGAGTTCAATTTTCATGCGCGGTATCGAAATTTTCGTCTAGGCATGTCGGGATGCTCGGATACCAATTCGATTAGGGGAATACACGAGACACCGTCAGAAGGGTTGCGTTTAACAGAATCATTGACAACCACAGTGGCACAGCGGGCGAAGGTCTGCCAGCTACGCAGGAGCTTCGATTTCCGCCTCGGGATAAATCTTTGTACGAGCTGCAGATATTTGTTCCAGGTGTTCTGAGTGTTTCTATGTATAATTAAATATATATATTTTTATGTAATGTATCATCAACTGCAAGTAACGACGGGCCCTGACCAATCGAACCGAATCGCTCTTTAGAGTTTGTAGAGCCTTGCTACAGTAGTTTTGTACAGCCTGTTACGGGGCGTAGCAAAGTAGGCCAGTATATTCGCCTTCCGGGATATAGAGTATCCTCAAATCTCCAGTTACATGTATGCATAATTTCAGCCCGATCCGTTCAGTAGTTTTGCCTTGATGACCTGCCTAACAAACATATAAACATCCAAAGCTTCGAATTTATAATTGTAGAAATTCGATTTCTATTTCATTATCTAAATAGTTCTAGCTAACACTTGATTAGATTATAGTTACCTCCGACACTCGATTAATTGGAAGGAACTACCCCTGGATTATCTTATTCTTCTACCCTACCCTTAGATCAAGCTTCACGAGAAATTAATCCGCAAAGTGGTAAACTTTTATGTAAATATCAATCTAAATTGCAAAATAAGAAGCGGTGCTGAGTGTCGGCGCTAAGTTAACAAACAGAATACCTGCCATTATATATAGAAATACCTTATATATAGAAGAGCGAAATCCTCTAACACAAGTTTTGTATACATAAATAAGGGTCTCAATTACAAATAACTTCTTGTAAACTTGTTACCAACAGAAATAAATATTATTTATTTACCTACTTTAAAACTCCCTCGATCCAAAACACCGCAGGCTAAAACACAAATAGCTGAGAGCTTAAAGCGTATATTAAATCAATTTTCGGATCAGCGCGCCCTTAACTGCATTAAGGGCGGATGCACCGCCCGCCTAAATACATTATCACCGGATAGCATTCTGCTGGATTCAGCTCACGTTTGAATCAAATTTTCCAAACCAAAATGGATGCGTCAAGTTCAGATTCAGACTGAATTTTAGCTAATACTATCATTTACCTAGGTACAAAAGTGGTTTTAGAAATAAATAATTGTTGGAAAACACGCAACCTCTAAAACAAATTTAATAACGAGTAAAAAACCCCATCACTAGACACTACTTGTTTGTGGGTGCTCTAACTGGGAAAAAAATAGGTGCCGTAAATGTGATTCTCTTCAAATTGGTGCCCTAAATGGGTATATTCGAGAAATCTGCACGTGATGAGAATGGGACGGAACCTTGTGAAAGTAAATACTTGTCCTTCGATGGAGCCTTGTCAAAGTAAATCATCATCATCATCAGCCTGTATTAGTCCACTGCTGGACACAGGCCTCCCCTAATGAGCACCATAGCGCCCTGTCTTCAGCTTGCCGCATCCAGCATCTGCCTGCAGTTTTTCACAGTTACACCCCCGTGCCTCGGCAAGTACGTTAAGCCTCCTCACTCTCCCCGGTCGTGTCGATCTGTCGTCCCATTGGATTATAAGAGCATGGGGATTGAGAGTGCACCTGTGTTTCTGCACACACTTGTGCACTATAATAGGTCCTGCGCATCTGGCTAGTCTCCGATAAGAATGGCCGCCGTGGTCTAAATTCGGCTAGGAGGTTATATTACATTACATGAACGCGAAACTTTGAAATGAAATGAAATTGGCCCAGGGTAGAGTAAACCATCTTGATAACCAGCCACGCGTTTAAGGGATTTATAAGGGATGTTTTTATCTTTGACTGTACCTTTCCAAACTTTTAGTTCGGTTCATTTATTAATTTGTAGGTTGAAACGAAAATCTTAAAAAAACCGATGAGAAACTAAAATTTGGTGCGAAACAGTGCTAGACCAATAAAATACATTACATAAACGCACAACTTTGGATGCGAATATGTATGGATGTTTGTTATCCCTTCACATCTTAACTACAGAACGGATCGGGCTAAAATATTGCTTTTTATAAATCAGTTACCATGAGATAGAAATAACTTTTAACCGTTTCCAAAGAAAGCAACGCTTGCGAAGCAGCGGGCTTATATTTTTTACCTATACAACAAAGCTTTCTGAGTACCAATTAGCAATTTTTCGAGACTTAGCAACGTGATTTTCCTGCTAAAGATGATAATATTGTTTGTATAAATCTATAGGAATAAACATTTTATTTTGGCTTTGTTATGAAATCATAATGGGGGCTTTAGAATATCGAAGATATTCTAAAGCCCCCATTATGATTTCATTTCTCTCATTCTTTAATAGATCTGATTTTGTTGATAAAAATTTTAATTGAAAGGTAGTAACTATAAATTGTTCTCATAAAATTTGGTAAAGATCTGATGAGGATTTTCGACATGACGAGCAGAATAGCTCCACAAAATGTGTATTACAGATTACCGAGTGTGTTTTAATTACCCAATGTGTATTACAGAGAACCGATAACCGATGGGGAAACGTGTTCTTGAGTGGAGACCACGACGTAGTGTAGGACGCCCTCCAGCCAGGTGGGATGGCGATCTGCGAAAGACTGCAGGCAGTTGCTGGATGCGGTAAGCTGAAGACAGGGCGCTATGGCGCTCATTAGGGGAAGCCTATGTCCAGCCGTGAACTTACATAGGCTGATGATGATGCTCATTCGAGATAAGATGCTTTCACACTGGCATGGCGATTCGGAGGTGAAACAAAGGCGCAGCGAACGAAGAAGGAAGCATGGGAAGAGGTTTGTCGCTCGCTGCGCTCAAAGCTGATTGGTCAAAACGATTAAGTAAGGTGTCTGTTACGAATTAACATTTCCTGTGCTGTTACGAATTAGCATTTCACGCCCACGCGTACACCCACGCCCACGCTCAAGTCCATGCCCAAGTCCACGCTAACGCCCACGCCCACGGCCACGCCCACGCCCACGTCCACGTAGTCTTTATGGTTCTCAAAAACTGAGAAAGTTTTGAATATTCAAAAGCTCTATAAACCTTACATTGCTAAATAACAGCCGTTTGAGGCATTCAACTGCCATAAGGTACGAGTAGGTAGGTACCTAAATCTTTATAGTCCCCAAAAACTGAGAAAGTTTTGAATATTCAAAAGCTCTTCAAACCTTACCTTGCGAAATAACAGCCGTTTGAGGCATTCAACTCGCCCTCTTCACAGCTGTTAGTAAAGTTTAATGCTCTCTTTTATTTCCTTTCATAACCAGTTTTCTCTGTACTGGCTGCTTTTAGAGCTTCGGGTCCCGATTTTTGTAGTGCTTCCACAAAACTAATGTTAAAGTTAGGTAATTTCGAAAGAAACTTTTTGTTTGAGCTATTGAAAGGAAAGTGTTCTTCTAATAACTGCTTTATTTGATTCCCTATGATGTTTTTCTCAAATAAATAAAATAGTTTTCTTTAGAGATAAAAATCGTATTGCATACATACCTTTATCTTAAAGCTCGTAAACAAAAATAAAATAACAAGAAATCAAGATAAGCCCCAAGTCAAGTATGATTTAATTAAATTCTAAGAATTCCGATCCATCGCAAAGTTCCAGACATAACAAGATCGCTACTAACAAGTATTCTATTTCGCCTGTTGCTAGCACAAAGTTCCTACGTATTTACGTCGGGTACACCTTGTTAGCATCGCCACTCAGCCCAGAGGGAGCTTCGGCTCTGAAATTTTACCCTCGTGCAGGTTTATTATATCGCTTTCAAGGGAAAATGTTTTGTGAAGCGTCTGAACTTTTTGCTGTTCCACGGTTGCCGGCTGGTATTGTGTTCACGTCTACAAAGTTCTCTTGTTTGGAGTTTGTTGGGAAATTTGACGGCTTATGAAGTTAGGGCTTTGTAAGTTCCTCTTTCCTGTCAGCTCTTATGGAGGGCCGATTTGTCTGGTATTTATTTTACTATTCGGTTTCGAAGGTTTTTAAATTTAATGATTTTGCATTTATGGCACGGATGTTGAAGGTTGACTGAAGTTGAGGATTAATGGGACGGGGAGCCAGCGCTGCTGTAGGAGAATTTACTTTTTTGGCAGACACGGCCTAGCTTAACCACTTGGACATGGGGTTTTTACTTAAGTCGCACCCGACTCAATTAGGCCACCACTTATTTTATCTTATTATTAAGTTAAACGAAGGAATTTTCAAAAATCGACTTTGCCGTTTGTGATACCTATCATAAGCTTATTTTTAATGCCTCTGTAAAAGTTTTATTTTGTATATTGTATACGAAGTTGCTCATTTTGGCCACGATGGTGAGCATTAAGTAGGTCACCTAACTATTAAAGGACATTAGCTTCTGCCCGTGGCTTTGCACGCGCTTTTCAAGTAGCCTATGTCCGTCTCCGTTATACCGTTTACCATCTTGCCAAACATTAAGATCCATTCAGCCGGCATGAAAAGATAACAGACAGACAGAATTACTTTTGATTTTATAATACACAAGTTTATGCCCGCGGCTTCGCACGCGTTGTCTCTATGGAAACGTTTAAAGGTGATTTCTATCCCATGGGAACTGATTTATGGGATAAAAAGTAGCCTATGTTTGATTCCAGGATTAGCGTATTAGCATTACTTGTATTCAAAATTTCTGCTCGATCCGTTCAGTAGTTTTAGCGTGAAGAGGTAACAAAACAAACATCCATTCATCCATCCATCCAAACTTTCGCATTTATAATATTATTGTGAAGTATGGATTGCATCGATTGCACAAATCATGGTTGCGTCTTTTAAAGAGTCTTGATTTTTTTTTTATCATTAGTGAAACTAATTGTTTTTAAATCCTATTCGGGTGCATTTTTGGTGAACAGTGGGGGCATACTTTCAACAGGATGTTCAGTTTTCAACGGAACTTTCTCGCCGCCGCAAAGTTTCCTTTGAAAGCTTAACACACATACCTTTCCATTTCGCTGAACAATAAATTTCTACCTCCCTTAAAACCTTCGACTTCGCACTGATATTTGAGATTATGATTACAAAATTAGGAAGTTTGCCGAAGTATTTTAACAATAAATTACTAGTAGTATTAAAACTACCATTAAAACAATTGAGCTAACTGCAGACTGATGTAAAAAATGTACAGGTAGCTCAAATGATCCATATATAATACCAGTCGGAAGCGTCCCCAAGTCGAGCTGGCTGCATTGCCCCGCTGTAATTTTAACAATAAAAGTAGTAACTTTTTGTCTTTTTTTTAATATTAATTAGTAGTTTCTGCCCACAGCTTCGCACACGTTGTTTCTATGGAAATGTTTTCTTTCCCATGGGAACTGATTTATGGGATAAAAAGTAGCCTAGCTTTGATTCCAGTATTAGAATTACCTGTATGCAAAATTTCAGCCCGATCTATTTAGTAGTTTTGGCGTGAAGAGGTAACAAACATCCGTCCATCCATCTAAAAATCCAAACTTTTGCATTTATAATATTAGTGTGATTTGAATATGGATTCTTAAAACATCAATTATATGTAATCGTCTAATTATCATAAAGAAGAACACTACCTTAACTGATAAACAAAAATTAAGAAAAATATTTTCTTCGTCAGACCTGCCTTCACACCTGCCGACACCTTCCTGCGCGCCGGTATGCGGCGTCCCCGGCATAGTGGTGCGCGAGCTCATGTTCCAGAATCACTGCTTCACGGAGTGCAAGATGTTCTGGAAGGACTAAACTGAGACCTACTGCCAGCGTAGGTGATCTGTGGTGAAGTGACCGGCAGCTTTATTGTCTAAAGGTGATATCAGACGGGTTACTCTAATGAATGTTCACTCAACTGAATGCTTCATTTTTGTATCATTTTGTGATCAGTATCATTTTTGTATCATTTTGGGTTCAATGTTTGAACACAAAATGATAAAAAATCGCACGCCAAATTAATTTAATCTTGATCTGATCTGTAGTTTTGGAGATCCTAGGTAACAAAAATTCAGATTTCACAAACTTTCGGATTTATAATACTATCGTACGATAGGACAGCTATGGGGTGTCGTGGTCGGATAACCTCCTCGTGAGCCCGTACTACTACTTGTCCCTGGGGATTCGTCCCTGGGGAACGGTAGTAGGTGGCGGGCCGGTGCACCCCGGTTCCCACCGCTAATGATTTCTCCTCTCGGGGATATTGTTAGCGGTGGCCGATAATCCGACGAACAAAAGGGGATGACAACCCGAAAATTGTCAAAACAAAAAAATGGCAAGTCTTAAAAAATTTGGTCCCCAGGAGGGTCCCGGTTCCACCGGGGAATCCCTCCCCGAGCCTAGCTCGGGCCGCCCCTCGTACTCTGGGGGGGGCAAAGAAATGCCCAATAAATCTAAAACAAAGAAACGACCTAACCAACAAGCCAGGGCTGCATCTTCGGAAGCGCCCAAGCTCAACTTCTTCACGGCTGCATCTGCGCCAAATTTACCGACCGCGTCAAGGGCTGCATCTACAGCAGCGCTGAGACCACAAAAACCATTACCAACGGCGGTACCCTCGGAAGCCCCCAGACATCGACCATCAACGTCTAAGGCCGCTTCCTCGGTAGCACCAATACCGCCGACCGTCTCGACAGCCAAAGAAATGTCCGACCTTAAGGCTAGGCGCCTTATACCCGATCCAGGGCTAAACTGGAATCTTGTTCCGTCCAAACGGAAGGACAAGAAGAGGGGCAAGAAGCCCTCCCAGCCACTTAGCGAGACCCATAAGGTGCGGGCGCAGACACGGCAGACGGCAACAGACGGTGGACGTAATCAGCTTTTAGGAGCTAAGCCCACGACTAATATAGGAGGGACTCGTCCCTCCAAAGTAGTTCAGGCACCGGCGCAGCCAAACGCAGCGCCAGTGCCCGTCGATGGCAACCGAACGCCAAATCAGCGGCCCAAATCTAGAGGGAAACGCGGAGGGAGACTAGCAGCTTCGGTCTGCAAGTACAAATTCCCACCAGCTCAACCACAGAGTGTCAAGCGTTCCCGACCCGACGACAGCACTACGCCAACCGGCGATAGCAAGCGTCAAAGGGCGGACACGGGACACAATAGCAATTCTGTGAGCTACGCAGCAGCTTTCAGGTCACATGACCTCTGCGTGGCCGTAACAGTTGAGCCATACCATGATGTTACGGCGGAGCAAGCCGCGGGAGTGCGTGAGAAGCTGGAGGTGAATATCGTGGAGGGAATCCTCGATCCGAACACCCTAAGCCAGACTTCGAAGGTCCGCTTCCGCGGCCGTGCGCATTATAGCGAAGGCGTCCTCAAGTTCTGGTGCGAGGACGACCACACGCTAGCGTGGCTCCGACAAAAAATAGAGGACCAAGAATCGCCCATCGCTGGAACTAAACTTGTCGTCAAAAGACAAGCAGAGCTCGAGCGAAGAATCCTGTGCGGTCTGTACGTGCCGACACCAGTAAATATGCCGATGGAGACTAATCAGATCCGCAGGATTCTGGCGGGCCACAACCCCGACCTCAACATCAACTCGTGGAACTCGATCCGAGCAGAGAAGCGGAATGACCCGGAGGGATCCGGCACATACCTGCTACTCCTCGTTCCCGAGTCTGAAGTTGAGAAGGCCCGACAAAAAGACCGACGCTTGTACTGGCTCCTTGGGAATATCTACCTCAAGATCATCCAGAAAGATGAAACCAAGGGCGAATACAACGACACCGACAAAACCAATCCTGGACCCAGCCCTGGTCCAGAGCCCGGTCCCTCTTCGGGATCCCGGGCTGACCCAGATCCGCAGCCTGGCCCCAGTTCGGGACACGCAGCAGATCTTTCTCCGGCCCCACCACCACCCCAGGGGCTGGACCCAATGAATGTCCAGGATCCACCAACCTCATTATCCGAGGAGCGCTTTCTCGATACGGAGGGAAGCGATGTCAGCGTCAGCCACATCGATTCCTCTCCTATCAAGCGCTCCTAAACCTCCACAATCACCTGCAACACCTACTCCTGATCCACCACTTCCCGCCACACCCAACATCCAAGCGAACCTCTAGCATAGCCTTACGGCTACTGCGTCTATACGCAGAATGCTAGAGGAACATCCTGAAGCCGTGGCCCTTATCCAAGAACCGTGGATCAGGAAAGGCCAAATCTGAGGCCTTGAATAACCAGGAAGCAAGCTCCTCGCAAACACTACCGTAAGCAACCTCAGAACTTGCATTATTGTTTCGCGAACCGCTAAAACACTTCTAATAACCGAACTCTGTTCCAGAGACCTAACAGCTGCTAGATTATATCTGTCTCCCTGCAACACGAACCCCATACCGCAGTTAGTCCTAGCATCAGCCTACCTTCCAAGTGATGCAACCACACCCACACCGGAGCTGGTGTCCCTTTTCGAGTGAAAGGGAGAATCTACAGCTCATCATTGGCAGCTACTCCAATGCACATCACACACTGTGGAACAGCCCCAAGTGCAACGACCGAGGAGAACTGGTACACTATCTTGTTTCTACTAACCTCCTTCTACTTAACAGGGGCAAGGAACCTACCTTCGTAACATCCAGAGCCCAGACTATCATTGACTTAACACTATCAACCTCACAAGTCTCCCAATCCGTCAAGGACTGGCATGTTTCTAACGAAGCCTCATGCTCAGACCCCAGATGAATAAGGTTTAACTTGGAACTGTCAATACCGATACCACAACCTAGGCAAATCCCGATAAGACCAAATTTTTCCAATTGGTAATTTTTGAACTCATCACTACTAAGCCTAAACCACTGAACCACATAACGGTAGGTGACATCGACTATTACATAAACCAACTAACACATATTCTTACCAACAGCTGTGAACAATCCTGCCCACTAGTCTCGCCTAAGCCTGGGACGAACAGACAATGGTGGAGTCCTGAACTGCAAAGACTCCGGATGGACCTACGCATCCTGGTAGGAACACTAACAGGACGAGGTCACTGCGCGAAGCCTGTGAAGACCCCAGGAAGATTCTGCGCTTCTGGACGGAGCTGGCTATGCTAGCAAAATATTAACGCACAATGGACCAACTATGAGTCTGAATGCGGAAACAGAGGTACTTCCACCTAAACCTAAACCTAGGATATATACTTGTGAGCGTGCTTGCAGTCATTTTGTGCTTTACTTCTTTGCAGGTATTAGCTGCCGCAGCATTTTATGGTACTGGCTGTTACCAGAAGAACGTGGGGGCTTACTACCTAGATATCATCCCTCTGAAGGTGTACGGCAGGAAGTTGATGGAGGAAGTCAAGGTGTTGTCGACGGATTTTGGAGGAGTCGAACTTAAATAAACTAATTGAAAAAAATAACCCTTTGTTTCTTTTTATCTTACTACTAATATGTACAAAGGTAAAACTAATAACTTAATAAGCTAGTGTCCTGGGTTAAAAAATATTATTGTATTTGGTCCGTCAGTTGAATTATCAGAAGATTCTCACGTAAAAGTAAAATATGTATCCTCTATACAGGGTTATTGGTAATTCACTAACTCTGCGTAAACTGCAGGCTCTGCCCATCATCACGAACACGTTATTATTATTAACTAGCTTCTGCCCGCGGCTTCGCACGCGTTGTTTCTATGGAAACGTTTTGAGGTTATTTCTATCCTATTCTATTTTTGAGGTTATGTCAAGTCACACTTGAATGCTATCGAACGGAATAAATAGTATCCTATGTCCGTCTCCTGGCTCTAAGCTACCGCCTCATCAATTTTCAGCCATATCGGTAAAGCCGTTCTTGAGTTATAAATAGTGTAACTAACACGACTTTCTTTTATATATATAGAAGACGCCAGGTCTTAATTCTTAATTTTTTTGTTAGTCGCCTTACATACAAAATACAGTCCGAAACCTAATTAATTACTAAATACTGATCTCCAACTCCTACTTAAATCAACATCATCATCATTGGCTTAATTTACATCTACGCAAGATGATTTAACTGGCATTAACCTGGCTGTTAATTAAGGGCAGAGCCGTTTTTAGGGTTCGTTTCAAAGATAACCCCTATAATGAATGATTTTTGAATGGATGAGGGTACATAGTCATATTCCCTTTCCACAAATTTTAAGAATTGAGACCTGGCGTCGTTACGGGTGTGTTCATGATAGTGGGCTGAACCTGCAGGTAGCATAGTGTCAGTGAATTATCAATAGCCCTGTATGACTCATACTTTTTCTTTTACGTACTAATTATATATTTTTTTAGGACACTAGCCTAATAGCGATAGCCAGACTCTCTCCTCATTCGCTAGGTGGCGCTCCTCGATTGCCCTCTGATTGCCCGCATTGCCCACTTAGGCACATCTGCAGCATGTGGTGTATCTGTAACTTACAAAAATAGAGCTTTGGAGGAGGCTTTAAAATTAGATTGTTAAAACGTTTTTGCAACAGTTGTCTAGATTTATTTATTTATTAGTAAAACAACTAAATCTCAAATATTACCACTACTTGCATTAACGAAACGCGTGAAAGATCGAAAACTTGAGAAATTGGATTTAAATGGATCATTCATCCCGAAACCCAACCCCAGTTGATTAGCTTACACAATACCAACAACATTCTGACTGGGTTCACTGGTAATCGATTTCAAGTTAGACAATAAGGCCATAGGACAATAAGGGTTTGATTCCTGCCGCGAGAGAAAAGTTTGTACTTTTTTACGCCAGGGTGTTTTCTACGTTCGACAAGGGGGTCTGATGTTTGGACGGGCTTGGATGACGGCAAGTATTAGTTAATAATCATTTGATGTCACTGGAAAGAAAAACAAGAAGTTTAAAATGTACACTGCATTATCACAGCCTACCTATGTGGATACAGTCGTTCGACGAAGGCGTTTTGACAGGGCAATCGTACGGGTGCCAAGGGACGAGTCGGGGGGGGGGGGGGACACACTCCTGTGTTACTAAGGCAGTGATCTATGCAACTCGGGAGCGTACCTCCCCCGTCCCGTCCCTTGCCCCCGCACGATTGCCCTGTCAAAACCACGTCAAAATGCCTTCGTTGAACGTCTGTATGCATACAGGTGGGCTGTGGCATTATGATGAACTGAACTATCTAAGTCTTAGCCTAAGGTAAACGTATTAACACTAAGTGCTACCGACGATGATCTAGGCCAAACAAAGCAGTACACTGAGCAAAAATTTAGCTCTATAAATCACTAGCTTCTGCCCGCGGCTTCGCACGCGTATCTTCGGTATAATAAGTAGCCAGCGTACGCCAAACTTCATCATTATCTGTTCAGTAGTTTTGGAGATCCCAGGTAACAAATAATCAGATTTCACAAACTTTCGGCTTTATAATAATAGTAGGAAGTAGGATAGGATAGTAGGATTGAGAAGGAATCTGCCATAGAGGTCAAAAAACCAATGACCGTGCACTTTTTTTATTACCGGTCAGGACTTTATTGAAGCGAATTCAGTTCAAACTTATTAATTAAATAGTGTTCCTAATTCAAAAGTCATTTCGTCACCTGGATGGACCCACTTTGTCCGCACTTATCAAGGAACCCTGCGCTTCTTTTTGAATAGACGGAATGAAAAACTAATTATGCCTGCAGCGTATAGAATAAAGTTCATTTCGAAATGAAACTTTTTGCTAGGAGGGCTGCATCAAAGGCATTATTTGATGACTGTATCACCCCCTAGGGTGTACCACCCTAGGCTTAATTTGTTGTTTCATGGGGTTTATTGGAAAACGCTGCAACCAGCCGGTCTAAAGTAAATTCCTATTCATCCATGTTCGCTTAAAAGTAAACATGGATGGTATAATATTACCCTGGAAAGGAAATTTTTAAAACTATGATAGTACCTACTAGTAAGTTTACACACAAACATAATTTTGTTCGAAACTTTATCATAGTTTTGTGAATTTCCGTTCAGGCTAATATAATACCATGCATTAATTACTGAAGACCCATGTGGCGTGGCGGGCGAAGGTCCGCCTGCGACGCAGGAGGTTGCGGGTTCGATTTCCGCCTTGGGACAAATGTATGTACGATCTGTAAATATTATTGGCATTACGGCTCCAGCGTTAGCAGTTGAAACGTTAGCGCACCCTAACGTTCCAACTGCTAACGCTTGTTCGCCGGCATCGGACAATCCGCACTGGCCCCATCAATGATTTGTCATAAAAGATCCGGACCGCACGGAGCGGACTGTCGGCAACGCCGGCGAGGCTTCTTCAAGGCAACTTTTCCGTTTAGTGCGAATGACGTCATTCAGATTGCCGATCAGTGGACGCACTTGTCAGCGGATTGTCCGATGCCGGCCTGTGAACTCGCACCCTAACGTTTCAACTGCTAACGCTTGAGCTGTAATGCCAATAGGCAACACTTATGCACTTACCACACCGTGATCGCGGCCTAAACGATAAAACATTAAACCACCACCACATCAGTTACAAAAACAAATAGGTACCACCTGAGTAAGTTCTTATTAGACGTACTGCTTTATTTGCGTAGACCAAACAGGCTTCACGTGGCGCTGCGGCGTGTCCCTTTGGGCAGCTCCCTCTCGCCTGCGGCTTAAAAAGTGAGGACTTTTTCATACGTCACTCGATTTAACACGCCAGGGCTGTTTTGAATAATGTTGGAAAGATAGATTAAACAGTAACTTGTTCCTGCCTGCGGCTTCTCATCAAGGAAACAGTAAACCGGCCAAGAAAGAAAAAAGTAAAAACGGAAATGATGAAGTCAAGAAACTACCGCTAAAAAATTCTGTAAGTATTAAAAAGGTATCTTCTGTCTTTTGGTCTATGTAGGTGGCACTAAGAATTAATCACTTTAGTACCTTGTCATACTAAGGAGGGCTTATTTTATTTATTTTATTTATTTATTTTAGGAAAACTTACAGCTAAACACAAACAAAAATTTAAGTACAAATATAAGGATGGCCAATTAAAAGTTTTCACAAATAGTGTAAAAGAATATTAAAGAGAATAAGGTGGTGGACAGACAAAGTAGGTATAAAATCTTAAGAAACAAAGAAACGATTACCACAGATACGCTTAAAGTTACTGGGAGAAGTGTTAAACAAATCAACTTCTTCAGCAATTGCATTGAAGTATCTGCTCGCACGTAGAATATATGAATTTTGTCTATAACGTGAATTAAATGAGGGAATATGTAGAAGATTATGGTTTCTTAGAGATGCTGGAGTTGTTTTGAGTCCTATTAAACCAAGTAGTTCTGGACAGTCGACCCTGCCACTCGCAATGCTAAGAAGATACAGTATGTCCGCTACACGACGTCTCTCTGCCAGTGGAAGAATGTGAAACTTCCTACAACGAAGACTAAGCAGAGCTTGTGTTATGGGTACTAGATAACTGATATACTTAATATAATACACCACATAAGTAGATAGATATTTTATTTTTTATTATACATAGAAAACATCCAGAACGTCCTGAACAAATGTTTGCAGATCGTACAAACATTTGTCCCGAGGCGGGAATCGAACCCGCAACCTCCTGCGTTGCAGGCAGACATTTGCCCGCTGCGCCACAGAGGTCGTCAAAGTATGGGATTTGCGTAGTTCCCTGTACGCACGATAGAGGCGCTGTACCTAATTGTATGGAAAATCACGTCACAATTAAGTCTCGTTAATAACGTCAAATAGACTCACCCCCCTGAGGAGAGATGCCACCATTCTGGCGATTACTCAAATACATCTAAGCAAACTTACAATCTAACTATCCCTCTTTATGATTTTAAGAATAAGAATAAAGTCGTTTATTGGCAAAGATGATATACCTACTTTACAATAACAACAATTGTGATAAATATAACAATCTTTGACTTGTCAAATTATACATGATAATGTGTGCTGTAAAGGGGCACTATGTTACTCATAGGTAAGTACTAAAGTCATTAGGCACTAAATTTAAGATTTGTGACATTGTACTGGTTGTAGTCATTTTCCAAGTACTCTTTTATAGTATATACTGTTTTCTCTAATAAAAGATTTTTTACGTTACAGACAAAGCTTTGGGAATTGTCAATAGATTCTATATTTGATGGGAGCTTATTATAAAGTTTAATTCCAATGACATTTGGAAGTTTTTCGGATAATCTAAGTCTATGATATATTGCTGCCAATTGAGTTTTATTCCTCGTGTTGTCCCTATTCTTGCCTATAAGTCGTACTGGTTCAAGTTGGATTTCATATGCTTCAAGACTTCTAGTATGTACACAGATACTGAACTGACGTAAGAATTCGTTGTTCTTTAAACAGTTCTCTACATGAGTCTCTGTAATGAGCTTTTGTTAGTATCCGTACCGCTCGTTTTTACATTTTCAGTATCCGTTCATAGTCAGTTAAATTGCCCCATAAAATAATGCCGTAGCTCATGATTGAGTGTATATACGCATAGTACACATCTTTGAGGTCGGTGCTTGAGGTCATGGTCCTAAGTTGCTTAAGTGCGTAGATTCCTGTTGACATTTTCTTACGCGTGATGTCAATATGGTTTTTCCATGATAATAAAGGATCTAAATTGAATCCTAACAATTTAACTGCGTTAGAACTGATGATAGTACTTCCGCCCTATAAAGTTACAGGAAAGTTATTGACTTGCACCTTAGAGCTCGAACTAAAAAACATAACACTCGCTTTGTCCTCATTTAGTTGAAGTCCATTGATGGTAAACCAGTGCCTTAGCGCACTTACTGCTTTGCCTATTTTACTCACTAGATTATCTATAGTTTTATCAGCTATTATGATAGTAGTATCGTCCGCGTATTGGATTAGCTCACCGCCAGTGCTTACGCCTGATATGTCATTTAAAAACATCAGAAATAGTGTGTTTCCCAAAGAGGACCCCTGGGGGACGCCTATATCACATATTTGGGCTGCTGATCTCACACAGCATTATCTAGCCCCAAGCTAAGCAGAGCTTGTGTTATGGGTACTAGATAACTGATATATATAATACAATACACTACATAGATATATATTTTTTATTTTAAATAGAAAAACATCCAGAACACCCTGAACAAATATCTGCAGATCGTACAAACATTTGTCCCGAGGCGGGAATCGAACCCGCAACCTTCTGCGTCGCAGGCGAACCTTCGCCACACACGGTCGTCTCTCAAATGTACCTACACTTAGAAAAGGTTAAAAAAAAAATTATAAAACTAAACACTGACACGGAAATAAAGTGATATTTATGATTTCTGTCGCCTCGATATGTAGACTAAAGTAAAAAAGCGACGAAGAAACCTTTAGCCTGTTATTTGTTATTTTTCGAGTTGGAGCAAAACCCGTCCCAAGCTTTTTTATCCTTTATAGAGCTCGCGGACCACTCGTTTGAATCTTGTTGCCATTTTGTTACTGTAAAATGTAATTAAAGATAAGGAGTTAAAGCCCATATTTTAATGCACTTTTTGAGCGGTGAGGTAAAGTTATTGGATTAATAAGCGCAGAGCTTATTGTGAAGAAATGGTCTCGTTTTGTTCTTGTAAAATAAATATTTTTGCTTTCAATATTCAGTTACTTAAAGAAAGTGGGTAGTGACAACTCTGAAAATATACTATATCTCAAATAAATCGTAGGCAGAAAAACAATAAATTCATTTCTAGCTAAAAGACTTAATACTGAGAAAATCCCTATCCACTCAGCCCAGATTACTAAAGTAATAAAATACTTTTCAATTTCTTGGCTTCACACTAATAATATAAATGCGAAAGTTTAGATGTACCTGAGGGTTTTTGGATCGATGGTTGTTATCTCTTCACGCCATTACGACTGAAGCAGCATACTTTGACTTTGACATACTCTTAATTAATTAATTTATTATTTATTTCATTTTTATTAAATTTTCAGTCATGTCCGTCTGTTTTTTCTTTTTTACCTTTGTAGCTTATGGTGTTTCCTATAACGAAATACCTATACATGTAATTATTTAAAATAGTAAGTACATAAATATAGAATGTAACGACATAAGTGTACCTACGATGGAATAAATAAATACATATACAAATACAAATCGATCGGGCAAAAATTTTGCATAGCATACCTCGAAGCAAAGATACTTTTTATCCCATAAAACAGTTTCCATGGGATAGAAATAACGTTCGAACGATCCCATAGAAACAATGCGTGCGAAGCCGCGGGCTAAAACTAGTCCTTATAATAAAATTGGGTTAGGGTAAAAATGTCACCAGGTAAAATCGTCATCGTAAAAATCTAGTGTAACTTTGTCATCGCTTAAATTATTTTAATATTTTTAGGGTAAGTTTGTCACTCCCTACTTTTAAACCGCTACAGTACAGTTAGCGAGATAGTGATAGACCTTTTAAATGCAAACTAACATACACAGTTAGGTATTTAACTTGTATTATTAAAACTAGACTTCTTGCTCTACATGAATTATAAAAATTACATAAATTATATATGTGGGTGGGAAAACCGTGATATAACAGTTGATATATCGCTGTAATCGAGTAATGATGAAATTATTTCAGGATTATTCGGTTGCAGTGTTGGAAATTGACAGAATGTTTACCTACCATGTAATAAAAATACTAAGATACTTAAGGACCTAATTATATTTCATGATTTGTCTGATATGTATTTATTTATTTATTAATCCAGATAAATAAATAAATATAAATAAATAATGCTGGACAATTCACACAGCATTATCTAGCCCAAAGCTAAGCAGAGCTTGTGTTATGGGTACTAGATAACTGATATACTTAATATAATAAACTACGTACATAGATAGATATTTTTTATTATACATAGAAAACATCCAGAACGCCCTGGACAAATGTCTGCAGATCGTACAAACATTTGTCCCGAGGCGGGAATCGAACCCGCAACCTCCTGCGTCGCAGGCAGACCTTCGCCCGCTGCGCCACAGAGGTTGATAGATAGATAATACTTTTTGTACCTCTAAAAGACAGATAACAATATAGAAATAAATTCTAAGAGTAGACGAAACACAACGGCGGCCTTATCGCTATGAACAATCTCTTCCAAGCAACCTTGGGATGGACTGGACATAAAAGAACACAATAGACGGTGGCACTCATAAAAAAAGAAAACAATACTTACACTACATAATGTAGTAAGTACCTACATATAACCTACAAACAATAGGTACTTACACAACAAAGAATAAGATTATTTGGCGTTGTTGTTGTTTTAAAAACTATGAACCGACTTTAAATTTATATGGGACCAAATTCGAGGTATACCCTATCCAATAAAAAAAGAATTATCAAAATCGGACTACTCAGTAAAAAGTTATGCGTCGTCATACATTACAATCATTGAGTGAACAATCAATCATCCCCTGTTTTCCTAACCTTAAGGTTGGATTTTTTTATTCCTAATTTAAATGGAACCAACCGTTTCTTATAAAAAAAGAATTATCGAAATCGGACTACTCTGTAAAAAGTTATGCGCGGTCATACATAACAAAAAATATACGCTTCAACTTGAGAACCGCCTCCGTTTTTCGTCGGTCGAAAATAATCCTCCTCAACACTACACTTAAGTCCTCCAAACACGGGGAATTTTGCCATAATCACCTCGTTCGGCAGGTGGATTGGTGGTTGCAGTGGACGTGTTAAATACACAAAAAGAAGTTGCTGCCTGGCTTTGTCCCCTATGTCTGTTCCCCTAGTTGACTATTACAACACCCATAGCTGATTTGTCGATTCTTACAGCGCAATCGCCAAGGCGAGAATAAGAAAATAATTTCTACTTAATTGGTTCCTTCACCTTCTTTCATGTAAAAGTACTTTACTTATTCAGCTTTCAAAGGTTTCTGCAATTTTCTTTGCAGTTCAAAGGAAAAATTGCAGAAGCCTTTGAAAGTTTTAATTTGCCATCTCCCACCCGTTCCGTTCCCGTTTCATTCAACTTGAATTTATTTTTCATTTTATTTACTCAGAAATCATTCTTTATTTCTTTTTCCAAGCTATTTCATTTCCCAAGCTTACGTATTTTCTTTATAAACCTATTCTTGGAGAGCCAGACGAGTTTTCTATGAACTGGAATTTTATTTACTAAAGAACTGGAGAGCTGGAGAGTTCTTAGTACGAGTACCTGCTTACAAAGCTTAGCGAATATTAGACAAACAAGCAAGTAAGAAATAATGTATATTTTTGTGGAATATTTCTCTTTTCTCTTGTAATAAGAATCAATAAGGTTTATTCGTTTGGCTTACAATCAAGTTTATGTAAAACTATAAAAAACTTAGGTTTTTGCGAAATTTTGCGAAAAAAGCCGGGACTTAGTTAGCTAAGTCCCGGCTTTTTTCGCAAAATTTGGGGGCAAGGGCCTACAAAATGTAGCTAAGAAAGAGTCGACACGAGTATTTTGATGCCTCATTTACCAAAATCACTTGTGCCGTTTGGATGTTTCGTAAAAAAAAGAGAGAATCAAACATAATATAATTGTTTTGAAAAAACTAAAAACCATCTTCGAATCCCTTAAATTTACTCTGTTTTTTATGTTTTGCGGGATAAATACCTTGGCAATAAAATACTACCTCAATATTATATTCTCTACAATAGCGAAAAAAAGTTCAAAATCTGTGCATAATTGAGGGAGAAATCGACGAAAATACATAATAAAACGTACACAACTACAGCCGGTTATTGAACCTCCCCCTTTTTTTAAAGTCGTTTAAAAAGTAGTTAGCATCGAAATTCATGCATTGAATTTATATTTTTTCTTTAACCACATCGAAACACTTGAAAAACGTAACCTAATGTCCTTAAATTTAATTATTCACATAACGCACAATTAACTAGGGTAGGATACAAGATCTGAGCGTTAATTTCGATAGCAAACTCTTATTTGACGAACACATTAAATATAATACTTGGCAAGGCATCGAAATCATTAGGTTTCATCCCGCGATTTCTCAAAATGTAAAACCTTTTAAGATACTCTATTGTTCATATGTGCGCAGGCACTTGGAATATGGTTCGCAGGTATGGAACCCTAGTGATGAAATGTATATCTCTCGCTTGGAGGGCTTATAGAAAAGATTCCTACGAAATGTGCAGTCTCGTGCAAAACTCTTTTTGCCTGATTATTATATCTACGAGATGTCGCAAATTTCATTTCTGGCCTCTCTCGGAACGAAGAGCCATAAACCGAATCCAGATAGTAATCATAGATCCGCCTAAGATATCTATCTCGCTTCGTTAATAGCAACGTAGACTGCCCGGAGCTGCAGCAACAGCTCGGACTTAACCCAAACTTTAGATCTCACATCTGTGAGGGAAAAAACAAAAGTTTTAGGATATCTATCCTTAAACTTTTCATCTTCCAACAACGTGCAACGTTCATCTTGCAACGTGTAAAACCATATACAGACAGAACACATTTTCGATAAGATCATGCAGAAGTTTTAACGTTCTTTCCAGAGAGGTTGATATATATTTTCATTAATCCTCCTACAAATAAAAAAGAATAGTGAGTGGTAGATTTTTTGGTGCATCTTTTTGATAATTTTTGTAAGTCATATAAAAAACCAAAAAAGGTAGGATTTTCTTTCTCACTTATCCGTGAACAAAAATTTTAGATAAAAATAATTTGACCATCAGTAGTCGTCCTGTAACTTTGTTTAGTATTATTTTCAGTCGCTTTTTGTGGAAATTTGTAATTAGCCTTCAGTATTTAGTTACATACCTACTCATTAAGTTAGCTGTTAATTTCCTGAATATTGTTAAAATAAAATAAAATTAACATGCTTTAACACTCTCATTGCCTATCGCAGTGAATGTGTTGAAAGGGTTCTGTACAACCTCCTTACTTATCTTGCATATCACCAACGTCTTAGACGTTAGACCAATTCTACGAGAGGACAGAGGACAAACTGAGGAAGAATCAGCGAAGTGGAATTCTGGTTCAATGATCGTAGCTGAAAGTACTAGAAAGTTATAGAAACCATGTAGAAACGGTCTCGCGATTCGTGTAGTCAGAGGCCCTAGCCTTGTGTATGTCTTTCAAGCCCTAACATTACCCAATTATGCCCACAAGTAAAAGAGATAAAGTACCTACCTACTAAATAAATAACTTTAGCGGATAATAACGTATGTTTTTTGCCGTAGGTACCTCTGCGACATGCTTAATATCTTCTTTCTTTTAGCTTTTAATATAAGTATAAATATCGTAGTTTTGGTACAACCAAAACTAAATTCAAGCAAACTTGTGCTAAAGGCATTTTCAACGACGACTTTCAAATAATATTAACCCTCGCATACCAAACATCAGGACCTTCCTCTGAATACACTAATCAAACTAATGCATTCCAACCATTTGCTAATTAAGTTAGATATTCTCGGTCTACGAGTACATTCCTCTGTTCGGTTGATGTTTGGAACAAGCTTGTTTACCTTCTGCATGCACATGCATGACTACCTCGTTGGTTTAGCAGTCAGCTTGTTCAACCGCTGATTATAAGGTCTGGGGTTCAAATCCCGGGTCGGGCCAATAGTTGTTATTGGGGTTTTTCTAGCAAGAAAAATTCAAAATAGCAGCCCGGAGTGAGGAAGTTGGTGGTGTTACACCCCCGTGCCGCGGAAAGCACGTAAAGCCGAGAGGTCTGCCGTCCCTTCGAATTATGAGAATGAGGGAATAGAGAGTGCACCTGTGTTTGCGCAAACACTTGTGCACTATAATATAGAACTAAAAATTTCTTTTGGTTTTGGCGCCATAACTCAAAAAAGGCACAATTGGCATCCATCTGTTTATGACTTGTTGATGCCAAACAACGCCAAAAACAAACCATAAAAAAATCTGGTCGAAACAAGGTGAAACACCGCTACTTAATCAACTTTTAAGGCTGCCTCTCATACAAAAAAGCAGCTTTTTGCCTTTCCAGGAGCTCCTGGACTATAAGGCCTAGCCAAAAGTATGATAGAAGAAATCGCTCATAGCGATAAGGCCGCCTTTGTACTTCGTCTACTCTTAGCATTTATTTCTGTATTGTTATCTGTCTTTGTGTGGTACAATAAAGTATTATCTATCTATCTATAGAACAAAAGTTTCTTAGTTTTGATAGAGTTATCATAGTTATCAAATGGCGAAATCAGAATAACGGAATTCGAAATAAAATCCTATGTCCGCTTTTTAGTGATTCGGAACCACTGTGGCGAGCGGAGCGCAGCCGGTACTTCACGATTCAATGGAGCGGCGACGACGCGGCTCAATTTATGTATCTGCAAAGTATTGTAAGAGTGTAATAATATGAGTTTCTTATAGAATAACTAGCTGCCGCCCGCGGCTTCGCAAGCGTTGTTTCTATGAGAACGTTAAAAGGTGATTTTCTATCCCATGGCAACTGATTTATGGGATAAAAAGTAGCCTATGTTTGATTCCAGGATTATAATTATCTGTATACAAAATTTCTGCCCGATCCGTTCAGTAGTTTTGGCGTGAAGAGGTAACAAACAGCCATCCATCCATCCATCCAAACTTTCGCATTTATAATATTAGTGTGATGTTCTCGGCAGCAGTTTTGGGTCTCTCGGTACTTTAAAAAATAGTTTGTCTGGCGTTTTAAAGTAGTTTTTGTACATTTCGGCACTATAGGTACAATATTTATACATAATTAAAAAGGTAAATAAGACACAAATCGGACACTTAATTTGTTAGTGTTTCAAAGTCACAAATAACCAAACAAAACCTTGCGCACCTTATCGCTGCCTACGGCTAACTGGCGGCGCAGGAGGCAGTGACGTCACAGCGACCGCGACGGTCACTCAGTGAACTTCGCCAGTAATTTGGTCATAACTTCGTCAATTTTTGTCGTAGAATAAAAAAAATTGCACTGTGTGTTAAGGATTTCTTAGCTCTATAAATTTGCATTCTCAACTAAAAACGTTACGGCTTACTTGTTAAATTATCTATAGTTGCCTACCTACTCTCTGCTTGCTTGTATTTGTGTCTATGTAGGTAAATGTACCTACCTACTTATAAATTACCATCCCTTGTCAAACCTATATGTACCTACCTGTTTTTGGCAAAATAAATGTATCTTTATCTAGTAAAATTTATGCAATTTACGGTTATGTAATAAAGTTTGTCAGGGGTTTTCCCAGAAATTCTATACAGAAAATTTTAGGGTACTCTTTGACTTGTGAGACATTAATAGAAAGAGAAGTAAATCACTATGACTTTTTAACTTCTCATTCACATCGCAAATTGGAGTCAAGGAATTCAAATTTAAAGGGGAAATTTCTCTGAGTAAAAGGAAATTAAGGACCTATGTACATACTTATAGACCAGACCTTTATCAAAGACTACATAAAAACCAGCATTATGGTGATCGGGCTGCACTAAAATGACGATGACGAAATAAATAATGTAGGACAATTCACACAGCATCTGTCATATCTAGCCCCAAGCTAAGCAGAGTTTGTGTTATGGGTACTAGATAACTGATATACCTACTTAATACAATACACTACATAGATAGTTTTTTTTTTACTTTACCTACATAGAAAACATCCATAACACCCTAAACAAATATCTGTATATCTTACAAACATATCTGCCGAGGATGGAATCGAACCCGCAACCTCCTGCGTTGTAGACGGACCTTCGCCCACCGCGCCACAGAGGTCGTCATGATTATGATAAGTAGAAGCACCTATTATTTCCTTCCGAGATGAAATTGTAAACTGCACGTAACAAAGGGAAACAACGATAAACCCTCTCTATTATCTCCTTTTAACAGTGACGGCAAAAAATGCAATAAATATTCGCAAAGGTAACTGAAGGCTAAAGCCGCTATAACAGCTAGGAAGTTAAATTGCAGCTTGTAATGGGAAGAGATTGGTACAGTGCATCCTGCTTTGCTGTTCTGTTTTGCAGTTGGCTGGTTGTCAACGGAATGACGGTAAGCATAAAATCATTATAGTCATTATTCCGTTTTTTCATGTGTACACAGAGTTCTTGGATATAGTACGTACTTATCCATAATAAAAGCAATTGTATAAGTAAGGATCCATAATTTACGTGCTACCAATGAATTGTTTCTGTTAGAAATGGTTTCATCAAATTATAATCGCACGCAGTTTATAAATAGAGAAACATTTTTGACGTGACAACGTCTTATAATTCGATAGAGCCGGCTGCATGCACGAAAAAACATGACGTCATGCGGCGTTACCTCGTCATGCGGCGTTACCTCGCTCTGAGGCGTTCCATGTAAGGCTTGAAGTGCAAGCGAGAGCGCTCGACATCCGTCTCTCTCCTACTTGAGTGAGCGATGCGTCTGCGTGGACAGCTGCTATACTATAGTACATTTACATGTTTTGATCGAGTATCAAATTCTACCATTCCATCAGTATTTTCTTAAGACGTTGTCACGTTTAACTATCGTCAGTAAACCGACTTTACAGACAACCAATTTTTTTGGTTTTAACGACCATTTTTGCCACATTAGCCCATATTTTTCACATTATCTCTAAAGTGACCTACAATCAATAATGCTTCATTTCGTGCAACTACTCTAACACTGTACTAAGACTCATTCTTACTCTTCGATGCATTATCTATCATCATAATATTAAACTGTAACTGTTTGTAATTAACTGTAACCAAAATCTTAAAACATTTGGTTGAAGCTTCAATTTTATTAATATAATTATTTATTGCGCTAAATAAAACATACATTTAAAACAAAAAACTAGAGAAGGAATGACAAAGGCGAGCTTAACCCTAAAAAGAGTTCTCTTCCAGCAAACCTTATTAGGAGAGAGATACAACGTAATGTGGGTACATGTACATAATTTCTTAGAGATAGAGAAAAAGATGTCTTACATAACTAATTAATTAAAAGACTACTACATATTATTACACTATGTCTAAGACATTTATTTCAATATATAAAATACAATACCTATGTTCCTAATATATAAATACAATAATTACATATGTATAACAATTATAATAAATACATAACATACAGCAGTCGTACCTACCTAAGTGTTAAAAGTATTAAACACAATCATGTAACGATCAGGCACAATTAAGTCCTTTGCACAGAAAAGTTAGGAGCACTTTAAGACCCTCTGGCTGCAAGATTGCATCCGGTACCGTCTGAAGTGACTCAATTTTCTGAGCAATCAATTTTCTGTAATTTCCGTTATGTAGACCTGCTATTAATTGGCATGTAGGTTTCTTTATTATTTTTATCGTTTGCTGTAGGTAACAATTGATTTGTTTAAATTATTACGAGGTCATGTTTACGTGGTTAGAAGTACATAAGTATACGTAAATATTTCAATTTCAATTTCAATTTATTTATTCAAACAACTTTACAGGACAAACCACTTAAGTCTACATAATAACTAACTCAATTTAACATAAAACTAAAATTAAAATCTATACTAATACAATATATTAGGGTAATAATGATCTATCTTAGAAGAAAGGGCAGAAGAAACAAGATATTATAGAAGTATATTATTTTATGCTATGGACCGACTGTGGTTGAATAGGGTTACCCTACCTGCCGAACTAGTTAAGCACTGTATCTCGACAGATAGTGCGCTCCTCCTCGCTCCTCATCGTTCATAGATATATGAAAAGTACGAAATTTTCTAAACATGTTTTAATGAAAGAATGACGACCGTAGTTGTTCATGAATTGTGCTTATATTTAAATGCAGGTTGGTCTAATTAGAATTATGTTATTATTGTATAATAAATACTTTCGCAGAGATCCTAGATTAATAAATAACCAATAAAAAAATTGTAAACAAATAACCCAAGATTAACACAGCATCATCCCGCACCAAAGAAGCGCAGCTAGTGTAGTTGGTTGGTTTATTGTTTGTATGTTATTTAAGTAACAAGGGTAAGGGGTCTAGTCTAAATTGTAATAATAATAATTATATATAAAAATAGAGGTTTTAACAATTTTATGGTACTATTGATAAGAGATGTTCTGTATCTTCGTAGTTTAGAGTCCGCAAAAATTCAGTTACAGTTTTTTTGCACACAAAGTTAGATTTAGTTCTTAGATCAGCATGTTAATGCTCAAAGGGTCTGGTTACTTCGTAGGAAGATACTGTTGAGGCCAGTTTAATTACTTTGTAAGAAGGAACTGAGGATTTTGTTTTAGAAAATAGTCTAATGTTTTTTTAATACAATAACTGCCAACAAGACGTGACCACCCCACCATCAGATCAGATACTTGGACATGGCCTTGAGACCAATCATACTACCTACCAACATCATCATCATCAATGGCCTTTATATCCACGAAGGACTGTTTATGAAAAAACCTCACAATTATAAATTCAAAAAATCGGATGATTTCATGGATTTACCTATGTTTCTCACTTCTTCACTAAACATTTCAAATTGTATTAGCATCACTAGATATCGATCACTAGATACACTCATCCTTGTAGAGTCAAGTATAAATATTTCTTGGCAAAATATTCTCATAAAACGTGGAGCGATCCAAAATGTCACTATCATGGATAGGAACATGGATATTTTAAGGAATTTATTTAAAGGCACAATATTTATGAAAAAGCACAGCAAAAATAGGGTTAAAGGCAATGCTCTACGGTAATCAGATTATCATTAAAGTAGGTAATGTATTATTTGAGAGTGGTGTTTGAACTGATTTGATCATAATTGTGTTTTTAAAAAAACGTCAATCAAACATGCACCCTAAACAACAACGTTCAAAACTTTGTATGTTAGACATCCCATTCAACATGTCGAACTCATGCATACGGAGCTGGACGGACTGCAAATTACACCAAAGGGGAAACTGGGAAACTGAAACTTCATAACTGCATTTGACGTCCGCTAATTGCACCTGTCGGCCACGTGCGCGTAATCTAGGGTTAAACTTTGAAGTAAATAATTTAAAATTTGTAAAAGGGTTGGACGGAAATAGACAGGATATTATCTAGACGGGAAATGGAAAATACACTGAAACTTCTGAGGGGGAAATTTATTTATCTGATGCTTGCGTTCGAGATGTTTATAAATGAACGCAAAGGATCAAAGGAACTCAGAGTTTGAGAAATGAAAAGATTTTTTGAAAAGACATTTATTTTCTTTCATACAGAGTTTGTTAAATATTTGGGTAGTAAATATTAACAAGTATCTACTTGCGCATAGTACAAACGCATAGTTGCACACACACACAGCGGAAAGGGTTCAAATAAGAGTTCGTCAACGTAAGAGAGATGAATGAAGTCAAAACCATAGTACATTGTACATCCAGGCGAGAAAATGCCCGATTTTATCGAGTGTGTCATTTGAGGCACGGGACGCAGTCGAGGGCCTTAAAATTCGCGAGTAAATTCAAATTGTAAGCTCAAATGTAGCAATAAATACGCGCACGTGTGATTTTCACATGGTTTTCTATTTATATTATTGTTCCGAATACGGAAGAGGCTATTATCTAATGGCGGATTCGGAACAAAAATCTTTTTTGTCGTTTGACCGATTATGATAATAACAATTAAATTACCTATTACTTATTAAGCTTACAATAAAATATAGTAAAACTGAACTTCAAACTAATGTTGGATGAAAGCTAATTACAAGACATAATACTTGCAACTCTTTATTCACAAAGAAAATTATACTAGTATTTACAATTGAAACAATCGAGCTGACTGTTGCAAACAGTCTACAGATAGCTCAACTGACATAATTTAAATTTTAAAAACCCGCCGACGTTTATTGGCTGAACTGATTTTCATGAAACATGGCTAAGAACACTCGGGATAAAATTATGACACAAAAAAACTAAACGAAAATTGTAAAATACACTGAAACTAGAATTTTCCGTTCCGCATTTCCGCATTTTGACGTACTTTCTACCTTATATATTACTTTATACATTTTGGAAAAGGAATAAGCACCTTTCTGAGCAGGTGTAGTATAAAAAGATTTTTCGACCTGTGAAACTATCCACTGAACTGACCAGCCTATCAATGTCGTAAAATATATGTTTCACCAATATTCCTTTAATTTTGTAACCCCTTGATGCCTTGTTTACAAAAAATATCTAGGAATCAAGAACCAAGTATACTTGTACTGGATTAGTCTATATTATGTATTGTATATATGATTTAATTAACTGTTTTAATTCAACCACAAGAACACAATAACCATTTATTCAACTGTACTTTCCTTTAAGAGGCCGCATTGCACGCCATTTTGTGAAAAGGATAGGCACAGGATTTCGCTTTCATAGGAGCGGGACGTAGCATACGTTTTTGGAACGGCGTAAACGCAAAGTTGTTTTTGTTTATTTACAAGAAAACTACACAACTTATGACGAAACTGTATTAAGAAACCAAAGAATAACACCAAAACCTACGAATCAAAACCAAAATCTTTTTATAGACAGCAGGGTTCCTGAGATCCCGACCAAATTCGGTGCACTTTCATGATTTTTTTTCGCAACCGTGTTTTCCAATTAAGGAACCGAAGAAAAAATGTTTAATTGTCTGTAATTTACTTTGTTACCACGGGGATACCGTGAATCCAGGCTTAGTTTGACAACCAAACCCGCTAGGTTCGCCCCTTAACATAAAGCCCCAATACAAGCTACTCGTATTGCAACAACCGTACCTTTAATAGAGGTTCTATTTATACCTTCAATGCACTCACTAAGCGGCTTATATCTCGATTCGCTAATGGTGGATGGAAATGACTGTAAAGCGGCTTACACAGTACTTTGAAGCACCTGTTATGATGCGAATTGGAATATTTGAGTAATCCCCAATTAATTTGAGATGTCTGAGCGGAGCTTACTTCACTGCTTTGTAGGTGGGACCCTTGTTAATAGGTGGGTGGGGTACGGTTATTGGTGCCTTTTAAAATAACAATCATCTATACTAGGGCAAAGTTGACAAAAAAATTACAATTAAAACAATTGAGCTAACTGCAGACGATGTAGAGGTAGCTTAACTGATATAGTTTCAGGGACACTTTCGATTGATATAGATATTGTTATAGATCAATATCGGAAGTGTTTCCAAGACGCTGGCTGCATTAAACCGCTGTATGGCAATGCTGATGCGCTACGCCAGATACCAGCTCTCTGGTCACGTGACGCTTCGACCAGACGCTCTGATAAATTTTTAAAAATCCAGAAAGTCTCAGCACCCCTCGGACTTAGAGTCTCGACTCCAAGGGGAGCAAATGTGTAGGCATAATGTAGTTACTTTCATAAACCATCCTTCTTTTCGAACTATAACGAAGACTTCCTGCAGTGGTAGGAAAAAGCCTGATCATGATGGTGATGGAACATATTCTGGCACCATCATGTTATTCTTATTAGTTAAACTAACATTATTACTTGAGTATACCCACGTTTCATAAATACATAGGTAAAGTTCTTTTGTTGAAAATAAGCTCACTTTCACAAAAGACTTTAATTAAATTCTTCCAAGAAGCTGTCTACGTTATTGAAGAGTACTATCGGATGCTCTTAAAGAATAATTTATGAACTTTGAAAATTCACTTTGAATCTGTTCTGAAAGTTTTTTAAATATTCAATAGGATCATAAAAATATTTGAATTGGTATTTTAATGAGAAAATTAATCATGCAATTATAACTATGACCTTATGATAGTAGGAAGTGAGACAAGTAAAAGTCATTTATTTGCAAACACGTGTAAAAAGAAAAGATGACAAATCGTTTTTTTTGAGTCAACATGTTTGACCAATATACATTGGTGTGCAAAGTAGTTAGGGAGTATGGCATGCAGGTCTAAATGTAATTGTAAATAACACTAACAAGATTATTATATAATTTTTGATTTGCATTTAGAGTGTATGTTGTCCGTACTTACTCGTAAAAAATAATTTTTCGTTTTCTTTTGTTTTCTCTGTTCGCTACGTGTTTCGTTTATAGATGTGAATGATTGGTTTTATTTTACCTCTTTTGTACCTCTGGTATCTTATTGTGAATGTGAGTCCATCTTTTGTTCATTTATTGTTATTGTTCAGTATAATATGGTATTTAATGCGATGTAACAACTTTAAGTTCTTGTGGTATTGTGTCTTATTGTTGAGAACTAGTTGCATTAAGTAGGTACATTACATAGGTAGTAGTACATAGGTAGTAAGTAGTACAAGTAACATCAGTATATATTATCTATCAGTGGATTCCTGTCAATAGCCCATCAATTTTTATTTTATCACCTATACGTGCTGATGGTTTCCCTAAAATAAATAAATAAAAGGACCGTTTTCGGTCCATATCGATTCTGCGATTCTCTAAGTCATACATGAAGCATAATAGAAGTAGACTTAAAGTCTAAATTAAGTTTTTAAATTATTGAGATTTAATCTCTATGAAAAATTTGACACAAGCGATGTTACTAAGTTTAGCTTCTCTTAAAACTGACAAATATCGATTATTCCCTGACCTAGTTTATCCTCGCAAAGGGGACCGTAAAATCGATGAGTCACCTTGTCCTTGTACTACTGGAATAATGAATACCTACTTCGGAAGGGAGCTACCCTAAAGTCTTTATTAAATCTCGAACCGATCTTGTTTGAGGGTTGTACACGTGACTTTTATGTTTTGATTATAACGATGGAACTTGTAATCGAGAACTTTTTTCCGTTGATTGTGATAGATAGATGTCAATTTTGTTGAACGGGATATATAGTTGAGCTTCGATCAGGGCTTCGGATCAGGGAGTCTAATGGATACCTACGCTATAAGACCTTTTTAGAATAACCTCATACACGTTTATAAGTAGAGTTTGACCAACGTCCGCGGATGAGTTGGAGATTCGGACCAGATGTACCTACCCTAACCTCATTTTTCATCTATGTCGATGTCATTTTGTAAGCCAATAAATAAAATATTGCAAAATCAATATTTTAACACAATTTAGTTTTGCGATTTGAACACATTTTAGTCTTCACATTTGTTTAGTATACTAGTTTACGCCCGCGGTTTCGCACGCGTTGTTCCTAAAATTATTAAAGGTGATTTCTATCCCATGGGAACTGATTTATGGGATAAAAAGTCATTTCATGTCAAGTCATAAAAAGCCTACGTTGGTTACAGGATTAGAATTACCTGTGTGCAAAATTTCAGCCCGAACCGTTAAGTAGTTTTGGCGTGAAGAGGTAACAAACATCCATCCATCAATCCATCTATACATCCATCCAAACTTTCACATTTATAATATTAGTGTGAACACATAATTATCTGTATTATTTATCGGGTATTTATCGAGTTTATTTACCTGTTTTCCCCGACGTTTCAACAGGTTTACACACTGTCGTGGTGACGTAATGCCTGTACTCCAGTCATCCCGTCAAGAAATGGCATCACGTCTCCTTTATAAATAAATAAATAATGCTGGAAAATTCACACAGCGTTATCTAGCCCCAAGCTAAGCAGAGCTTGTGTTATGGGTACTAGATAACTGATATACTTAAATACAGTACGTACACATTAGATAGATATTTTTTATTATATGTACATAGAAAACATCCAGAACACCCTCAACACATTTTAAAGGAGGCTTAGTTGCAGGCTTGGCGCAGGAGGTTGCGGGTTGGTTCCCGCCTCGGGAAAAATGTTTGTACGATCTGCAGATATTCTGCTTATTTATGATATCTGCAGATCGTACAAACATTTTTCCCGAGGCGGGAACCAACCCGCAACCTCCTGCGTCGCAGGCGGCCCTTCGCCCGCCGCGCCACAGAGGTCGTCTTAAAGACAGATTTTCTCTCGATGACTAAAACTGAAAAAATCGGACACCGAAACTTCAAAACCAAGCCTCCTTTAAAATGTGTAAATGATTTTAGTGTTAAAAAACATGACGGATTTAAAAGTTTTAAGCCTCGTTTATGTCTTTGTCCGTCGACATCTCCAGACATCTAACGATCTAAAAGATTTCGTGAAGCGTATTTTCTTTCGTCTTCTATTTTAATAAAGTAAAATCCTCCTCCATTTTCCGATATCAGTAAACAACAAACAATGAGGACCCTTTGACCGCTTATGATTCCAATCCGAAGCAAAAGAACAAAAAAACTAGAATGTTTTCATCAGTCTACGGCTTATGGTACGGATTTGAACCATCGTACTGCAGGTCATTTTAAACCTTTTCAAAAGCCTGTAGAGTTGATTATCGTATGGCAAATTCCTAAATGGTAACTGAACTGTAAAACCCCCATTCAATAGTCAATTGCTAGTTATCGGCAAAATCAGATGAGAAGTTGACTTTTGCTTGCGTGGTACTAAAAATTGTGAATTTCACTGTTATTTTTTGGTTGATTTTTAATTGGAACTAGTATGAAAAGAATTATGCTTCTTTCTTAGTGCCGGGGTAGATATTCATTCAATCCTCAAAATCGAGCCGAGAATAAGAAAAAATTACCTAGACAGAAAACCCATCTACTTTTGACTTAGTCTTTGAAATTCGATATTTATAACTCATAAAAAAGTATACATTTGTCACCTATCGAGTAGGTAATATATTTCTCATCAGATCTACATTTACAAAATACAAATCAGTTCAGAACTTAAGTTTTAATGATAAGTTTATCAAGAGCTCTCCCCGGGGTGGCGCCGGGAGCCAAAAAAACGTGATTACATAACGCGCGCGCGTGGCCTTTTTCTATTGCGATTTTCTTGGTATTGTTTTTTCTGATTACGAAGAGAAAAGAAAATTATGTCTAGTAGGTAGGATCTTCTCATATTTTATGTTTCTTAAAGGTTTGAAAAAACAACAAACAATTAGGTAAGTAATTAAGTTCATTAGCGCTGCTTTTCTGATTAAATACCTATATATCTACCTAACTATCCTTGGTTTTAGAATCCAAGATATTTTATGTCAACAAAGACTTATGAATGAAAACTTCATAAAAACTGATAACATTATAATCAACAGCGACAGCCATACTCAATTAGTATGGTATACAAAATTATTTAATATTGTATTATAGCGATGTATAATAAGTTAATAAGTATTACCGCGTACACTTCAATCAATAAAAAACAAAAAGCCCATTAATAATAATACCCATAAAATCAATACCTGACAGTGAATGACATTGAATGAAGTTTAAATTCTATCGTCTGCGTTCACTGTGCAATTGAAAAAGTTTATCTACCCATAAAAACAAAGGTTTTATTCCTCCTCAATTTTATACAGGATGAAAAGTTTAAAACACCTAAAAGCAATGGGACCACGAGCAATAACTATCTCTTGTGGTCCCATTAATGGGACAAAATAATGGGACCACGAGAAAACATCCGAAATAATGCATCACAACACAACCGATTTCCGCGCGGACGTGCAGCATGCTGCGCGACAGCTCTGCCACACAATGGCAGTAGCGGCGCGCAGGGCTTGCCATCTGAGAGGATAACAGAAAACAAGGTAACACCAATATAATCACTAAAACAAATAACTTCAACAACGTATAATTGCGTTAATTTGCGTTAAGTTCAAACGTCAATTTACACTACTTTTGCGATTCGATCCAATAATATCAGTGCCATAAATAATTTAGAATAGAATAGAATAGAATATTTTATTTGTAACTCAATCAACAAAAACAAACACGATTTAAAGATAAAATAAAAGATACAGCTTCTGTCGAAATAAGTCACAGAACAAAATTTCCTACCAATATTCCGTTGATTTTGTAATCCCTTTGTTTACAAAAAATATATAGGATTCTCGAGTTACTAAATATATCACAGAGTATACCTCGGTGTTCCATGTTGAACGTAGTCAAGTGGCAGCCCCAGATTGTTTTAAAATTTTACATATCAAAACCTTTGAAATGTTGAAAACTTTTAATTGCTTTTCGTCTGGTTTACCCTTAGACCTTCTAAAAGGTTTTATAAATTATTGAAGCTAGGTATTTTATGATTGCAATCGTCTGTTTTAAGGATCGTCCATTATTTACGTATATTTTTTTAACTGCACCCCCTACGTGATACGTGGTAAGGTTTTAGACCCCAACCAAAATTTCGGTAAATTTTTAAGATACAACAATGTATCAACAAATTTCAGAATAACTCTAAATACAGGAATAATCTTATTTCATTCTGGAAGATAAGAACCGTGATAAAAATGGCTGTCCGTCCGGTTAGGAAATTTCACGTTTAACGAAAAAATTAATACTCATGATACTCCCTTGAGATATTTAGTGATTTCTTCCAAAGCCCCTCCCCCCTTTCGGGCCTCCCGTCATTATTGGCAACTTCCTATTAAATCTTTATATATATAATTCTTCTGTGAGTGTGTATGTCACTGAACTTCTCTCAAACGACTGGACCGATTTTGATGAAATTTTTTGTGTGTGTTCAAGGGGATCTGGGAATGGTTTAGATTCACAATTTTAACGACTGGACCGATTTTGATGAAATTTTTTGTGTGTGTTCAAGGGGATCTGGGAATGGTTTAGATTCACAAATTTGTTTAATTAACGCGTGCGAAGCCGCGGGCAGAATCTAGTAATTTTATATTACTTCTGAAAATGATTAAGCCGTAGCTTTATGACTCAAATGTTTGAAGTTATACGAGTAGAATCCGAATAATCTTTTCTTTAATAAGATCCTTTCAAAATGATATTTTATTTTGATTGATTGGTCTTATGCCAATGAAATGTTATTTTTTATCTAAAGCCTTTGAACGTGTGTCGGGTTTCTACCTACATTTCTATCTTCTACTTAATTGGATATTATCTATCTAATATATAAAATTCTCGTGTCACAGTTTTCGTTGCCATACTCCTCCGAAACGGGTTGACCGATTCTCATGAAATTTTGTGAGCATATTGAGTAGGTCTGAGAATCGGCCAACATCTATTTTTCATATCCCTAAGTGATAATTTTAAATTTACACGCGGGCGTAGCCGCGGGGCGCAGCTAGTTTATTATATTTACAAGTAGGTCCCTTATTCTTTTTACGGCAATAAAACCTTAACTATGAAAAATGAAAAATCGTGACAAAGATTTTTTGATTTGGCTTGGAGGGTTGGAGGTAGCCAAGTAAGTACCTATTACATACCTATGTTTTTTTTAAAAAGAACAATGAAGTGTATCACGATCTCGTAAAAAGTATTTACTCTCTTTCTCAACGGAGAGTAGCCAGATGTGCAGGACATATTTTTATAGTGCCCAAGTGTTGGCGCAAACACAGGTGCACTCTCTATTGTTATTATTAATATGTATGAAACAATGAATGTGAATGGAAAGAATTGGACGAACTGCGTATGGATTCTTGACGAACTGCTTTTTGGACGAAATGCGTTTTGGACGAAATGTGTTTTGGACGAACTACTAACAAATCATATTATTATATTCCCTCACTCATAATACGATACGCCGGCAAACAGAAACGAGAGGGGAGAGCTGCTCAGGCAGGTAATTTCCAACTATCGTACCTAGTCAAAGTTCAACTTAATTTCGGAGTAGAAATTTAGCTAGGAATCCAAGACCGCCTTCATCGTACTGTAAACTTTGCGGTCAATTTCACCATCCAGTTTGTTTGAAGAGCACTCGTCTACGTGCAAATTGATTAGGTGCTCCCTTTCCAGGGTACGGGTATTTGTTGATCTAACTAATTAATATTACCTCATAGTGCTCGGGATTTCATCTTCACTCGTGTAATTATAAGGAAATATTTTATACATTTAAGTACTAACTTATAATTATAATAATGTTTTAATACTCTTGGTAATATTACCGAGGACAATTATTTGTACTTAGTTTTTACATTATTCTGTACCTAGCTAAGTTAGTTAGACGTGTAAGAAAATTTTCTTAAAAATAAATAACTGAACTGAACTAAGTTCCATCTTTGCTTGCGTTTCTTTAAATCACGCCCGGCCTTTTTGGAGCCTTCTTCTAATTCAAATCAAATCAAATCAAAAACTCTTTATTTCCATAAATACTTACAATAAATGTACACTTAGAAAAGGTCAAATTATAAAACTAAACACTGGCACGGAAATTAAGTGATATTTTTGAATTCTAAGTGAGATCTGCACGGACATCTCGCATGGAAGTGTATTGAGCATTATCCCCCTGTCTAAACAGGCCCTAATCAGCACAGAGCTGTGCGATTACGTCTCCCATTCCCATTGAATCCGCCATCGGGGGAGACTGGGCATAAATGATTTTGGTTTCCAATATGGTACAAAAAATACATACAACTTTCCTGTCTTTCACCTTCCTAACTTTTGTGTAGTATAATAAAGTATTTTCTATCTAACTTTCTGGCGGGAAGGAGACGATCGAATTTGTGATATTTTGACGTCGACGGCTCCATTCTACCATAGAATTGTATGTGTTTGTTTTTGTACCATGTGATGGAAACCAGAGCCGTTTGTATCCAGTCTCCCCGGATGGCGATCCATTGAATGGGATTTTAACGTAATCGCACAGCTGCTCCTTGAAGTACCGGAGCAGGACTTTTGTTGCTTGACAGCTTCGTTTCAGCTTTTTTGTGGGTGTGGATGGGGCTGATGCCTCAAAGAGACTCTTCAACCCCGTCTTGTATCTGGCCTCCTCTGTGGCGTGCAGTGTAGTGTATCACAACGTGTTCCACTGTCTCTTCTACTTGACACAGCCACGACAAATGCTGCTGTCCGTGGCTCCAGTCTTGGAGCGTATGTATCCTTAGTGATCCAGTCTTGGAGCGTACTTATCCTTAGTGATAGATGTCCCAAAAAAATATATTTCCAAGTAAAGCTTCCTCCGTCCATAAATCTCTTATTGTTCTAATTCCCTCCGATCCATTGTGAACGCGTTTTCGGCATTTTTGGAATAAAACATTCGAAAATAATCTGACTTAAATCCGCTTCCCCTGGCTTTCGTCATTAAACTTTAAAATTATACTTCAACTCTAGGTGCATCTAGGTGGTGTAGTCTCAGTAGTCCGGTTACATTTATTTGAACCGGACTACTGAGTCGCTCGACGTATCAGTAGTCCGGTTGCTTAATTGAACCGGACTACTGATACGATGATGAATGGTGATGAATGGTGATTTTTTGCAACTGTTATTTCGGTGTTGAAGATACATTGCCGACTTATTGTACTTATCTAAATATTTTCTTTTAATCAAGTGACGTCAGATACTGGATGCGGCAAGCTGAAGACAGGGCCTTATGGCGCACACTAGGGGAGGCCTATGTCCAGCAGTGGACTAATATAGGTTGATGATGACCAACGTATGTTTAAAAATAATAATTTTTGAGGCCGATTTAAAGCTTTCGGCTGATACAAGCATGCATCGATCGGTCACACTCATATTAAAAACACATTCGCTTGGTAGTGCGGATCTGATCGATCAATTCAAGGCTGACAGCACTACTCGTACAGGGTGCCACAGAAAGGGTGTACTAAGCCGAAAGGGGTGATTCGAGACCCCGAGGGGATCAACTTGTGAATAAGGATTGTTTGGATTCCGTTTTTATTTTTTTTAGCAAATAATAAAGTGCTTTTATTACTATCTCTTATCTCGTTATCTATTTCGTGGTTTTTTACACGCACTCTTGCATTAATTAACATTAAAAAATATTTCACAAATGTTTTTTTAGAAAGAAGTTTTTTTAGGAAGAAATTTTTTGTAGTCTGTTTGCAACAGTCAGAAGTTATCTCAATTGTTTCAATTGTAAATACTAGTATAATTTTCTTTGTGAATAAAGACCTAGTTCATATTATTTTAATACTTTTTTGGAATAAGAATAAGAATTTATTCATTGCCACACACAATTTATGCTAAACTAGACGATCGCCTCGCGGTTTCACCGGAATTCGGAATTCCGGGATAAAATATAGCCTATGTCACGCCCTGAAAAGTAAGCTTACGGTGAAAGAATTTTTCAAATCGGTCCAGTAGTTTCGGAGCCTAGTCAATACAAACAAACAAACAATCAAATATTTCCTCTTTATATTTATTATTAATATTTATACTAAAAAATTGGTTGTCTGTAAAGTCGGTTTACTGACGATAGTTGAACGTGACAACGTCTTAAGAAAATACTGATGGAATGGTAGCATTTGATACTCGATCAAAACATGTAAATGTAATATAGTATAGCAGCTGTCCACGCAGACGCATCGCTCACTCAAGTAGGAGAGAGACGGATGTCGAGTGCTCTCGCTTGCACTTCAAGCCTTACATGGAACGCCTCAGTGCGAGGTAACGCCGCATGACGTCATGTTTTTTCGTGCGTGCAGCCGGCTCTATCGAATTATAAGACGTTGTCACGTCAAAAAGGGAAATACAATAAAGTATACGTTTTTCTTTCCGTGGCAGCCTGTAAAGCTGTTATACCTAGCTCTGTTGACCGGTACCTAGGTAATGGACTGTATAATTGACTGATGGGTCGATATGGGAAAACAAGGACATAGTAAAAGCTCTGTCCATCTTCATTAAAAATGCCTGTTAATGTAATGAAATCTCGTGGGCCTTCTCTGGAATCCAGCTCACTATTTTATTTATATTTAAATATAAAATAGAAGCTTATGAAATTAAAAATATTAGACTATGGACACAATAAAGATAATAGGACGGTTACATTTTGAATTGACCTTTATGATCGAGGCTTCCACACATTATACGTAGATTCGTTGATACATTATACGCCTAATTTAGGATCTCATGAGATCTCGCTCTTATGAGACGCTGGGAATAATGATACGTTGGGAAATTGGTTGGTTAGCTGTGTGGTGCCGGCTTAGAATTTGCACCATCCCAACTCTTCCCGCGGGTGTCGTAAGAGGCGACTAAGGGATATCCACCGGGGGCGGGCAGCAGCACCCCCTGCAGATCATTCTACCACCGAACTGCGATCCCCAACCCGCATGCCCAGCGTGGGGATTATGGGCATTACCCCCCATGAGATAAAAGCCAATAAGGCGTTTATCAGGGGGAGGCCTGCGTCCAGCAGTGGATCAACACAGGCTGTTGAGGTTGAGGTTGGGAAATTGGTGTCAATCGACGACGATGCCGATCGTCTTATTACCTTTCAGCGATCACCTTCCATAGACGATCAATGTTGGTTGTCCTGTTTGAATAAATTAATAAATAAATATAAATAAATAAATAATGCTGGACAATTCACACAGCATTATCTAGCCCCAAGGTAAGCAGAGCTTGTGTTATGGGTACTAGATAACTGATATACTTAATACAATACACTACATAGATAGATATTTTTTATTATACATAGAAAACATCCAGAACGCCCTGGACAAATGTCTGCAGATCGTACAAACATTTGTCCCGAGGCGGGAATCGAACCCGCAACCTCCTGCGTCGCAGGCAGACCTTCGCCCGCTGCGCCACCGGGGTCGCAATTAGTAACTAAACAAAACAAAGAAAATCTTTCAAGGCGATATTAACTCTTTTTCTGAGAAGCAGTCTATATAAATAAGTTAATTGCTATAACTAGCGGGAATAGATGGCTACCTGGTAAAAATACGTTCTAGGTTTACCCAAGAAAGTTTAACACCATCATTATTCCTTACAATTTTCAAAAATCGCCTGCCGACGAATGCCGATAATAAACAATTTGTCCTGAATATTTTCGTAAAGCAAGTATATCAACTTTAAAACCATAAAATCAAACCTTAAAAACATCGTTAGAACCACCCCTCCGTACGGAATTACAGCATAACTATATTTAAGGTCAGTTCCACAAAGTAACTCGTTTATGGGTAGCATTAAATAACCTGCGAACGCAAATGAGATTGGCAGAATTCAATATCCTTGCTCTGCCGTGCTCGTGCATGCATCTATTTTGAGTAGAAAATTGCCTTTTCCTGTCAACGTCCTTTTGTACAGCATTTCTGAGTGCAGCTCGGCACTTTATTTATTAAATACCTGCCTACGTTGTGCGAGTTTTATTTCTGAAACTTGAAGAGCATAGGAAATTTTTTATTGATTTTAAATCAATGGCGTTGCATCGAATACGTGTCTTTGTATGTATTTTAAGTTCGTAGGTACCTATGATATTGAAAACATAGAATAAACTTAGTAAAAATTAGAATAGTGACAGAGTGAGAGCGAGAGAGAGGCGAGGTATTTGACGACTAAGTTTCACGTAGGTACCCCCTTACACATGTGCTTTTGTTCGAAAAAATTCCATCAAACTTTTGTCCTATTTACAGTCACCTACAAAGGTACAGGACAAAGCTTTTAACTGAGTGAAATATTTTCCATTGTTCCGAATCTAGCCTTTGTTCCGTTTTACTAACTGAGCTTTCCAGCAGCGAGACAGGAATTTTTTCTTTCATCGTGACATCGGAAAGTTTTAAAAAAAGGTGATGGTATGCGTTTGAAAATTTTCTCGGAAAATGGCGTTTATGGCGTTACGTCCAACTTTTTAAATTCTTTAAAAACACGAAATCCAAGAGTTTCATAGGAATTTCTCGTTTTAATAATACAAAGCACATAGAATGACAAGATTTTTAATCAAAGAGATTTTCCAGGTATTCTGTCTAGCTACAGCTCCTTGACAATTTAATTATTTGACTTTTCATAATAAATACCTAAACTGCTCTCTAAATATTAAAGTATTTTGAAGAAGACACTTTGAAGGGAAACCTTAGCGAAGGTAAAAATATTAAATAATTTAATTATTTTATAGTCCGCTGAGTTTAAAACATTATCAAGTACCTAATAAATAGCATTTGAGTAATTTCGACTACCTAATCTCGATGTTTCCTGGCCTGAGATATGATACAAATGTCAGCAATACGCTTCTTCAAGACAAGATGTTTCAAGGTGTCTATAGCCTTCGTGATAGGTACATCGTCGGCCAAGTCGTTACTATCAGATGAAATTGACCTTACCATCAGGTCAAATTGATCTTACCATCAAACGAAATTGATCTTACCGTCAGGTGAAATTGATCTAAAAAAGTTCTATTCACGATAAAAACTAAGCTTAAATTTAATTACCCTACCAGGGTTAATACCTCTAGGTTCCAGCTCAAAATGACTAGGTTTAAAGTAGGTACTATCATTCTAGTCCCAATCGAAATACCTACGACAATATTCCATTGCTAACAGAAATATTCCATCCACGCTAACTTTTAACTCTGATTATGCACGGCGTGTGCACTCTACCGTACTTGTGCACAAGTTCATCCCTTTTCATGTACCCTAGCCTCTTCATTTTGATGCCAATATCGTTGTAGCTCCGACACCCTACTAGATCCCCCCTTTATGACCCAGTCAACCATGACTGTACGAGTACGAGATGCGAGCGCCGCTTTTGATCGGAATTGGATGCACTTTAAAACCTGTCTATAAATCTGTAGGGCGGTAGAGAGATATTACTGAGATTTTGAGTCCATTTAATGTTCTCTGAGAGTTTTGAAAAATTTATGTGAAAAGGTTTAAACAACAATGTAAAAATTACATAAAATCTTATTTATTCATTAACGCATTGACTGCCTGGCCGTTTCACGGGGGAAAAGAAGGTCTTGGGCCATGAAATTGTTAGTTAACATTTAAAATCCATTGTCAAGTTCATGACGGAATAAATTGGATTATTAGATAATTAATAGGAATAATTTAGTTTTTATTTATTTAATAACTAGCACGGTTTAAGTGAACTAGTTACACTAGTTACATAACATTACACATTATACAATATTAAATGGAAAAACACCATTACAAAATTTACCGATGCGAAATGTAGTTAGGTACCGTGTAGAAACCTCAAACATGATCCAAATTGTTTGAAGATTTATTTTACAACAAAACTGTATTCTGCGATCTGAAATTTATGTACCTATATAATTAATGAATCTATATTGTACCTACAACATGACCGCAATAAAAATTTGAATCGTGAATCTTGAAAAAGTTTTGTATACAAGTTCAATAAATCGAATAATTATTTTCGTTTCTCTTCTAAACCCTCTTGTCCCTTGACCTCGTTGGTCTATTCTTTAAGCGTCTACATCGCAAAACGATAAATAAATTGTCCTTAACAATTCACATATAAATAATATCGTACCTTTGTGTCCAAGAAACGGCATCGTTTCTTGGACACAAAGGAAATATTCAATGACAAAGCTAAGCCTATGTCGGTAGAGCAAAGCTAACCTTACTCACGATATCATAACGTTTGAATTTGCTTACTTGACTGCTTTATCGATCGGTTCCAAATATAGATATGCATCGATTCGTAGCGTCCAATTGACAGGATGTCATACGGTAGTTACCAGTGAGGTGGAACTACTTGAAGCTCAAGCTCAACAGCCTGTATTGTTCCACTGTTGTACGCAGGCCTCCCCCTAACATGTGCCTTGTTAGCTTTTATCGCATGGGGGTAATGCCCATAATCTGCACGCTGGGCATGAGGGTTGGAGATCGCAGTTCGGTGGTAGAATTGTTCTGCAGGGGGCGATGCTGCCCGCCCCCGGTGGATACTTAGTCCTCTTAGTCACCTCTTACGACACCCGCGGGAAGAGTTGGTGTGGTGCAAATTCTAAGCTGGCACCACACAGCTACTTATTACCGACTATACAATGTGTCCGGTCACCGGTGTCGGAGACTTTGGGGGGGTGAAATACGGTAAATTTTATCGACAAATCACTATTCCTATTTTTTTTTCTATCTCCATGATAAAATGGCAGCCATTTTGTTTTCTGTTGCCTCGAAGCACGGGTACTTGTACTGATTAAGATATAGCTACCCATGTAGAGGTCTTAGGAAGACGATAGAGGACTCATTTGATAGCCAATAATGTAGACTATAAAGCAATGTTAACATTGTTGCAATTTCTATTTTATAATAGAAGAAAAGAGAATTTATAAATCAAAAAAAAGTTTTTCTTAACATTATTTTTAAATTATTAGCTTTTTCATAAAATCGAAACTCTAACATTTTAAACATTCCAGATACATTCGTTATTATAAAGTTTAGAGGTGCAAAGGTTTGATTATACAATGTGTATTGTCGAATCTTAATCAAACGAGATGTGCGGAACTGCGGATACGCGACATATATTTATCGATAAAAATCAGAAAAACAAGTATTTTTTAACAGGCTTCTGTTCAATATTGTAATTTTTATTTTCTTAGTTAGGTAGACTATCTAGCTTTCAACTGAGACTACTTTGAATAAACTACACCGCTTACTTAAATAGAAACAAAGAAAATAAACAGATAATGTAGTAAAAGTAGTTTTAATTTAAAAAGAAATTAAATCGGCTTGGTTTTTGAGGAAGCTATCATACAAATATTTTTTTTCTGATTTTTATCGATAAATATATGTCGCGTATTCGCACATCTCGTCGATCAAGGTTCGACAATGCACATTGTATAGTCAGTAGGCATCCACATTCTTAAGATGACGTCACCACTTCTTATTGCCAAGATATGCATCTTCATAATAACTAATACACACGATTGGCATTATTATGGTACTTACTGCTATATTTATTCGTGATCACAGAAGGGCGCAATTCTATCAAATGTCCAGAAAATCTAGGTAAAGTAAATCAAAATGAGAAAATATTTGATAGGAAAGTACCTCATCAATCACCTTCATCATCATCAACATAAATATATAAGTCCACTGCTGGACATAGGCCTTCCCTAATAAGCGCCATATCGCCCTGTCTTCAGCTTGCTACATCGTAAGGTAGGTATCGCTTTGTAGGTACTTGTGACTAGTTAATCTAGGGTTAATACTCGTAAAATCCAATTTAATGTCTACCACGATAAGGCGAACAAATAAATCAAGAAATCTAATTTCTATGAAGGTAAGGTAAACAAGTTTCCACAAAATAAACTTTAATCTCAACATCAGCCAATATAAACTCGAGGAATAGTTAATTCAATTTGAGAGAACTCAATTCCGAGCTGTTCACCGAGATACTTGAATTTTTCCAATCTACTGCGTGCTTGAAAATCTCTACGCAGATTAAAAACAAAATTAAATCAACGTTATTTGAATCATTGCTTTTTAAGGCGAATAGTAGGGTGGATAGTGGCGCCACTACATATTTAATTTTATAATTACGTTATACAAAGGAATTATCAAAAAAACGGACCGCGCGTAGACGATATCTATCATAAGCTTTTTTTAAATGTATCTTTAATAGTTTTGTACTGTATTATTTAGGCAGATACTTGTTTCAAGAGTTTAGTTCCTATTGGTGGCCACCAAGCTCTCCAAACAAGGTTTTTGATTGAATAACACAAAACAAAACTATTACAGATACATTAAATAAAAGCTTGTGATAGATATCGTCTACGCGCGGTCCGATTATTTGATAATTCCTTTGTATAACGTAATTATAAAATTAAATATGTAGTGGCGCCACTATCCACCCTACTATTCGCCTTAAGAGGTACAGAAATAGATACAAGTAGACCTCTTGTCAGGTAACTATTGAATTTTTCTCGAATTGAATGGAGCAGAGCGGTAGAGCAGACCCGCGCCGCTCCCCGCGGCGTTACCTTCGGGGCCAGTTTCATATCATCATCATCATCATCATCAGCCTATATTAGTCCGCTGCTGGACACTGGCCTCCCCTAATGAGCGCCATAGCGCACTGTCTTCAGCTTGCCGCATCCAGCATCTGCCTGCTGTCTTTCGCAGATCGTCATCCCACCTGGCCGGACGGCGTCCTACACTACGTTTGCCGAGTCATGGTCTCCACTCAAGAACACGTTTACTCCAGCGGTTGTCAGTTTCATATAAATCTATGCATTGAAACGGTTCATATTTATTTAAGGTATTATGTTCCGTTAGACAAGTGGTTTCTGCGAATGACAGCGAATTAAGCTCACTTCAACGCGTTATACTTTCATGGCCCAAGACGCAGACCTCCGCCCTCGGGATAGCGGCTGCGGCGTGCCCCTGTGGGTTGCACCGCCAGGGCTGGGCAGTGAATGCGTTAAAGTTCTTGTTGCATAGATTCTCGAATTGCGGTCCCAACGTTGGCTTTTGATTCCTGACATTGAGTTTTAGAATCATACGTATGATTCCAGTTAAGCTAATTGAGCTTAATTCGCTGTCATTCGCACGAACCACTTGTATAATTCTAATAATCACACTAATATTATAAATGTGAAAGTTTGGATGAATGGATAGATGGATGGATGAATGGATGTTTGTTACCTCTTCACGCCAAAACTACTGACCGGATCAGGCTTAAATTATGCATACAGGTAATTCTAACCCTGGAATCAGACATAGGTGACTTTTTATCCCATAAATCAGTTTCCATGCGATAGAAATAACCTCAAAACGTTTCCATAGAAACAACGCATGCTAAGCCACGGGCAGTAGCTAGTACAATATAAATGCGCCGCTACCCGCGCCGCCGCCGCCGCCGCCCCACCATCGCTAACTTCGAAACGGAGTCCTAACAAAGGTAATTGAAACAGGTTGATTCAATTAGCTTTGTAAGAAGTACAAAGCTAATTGAAACAGGTTGTGTCAATTAGCTTTGTAAGGTAATAGACTACATTATAAGATGTCGTTGAATGTTTCACCCCCAACGAAAACCATCCGTAGCAGGTATGCTATGGATGGGGTTGGGGGGTGAAACACCCCGCTTGTACTATCCACGTGTGTTTTATTTCAGGAAACTGAATAATTTACTGAGCGCAAAAGTCTGAAGTGAAAATGCAAATCCATAATTGAATTACCCGAGCTGGATTTCAACTGTGAACCGGATTGAACTCGATGTGTATAGCCGTCACACATTACTAATTCACGTTGGAAAAGCGAGAATGTCACCATTTGACATTCTCGCTTTTTCAACGTGGATGACATGGTTGAATCATTTTTACAGTTTCATTTATTTTTAACCCCCGACGCAAAAAGAGAGGGGTGTTATAAGTTTGACGTGTCTGTCTGTGTAGGTATCTGTCTGTGATATCGTAGCTCCCAAACGGATGAACCGATTTTCGTTTAGTTTTTTTTGTGTCATAGATAATTTTATCCCGAGTTTTCTTAGCCATGTTACATGAAAATCGGTTGAGCCAATAAACGTCGGCGGGTTTTTAAATTTTTAAATTTTGTCTAGTTATTTATTACCATAACGTTACATTTCTTAACAGGCAAGTCAAGTTTTACAGTTGCGTAGAATTCGTTTCTTAGAGGTACCGTTTAATTTAAATAAACAAAAGTTAAGCAATTTTTTTTATCATAAAGTAAATTAATTGACTTAGTCGAATAGCTTATAGAGTCAAAGTAAACAGCATTAAAAAAAATCATTTAAATAGTAATTGGCATTTATTCTCATTTGTTCCTTTGACAGTTCCTTTAAAGGGACAAATGAGACTTTTTCTTCCCATTAGTTCCTTTAATAATTTGGAAGGAACTACTGGGACTTCACTTTGTCCTTTTATGTCAGCGACGTCATGGTTAGTGGTGCCGTGTACACACACCAGCACATCAGGTTAAACAGTTGCACTGTATTCCCCTTTAATTTCATTCTATGAACACACAACAGCACATCAGGTTATACAATGTTGTCCTTGAAGCTCGCCCTTACTACGTTCGTAATATAATGAACGTTTTTGCAGTGCAACTGTTTAACCTGATGTGCTGGTGTGTGTAGACGCAAATACTAATAATAATAATGCTGGACAATTCACACAGCATTATCTAGCCCCAAGCTAAGCAGAGCTTGTGTTATGGGTACTAGATAACTGATATACATAATACAATACACTACATAGATAGATATTTTTTTATTATACATACATAGAAAACATCCAGAACGCCCTGAACAAATATCTGCAGATCATACACACATTTGTCCCGAGGCGGGAATCGAATTCGGAATTCCATGGCGGGGCTGCTAGCTTGACGGACACTAAAAATCGACAATGTTGCAGCACTAACCATGACGTCGCTGACATAAAAGGACAAAGTGAAGTCCCAGTAGTTCCTTCCAAATTATTAAAGGAACTAATGGGAAGAAAAAGTCTCATTTGTCCCTTTAAAGGAACTGTCAAAGGAACAAATGGGAATAAACGTTAAAATTTTCAATAATTTGATCTCCAATAAAAAATAGGAAACATTAATAATGATAATTCAATCGAAAATAAATAGTTAACGTCATGTTGTAACTATGGATTATATCTGAAATAAATGAGAAAATAAAATAGTCAAAACATAATAAATTGTTCTACACATAATTAACATACTAGCAACCATTTATTTAATTTTTGTTTAAATAAATTACCATTGAGGTCCTTAATAGATTCTGTATAGTGATGCACATATTATATGCATTTTTCTCATAGATCCGCTTATGGCATTGTGGATTGTGCAACAGATAATTGCATTTTGCTCTTTTTTCGAGTGATAATAACCTTACGTTTGGTGAAAGGTCCAGTATTATTTTATTTTTATTCTGACATCGCAAGTCATTGTGTTTGAGAGAGTTTTCGGCCGAGCTGACCAAAGCTTCGACTCGGCAAACGTAGTGCACGACGCTCTGCAGCCAGGTGGGAAGACGATCTGCGAAAGACTGCAGGCAGATGCTGGATGCGGCAAGCTGAAGACAGGGCACTATGGCGCTTATTAGGGGAGGCCTATGTCCAGCAGTGGACTAATATAGGCTGATGATGATGATGAAGATGACCAAAACTAACGTCTAGAGTGAAATCCGGATTAATTATAGCTTATCACTTGGCTTCCTGCACGGTGGTACCTACTGATACGTAAACGGAGGTGCGAAATCCTGCTAATCAAATCAGCGTGCATCCCGTCACAACGGAATCACGGTCGAGCTATTTCACGGCAAATAGTATAATCCTATCTACGTCAGGCAGTCGGTTGTCATGACAGCGTTAATATTGGATATTCAACGCAGTAGTCTAATCTTAGACATTTTGTCACAGGAATTCCGACTGTAATCCGAGGATATAGACTTCGATTCAGCTCTATCTCTCAATTCAGGTAAATAAGATTTCTGAGAGCTTTCTGAGATTAATTAGGAGACCTATCTTAGTTATTGATCTAATATTGAGAGCTTTTGCTCCATAGAAATAGTAGTCTCTTGACATTGCAATGAATAATTGGGTACCTAGCTGTCTAAATTGATGCTCGCAACCTTAGGCCGTTTTCTGATGACTCGGTAAGGTTCGGTCCTAGCGTGCTGCTGTCATACCGAAACCTTACCGAGTGCCTATATTTATATGGAGCGTTCCTGATTAGGCGGTAATATGTTCGATGACGCGTGCAGTACAGATTCGGTACAGCACGCGTCATCCAACATTTTACCTAGCCAGACGAAACAAATGAAAGTATTTTCATCACTCGAACCTGATGCCCTTTTTACATGCACGGTTGCCGCATCATGCAAGCGCTTTCACATGTACACTTTTTACGCACGGTCGCCCAACGACGGCGGCGGCGGTGATCTGAGTATTATCGAGGTACCTATCAGACTAAAGACGTCACGTCGGTCGTTTTTATTATTAAATCAAACGAAAAATGTTTAAAACCTTACTCCTGTTGCTAAGAATAATAAATACTTCTAATAAAAAAGTTTATAGACTTTTTCCAATAGGATTCGCATACCCCGCGCTCGCCATGCCGTATTGCGCTCGTGTTCATGTGAACGAGTGTATGTATAATACAAGTCAATACTTGTGTATTGACTTGTATATAAACTGTAAAGACGATAAAACTTTCAAATCCATCATGGTTATTAACACTAAAGTCATTTGTCGGCTTTAAACTGTAAAGACGGTTGTCGCGTCGATACCGTATGTATAGTGGATAAAAACGGGCGACACATGGTACGGCACGGTCTCATATGCCGTCCGTATGCATGTGAAAAGGGCCGAAGATGACATTATTTTACTACATCAGAAACGGCTCTGCATAATTGTTTGCCGACAAGTGGGAAAGTGCAGGCGGTGTAGCAAGCTTTCGACATCCGAGCGTGCTGATGTTGTACCAAAATCTTACCGAGTAATCAGAAAACGGGCTTAGAACTCTCTGAAATCGCAAAGTCCTTTTCATAGGAATGGCGAATACTCGTGAATTTCTACGTAAATACTGAATTTCTACTAAATACATTTCACAATATTGGGTTTCGCTTCCTAGAATTGACTTCAGGTTACAGAATAGATAGTAGTTGTTATGCAACTAGAGATGTGTGTGTGCGGCGGCCATCTCTGTACGGTGATCTCCATACGGCACTTGAAGGTAATTTGATGCCAGCCTTTTTGCTGGGCTGTCACCTTGTGGCCGTGTTTCTAGTTTTCTCAGAAAAAGCTTTTTTCCCTTTCTGGCTTGGAAGCGATGACTTTGCTGCTCATAAAAGTGGGCAAAAATTTGCTCACACGTGGAATAATAGTTAAACTGGGTGTTGATAAAAGTTTCTTCCTACTGTTTGACGACTGATGAATGCTCAAATTTATACATACATTTAGTTAATCATTAATAATGATAAAAATTATACGCATTTGGCAAATAACAATTAAAGAATATAAACAAATTTTAAAAAACAAAAGTTATTAATTCTTTCATTAATAAATATTATGCAACATAATCGCTGTATGTATGTATGCTAAATAGGCTGTGCTTCCTCCATGAACCACGTGAGCAAAGCCTCGCCACGGGCAAAAGCCATTTATTTAAGTAATTTGATTACTTCCCCTGCCTCTCGCTGGGATGGAAAACAACATGTTTTTTATTCCATTTTCCTTAATTACTGTGATCATCATTGTCAATGGAAACGACTGGTTTATTTTTAAGAAACATTTGAAATAAAAAAAAAAACTTTACACACGTGCTTGACAAGCGTAATATTGCATGTTAGTGAATTCGTATTTGGACGAAAACCCAAATTACAGGTTTAAAATTCTAATTCCTACGATTTCGACGAAATATTATTTGAATAATTTATAATATACTTCGACTCATGCTTCGTGGGCGCCCTATGTTTTATTTGCATTGGGAATGGACCACCAATAACCGCCGTATGCACTTCCATAATTCCCTGAAACGCAAACAGGTGCAGTATTTGATAGTGCCTTCGGCTAGGTTTATTCTGAGTACTTAGTATGGGTTATACACACCGCTCATATTTACGTAAGCTAAAAACGTTTCCTTCAATACATTTGGCGAAACAAGGATTACTCCTTTGACGACTAAGACTTAGCAACTACTAATATAAATTAGTTGTCAGCGTTAAGGCGAATAGTAGGGTGGATAGTGGCGCCACTACATATATTATTATTTTATAATTACGTATTATTTCAAGAGTTTAGTTCCTATTGGTGGCCACCAAGCTCTCCAAACAAAGTTTTTGATTGAATAACACATAACAAAACTATTTACAGATACATTAAATAAAAGCTTGTGATAGGTATCGTCTACGCGCCGTCCGATTTTTTGATAATTCCTTTGTATAACGTAATTATAAAATTAAATATGTAGTGGCGCCACTATCCACCCTACTATTCGCCTTAGCGAAGTCTGAGTAGGTACTCCTACTCGAATTTCGCTTCATATTCACAAAATCAAATGCACGTCTCTCAACAGCATTTCCCTTTGATATTAACATTTGCATACGTGGAAACTTAGAAAGACTTACAAACTTTATTGCCGTCCGCTTCGTAGCACCTCTACAGTCGTAGACGTGCTACGAAACTTGTAGATGTGCTACGAAGTTTCTTTAGAATGGATAAGATTTCAAAGCATTCGTTCTCAAAGTACTCTTTATTACCAAAACAAATTAGAATCAAATAATAGAAACAAATTAGAAGCAGTACTTACATCTGAAACAATTGAGCTAACTGCAGACTGTTGCAAACAATGTGTAATACAATAGCTAACGCTGCCTTTTAGGAAGAAAGAGAGCGGGAGAGAATATTTGACAGCTTTTAACATAAAAATATCGCACGCGGTGGGCAATCAATACATGTAAAAAAACACTACACAGTCAAAAAATTGGAACACTACTAACAGGCGTAAGTGCCGAATTACATCGATTTAGGATAAACCTTTAAACATAAAAACTCACACGTGTAAAATAAACAAAAATAGAGGCCAAACTTACTACACACTGAAAAGGTTTCACTTGTCTAGTAGGCATCCATGGTCACAAATAGGTTCGCATTATGGCAGGAGTTGTAAGTACAGTAAGTAGTTGTAAGCTCTTTCAATTATTATTATTATTAAGAACCTACATGATCCCACTGCAGGGCAAAGGGGCAAATTCTATCAATAAAGTAATAAAAAATTAAAATTATCTTTATACAATAACAAAGTACAGAGAAATTGTGAGAAAACGATAATGCGCGCAATAGTAATACAACTGTGACGGGAACATTAACGCCCTCCTCCAAATCCAAGATTATAGAGTTCCTTATGTGACTATTTAAGATGCCGAAACTTAAGATTACTGAAAGTAATACAAAAGCAATAACAACAGAAAATAATGTATAGTAGTTTAGGAATTTGTGAAAAAATCAACTAAGTACTACTTCGACCTAACAACCAAAGTAGGTATTAATTTATATATGTACCATACCTTACCTTTACTATTTACCTATATTTGTAAAGCTAAAAGGCCTACTTACTTTGATTAATTTAGTTATAGTTTCTTTATAAGTGAATATGTAAATTCTTAAGAGAAAAAAAATATCTCATACCTCAAGTAAAACAGTTGGTTGACTAAGCACTTGACTAAAATTTGGGTAGAGGTAAATCACCTCTTGAGGTACGCTGTCTAGTTAATTAACAAAGATACAAGTCGGTGTCGTGAACATGGTAGAAAGTTGGAGTAATAAGGTATGTTTGTGGATCAAGGAATAGACTAAGGCGGATAGGGATTGGTTAGGAATTACAGCACATGAGAGCTTCTATAGATTTGTATGTAAGAGATAGAAGCCGTTGACGGCAGACTAATTTAAATTTATAACGGGGTACCCCTACCCCGTTATAAATTTTACTTTTAAACATATCAATCTTTACCCCCGTAAAGATTGATATGTTTGTTGATTTTATTGTAGAGCAACGAGCTTCACACTATCACACTAATATTATAAATGCGAAAGTTGGGATGAATGGATGGATGGATGTTTGTTACCTCTTCACGCCAAAACTACTGAACGGATTAGGTGAAATTTTGCATACAGGTATGTCTAACCCTGGAATCAAACATAGGCGACTTTTTATCCCATAAATCAGTTCCCATGGGATAGAAATAACCTCAAAACGTTTCCATAGAAACAACGCGTGCGAAGCCGCGGGCAGAAACTAGTATAAAATAATAGTGACGACTGGCTATTTCGGTACGCCTCTGTTCGATGGTGCAGACCTTATCAGATCTGCGTTTGGAGGTTGTTAGATTTAAAATAGAGTGTAATTGATTGGTGTGAACTTGGCAGAGCAAGTAAAGTACCGTCGTTGGAAACCAGATGGGTTTACGTATATCTTTCAGAATAGATCGTTCTAATCTTAGTAACCGTGTTTTTACACAACAATAGGTACTTACCAGCTTCTCTTTCTATTTGTTTGAATTATGTTTTGTGCAATACAGAATTATTTGCAGACAATATCTGTGTAAACAATTCACCCCATGTTCACCCCATTTAAATTCGGCTGGTAAAATGAATAATCAAAATAATAGCTCCATTTTAACTGCCATGTGCAATCATCCAGTCTTCCGTTAAACTTTGTGTAAACTATTTCGTGCATATCATTTTAATTTGCAATGTTAATTAATGATTTGTCAATTTCAAATTTAAATTGAGTGTATATTTTCAAAATGTGAAATATGATGGGTCAAAGTAACAATTAGACGAACTTTTACATCTTATATATAAAAATGAAACCCGTTTTCCGTTGTCATCGCATCACGCGTGAACGGCTGGACCGATTTCGCTAATTCTTTCTTTGTTGTGTTTGTTATTGTCAGGAGAAGGTTCTTATGAAAGAAAAAATTAAGAAAGTTGGAAACATAAATTTCCACGGGGGCGAAGCCGCGGGGCGCAGCTAGTATGAAATAAAAACACGCGCGCGTTATTCTAAAATGGAGTTTATAAACATGTAGATCAAAATAATATAAATAACAGAAAATCAAAACAGTTTAACGCATTCACTGCCCAGCTTCGACGATGATGGGGACGGATACTAGCATCGGCGTCTTGGACCATGCATGTCTTAAACAAAACACGATTTGATCCGCCGAATGATAACGACCTATAAGTACCTACATTATTCTAGAATACGGAAAAGCAAATAAAAATACATATCTACTTTACGCTATACAATATTTAATCACTTTCATAAAAATCTCTATACTTAATTGGTAAAATTTGTCAGGTGTCCATTAGTCCTTCCTGCCTAAAGAAAATAAAGCACTTTTCGTTTTTGAAGGGAAGTAGTTTTTCAAAAATCGTTAAGCATTATTATTAACACTTTGCTTTAACAAACCTCGATTCAATTGTCTCATTGGAGCATGACGACATTAGGTATGTTAATTCTGTGCTGGACGCAACGCAAAACCATAACATTAGCGTCAGCCCTAAAATTTGGTTTAATTAAACTCAGTTTATAATGAATTCTGCCCCAAGCATAACATACAATGCAGCTGCATTAGGGAACTGCAATTAGTGTCCAATTTCGCAGTGGGCCGCGTCCAGAGATTATATCAGATGACAGCCGGCAGACTTATCAAACTAGGGTTAGACAGGTAGGTATATAGTATGAGGGCGTAATCAAAAGGGGTTGCGGTACAGTCGTTGATAGATGTCAGAAGTTTTATAGATTTGGTCGCAATATTAGCATGTCATTATTAAGTTGATGACTTTTGTGGCGCGGCGGGCGAAGGTACGCCTGCAAACGAAATAGTTTGCGGTTTCGATTCCCACCTTGGGTCAAATGTTTTCAGTATCTGTAAATATTTGTTACGGGTGTTTTGGAACATTCTATGTAACACAAAATGAATAAAATGTATCTATGTAATATATTGTATTATGTATGTTAGTCCCTTAACACAAGCTCTGCTTAGCTTGGGGCTAGATGATGCGGTGTGGATATTCCAGCATTATTTATATTTTATATTTATTTATATTTAATCGAACCTATAATAGATTCATAAAAAGATGGATGGTGTTCTTCGAAAAATAATCAGGCAGCAACTCCATTGATTTACTTTGACCTGCATGCATGAAAAACTTCTATCAGAAACCTCAAATAAAATATATCCGATTGATTTCAAAGACAAGACAAAATTATAAATTTTAAAAACCAAACAGATCTTCATGAAACACGCTAAGAACGTAAGAACACTCAGGATAAAATTATCTATGACACAAAAAAAATAAACGAAAATCGGTTCATCCGTTTGGGAGTTACGATACCACAGACAGACACGTTTAACTTATAACACCCCTCTCTTTTTGCGTCGGGGGTTAAAAATATGTCTATCTCTCTTACTAATTAAAATCTGTTAACTTAAAACCGTTGCTTAATAGTGTTATTGTATTTTCCACGATCTCGGGACATTGTGTGTCCTCAGAAGACATGCGTAGAGCCGATCGACGCCAAGATCACACAAAACCTTAATGAGAGTTAATATTTAGGTTAACATAATAATCATAAGATCATGATTGGCGTATAATCATGTGTCGTCAGGAAATAGCAGTAAGACATTCAGAGTAAAAAGTTCAGGGTTTATGAAGGACTTTATTATTCATTCAGTAGGTTACTATTTATTTATTTGTTGAGTTTTACATGCTTACATATATTAATAGAATTGTTGAATATTATTTGACATTTACATGCTTAAATAACACACAAATCACCCGGAATAAATATTACTGTAGATCGTACAAACATTTGCTCCGAGGCCGGAATCAAACATCAAACACGCACCTCTTGCGTCGCAGGCAAATCAATTATACATGAATAATTTTCATTTAAAATTCCTTGTACCGATGTAATAAACGTTGTACAAAGTGTCTCATAAACTATTCGGAATTTTCATGACTGACTGTACGTGAAAACCCAATCTGTTTCGCTGGTAATTATCTCCCCTTTGACATGTCCGTTTGATGTCCGAATGCGAACCAATACCTTTGATACTGTATCGTATTCTGCTGCAATACTGGACATGCGACTGGGGGAATATTCTAGCAACACAGTATATAATACTTATTTTTGTTACAACATAATGTTTTGAATGATAAAGATTATGAAGCGCTACATCATGGGCACATATTGTAGCGTGAAGCTGAGCTATGGGCAATTTTTGATAGATAGATAGATAGATTATATCTTTATTGCACCATCAATACACATAACAATTTAATAAGAACTTAATAGGTACTAACTATATAGAATATGGCACAATCGGCGGCCTTATCGCTAACAGCGATCTCTTCCAGGCAACCTTTGGATGGATAGGATCGGTACGTATTGAAGCTGACGGTGGCGTTATTGACGATGTACTAAGTATTAAACAATCAAGTAGGAGCTATAGAAAGCAGAAATGAAATCGTTTATTAATAATAGAGAGATAAAAGAGAGCAAACAGACACAAAAAAAAGGAATAAATAACAAAATAAATAAAGAATATCAGGAAGACTTATCAATTTTTCTACCATATGTATGTCTATATTAATGGATATCTAAGTTGAGATTGGAAGTTTGTATTAAAATCATTACTCTTCTCTTGACAAAGAGACAAATTCATTCATTTGTTCTAGTTTTAATTTCCATCGTTTGGCTTGGGTACTTTGTATTGTGGCTTAAAAGAAACTAGCGGCCCGTCCCTGCTTCGCACGGGTGGGCGATTTTTTAAACATTTTGGGATAAACGCATGCTCCGCTTTATGCAGGGAGTTCATGTTTTTATCCACCTCCCTCGCTAAGTTGCCCGCTGCGGCGCGGCGGCTTTTATACATTTTGTATAGATTGACATTTTTAAATTCGTTATATCTTTAAATTGACGACCTCTGTGGCGCAGCGGGCGAAGGTCTGCCTGCGACGCAGGAGGTTGCGGGTTCGATTCCTCATACTCATACTCATACTCATTTATTCGCCGTAGGAGCACAAGGCACACTTGGAGATGTCAGTTTAAATATACATTGGTTACAATAAGTGGTGCCTAAATTATGATTCAAGGCCATAAAACAGACAAGACAGAAAATAACCAAGAAACTTGGGAATATTGGTACATACAAAAATAGATAAATTGATAAATGGATCAGCTGTAAATGGGCATCGTTAGAGTCATGTAAACAAATAATAATACTTAATTATAAATTCATGGTGCTGCTGTAAAATGGCATTGTCTGATAAAGTTAATTCTAAATAAATATTATATGGGTGTGATACCCAGTGTACCTAGTAAGTATGCAGTTACTTTACCTAGGTAGAGTATAGCTGCTAAGAGTGCATTGTCATTTGTGGACTAGGCTATGATAAAATAAACAATAACATAATCAATACTTATTCAATGTCATGAGCATTACAATAAAATGAAATAAAGCAGCCTCGGGACAAATGTTTGTACGATCTGCAGACTTTGTCCAGGGCGTTCTGGATGTTTTAAATGTATAATTAAAAATATCTATCTATGTAGTGTATTGTATTAAGTATATCAGTTATCTAGTTAGTACCCATAATACAAGCTCTGCTTAGCTTGGGGCTAGATAATGCTGTGTGACTTGTCCAAAATTATTTATTTTATTTTATTTATTTTAATTGAATGTCCGATTTGAATAATTCAAAAAGTAATCTACAGGTACCTATTAAAACAGTCTTGAGTACGAAATTATTTATTTGGATAAGGATTAACACAAAGTTATGGATAACATGGTCTGATTTTGGTCATCATTTATAACAACCAAAGTTAATGGGCCGTCGACAAGTTGAAAAAATAGGCCTATTCCCAGTAGTTTTACCGAGTAGTCTTACCAGTTGAACTACTCGGATTTTTTTTCCCAACTTACTGATAGTAAGACTTCGCTGGTGTTGTTTTTTTCCCATTAGTTTTACTTTATCAAAATTATAAAACATAGACCTCATAATTGATAGACAGTAGGTATCTTTATTAAACATGTAATTCTATAATCTACCGAATGGAGAAAATGACGTCACATAGATAACAATTCCCTACTGAGTGCGCCTTTCCCTCAAAAATATATTATACTAGATTCTGCCCGCGGCTTCGCACGCGTTAATTAAACAAAATTGTGAATCTAAACCATTCCCAGATCCCCTTGAACACACACAAAAAATTTCATCAAAATCGGTCCAGTCGTTAAAATTGTGAATCTAAACCATTCCCAGATCCCCTTGAACACACACAAAAAATTTCATCAAATCGGTCCAGTCGTTTGAGAGAAGTTCAGTGACACACTCACAGAAGAATTATATATATATAAAGATTGGTATTCCTGTGGATTCTCTACGTTTGATAATAGTTATCGGAAAGTCGTGTTTATTTATGTATAAGTACTTCGTCCCTTTTATGGATCAGTATCTTTTTTATTATAATATTTTAATATCCCTTAAAAATCCATTAATAAACTAAGCACACCAGTGCTAAACTGAATAAATGGATAAGTGTAAACAGTTCATGTTAATGAGCACTGTTGCACCCGACTTCACTCATGTCAATAACGTATGGCTTTGAGCCGCTTCCGAGTAATGTAAATGTTGACCGATTATCCTCTCCTTTTGAATATCATGCAATATTCTGAATATTCGATGTCAACATCGCATCCGAGTCCTCGGGGTTATTTGCACAAAAAAATCCCTGGGTAACATCAAAAGCCGTTATATTTACCCTAGTACTTTACCTATCTCTGTTTTAATGTATGTTTTCATGGATTGGATAAATAAACTCCAAAACTGCAGGAGCAATAAAAATATAAGCGTTAAAGAAAGAAATATATTTATTTAGCACATAGAACATTACATTAACAGAATAAAACAATAACAACTAGTATATACAAGTAGGTATATCTATTTCTTAAAAATCTAAGCCGTTAAATAAAACTACGTTATTCCCAAGTACCTAGGTACTCGACAGGAACCACGACCGGTTGGTCGTGGTAAATCAGAAAATAATTGGTAGCTTTAGAATTGTTCCTTTATATTATTGTCATTGACGTAAAGACTCAACCTTTGGTTGAACCTTTAAGTCCCTCAAATTATTTGTTTCAAAGTGATAAATACACCATTACACATGTCCACCCCACTTCACTGTAGTAGAGAACGGCTCTCAAGGCCTCTTACCAAAATAATCGTGACCTCTAGACGAATACAGACGATGAACTTGAACTGGATTCAGCCCTCGGGTTATTCGGGACCCGCCGCGGCCGCGTCCCAAATCTCAACTTGGGGTGGAAAATCAATAAGATTCCAAGGTTGGGGTGGGTCTTTGAGAGCAAACATTGTCTGCGAGTTTATTAATCAGGACAGATTGTAAGCAATCGCATGTTTATCCATCGTATCATATAGGTAGGCCATCACATGTCATCACATCGATCTCTCACAAATCTATCACAACGTCGTGTTAGTTACGCTATTTGTAAATCAAGAAAGGATCGACTGCATTAACTTATCTATTATTTGTTGGATTTGTCTCCGTCTCGAGCAGAATACCTTATTAAAATATGAAAAATTCGCAATACATATAAAATGTATGTACCGTTTGTATGGGTTTATTCATCTTTATGGAAAAACATAGAGAAGTCTGTAAGTAAGTAAAACGGTTTTCGAAAAATGGTCTAAAAAGCCAAAACGATCTAGTCTTATCGAAAATAAAAATATTTTTTTAATAGGGGCTGCTTCGTCTAGTGGGGTATTATATAATAGGTATCGGTTTGTGAATTTCATAATTTTTTAAATTTTTGTTAAGTTTCTTACTTTTTGAAATATGTACGTTGAAACGAGTGGAAACATTGACTATTGCCGCCCAATCTCCGAAGTTATATCCATCCATTTGAAATGTACCTATGTACCAACTGTGTTTAGATATTCATCCATCAGATTTAGAGGTGTCTAACTGGTACCTTTATGTGTTTTTTTTAATTGACTTTTGTGATTTTTAAAATCATCTGAGACTTAGAAAATAGGGTTTAAAATCCTGAAAAAATTATATATAGGTACTAGACGATCGCCTCGCGGTTTCACCCGCGTAGTTTCCGTTCCCGTGGGAATTCCGGGATAAAATATAGCCTATGTCACTCCCTGAAAAGTAAGCTTCCTAAAGGTGAAATAATTTTTCAAATCGGTCCAGTAGTTTCGGAGCCTATTCAATACAAACAAACAAACAAACAATCAAATCTTTCCTCTTTATATTATTAGTATAGATTACTTATGGATCTAATCTGGTCAAAGTCGCATTCACACCATAACTACAAAAATCACGAGCGCGGCAGCTTGGCAGGCGCACGTTTTCCCTTAAGGCTTGGCCAAACCACCGCGTTCAGTTCGCGTCCGCGGTGGCGTGCGCGGTGGCGATACTGCGCGTGCAAAAGTTGTATACACCGTCGCGTTTGTTCTTGCGTTCACCAGGCTGGAGTAACGTCATTGACTACTACTAAAACTAAACAACATAGTTCTTCTCAACAAATAAATAGCTGCGTGCAGCGTCCTAATGTAACAAGCCCGATCTGATCGCCACCGCCGCGTGCAGACGCTGCACCGGACGCCGCGACCAATCAGAGGACGCATCCATGTGAACACGTCGCTACAAGTTCATAGACAACAACTGACCGCCACCGCGCACGCCACCGCGGACGCGAGCTGAACGCGTTGGCTTGGCCAAGCCTTTACGCCTAATAAAGCAGGAATACCTGGCCTTAATTCTCAGTCTTCAATTTTCCCTAACTGAAAGAACTTAAAAAACCATATAATTAAAAGTCTCCTCCATCACTCAATATCTTTTGAAATAGATTAAAAATTACATTTTAACTTGAGCCTAGAGAATCTATAGGTACATCGATAGTCACGCATTTGATAGGTGTATCTTTCTTAAATATGAATTCCTAAAAGGCATTAGATAATTTATATTGTACGAGCATTTAAAAACATTAGAATATCAGTTTTCTCAACCATTATAACAAGCAAACAACACTCTACAAATGAACAGGAAATAATAAATGAAATATACACTCCAGCTCTATTCTGTCTGCAATAATATTTGCTAATTGGCATGGATGGCTGAGATCGCCCCTTACAAAGCAAAGTAACTAAATCCCCAAACGGGATGGGAAATGTCCGACTTTATCCCGCCTAGGATTTTATCCGGCTACAATCACAAATTAACTTAATAGGATAGAGCCTATAATAAGGCTCTATCCTATTAGGGTTCTCCTCAGCACAAAAACGGCCACTGCTGAACATGCTTCCCTCAATCAGGGGAGCTGTACCGTACCAAACAAGCTACACCAATCTGTTGCTACGCCGTAGCTTTCCCGTAGCAAGGTATAACTATCTTTTGCTACGCCGTAGGTAGCAAGCTACACTAATATGTTGCTACGCCGTAGCTGTACCATATCAACCAAGCTATATTTATACCAATCTGTTGCTACGCCGTAGCTTCGTAGTAAGCTACAATTATTTTTCGTCTATATACGCAATTTTGGAACATAGATGTAGCAAACAATAATAAAATAAGTGTCCTCAGGAGCGTTTCATACACAGGAGTTTCCTGTTGCCCGGACTCTTAAGAGAAAATAAGCAGCTTTCCTCTCACGGACACCGTGAGACATTTTCTCTTCACTTACGCATCCCACATCGTGCATATCACACTAATAATACAAATACGAAGTTTGGATGTATGGATGTCTGTTTCACGCCAAAACGACTTAACCGATCGGGCTGAAATTTTGTATAAATGAGCCTGGAATCAAACATAAGCTTTTTACCCATAAATTAGTTCTCATCGCACGGAAATAACCTTTACACGTTTCCATAGAAACAACGCGTGCGAAGCCACGGGCAGAAACTAGTATTAAATAAATAAGGTTTTTCTATAATTTTCTTTCTATTATAAGCTTTGTCTAAGAAAAATGTTTATCATACAATTCATGATGTAGGTACCAAAGAGGCGTGGCAAGGCAATGAGGTTTCAAAATACTATTTCTGTCAAGTAGAATTGAAGTCTTTATATTATTTTATTATTTATTTACAAACGGGTTGATCGCTAAAATAAATAAGGCACCATAGAATATACTTTAGAATAGAAGAATATACTTTGTTGCCCAGTACATGGGCGAGCATAATGCTAAATAGCCTTCTCTACCTGCTAACCACTTACCACCACACTATGATAATTAAACGCTGTTATTAACGAAAAAAAAACGTGATTGTACAAAATATTATATTAAAATATGTTTATTGTACTTGATTGCAATTCCGGCTTCCGGGAACACGACAAATTCAAAATTAGACAGTAAAACCAGACCTCGCGGCAAATGGTAGCGTATACCGTACTGAGGGTAAGACGCGGGTTGAAGTCCCGTCAAACTCGTATTTTTTGTATTTTTTTTTCTTAAGGTGTCCAGATTAAGTAACATGTTATGCAACTTTGTTTAAAACAATGTCAAAAAACAGATCATCAATGCTAATTTTGTTATTCAGATAACAAAACTCCGGCTTCCTATTCATCATATCAACCCCTAGCAGACAGACTTCCAACATCATAATAAATATAGTATTAAGCTGCTGCTCCACCGCGGCGCACGCTGTGCACAGCCACGTGGCGCTTTTTAGCTGCGTGGGTTGGTTTATTTGAGGACGTGGGTTGACGTTTCCAATGCAGCACACACTACATGTAAATTAACCCACAACATTGTACAACTGTAGTGCAGTACAGTTTTGACGCCCCACTTCCCACAGTGAAGCTACGTACGCGTGTACTACGGGCATAGCGTTGACGGCGTTGAACTGCGTGGGTACCAAATCCAGTAAAAAGTATCCGATCCAAGCACGCACACACGACTAGCCACGCAAGTCATTAATCTCGTTTTCGTGCGTACCGTATTCGTGGGTTGCAGTAGAGGGTATCACATACATTTTCTTGAAAAGCGAAGATAAATACACGTTCGTAGCCTCTCCGTGCGCAGCGGTGGGGCACCGGCTTTACATCCCGTAAACCGTGATTCCGAGCTCAGCGTCGCCATGGCAACGAGCCCGGGCATCCGGGATGCAGCTATTATCAGCTTTCAACACATTGTCCGGGATTTATTTATTTGTAACTGAAGATGTAATGGTGTTTTGGACATTGGCAATAATTTGGTTTCCATTACGTCGAGTTTTGCGGAGCTGTTTTCGTAATCGGACCGAAAAGGAGGTTCGTAAGCAAAGTGCCTGTAAGCCAAGCTTCAGCTATAGTTTATTATACTTGTGCGTCGGTGGCAGTGAAGGTGTTAACCAAAACAAAAACACAAAAACTCAATAAAAAGAAGTGTATAGTTGAACAAATAATCATTTTCCACACAAATGACAGCGGGTTACCACTTTTTGGCAAAAGATAAACAGTGATGAGAAAAAATTGTGTGTGATTTAAATTTCGTTTAAGTTAACAATAAATCTGTCGCAAGTTTTGGTTAGCTGATGCCTCGAAGCATTCGTACAAATAAATAATAAGGTCTTTTGTTATTATAATACGTAAGCCATCGCAGTCGAGGTCTCCAAATCAAATAATATCTCGAAACGGCGCGGCGCTAGAGTTCTAAGGAAGTCCCAAAGTTTTTCGATTTCTACTTCACTTGACCTCGTGGCGTAATTCAAGTCCCGTCGAAGTCAAAAATTTTTGAGGATATTTGATTTCTTAGTAAATAATAAATATAAAAAACATTCTCCTAAAATATTTCCTGGGAAAAACCGTTCAGCTAAAATGAAACATGCCATGAATGGTGGACTTGTATTGCAGGCTGTGTCTACTTTACCGACCGACGCCTTGCACCTTAGTAGCGACAGAGGTAAACTTGGCAATGAATGAAGGCATTTTTAACCCACGCAAAAAGAGAGTGGTGTTATAAGTTTGACGTGTCTGTCTGTGTACCTACCTGTGTATCTATCTGTGGTATCGTAGCTCCGAAACGGATGAACCGATTTTCGTTTAGTTTCCTGTGAAAACCGTAATTGGTGAATTTTAGGTTAAGTATGAACGGTTTGTTTCTACATCGAGTTTGGCTAGTGTGTATGCAGAAGTTATGAAATAATATACCAACTAACCTCAACCTCACCTCAACAGCCTGTATTGGTCCAATGCTGGACACAGGCCTCCCCTTGATAAACGCTTTGGCTTTAATCTCATGGGGGTAATGCCCATAATCCCCACGCTGGGTATGCGGGTTGGGGATCGCATGTCGGTGGTGGAATTGTTCTGCAGGGGGCGCTGCTGCCCGTCCCCGGTGGATATTACTTAGTGGCCTATATATTTTTTATCTCGGTGTTAAATTGTGCATTTTCTAGAATGCGCAGGTACAGTATCAATTCTTGGGGTTTGTTATTCGGATTCCTCTCTATAGTCATTTGTATAAATACCTACCTAAAAAATAAACACATTATTTGTAGAGGGAAAGGAATTTTCAGTGTTTTTACTACTTATTGCTAAAATGTATGGGAGAATTTTAGTAATGGTACCTACAATACAAACACTGCACATTTACGGAGTATTCGTAGGTATCAGCATTGCCATACAGCGTGGCAATGCAGCCAGCGTCTTGGGGACGCTTCCGACTGGTGTTGATATGGATCAGTTGAGCTATCTGTAGACTGTTTGCAACAGTCGGCAGTTAGCTCAATTGTTTCAATTGTAAATACTAGTATAATTTTCTTTGTGAATAAATGTTCGTAGGTATTACCTACTAACTTTGACTGTGCATAATTTTATGTAGACTAGGCACATACCGACAATCATACGAAATAGGTAAACAATAGGGTTACCAGATGTAAATTTGATAAAGGAGGGCAGATGGGTCCAAAAAGGAGGATTTTCTGTAAAAAAGGAGGACATTTACAATATACAGGGTGTTTGGTGGAGGGTTAGACAAATTCGGTGGGTGTGTAGGTGGACCTATTTGTGAAACACAAATTGAAGGAAAAGACCCTAACTGTTTACAATTTTTTTTAATCCCATTTTTTGTATTTTTTTAAGATTTTCCGAAATTTTACGTCTCTACCCCTAGAACTTTTTTTTGGAACATGTTTTCCAGTAAACTTTTTACTTGCTTTTGGTTTCAGGTGTATCCTTCGTCTTTTGAAGGCAATATTTATTTGACAGAACGTGTAAATAATTAGTTATAAGCTCTCAAAGTTAAAAAAAGTAAAAAAAATAAACAAGAAGGACAACTTTGCACCGTTTTTTTTAGCATTTGAACTCCTCGATCGCTGTTAGTTAAAAAAAAACTAACAGCGATCGAGGAGTTCAAATGCTTTTAAAAAATTTTCTAAACATCGTTTATTACAACGGTATACCACATGTAGCCGAAAAGTCTATAAACTTGTCAAAAATTAACACATAAAGGGAAAACGGAGTAAAAATACAAAAGTAAAAAAAAGATTTTTATTTTTTAAAATTTACATATTTTGTTCAAAAACCTCTCCCCTATTTCTAATACACGCGCGTAGTAGTACGGAGCGTTATCTCGTCTTTCATCTTTGCAAAAGCTGCGTCAATTCTTTCAATTAATTGTTCCCTTGTTTGTATTTCTTTTTCGTAAACCTGGGCCACACCCATATAAAACACACAAGTAACAAACTTTTAAACTAACAATAAAACGAGTGTAGACAATATTAAAACTTAGGTACTTTATTTTATTTTAATCATTTTTGGCTGAGCTCCCAATTTTTGCAGGAGGATTGTGGTTTTTCAACAAATAATTATAAAAATCTTCACATGACATGTTTTTGAAGTTGTATTGAGTAAGAATCAACGATTTAACGCACACTTAATTTGTTCCTCTCCTTGCTCCACTGAGTATTAACCAGTGAGAAAATTATTTCCATATTCGCGTTTATACAAAAATAAAACTCGCAGATCTTGAGCAGTTCTGAGAAACATTCTATTTTTTAACACTTTTCGTGCACTTGATCGTGCAACTTGAAATCAAAATATACTTCATCAGGATCACCATCGGATTTCGATTTAAGAAACGAAATCAGGTTACAAAAGTATCATTTTCAGCGAGCATTAAAAACGTAGGTACCTATGTAAAAAGGTGGACATAAAGTAGGTAAGAGAGGACAAAATATGGAAAAGGAGGACATGTCCTCCTTTTGGATACCATCTGGCAACCCTAGTAAACAATGAAAACCAAAATAAACTCTCGATGTACAAAAACTTTCAATAGCACCCTTCGCCATTGAAAGTTTTTGTACATCGAGAGTTACGTAGTTCTTTGGCACCCAAAAAACGAAAGAAAATATTCTTAGAAACATGTTTCTTTATCATTATCATGACTACAACTTTTTGCGAAATTACTCACAAACATTTTGGGTTAAGGTTCACTGTACTTAAGTAGTATTATTTTGATAAGTATAGGTCAAAAATTATTTAGTCAACACATTACAAAAGCGCGCGAATTGCACCACCAACAGAATAATGCAGGGTTGGTAGAGCTCTCCGAGTAGAATCCGCCATTTTGTTTTTGACGTTGACAGCTGCTGTCAACGTCAAAAACAAAATGGCGGATTCTACGACTTTTATCACCTTCGCCCATGTTGCTCATTATTCCACATTTTTAAGAATGAGTTTTATTTTTCGTGCAAAAAATATTGAACAACTAAATATACCTACAGTTTTATTCAGAATTTCCACCGCGCGCGAAAGATACTTGCGCGAAGGACATTTGCGCGAATGGCTCCCTCTAAAGTATGGGCGCCAGATAAGAATTATTAAAAATGGCTTATATTCATAATTTACATACTAGAATTAGTCGTGAACAAAACCGATAAGGCTTAAAGTGGCTTAAAAAATGGGCGCCATCTTGATTTTCTACTAATGGCCTCATGGTCATCATTTACACCCTTAAATTCGTTTAAAAAACGCTACAAAGGTCTCCGTTAGATTAGGTTTCTCTGAAGAAAGTGGGAGAGGTATGGGAAAATTACATTATATTACAAGATAGAGAGTCAAATTCCCTCTACACAGTGGTGAAATCTGCAACTCTTTGCAACTACCTACTATTTCGAGAGATATATTAGTTTTGTGATTCCCGATAAGCATCGTAGCACGTGCTACGTACGTCTACGTAAAAGTAGGTTTCTCGTGATTGGGAAGGAAGTGGGAGGGGTAGGGGAAAGTGAAAACTATCACAGGAAAGAGAGCAAAATTTACTACACAGTGGTGAAATCTGCAACTCTCTGCGACGTCTATTTCGAGAGATATAAGGAGTTTTGAGATTTTTTCGCGCAAGCATAATGCGAAAATGTCTATTAGCTCAAATGTCCTTCGCACACGTGTCTATTCGCGCAAGTGTCCATTCGCGAAAATGTTCATTCGTGCAAATGTCCTTCGCGCAAGTGTCTTTCGCGCAAGTGTCTTTTTTCAGTGTCCTGATACCGACTCACTCGTATACCAATACTCACCTAAACAGTGGCGATTGAAGTAGGTACATTCGTTCTTCTGCGCTTCTCCTCGACCTCCAATAGGATGCCATCAAGGACTGGAAAAAGCTGCGGCACGCGTAGCAGTGGTAATATTTAAGTAGGTAATAGTGAGGTAACTACTAGGTGATGTCAAAAATGCAGGACAATTCACACAGCATTATCTAGCCCCAAGTTAGGTAGGTATTTCTCGACTAGACTGAGTCCTTAGCAACAAGCTAAAATATTATTATTTGAGAAACGAAAACAGCCAACCCCACTTATGTTCATATTTTGCAATTCCTTCAAGCAGAGAAAAAGTAAGTAACTAAATTAGTTTTCGACTTAGGGGCGATTTTTCAATCCTCAGTTAAACAATCAGATAGCCTTTATTCGATGAATAGCGATATTTTTGGTATTTCAATGGTCATCACATCACTTCTAGTTCTAGTTACCAGTGACGGCAGCATGTTACTCTATGGTTGTAAAACTGAAAAATGCTGCACAAATCGATGATTTTGATGGCATACCTACATCTCAATTTTGACCAAATAGCGTAAGTACTTGTAGGTACTTAAATACATACTTATCTTGTGGAGTTTTCGCTCTACCTACGGGTAGGTACCTAGCTCTATGGCCGCGATACGGAAATAACATAATAGACAGGACTGGAATAATACTTCTTGGAGTTGAATGAAGGTCAAATCTAATTCGTAGAGGTGATCTTTACCAAAAATAAGAAATGGATTTTCTTTATACGTTTTCGTGGTTTTCAATAAATGTAAGTTATTGAAACTGAAGTGTTTCTAGAAAAGAAACAGTCTAAGAGACACACCGCCATCTTGTGGTAATTAGATAAAAAAAATTGTTGATTGCAGCGCCACCTAGCGTCGAGTAGCAAAACTAGCTTTCCGCGTGTGGTGGGTGTGAGTTGCACGCTTCTCGTGAACGAGTAGTAGTTAGTCTGTTTGTGGTGAGGTCTAAAGATAAGCAATTTATACTCCACGACCTAAACGTATGTAGGTATTTTAAGCCACAGGAGGGTGATTTCCTTCGTCCATGAAGCCACTGCCTTAACATGTGTGCTCTGTCGATTTTTTAGATTGTTGATAATAATAGGAATTGTCAAAGTTGTCAATGTCACAACTTGTTTAGATTTTTTTCCCGTAAACCAAACCAAGAAGTTGGATTGGAACTTTTGCTTTCGTTAAAAATATGCAAAATTGCACAATATTATAAAATCGTCTTTTATTGTAGTTTCCTTTCTGACTTGGTGAAACACAACAACACGGTGCTGTGTGAGTGATCAGGCTAGGCGGGAATTTGAAATTGATAATAGCCAGTTTCTGATAAAATACTTACTATGTCGTCACAAACAGGACCAATAAAACCCAAATCTCTGAAAGTTTACTATCACGACGACTTCGCAATAGTTACCACAGGTTTGAAAATTGCATCGTGCATGATCTCCGAGTCTCGTAATATTGGTAAGTGTTTCTTAGGTACTCTTACCCCACATGATTTCTAACCTCACTGAGGTTCACAGCTGTTTCATAATAATTTCATTGATTCTGAACAGTCTTGGTTGTTTATTCACTTTTACATTGCTGCTAGCGGGACAGCCGATAATAGAGTCTGCTATGTAGACAAAATATATTTGCAATCATAGATCCATTAAAATTAGATCTATGTTTGCAATTATATTCAAATTTACTGTGGCCCACTGCCAATGGGTATTAATTTGCTCTTGAGCCTGCTATCCTTGACGATGTAGCGGGAAGTCAGTCAAATATAGCCTATATACTTACCTACTAATTTGTTTGTAGGTATATTTATCTTACAACCTACCTACCTATTTCAGTTGATGAAGAAAGTGTGCTGAAACGCCTGAGTGCCTTAACCCTCAATGGTGCAACAGATGGTAACTCGTGCTCCTGCTGTGGCATCGGTCCGTTCGAGTCTCGTCAGCAGCAGATTGCCCATTACAAGCACCACTGGCACACACACAACTTGAAAAGAAAACTTTTTGGGAAGACGACTCTGACTTTGGGCCAGTTTAATTCTAGAGTCGGTAAGTTTACATAAACATGTTTTTGTTGTATCATTACATTAAAGATAGTTTTAGTTGTATCAATATGATAGTCTTATTCTTGGTCTGCTTTAAAATTTTATCTGTTCTACCTCAGTTTTGGTAGGATCGATAAAATCTTAAAGCCGACCAAGAATAAGAATTGTACCAACATAATGTAATCCAATTGAAGATAACAAATCAAATTAATTTATTGAATGCCAAATAACTAACAGAAAATTTAATCATAATATTTTATTTTTGTGATTGTTGCATATCAGCTGGCTAGTGGTGAAATCAAATCTTAAAGGATTGGTTATTTGTAAAATATTTATCCTGGAAACCAATGACCATGATGTGATTATGTATTTCTTACATAGTTCTTTTATCTATTTATTTTTAAATGAAACAATTACTGTCACAAACAATCCTGTTTCCAGATGATGATGATGACTCCAGTGTATCAGGCAGTGACTCGGAAGGAGAGAGTAACCCCAACAAACCCGTCACAGAGCTGTTTGCGAATGCAACTCGCCATTGCAAGGCATTCTTCACTAACAAGGCTGGTCAGGTTGTCTGCGTGTATAGGTGTATACTGCATCATAAGAAGGTTATTATGTTACATGTAATTGCAGCTTCATCCAAGTGATGCCTGGATAATAAATAACATAATTAGGAGAATGTTGCTATCCTTTAGTTAGACACATAAATGTTCTGAATAAAAATATTTATTATTATTATTCAATATCTTTGTATGCATGTAATAAATAATAAATAAATAAATAATGCTGGACAATTCACACAGCATTATCTAGCCCCAAGCTAAGCAGAGCTTGTGTTATGGGTATTAGATAATATTTAAAGTCTATCAGATATCTAGCACCCACAACACAAGCTCTGCTTAGCTTGGGGCTAGATGATGCTGTGTGAATTGTCGAGCATTAGTTATTTATATCAGCATCTTAGTAGATGCAGTACCAGATGCCTAACTGATATTTTCGTTATTACAGGAGGAATTATCCACGGATGGAGATGGCAGTGCCTGGGTAGAGCGAATGACGCGAATGTCTCTCCCAGGGTCACAGAGATGGGCGGTGCTCATGATGTCTGGGGGACACTTTGCTGGCGCTATATTTTCTGGTACAAATAAGCGTAAATCCACTGCTAAACAGGCATTATATTAATACTAGCTTCTGCCCGCTGCTTCGCACGAGTTGTTTCTTTGGAATCGTCTTGAGGTTATTTCTATCCCATGGAAACTGATTTATGGGATAAAAGTCACCATTGTTTGATTCCAGGGTTAGACTTACCTTTATGCAAAATTTCAGCCTGATCCGTTCAGTAGTTTTGGCGTGAAGAGGTAACAAACATCCATCCATCCATCCATCCAAACTTTCGCATTTATAATATTAGTGTGAAGAACGGTTTGCCATAATCAGCATTCTAGCAGGTGGATTGGCTGTGGTTTGCCTGGTCAAATGCTCTACTCAGGAGAGTGTTTGACCAGGCAGAGTTTAGGCCCAGACAGTCGATTATTCTGTTTCCCTCCCAAAATCTATTTTGGAATCATCCTACCTGCTCTCAAAGTGGAATAACCGAGATATCCCCCCATTTTTCCCAGGTGGAACCCCAGTTGTACATAAAACATTCCATTCGTACACGACGCGGCGCGGGCAGGGCCAGGCGCAGGGCACGCGGGATCAGCACGGGAACGCGCCGAGATCTGCCGGCGCCAATCTGCGCCGGTATAACCAGGCCAAGTTTCTAGAGGTAAGACTAGTCCAATACAAATACACGAAACTGCTTAAGTACATAAGTACCCAAAACACAAGGTCGAGCTTACAGTGGAGCTAGACTCTGTTGTTCTGTGTGTAGTGGCAAATTGTTTTTTTTTTAATTTGAACCCTGTTTTCCTATTTTGGAAGTTATCAACATGATGTCGAAAGTAGAAACAAAAACGATAAATAGTAAAAAATAAATTCGAGTGCAAAAAGAGCGCCCCCGGGTGGACTCGAACCACCAACCTTTCGGTTAACAGCCGAACGCGCTAACCAATTGCGCCACGAAGGCGATGAGAGTAATGTCGAAATTACGAAATGCTATCCCAGTGACACTTTTATCATACTTTCCACTCTGGACGCAATGCTATGACGTCACCACTGAGTAAAAATAAATGTGATTCGATTCCCTCGTTTGAACTTATATTTTTCTAGCTACTACATTATTGGAATTAATGTAATAGTCTATATAAATGGATATATATATAAATGGATAACTTAGCAAATTTTATGAACGATCAGTAAAATTAAGATGAATTATATTTCAATGTATAATTATAGTAAGAAATTATCAAGATCATTTCTTTTCCCAGCACGTCCAAGAAATAATAACCAGCTGGACCGACGACTTAAACGGCTGTGCTCTGATCCTCTATCGAGCTGTGGGTCCAATCAACCAGGGAATCATCTTCGGGAAGAGTTCTCCTCTTCGGAAAGAGGACAAGAGGGTCCGTCAGCTGCCATTTCCAACGAGAAAACCTAGTTATAAGGAAGTTCAGAGGATACATGAGACTGTGGCTAGCTTGGAGATTTATGGTAAGATATTTATTAGACTTATTGTGAATACTTGTAACAAGAATATTTTTAGTTCGTAAGAAAGTTCACATTGATTCTTCAGAGTTGATTTTCCTTATTGAGGGCAGCTACATTTTGTTGGGCAGGTACTTGAATGTTTTGATAAAATATGCGATTCCCTTGGAAATATCAATGTACAGTTGGCCTAGATTGGCTCTTGTATCCCACATGTGCACATAATGTGAGTTGCCTACTAAATTAAAGTTAAGTTTAGTTAAAAAACAATTTACATCGTCTATGAATGTAAGGTTCATAATCAAATTAAATTAATATATAAATAAATACATAATGCTGGACAATTCACACAGCATTATCTAGCCCCAAGCTAAGCAGAGCTTGTGTTATGGGTACTTGATAATTGATATACTTCATACATATACAATATAATATTCATCTTTGTTGCTAACATAATAATTACTTCAGCTAAAGTTTTTATAAAGTCTTTGTAAGTCCACTCTAAACTCTAGCTCCTAAAAAGCTGAAATATGGTATCTTAGACAGAATTCCCTTGTAAGTTTCTTCTAATTAAAATCAAATGAGCATTATTTTAATTGAATGTTTAAGAATCGATGGAGCTGTTCCAAAAGGCGTTGCTGGTGTCACAAGGCAAGCTCCCGACGAAGTCCGGATCCGACACTAGTTTGGAGAAGGCCAAGAAACAGAAGAGCCCTAACAAACTTGACAGAGCTAAATCAAGGTAATTGAATTAAAACATTTTCATTTACCTTTTCAGTTGTAAGAATTGTGCTTTTGTGACTATTACATTGATGTCCGAACAGATATCTAAGATGTTTATACTAATCTACAATTATTAATTATCATTTATTCGTAGATGCAGAAATTTATAGATGGATATTTATTTAGCACATAGCAAATTACATTAACAGAATAAAACAATAACAACTAGTAGGTGTACTTAAACACGTATATCTATTTCTTAAAAATCTAAGCCGTCACCAGAAGGCAGAGCAAGCAGCATTGCCACGTTGAATGGCAATGCTAATTCGTTGTCCGAAATAGAAGCAAGCATTCCGATCACTTGTGGACTCGATAAGAAGTTTGGTAGGATCTATAAATTGCGTGTGCCCCAGGACCCCAAGGATTTCAAGGGTTTCAACCCCAAACGGCTCAAATAGGTAACCTCGGTCAGCGTATTTTAGTAAGGTTAGCGTATTTTCGCCGTTTAAGAGACTGCTGATGTTCCTGCAGAACCGGCCCTTACCGATGTCCCTGCAAGACGTGAAGGCGCTAGGGTATCTACATATTCGTAGATTATTTCACATGAAATAAAAAATTGCTCTCGCTGCCGATAAGACTGCTAGCGCCATATTGAGAGGCTTTTCGCCATGAATCTTTAGGTATAGGCACAGATATTATAATACTATACTAGGTATAGGTTCATGCTTTTCGCTCGTTGGCTGAAATCGAGTTCCTTATACAATGACGGAAGATTTCGCTTTAGAGAACTTACTGTGAACCAAAGGTGGGACTAGCGCCATCTATAGAATTTCTTTAGAACTTTCTTTACAACTAGACGATTGCCTCGCGGTTTCACCCGCGTAGTTCCCGTTTCCGTGGGAATTCCGGGATAAAATGTAGCCTATGTCACTCCCTGAAAAGTAAGCTTCCTAACGGTGAAATAATTTTTCAAATCGGTTCAGTAGTTTCGGAGTTTATTCAATACAAACAATCAAATCTTTCCTCTTTATAATGTTAGTATAGATGACGAGAGATGTTGCTCTGCTTAGGTATAGGCACTATGAAAGTTATGAAATTTGTAGATTTTAGCGCTAACATCGGTTACCTACTACACTGTTTTGTTTCAGAGAACGTGCACCCCGCCCGCTCCCCACCACGCAAATGTCAAGCGAAGACGAAGGCCCCTGCTACATCGACTCCGAAACACCTAAAGACTGGATCAAAACGCTGTCAGAACAAGCCAGCAACGGCAACTTAGCTAACTCGCGGAAAGACTTGCTTTTAGATGTAAATGAGTCTAGTTCGGAGGATGAAAATGAAAGTGTTGAGATGAAAGAGGTAAGAAAATCATTATAGTATAATACTTAAGCTAAACAGAGCTTGTGTTATGGGTACTAGATGACTGATATACATAATACAATACATTATGATTTTTTTTATACTAAAATATTAAAAAAAAATATATTTAAATATCGTGATGTCTGGAGAGAGTGGGGGGAGGCCTTTGCCCAGCAGTGGGATAAATTTGGCTAATAATAATAATAAAATATTTAAAATAAAACGTCAAGTGCGAGTCGGACTCGCGCACTAAGGGTTCCGACCTTGTGTCTTGCCAAATTATCATGATTCTAAGTCAACGGGAAGTAGGTACCCTGTAGGTTTTGGTCCATAGCAAGAATAAAAAAAATTTTTTTTGTGAATAAACTACAAATTACCTGTTTCTTTAATTTTCCTTTAATTTTGCTAAGAGACCTTGCTTCTTATTAAATTTTATGATTCTTCGTCAACGGGAAGTATCCTATAGATTTTGGTGCATGGCGAGAATCAATTTTTTTTTCTGTGAATAAACTACAAATTACTGTTTTCGGATTTTTTCCTTTATTTATGCTATAAGGCCTTCCTTCTTGCCAAATTTCATAATTCTAGGTCTACAAGGAGTATCTACCCTATATACGTTTTGGTCCATGGCGAGCATTAAAAGTAATATTTTTAGTGAATAAATTACAAATCTAGGGTTTTTCCCTTTACTTGTGCTGTACGACCTTGCTGCTCACCAAATTTCCTGGGAAGTACCCTATAGCTTTTGTGTGCATGTGATTTTCTTGGAAATTTCAAAATTTCTGGACTTAATCGGCTGTAACTTTTGAGTGCGTTGACTTAAAGTTTTATTTACATATATCGCGGCTCCAAGAGGTTACGGACTTGAGTATTTGACGTTAATTTCAACTCGATACGCCCACGCGTTCCTGAGAAAAGAGGGTTGACAGACGGTCAGACAGACAGACAGACGGACAACAAAGTGATTCTATTATTGTTCATTTTTCCTTATAGAAAAATTCGGCCCCTGGACATAGGCCTCTCCTTATGAGAGCCATAGCGCCCTATCTAGCCGCATCCAGCATATTATACCAGCAGTTCTTCGTAGGGAGTAATCGTAGACGTAAAGCGACCTACACTACATTTGCTGAGTCGCGGTTTTTTCGGTGAGAAACATAGTGAGGTGTGAAGGTACGTTTTATCAAAAAAGCCAAGTGTGAAAATTTATAGCTGTACAAAAAAATCCGGGAATTATTAACAGCGCCATCTTGTCTCGTGCTTAGACTATTTGACATATTTATTTACTAGTGACATAACTTGAAGGAAATTGAATATAATATTATTTATTACCTCAATAGCCACTGGTCCACTGCTGGACGCAGGACTCTCCCTGATAAGCGCCTTATTGACTTTTATCTCATGGGGGGTAATGCCCATAATCCCCACGCTGGGCATGCGGGTTGGGGATCGCAGTTCGGTGGTAGAATTGTTCTGCATAGGGCGCTGCTGCCCGCTCCCGGTTGATATCCCTTCGCCTCTTACAACACCCGCGGGAAGAATTGGGGTGGTGTAAATTCTAAACCAGGACTACACAGCTGTGTTTATTATGAAATTAAATATTAATATGTAACATGTTTCTAGGTAAGGAGAAAAAAGAAAAAGGATGATAAAGCAGCGAAAAAAGAAAACAGTAAACCGGCCAAGAAAGAAGAAAGTAAAAACGTAAAAGATGAAGTCAAGAAAATACCGCTAAAAATTTCTGCTAGTATTAAAAAGGTATCTTCTGTCATTTGGACTATGGACCTACTGTAGGTGGCACCAAGAATTAATCACTTTGGTACCTTGTCATACTAAGGAGGGCTTATAATGTAGAAAGACAAATGTTCGTATTAATTTTAAACCGGCATTGTACTGTTTTTTTTTTACAACTGTGAATTTACTAGCTTTTTCCCGCGGCTTCGCACGCGTTGTTTCTATGAAAACGTTCAAAGGTAATTTCTATTCCATGGGAACTGATTTATGGGATAAAAAGTAAAAAAAAAAATCACTTCAATTTCAGCTCAATCTGTTCAGTAGTTTTGGCGTGAAGTCATAACATCCATCTATCCATCCAACCTTTCGCATTTATTATATTAGTGTGATAAGTAAAGACTTGCACATTGAGAGCAACTCACTACGTATTCTTGTAAAGTGCAATTTCAAACAATCAAAATCATCCACAGATTTGGCACGCCATAGCTAAAGAACAGAACACACTAGAGACTATTCTAGAAACGTGGGAAGGAGATCTTTCCGAGGCGTGTAACACAGCGGATCCGGCTGACGGCAACACAGCGTTACACAAGGCAGCCATCGCTGAAAGTCCAGATATGGTGACGTAAGTAACAAACTAGAACAAAACATACTAGACACGATTCTAGAAACGTAGCAGGGTGATCTATTGGAAGCGTGTAACACAGCGGACCCGACTGACGGCACACAGCGTTACACAAGCCAGCGATCGCCGAAATTGCAGATTTGATCACGTACGTAACAAAACAAAAAACACCCCAGAGATATTACACTGTATAGAAACGGGTTTACCCGATATATTCAAGTAAAGGAAAATTTTGAATTACCGTGTTTAAAATAAGTAACTCTGCTTGAGTTACGACTCTCCTGACCTCACATTGTTTTTGACGTTAAATTGTATCTGTATTTCTTGTGCGCAAAATAACAGCCTTTTCGCGTTCTTGAAGCAATTTCGAGGAATTCGTGGTAAAAAATATATCCTTTTTTTTGCTGAACAATCAAATAAAAAAAATCCACTAATCAGTGTTTTTTTATAATCATTTATTTCCAAATGGTTTGTTCGCTGAAGCGAATAAGGCACCCTAATCAGTCTTTTATCAAAAAGATTTTAATGCTTGGAGGTAATAAAGAGTGCCAACCACATGCCGAGAATTTCTCTAGAAGACATAACCCACGCCTCGCGAGTAAAATATTCCACTGATCAGTCCTTTATCAACAGAAAGATCCTCAACGCTGGAGGCGACCCTTGCGTCCGCAACCACCTCTTACAAACTCCGTACGCAGCCACTCCTCACTCCGACACCAGGATAGCGTTCCGGCTGTTCCAGGGACAGTTCCCCGCTAGATACAACTATGGAAAAGTAAGTTTAAAGCGCATACCTAACCCAAAATCAGCGCCACCACCTATTTATCTTATGGAACTTCGCAGCTCTGCCTACACTATACAAAATAAAACTTTTACAGAAGCATTAAAAATAAGCTTCATATAGGTATCACAAACTGCAAATTCGATTTTTTTTAATTCCTTTTTTTAACATAATGCTAACTTACTATTTATAGAATAAATTAATATCATTATTTATTTATAGCTAAGATATAATAGGTGGTGGTGCTGATTTGGGTTCGGGTTGAGAACCTAACAAATAAAAAGTACCTATCGCTAAATGTAAAATATTTATATTTAGGGCAACAATAGATGTAGAAGTGATTGATCTAAGTATTACAATAAAACAAAATAAAAGCAAATTCGATAATACATATTTTTTTAGCTTCTGCCCGCGGCTACGCACGCTATCCCAGGTTTCAGGCGTATATGTTATTCCAGGTTTTAGCCCGATCCATTCAGTAGTTTTGGCGTTCTCTTCGACCAAACATCCTCACAAAAACAGCACAAACTTTCGCATTTATAATATTAGTTGGATAGTAAAAAAATTGACTTCTCATAGAACTTATTTGGAAGCATAAAGAAATAAAAGTTATACATTTCTGATTTCTACATGATTCAAGACAATACATTAAATATAGTGCGATTGTATTTTTAAATAATTATTTATGTACATTTTCATACATTTTCTGTCCAAATAGTCGCAAATTCCTGGTCCCCTAACACCGGAAATGCTGGAACAAGAGAAAGAGAGGAAAGCACAGCAAAAACGCATTAAACGACAGAAGGAGAAAGAGAAACAAGTAGAGAAAGCCAAATCGAACAAATTCCTACAGTTGGACGATAAGGCAAAAGTGAGTTTCTTTTGATTTTTATATTTTTTGCAGTAGGTACGTACCTTTTCTATTTCGATTAGGTTTAATTGAGCTAATGGGGATCGATATTTATTGCGCGGGATTTATATTATCAGCGGTTATATGGGTTACGATTTAATAGTTTTATTCCTTGTAGAACTTTGATAAAATTTAAAACCACACAAAATTTTAATCTTCTGCGTAATGTTAATCGAACTTGCTTTTGGGCATGATCGTTTTACTTACTAGATAAAATTTTCAAAATACTCATACAGGGTTATTGAAAAACGTTACTTGTTGTTACTTACATCGTTCATTTAATAACTTTTTTTTTCCAATACTGTATAGGTAAGCTTTATTGTATAAAATAACAGTAAAATCAAGCTCAAGCTTAGAAAAAAGATGGGTAATAAATACATAACAACTATAAAAATTCATAGGTTTTTTTTCCTCAGATTTACGATATCTGACAATCTCACCTGATGTTAGTTGATGAATAGAGATAAGAGATTTATTCAGGTCAAAACACAATATTTCAAAAGATAGTAAATAAGTAAGTCAAGACTATGTTAGGTTTAAGTAGACACTGAGTTCTTGTCTGGTTCAATATGGTTCAATATTGGTGCCGGTGGTAATATATAAGTAATAACTTGTAGGTAAATTCAAAATAATAGGTTAAATCACAAGGGGCGAACCTAGCGCGTTTGCTTGTCAATCTAGGCCTAGATCTTAGTACCCCATGAGTACTAAGATCTGGGCCATCCCCGTGGTAAAAAACTAGAATTACATAAAATTCAACATTTTTTTCTTCGGTTCCATATAATATGGGAAAAACGATAGCGAAAAAAAATTATGATAAAAAAAACATGAAAGTGCACTGTTTTGCACCTAATTTGGTCGAGATCTCGGGAACCCTACGCTCTATTGAAAAGACTTGTTTGGATTCGTAGGTTATTTTATTTATGACTTATTCTTTGGTTCCTTAATACAGTTTCTTCATAAGTTGTGTAGTTTTCTTGTAAATAAGAAAAAAACATTTTCAACATTTTTGCGCCTACGCCGTTCCAAAAACGTATGCTCCGTCCCGCTCCTATTAACGCGGAATCCTATGCGTGTCCTTTTCACAAAAAGGCGCGCAATGCGCCCTCTTAATGCTATACCTACCTAACAACACTAATAGGTATCTAAGACCGAGGCTCTTCGGGTTTTTAAAAAAATATCTGAGCATCTGGTCGAAGCGACGCGTGACCCGAGAGCTGGTGAGTATCTGGTGCAGCGCATCAGCATTGCCATACAACGTGGCAATGCAGCCAGCGTAGCGGGGACGTTTCCGACTGGTATTGATACGGATCAGTTAAGCTATTTTTACCTGTACATTGCTTGCAACAGTCTGCAGTTAGCTCAATTGTTTCAATTGTAAATACTAGTTGGAAGTTATTTCTGTTATTTGATAGTAATTGTCTCTGTGAATAAAGATATTGTATATCTAAGACAACCTAATTGTTGATAACGATGTATTGTTACAGTCAAAATCAGAAGAAAAGCGATGCTTCGCGTGCGCCTCTGCCCTGCCCAAAGTTCCCTTTGAGTACAACAACTACCAGTTTTGTACGATCAAGTGCCTTCAGAACCATCGGAACATTCGCCCCTTGAACATGAGTGCGTGATGTGAAGTGGGAAATAGATAGATAAATAAATAGATAATGCTGGACGATCCTCACATCATCATGCACCAAGCTAAGCAGAGCTTGTGTTATAGATAATATTGCTGTTGAATAAATGGGAAGAAGTTGCAAGTTGTTTTTTTATTTACTACTAGGTTCTGCTCGCGGCTTCGCACGCGTATTTTCGGTATAATAAGTAGCCTACTATTTAAGGCGAATAGTAGGGGTGATAGTGGCGCCACTACATATTTAATTTTTTAATTAGACCGCGCGTAGACAATATCTATCGTAAGCTTTTTTTAAATGTATCTTTAATAGTTTTGTACTGTATTATTGAGGCAGATACTTGTTTCAAGAGTTTAGTTCCTATTGGTGGCCACCAAGCTCTCCAAACAAGGTTTTTGATTGAATAACACAAAACAAAACTATTACAGATAAGTATATTAAATAAAAGCTTGTGATAGGTATCGTCTACCAGCGGTCCGATTTTTTGATAATTCCTTTGTATAACTTAATGATTAAATTAAATATGTAGTGGCGCCACTATCACCCCTACTATTCGCCTTAAGTTAGGCTATGCTCTAAACGTACGCCAAATTTAATTTTGATCTGTTCAGTCGTTTTGAAGATCCTAGGTGAAATGGAATCGACGTAGGGGGAATCGGCGTCCGAGAAACAATTCACAAAATTCAGTTTACACTAACTTTCGGCTTTATAATATTAGTAGGATAGTAGGATTTTTATTTCTAGTCCAGTCAACGAAGGATAGATAGATAGAAAATACTTTATTATAGGTAAGTACTACACAGAGAAAGAAAACAATACAAAAGGACATGCTTAGAATAGAGGAAATTTATAGAACGTTCTTATCGCTATGAGCGATCTACTCCAGGTAGGTTTGCCATATCTACAATTTTGCAACCAGGGCAAGACGCGTGAAAACCCCGGATTTTGGAGCCCAGAACCCGGACATGTCAACAGGTTTTACTTATAGGTAGAGTATGGTAAATAAATCGTCAAGTTTCCCTTGGAATAGGCTCCAAAAGGTTACGTAGTTAAATATTTGATGTTGATTTCAACACGATACCTCCACGCGTTCCTGAGAAAAGGGTGTTCACGGACAGACAGACAGACGGACAACAAAGTGATAATATAGGGTTCCTTTTTCCCTTTTGGGGTACGGAACCCTAAAAACAGTTAAAAATGTCATACTTTAATTAACTTTTTTTTACTTTCAGTCATTAAATTAAATTTAGTCATCATTTTAAATGTGGTAAAACAATCTTATTTCAATTGTTACAAGTTGTTTTAATAATCTGTTTAATATAATTTTTTATTCTTTATTCTTAAAATAAAAACACAAATTATTATTATTAGTATAACCGACTCTGGTTCGTCGGTTGATCGCGGCGGGCACATAGCGTGTGCCACGTTGCCGTCGCGTCACCCCGCGGCGGCCCAAGACTTGAAATTGTTGATAAAGGGCTTAGTTGAATTTTTTACTCGGGAGGCGTGGGTAATGTCTTCTAGAGAAAGTCTCGGCATGTGGTTGGCACTCTTTATTACCTACCACCAAGCATTAAAATCCTGTTGTTATAGGACTGATGAGTTGAATTTTTTACTCGGGAGGCGTGGGTTATGTCTTCTAGAGAAAGTCTCGGCATGTGGTTGGCACTCTTTATTACCTACCACCAAGCATTAAAATCCTGTTGATAATGGACTGATAAGTTGAATTTTTAATCGGGAGGCGTGGGTTATGTCTTCTAGAGAAAGTCTCGGCATGTGGTTGGCACTCTTTATTACCTACCACCAAGCATTAAAATCCTGTTGTTATAGGACTGATGAGTTGAATTTTTTACTCGGGAGGCGTGGGTTATGTCTTCTAGAGAAAGTCTCGGCATGTGGTTGGCACTCTTTATTACCTACCACCAAGCATTAAAATCCTGTTGTTATAGGACTGATGAGTTGATTTTTTTACTCGGGAGGCGTGGGTTATGTCTTCTAGAGAAAGTCTCGGCATGTGGTTGGCACTCTTTATTACCTACCACCAAGCATTAAAATCCTGTTGTTATAGGACTGATGAGTTGATTTTTTTACTCGGGAGGCGTGGGTTATGTCTTCTAGAGAAAGTCTCGGCATGTGGTTGGCACTCTTTATTACCTCCAAGCATTAAAATCTGGTTTAAGCGATTTCGATAAATTTAGTTTCAAAATACTCGTCTGATCTCCTATAATGTTCTTAGATACATTTTGTAGGCCTACGCCCTCATATTTGGCTATAAAAAGTGAAAAAGCGAAGATCAAGTCGGCTGTTTCAGAGTTTTCAATGAAACATTTGTGAAAGATGTGCCTGCTACAAATTATTATTGTTAGTATAACGGCGGGCACATTGCGTGTGTCGTGTTGCCGTCGTGTCACCCGGCGACGACTTTAAATTTTTTACCGGACCACAAATGAAACCCTGCCCGTACTCTCCCCGGACGCCCTCTAAACTAGGACGAATCCGGGGAAACCTGGACGGATGGCAACCCTACTTCCAGGTAACCGTGAAACTGCCCGTAGGAAGGATTGTGGATAGAGGGGTTGAAAGCAGAAAGTTTGAAGAAATCAAATAATATCTAAAAAAAAATTGACTTTGACGGGACTTGAACCCGCATCCTTCCCTCAGTACTACGGTACGGGAATGTGCTAGCCAACTATAACACTAGGGTAAGTGACGCAGGAGTCGAAATAGGGGATAAGGGGGGTAAGTAGGTAACCTACCTAGCACACACTCGGGGTAATTTCTAAGAAATCTAATAATATTCCAATTTTCAATGTTAGTCTTTCAGAATTGCATCTTCAGACACACACATACAGACTACAGCAATTGTATAGTACACTTATACAAATAAAGAATAGATAATAAAATGCAGTTGACAAATAAAATAATAATAGCATTAATAACATATAGGCAAACTGTCTGTGTGTGCTGCAGCATGTCAAAAAGGCCATGACTCAGCGTAATATTTTGCTCCAGAAGCAAAAACACTGATTTTCAGCCATAACCCATTGAGAGTTTTTTTTAGTACTTACATAGTTTAAGTTTTTTTATTATTTCTTAGACAACCTTCATAATCACTGTCAAAATGTTGTAAATATGAATTTAAAAACAAACTATTATAGTCAAATCCCCCAATTTGATTAACAGCTTGTTTTAGTTTGGTATTGCATTTCGTAGTTTCCGGATCATCTTAAAGTGGTACTAAAGTGGTCTTGTTACTTGGCATTTCAACAGCAGTGTTCAACCTCAATGGCTAAATTCCTTAAGCATAGTTTACTAGACTGTTGCAAACTGACTAAAGTATCTGAACTACACAAACGGTAAAGTTTCTACTACTGTTTAGTATTTGATTAAGCCGAGTATTGAACTAAAGGCTTGATTACACAGTGCGAGTTTAAGAGCTAGCACCTAGTTAGTTACGCGAAGAACCGACAACCGCTGGGGTGAGCTTTTGAGTGAAGACCGCGACTGAGCAAACGTAGTGTAGGACGCCTCTGGCCAGCAGATAATGATCTGCGAAAGACTGCAGGCAGAAGCTGGATGCGGCAAGCTAAAGACAGCTCTATGGCGCTCATTAGGCATGCCTATGTCCAGCAGTGGACTTATGTAGGCTGACGACCTAGTCAGTGGAGTTGGTAGCAAATTGTCGCCTTGCATCAATTGTATTGCATCCAAGTGTAGGTAACACAGAATGGATACTTCGTTTTTAACGTAGATCAAAAATAAAGAATCGCCATTTTTCGCGATGTTTGAGAATGCAAGTCGCGGGTTCTTCCTGCTTTTTGATTCAGATGTGTAGGCACCTATTTGAGAGGTATCAAACTATTTTCGCCGCTTGTTGTGATACAATGAATAGGTACATCTGAATAGACCTGTAGATCAGAGCTTACCTACGCGAGTCACAGTTTTGTAAATTTGGATTAGGTGGATCTTCTCTTCCAAAGTACCCTGGCCACATTATAAAATGAATGAATGTCTTCCTTCCTCAATCGTTGTGTTTGCACAAAACGGATGGCATGCTGAATGTTTTTTAAAGAGCCAAATGTTCCGTGAAATACGGCTTGCCAACTCTGCAGGCTAAATTCTTTGCAGGCTACAGTTTTAAATCTGCCGGGTAATTTGAGCTATTGGCATAAAAACCCCTAGTGCCAGTTTAGTAGACAAATCAGTTTAAGAGAAGGTACTTTCGTCGTTCATTGGCTGCATTCTCAATATGCGAGAAAATAACATCATCAGCCTATATTTGTCCACAAAAAATAACCAATGATCGGCTAAAATAGCTGATTGGCCAGTAACTGTTATGATGTATTCGTGAGCGTATCACTCTGAATACTATTTTCGCCGCTTATTAGCACATAAAATACAACAGAAAATGAACCATAATGAGCGTAGAAACTACTTAGTATGATGAGTGAATAAACTCATGAATAAATCTGAATTGACCAGTTGGCATAGGATAGGAGGTAACGTCAGTAACTCGCCTAGTGTATACAGGTCTAAAAATGTCGAAACATTAACAGTAATGTTAAAGGCCAAAGTTTGAACGGTTGGGAAGTACGTGAAAATTAGTTAACGGTTTGGGCGGAAATTAAACGATTTGAGGCTAATTCTCTACTCATCACGAGTTTTTTCTTAAGTAGGTAAAGTAAAATTTATTAATTATAATTGGCATTGCCAATTCAGATGTCACTAAAACTAAACTAAACCTAATTTGACAGGACTAAAAATAATGGCATGTTTTTATTTCGGTCGTTAAGAAAGGGACGGCAGTCAAATTAAAAACTTATTAATAGGTACTATGACCATGTCTGCAGAAAAAAATCTTCGCCTAGAAAAGATCTGTCTCTTCCCAGCAAGTTATTGACAATGTCTGCAGGAAAAAATCTTCGCCTAGAAAAGACCTGTCTCTTCCCAGCAAGTTATCCCATACGGTGGTGGGGTCAGCTCTCCTAATAGATTTCTCCACTTCGCTCTATCCTCGACGTCGTCTTCGGAAGCTTGACAGTCTCTCAACGCCTCATCACTACATCCTTCCATCATGTCCTGAGTCTCCTTCTGGACCTTCGCCCGGGGATGGAAACCTGTAGTGCTAAATTCCCTATAAAATCGGGCGATCTTTTCTTCACGTGCCCATACCATTGCAGCCTACTCTCCTGCATATTGTCGGCGAAGTTGCGCACGCCCAGGCTTCCTCGCACGTACTCGTAACGGATTTTGTCGAGCCCCACACATCCACCTCAGCACACCTCACCTTCATCTAGAAAAGATATTTCATAAAAGCTGGCGTTAAGTATATCTTTTAAGGTTTTTCGGCTCTGATTTGTGCCTTCTGCGTCGTGTCGTCTCATCGAGCGGCGCGTGGATAACTGTATAAAAAATAAAAGACGATCGCGCCAGCTTATAAAAATGTTTTAGGTACTTTACCACACCCTGTATAATATACAGGGTGCCCCTGTATGAAATACAATTAGAATTGCTTATCCAATAAGGTAGGTACCATTACCAACTGTTTTGTGACGTTGATAATCGTGGTTAACCTTGGTTTAAAGTGTCATGGGTAAATTATTCATGTAGGCAACGACATGGAATCGTAATGGAATGTGACCATAATTGTTTTATTCAAATCAAATATGTATTAATAGTCAGTTATTGTTGAATGATCATCATTATCATCAGCCTATATCAGCCCACTGGTGGACATAGGCTTTCCATAATGATCGCTATAGCGCCCTGTCTTCAGCATCGGCCTGCAGTCTCTCGTAGGTCGTCATCCCACTTGGTTGGAGGGCGTCGTACACTACGTTTGCCGAGTCGCAGTCTCCACTCAAGAACACGTTGAATGATGTCGATGACTACAAACTACGTCGTGGAAGGCTTGGTCTGCCGTCCCACCGTATTATGAGAGTGGGATATAGATAGTGCACCAGTGTTTGCGCACACACTTGTGGACTATAATAACATCCTGCGCATATCCTCCGACTGGCAGCCGAGGCTGAAGTTCGGCTAGGACGACATCATCATCATCAATCGTTTTTCCAAAAGACGTTTGAAACCTAAAAAAAGACGAAAGTTTATCTTTTCTTCAAAGGTACCTAGGTAGGTATGTATAGGGTGTCTCATTAAGAGTGCACGATTTAAATTTGATGCCATTTTTTTTCTTTGCAGGCTGGAGCTCTGAAATTTGTCAGGTGGAATTAACGATTGTTCCGATTATTAAAATGGAGCGCTACACAACTGAACAATGCGTAATCAATGTGAAAAGCCATTTAAATAAGAAAAGATATAAAATTTTCTCGTTCTCCTGTCGGGGCTTGAACCCGCAACTTTCCTCTCTGTACGGGAATGCTAAAATCTACCCAACAAAGGCGACCACAAACCAATCGAAAATTTTATATCTTTTCTTATTTAAATGGCTTTTCACATTGATTACGCATTGTTCAGTTGTGTAGCGCTCCATTTTAATAATCGGAACAATCGTTAATTCCAGCTGTCAAAATTCAGAGCTCAAACCAGCAAAAAAAAATGGCGTCAAATTTAAATAGTGCACTCTTATTGAGACACCCTATAGATGTTTTTTTTTACTTATTAATACAACAACTTAAATATGTAGAAACAGTGGTGGTACAACGAAAAATGAGGAACCGTCCAACCCCGAGTTTGGGCGCCTGCCCCTGCGAATGGGTTACACCGTTTAACCGATGAACGTGTAACTTACACATTCATAGTTATAGTACCTATGTACTGACTAGCTTATGTCCGCGGCGTTGGAATAAAGTAGCCTCTAAGTAGGTATGTTAGGTATACTAATTCCAGATCTTTATGTGTGCAACATTTCAGCCCAACCCATTCAGTAGTTTAGGCGTTGTAGGGCACAACTTTCGCCTTTATAATGTTAGTGGTATTCCTTTTCTTTTAGGTAAGTACTTACTAAAAAAACAATTTGCATAAAATTATTAATGGAAACCCATGAATGAGTGCCGGAAAAAATAAGGTACTTAAGTACCCAGGTAATTTTGAAAATAAAACTGAATGAGTGAATCTATACTTACTATAATATAATATATTATTATAAAGAGGACAGATTTGATTGTTTGTTTGTTTGTATTGAAAAGGCTCCAAAACTACTGGACCGATTTGAAAAATTATTTTACCATTAGAAGCCCACATTATTCCTGATGAACATAGGCTACTTTTTACCGCGGGAAAATGCTTCATTCCTACGGGAAAACGGGTAATAGGACAACGGGTAGTAAGAATGCAGCTAGTTGTTAATATTTGCGTTTTTGTCCTACGACCTTTTTTGGTAGAGTCGATAGAGCTTAGCTAATTAATACTTACCACGTCTCATTGCATAGTAGGTACCTTCTATGGTTTCTTAATACAATTTAAGATTTAATCCATCTGTCTATAGGTACTCGGGCCGTCCTTAAGATCTAATGTTTGTAAAAAAATCCAAAATTTTGTTTTTGGCGTAGCGTTTGTTAAATATTTGTCAGAATTATGCATTGCATAACTCTTTAAACGACAAGTACCTAATAAATAAAATAAATAATGCTGGACAATCCATAAAGCATCATCTAGCCCCAAGCAATAATGCTAATAATAAAATGCTAATTAGGCTACTTGACTCATATTTGACATATGAACCCAATATTTATAGATTTTTCATATTAAAAGTGTAAGATAACTAAGTACCTACATAATTTTTAATTATAAAAAATTATGAGAATTAAAGATTTTTGAAATTGATGATTTTTTTATTTTGAACGCTGAAAACGCTGTCGCCCAAGTTGTGACGTCATAGGACTCTTAACAAATTTCATGCACAGATTTTATATTCCTAAATCTGTGATTTCATGATGGGATCTTATACGGGTAAAATTCGCTATAGTCTGTCTATATTTTTACAATGATGAACGTGTGCTAATGTCAATTGTTAGTTTCGAGACGTATGACGTCAAAGCACAGATAAATATGGCTGACAGCGTTTTCGCCTGTTTAGGAAAAGTAGGGTTTTAAAATAAAGTTTTGCGATTTTGTAGGTTCCCTCTAATTGGACAATAATAAATAATTTACTACTTACTTTAAAAAAGAGCCAACTAGCCCCTACCTATTTTGTCAGAAAATCAATAAGTACTTACCTAACAAAAAAGTCAAATCAAATCAAATCAAAAACTCTTTATTTCCATAAATACAATAAATGTACACTTAGAAAAGGTCAAATTATAAAACATAAACACTGACACGGAAATAAAATGATATTTTTGATTTCTGTCGCTTCGGTATGTAGACTAAAGTAAAGGGGTGACGAAGAAACCTTTAGCCTGTTAGTTGTTATTTTTCGAGCTGGAGCAAAACTCGTCCCAAGCATTTTTATCCTCTAGATAATCTGATATTTTGTAGTAAGCCTTTTTACAAAGGATATGTTTGACAATTTGTTTGAATTTATATTAATTGATATTATTTGCAACTCACTTGGAGTTTTGTTGTAGAAGCGTATACATTGCCCTATATAAAATGCATTTATCTTGCGTAGCCTTCTTATTTCTAGTATTTATATTATGTATGTCGCTGTCGTGGCCATATCCTAGAATTGATCACTTCATGATGTGACCGACCATTTCATGAAATGGTACAATTTCATGACATGGCCAGCTAAAACTGACTATATCGTTTAAGCATCAACGTTTAATGATATTTCCATCAACGGTGGCCATATCATTTATGTAGGGATTCCATGACATCAAAAGGTTTAAGGCTATGGCGCTCATTACGGGAGGCCTATGTCCAGCAGTGGACTAATATAGGCTGATGATGATGATGAAAAGGTTTAATTAAAAATTCGAATTAAGAAGGAACTTTATATTTAAAAATTGCTTAATGCAGTTGGCTTTCAGTTTAGACGTTATGAATCGATTGATATTTCTATGAGTGTACCTACTTACAACAAGTTTTCATAAATTTATTGACATGGCACTGTCATTATGTTTATTTCTTTGAATTTATCACGCAGGGACTCTCTGGGACCCATATTATAGATTGCACGAACAGCTCTCTTCTGCAGCACAAATACGGTGTTAATATCTGCAGCGTTCCCCCACAGCAGTATGCCATAAGACATAACACTATGAAAGTAGCTGAAATAGACTAGTCTAGAAGTATCAATACAAGTACCTAAAGTATCAAGTGAATTTTGGGTTAAGTATGGAGGGCTATGTTTACAAGCATTGTACCTATAGGTACTAATTGAGTTTGTCAGAGTAAGTATATCTTACCTATTGAATATTCGTAGTATTGAATGTATGCAAAGATCCTCCGCTTTTTGCCGTTGCTACCTAGACCACACCTACTCATTCTTTTAATATGCAAGAAGGTAAACAGTGCCATACCGACTGCATTGTTTTGCCAAGGCATTATTCAAACACGTTTAAAAGTCATCTATTATCGCAACACGTCATTTTTCTACATTCCTAAGTCCTGCGTATCTTATCCATTCATATTGTTTTTTTCGATCATCCCAACAATAGGGCGACATGCTTTGAATACGCTCTATAAAGCTATGAACATTATCATTAGAAGCCTTAAAACGGTGTAATTATAATGGACTCTATGCCGTCGTGATACGAGTGTGGTGGAAAAGGTTTAAGGTGCGTTTCGGTGCGATGCACACGGACTCGGCAGTCGAGCGCCTACCGACTGTGGTTCCGGTGGGGTCGATCACCGTGTGCTCCGGCCTTTACGGCATTCGAAATTCAACTATCGCGGGCACCGAACGCCGTTCGCGCCAAAACTTTGTCTCGATCTTTTTGGTGGACTATTTTTTAATTTACTTTTTAAATTAGCAAAGAGTTTTTTTGTGAAAGTGCAGTGCTGCCAGTGACTGTAAAAATAACTTTGCTGGACTTTACTGATTTGCATGTGGAATGTTCTAAGTTTAGTTTTGTTATGGTTTAATGGACTGTAATAGCTAAATGTGGAAAATGCGGTGGAATATTTTTGTTTTGTTTTTCCTGAGCGCCTCGGCGAAAGTCGGTAAGTGATTTTTTTACAAGCATTTATAGTTTTTTGTTAAATTACGTTTTAGTTAGTAGAAATTATTTTAATTTATTATTAGAACCAAATTAGGTACCTACGTAGAATGAATGAATGAACACTTTATTGTACTAGTAATTAACATAGATAAAAGTCTTATGTCTAAATGAGAAATAAACATACCTAGTACAAAAGGTAGGTACATAAGTACCTTATTTCGTTTTAATGATAGCAAATTATGTTAACAATTTTTTTCTTTAAGTATACCTATTTTTAAATAGTTTCCGGTCCTCAAATAAACCTGTGTGCTCAATAATGTGAATGCCCTTACGCAAAAAATTGTATTCATAAGTTGGCGATTTTTACTTATTTCGTAAATACCTGCTTAATTTTTAACTGACTTTTCAATTACAATTTTACGCAGTTACGTTGTTTTTAGCAAAATAAATATTAACTAACATATTTAACGACTCCTTTCCACCTCAATTACCAACTTACAACAGAAATTTAAAATTATCAGCCATATTAACTACGCCTACCAAAATTTTTATGTTGCAGTGCAATGCAAAAAAAGCACACTGGCTGGAGGACTATATCACAATACATAAATATATTTATCTACTGTGACTATATACCAATTTTGAATCTACGCCGAAATGCATTCGAATTTTAAAACCAAAGTTCGTTAACATGTAAAAAGTTTGCATACATATTGTACGTTAATTTTATGTATACACGGTGCCTGACCATGCAGGTCGTAATGCATAATGAACATTCATTGTTCCACGCTGCCAATTTAATGATAATCATCTTCACGGAGTTACGATGCGAGATGAGGGAGCAAAGAGCCGGATGAAGGGTTAGATGAAAAGACGGATGGGTTCAAGCACAAGGGTTACATAAAGGAGATTTTGCTGTGGTGTGGGTTGTGAACCTACTGTACAGGCCTAGGTAGGTACCGAAGTTTGTGCCACTCACCGCAGTCCTGTGCATTCATTGAAGCTCCATACCTATTTATACTAGTTACTAATCCAATTAAAATTTATATAGGTACTTACCTATTCTTTAGGTGGGTAGGTATTTTGAATAAGCAGTACTGATACAGAAGTACAGTAAATACGTCAAATAATGTAGAACTAAATAATAGGATGGGATAGGAAAAAATTAAGTAGAACCAAAAATGTTCTAAGTACCTAGTTGTTACTTAAGGGTAAAAATGTACTATAAAAAATATTACTTAAGTACTTACTGCTATTTCATAATATTGCCAAATAAAACGTCATATTATACGAGATAGGTGCTAGGTATACATCTTTTTTAACAAAGAAAATTGCAAACAATAGAAACAAATTAGAACTAGTATTTACAATTGAAACATTTGAGCTAACTGCAGACTGTTGCAAGCTACAGATAGCTCAAGTAATCCATATCAATACCAGCTGGAAGCGTCCCCAAGACGCGCTGGCTGCATTGCCCCGCTGTATAGCAATGCTGATGAGCTGCGCCAGGTACTCACCAGCTCTAGGGTCACGCGTCGCTTCGACCAGACGCTCATATAATTTTTTCGAAACCCAGAGAGCCTCCGAGGCCGCGGTACCCCACGACTGACCTAGGGGTCTAGACTCAAACGGGCGCAAAAGTATAGGCTCTGTCGAGACAAATTAGATATCATCATCGATGATCATATTTGCGCCTCGTGAGATCCTCGGCCAAATCTGCCGCCACACCAGTCCTCATGGACGCATTTAGCGTCCGACACAATGGGCCTCCCCTACTCTCAAGGGACTAGACTCTAGTCCCTTGAGAGTAGGGGAGGTCACTAGAGTCATGCCGTCGGGCCTCTTACCACCGTCACGCAACAGACAATTCAGTTCGAGAATAGCTGGTGCGCTAGCAGTACTATGGTACTTTCATCTTTTATTTAACCATTTAGCCGGAAAGATCCTACAAAGCCGGATATCTGGCAACTCTAAATCTAATCTCGAAGTAGGTAATGAAAGGGAAACCTATAGTAATGTTTGGATAATGCGTTTGTAATTTTGTTTATTGCAACATTGAAGATGCGTATCTGTACATAAGAACATAATCTGAGCTTTGTTCTTTTGTAAGAACCACTTATTCTGATGTCTGGCGAGGTAGAAAATGGTAGAAAATTGCAAAGTGTCCGTAAATATTTGCGAAATGTTTGATCGAGTAATGGACGCTACCGTCGTTACGCTTTTGTTTGATCGAGATTTATGAGTAAAATTAAATTTTGTCAAAATAGAATCAAGTTTAGCAAGTATTATCGTAAAAGAAGCGAGTAGTAATTTAGCGTCTCTGCATAACTGAAGGTGCACCTTCATTAAGCCCATGTCAACCATAGGCAATTAAGACAGAGATATGTACGATATCCATTGTAGTGCACTAGTACTAAAACACCATTCAATTATAATTTAAATTTACTTTGGTTTCGATGACATTTCGAGGCAACAACCCATCGATGACGTGTACCGTCGAGGTAAAGACCCGTCGAGGTAGAAACCCTTCGAGGTATTTACTGATCTTTCGAGGTAACGACCCATCCGCGAAACGTACCGTCGAGGTAGAGACATTGAACATCGAGCTATCGTCGTTCGAAATCCTCCTTAATGCCAGTCCATTACCCTATGTTTCAGCCAGGAAGTCTTCTTCCGACAAACCGCTCTTTTACCCTGTATCTTCTCTTCCCCAACATGATCATTTGCAGCAGCTGGATTATGTCGTGAGACCCGTGAGACACATCCAAGGCAACTTTTATCTGCTTTATGGTTCGATGCTATGATTTTATCTGCTTTATGGTATGACGAGGCTAAGTCAAACTTTTATTTATGTCCTTTTTGGAGAAGTCTCGTCTCCTTCGGAGTGCGTGTCTGTGAGTGAATAATATCCCCTTAATAATTGTTGTTTGGTTGAGTATAACTTGGTTTGAGTAGTGGTTGAAGGAGAAATAAAGGGGCTTACTTGCCCCTAGACCGTGACGTTTGAACCCCGGTGACATGCACCAATGGGCCCAATGTATGTGCAGGCATGGCATCTTACAGAAGACATTCCGAGGCCTCTTTCGAACGGATCGGTTAAAATTCCAAAATATAAATACGCTCTACGTGTGTAGCCTATTTAACCCTTCTGGGTGAGTAGTGTAGTAAAAGTACTCCACTATATTGCGCCATTTGTCCTGCGGGTAAAAAAATTAAAGTAAGTAGCTACCTATTTATAATCTTTATATATATAATTCTTCTGTGAGTGTGTATGTCACTGAACTTCTCTCAAATGACTGGACCGATTTTGATGAAATTTTTTGTGTGTGTTCAAGGGGATCTGGGAATGGTTTAGATTCACAATCTTCTATAATATAAAAATGAATCGCAAAATGTGTTGGTAAGCGCATAACTCAACAACGCCTGGACCGATTTCGCTAATTCTTTCTTTGTTGTGTCTGTTATTGTCAGGAGAAGGTTCTTATGAAAGAAAAAATTAAGAAAGTTGGAAACATAAATTTCCACGGGGGCGAAGCCGCGGGGCGCAGCTAGTAATATATAAAAATCAATTGATGTTCGTTTGTCTCGCTAAAACTCGAGAATGGCTCGACCGATTTCGCTAATTTTGGTCTTGAAATGTTTGTGTAAGTTCAGGGAAGGTTTAAAAGGTGAGAGCGGTACGAAGTTCGCCAGGTGAGCTAGTTTAATAATAAAATTTTAATTTGCACTTATGTAGACAATACATATGTGCACTTAAGGAATAAATATAGCTAAGTAAAACAATTAGGCCTGAACTAGGCAAGTCTGTATTTCAGGCGACAAGAGTGCTAATTATTATATACAAGAATCACTTACTTTTACGATAAAGGCATTTAATTTAACAATGTTGTATATTTTTAATTTCTAAGAAATCAAATAAAATCGCAAAAATTTTCTTAGAAATTAAAATTATCCAGAGTGCGAGGCTTGCGCACTATATTAACAAAAATGTTTAATGTTGTAGGTATATGTTACCAACAATTTGTGTTATGAAGGTACTTATCTTATATTAAGTAAAACTAGATTAATCACTATTTTATTCGTGAGTATCACTTTCGCCGCTAATTGGTTCGTTTTCTTTTGTGTTTCATTAGTATTGAAAACATAAGTACTGGGAGAATGTGCGGTGAAAATAGTGATAAATTCAGGAATAGGTATATCTGAATCGGCCAGCTGTACTGCTGTGCGATTACGCTAAAATCTCCCATTCCCATTGAATGGGTTTGTCCCCACCGTAAATTTGTATGAGGTTTTATACCTAATCAAGAGAAAGTACATTCAGCCTTCAAACGCAATGATCTTTTTTACGCATAAAGACTATTATTTATTTTTTCATGCTACCAAAGAGATTTTTAACACATTGTCGGAGAATGACGCGGAGCATGAAGAAGAAAAAAAAAATTGGCATCTGATCTGACATAGTTGTCATTCATCATAAGAAAAATATCGCTAGGTACGTAAATTTTTCCACACCTCTTCACCACCTTGGTACACAAAAACTTTTATTTGGACCAACTGAGGTTCGAGTAACTTTTCCAGTACTGTATGATAAAAGGTAGTAATACGGTTTTTGTTATTATAGTGCGTAAGCCTCGCACTTTGGCTAATGCGGGTCCAAGTCCCGTCGAAGTCGAAAATTTTTGCGATATTAATTGATTTCTTAGAAATTAGGTAGTTATACCTTCCACTCTAGTACTCTACCTCAATAAATTAATCGAAGGCGCAAAAGATTTTCAATACCAATTACGTTTTCAACAGCTCGCTATAACTTTCATTAATTTTGTTAAACTAAGTGAAAAAAGAGTTATGAAGCAAATTTTAATTCAGATTTTTTTTTTTTACTTGGAAATCTGAGGGGCTAGTCTATTTGACGTTAGTAACGAACATGATCGTGTCGTAGCCTTTTAGTATGAGATTTGCGTAGTTCTCTGTCCGCACGATAGAGGCGCTGTACCTAATTGTATGGAAAAAGGAGACGTCACGTTCACGTCTCGTTACTTACGTCAAATAGACTCACCCCTCAGTTCTTATTATCTGTACTAAATATTATAAAGAGGAAAGATTTGATTGTTTGTTTGTATTGCATAGGCTCCGAAACTACTGGACCGATTTGAAAAATTCTTTCACCGTTAGGAAGCTTACTTTTCAGGGAGTGACATCACACTAATATTATAAATGCGAAAGTTTGGATGGATGGATGTTTGTTACCTCTTTACGCAAAAACTAGTGAACGAACGGATCGGGCTGAAATTTTGTATACAGATAATTCTAGGCCTGGAATAAAACATAGGCTACTTTTTATCCCATAAATCAGTTCCTATGGGATAGAAATCACCTTTAAGCGTTTCCATAGAAACAACGAGTGCGAAGCCGCGGGCAGAAGCTGGTAGGCTATATTTTATCTCGGAATTCCCACGGGAACGGGAACTACGCGGGTGAAACCGCAAGGCGATCGTCTAGTTATAAATATTTTGAGAAAGGCATAGAATCACTGGTTGTGGCACCATAGTCGATATTTAGTCTATGTTTTTTTTTTGTACACGGCCCAATTGCTCCGCTTGAAGCTTGAAGGCAGGAAAAACATGAAGGACTAATGATACCGCTTGATCAGCAACCGCTTGAGTCTAAGGGAGTAATTTTCCAAATCAAATCTAATCATTTATGCCGAATACATTATTACAGGTACATGTCAGATTTTATGACTAGAGTGATGTCAAATGTATTCAACCCGCAAACAGGTGGGCAAATATTAAATCGCAGTGATTCAAATCGTTAAAATAATCAATAATGAAAATAATCAAGAATAATACAATCGAAGAAGAGTTAACAAACAAATAATCAATTAACAATCAAATCAATTCCATGATCGTATAGCCAATACCATAGACTATTCTTTTACCTAAACTATAAGCACAATAGTATACATTTATCTACTGTGCTATAAGTACTTAGCTGTATATGGCACTGTCAGTGCCCAGCCTAGGTGGTGCAACACGCAGACGTTCTCGACCTTTACGTCGTTATCACCATTGGCACCCAATGGTAAATTTTTAAAAGCCTTTATTTTCATTAGGTCAGACTTTCAAATGGTCAGATTTTCAAATAGTCGCTCTTTCTAATCGTCACCCTTTCAAATGGTAAGCTTCCCCGATCATCTTTTGTTTTTCGTATATATACTGGAGTTGTTACGTCAGCATGGATATTATGAAAAACAAAAGACAATCGCACTTTTCAAAATGTATACTATATAGTAAATGTATACCTACGTCATATGGCCTATTTATCTAAAGTAGTTACAGAATACACAGTAGGCCTACAAATCCATGTCATTATCAATGCCTATCCCATTGAGCACCATTGAATCCCATAAAGCACGAATACCTACCGACTACCTACTGACTTATTGTTACGGCGAACATCCACTTTAATGTGATGAGCTGAAGGTCCCTATTACATTATTCATAATACCTACTTCTACAGCGCTGTGATATAACTGTTTGCTTTCATCAGATCTTAATAAAACAAACGGTCTAATAACAAGGGAAAGTTACTCGTTATGCTTTATTACGGATTTTTCACGGAAAAATACCGTAGATTAGGATAAATGACTTAGGTTATTACATTACACAGGATTATATCACGGTAAACGTAAATAATCTCTCTAGGGTAAATGTCCCAACTAACATTTTGGTGTCAGATACAGCTTTTATTATAACTTTTACCTGTTTAATTGAGTAATAATTATCTCAGTTCTGACTAAAAGCGTTATAAAGGAGTTAAAAAATAAATTTAGCTTCAATGGTGGTTCTAGAACTTTAATGAACGACGTAAGAACACTTTAAGAGTTAGAAGAGCGTTAATTACAGCAAGTATAGTTAAGATATTGTAGCTTTAACCTGTTTGTAGCACTTATACCTATACAACAGTGCTCGCTGACTCGCGTCAACACTTATTGTTGTTTAGTTGTTGCAGTGAAGTGTCTTTTATAACTGTAGGTATTATATTGGTTATAAGGTGCAGACATGTGTTGTAAAATAGAGTTTGTCAAGAGTGTAAGATACACAGACACCAAAAGTTTTGAACAACTCATTTATGTAGGTTCAAGCTGTAACGTTAATTCTATTTATGCTTATTGTCATAAGTAGATACACTATAAAGGCGTTGTAAAAGTAATGGTGTCACAACATTCTTGGCTACAGATGTTGTAACTCAAAAGGGGTAATAATTCCCTTATGCGACGACTAAAGCTTTAATGTAAGTTCGCCATTGTTTTGGTGAACTATAACCTATAAATTGACTGGGTTATTCAATATTTGACAACAAAGTACTTCATTATATAAGTTACTTTTGTAATTTCATTGATGCCACTTAATTTAAGATGCCACTAGCCATAAAGCAAAAAAAAAAAATGATACAAATTTGAGGTGCCTATTTTATGTTTCATAAGTTTTATTTGAAATCTTTATTAAATCAAGAGCGCGTTAAAATTGAGATGGAAAACATGGTATACACTTACCGTAAAATCACAACGCCAGATTGTTTTCACTTCACAAAGTAACTTGAACAGGTATACTTTATTATTTCTCTGTTAGATAATGGCCATTCGGTGATGACATTTAGTTGTACGCTAAATGATACCATAAACATATTGTAACTAGCGTCATAGTGTCAAACAACTATTTTTAATAGGTCTAATAAAGTTTTAAGTGGTTATAACTCTTAGCCGACGTTTTTATATAACCTTTAGTGTTGACCAACCCATCTACAAGCACAGTAATATAGGTTGAAGTAGTAGCTGAGTATGAATCAACACTTTTGTGCAGGTTCTGTTACACCTTTATATAACAGCACTACAGGCTTTCTATAACCTTTACCTGTAAAATCGTGGGCCTCTTTCGTGGTTATATGGGAGTTAGAGCACTCTATAACTCCACTGTACAGGTATTATTAACACTATGATACTCGAATGGAACCGATATACAGGGTGGAATTTTGTAATGCCACCTGGAGGGAAAGTACTCTTAATACTGTAGATAGAAAATTGTACTAAAAGAAAACATTCCTTTAATTTTGAAAAGAAGGAAAATTGCATTCAAAGATTTTCGAAAATTCGCTTGCCACACCCGGGAATGGAACCGACTAAAATCTGTAAAAATTACACCCTGTATTTTTATTGCATAGATCGGTCGGGTCAATTATAAGGATGAAATCTCTCTAACAAACTTAATAAATTAAATGAAAGGAAAACTATGAAATCTTAAATTATTTACAATAAAAGTCAACTAACTACTAATTAGTTGCTCAAAATGGGCTCCATTTTCTTGGATACACAAATTTATTCTTCTTATGTATTAATTTCTAGTAACTTTTAATAACGTGTTGTGGTGAATATTATAAATCGTATTCTGAACTTCAACTCTCAACTAGTTTACATTCACATAAGATTTCATGTAAATTAGATTTTTTACATATCCCCACAAAAAAAAATCTAAAGAGGTGAGATCTGGTGATCTCGCAGGCCATCTGATTGTGCCGTTGGTACCAATCCATGTATTAAAATGGTTATTAATGTAGGCAGTAGTGATTCTGCTGTTATGGGCTGGAGCACCATCTTGCTGTAGTATTATTTGGTTTCGCTCCGCCTCGGGGAAACCATTTAACTCAATTCTTAAGAGATCCAGTATTTTAAGATAGAAGAGTCTGCATTAGGTACAAACACGTGCAAATTTCACACAAGTAAACAGATGGATCTTTAGGTTAAAGTGCTTAACTTGACCCATTCAATTTATAATTTAAGATTTCGTGGTTTTCCTTTCATTTAATTTATTAAGTTTGTTAGAGAGATTTCATCCTTATTATTGACCCTAACGATCTATGCAATAAAAATACAGGGTGTAATTTTTACAGATTTCAGTCGGTTCAATTCCCGGGTGTGGCAAGCGAATTTTCGAAAATCTTTGAATGCAGTTTTCTTTCTTTTCAAAAATAAAGGAATGTTTTCTTTTAGTATAATTTTCTATCTACAGTATTAAGAGTACTTTCCCTCCAGGTGGCATTACAAAATTCCACCCTGTATATAATGATATACAGGTTGTTTTAACGCTATTGTGCTAGTTGGGGTGTGACCATAATACTGGCAAACAAATTCGCGGTTGGAAGCCATGATTTTTGCTGGAAAATTGATTTGAACATTTTCAACAGTAAGACCGGTAGAAATGAGGTTTTATTCACGGAAATTTTAAATTTGGAAGGCGCCCAAATCTCCAGATTTCACTGGTTCATAATCAAAGATGAGTTCTAGAATAGTCTATGGTCCCATAGAATTGTCTTTTGTCGGGGAAAGATTGCTTTTGAATACGAAATGACTATAATAATTGTGTTCTGTCCATGGTTTTAATATTTGGAACGCTATTTGGAGTAGCTTTCACTGTAATGTATTCAGGTACCTTTTTTATCATTTGCCAAGCTCCTAAATACCATAATGTTTTATGTATTTATGTACCTATCCTTACAAAGAAGTTCATAGCATAAAAGCCATCTAGTAAAATACCTACTAGTAGAATCGGCGTTTGGCAACACAGAAGAGCTTTTCTATTATGGCAGCATTGTAGCTTACAGACCACTTAAATTAATTCTTTAAAAAGCCTGACTGAAAAGACTGAAAATGTTTGTTTGGCAAGCAACAATGCTTTTAAACATTCAAGTTTTTCTTTACTAAGGGTTAAGCTTACCGCTTGCCGCATGCACTAGGGAATTGGCTACTGCAGTCATTTACCTAGCTAGCTTCACATCGGTACTTACTAGTTCTGCCCGCGGCTTTGCACGCGTTGTTTCCATGGAAACGTTTAAAGGTTATTTCTATCCCATGGGAACTGTTTCGTGCGATAAAAAGTATGTTTGATTCCAGGCTTAGAGCTACATCTATGCAAAATTTCAGCCCCATCGGTTCAATCGTTTTGGCGAGAAGGGGTAACAAACATCCATCCATCTATCCGTCTATCCGTCTATCCATCTATCCGTCTATCCGTCTAGCCGTCTATCCGTCTATCCATCTACTTATCCATCTATCCCCATTTAAATAAAAATAAAAAATCCAACCGTAAGGGTAGGAAAACAGGGGATGATTGATTGTTCTATCACTGATTGTAATGTTTGACTACGCATAACTTTTTACAGAGTACCTAGTTCGATTTTGATAATTCTTTTTTTATTGGATAGGGTATACCTCGATGTGTCATCAAACTAAATTAAAGTCTGTTTATCGTTTTTTAAAACACGCCAAATTATATTCACAAAGTTTAGTTTAGGCGACATCTGAACTACTACTAATGTGCAACTAATGTAATTACCTGTCATTTGCTATAGTAAACATACATACTTTTTTACTTTACTTTACTACTAATAATAAATAATAATAATAATTAATACTGTAGTACGTAGTATGTAATATTTTTGTTTCGCAATAAAAATACTGAATACTGAATACTAAAATATAAGTTGGAAGTTCCGATTTTACATGGAAACTCGGGTACTGATTGAATCACACTAATATTAAAAATGCTAAAGTTTGAATGGCTGTGTGTTGTGTAGTATGTTTGATCTTCACACTAAAACTACTGAACGAATCGGGCTAAATTTGCATAGATGTAGGTCTGGGCATTACCCTCCATGTCAAAAAAGCCAATAAGGCGCCTATCAAGGGGAGGCCTGCGTCCTGTAGTGGACCAATACAGGTTGAGGTTGAGGAGGTTGAGGTCTAGTACTGGATAACACAATTAATACAGCTGAACATTAAAAACCGAATTAAAATCAATTTCTCACTGCGCCAGCTTATCACAGAATCACTGATAGCCTGATACCCAAGTGCAGTTACGCTTGGGTATCAAGCTCTGGTTCTGACCAAAACTAGCACTTAGAAAATTACACGGCAAAATCTGACGCGGGCTATTTCAGCTTCAGACGGGCAGAGAACGTTGCATTTCGTGCCGACAGATTTCACGTAGGATTTTCTGACTTTTGGCTTAGGACTTTGCACCTAGATAGTGCTCCTGTCCTATGAATTTGATGATGGAAAACTTTGCAAAGTGTCGTATTATTTTGTACTAGTTTATGCCCACGGCTTCGCGTTGTTTCTATAGAAACGTTTAAAGGTTATTTCCATCCCATGGGAACAGATGTATGACATAAAAGTATGTTTTACTCCAGGCCCAAACCTACCTGTACCTATGCAAAATTTCAGCCCGAACCGTTCAGTAGTTTTAGCGCGAAGAGGTAACAAACATCCATCCATACATTTGAGCATCCAAACTTTCACAGTTATAATATTAGTGTGATTTATTGAATTATTCCAAAAAAATATTATGTGCACTGTCAGGAATACTTTAGCAATTTGTTAATACAAGTGGGACTGAACCACTGGCCCTAATGCGGTTTAAAAGTATTGTATTGTATTGTATTTGACTGTTTTAAAAAACAGTAAGTACTGTTTTATAAGTTTTACGAAACAAAAACTCAGCAATCCCTCTGATATTAATAATATTTATTGGACTATCTCAGACCATTTTCTAGACTATTACTTTAGATACAATTGTAAAAGAATTATCCACTACCGGGACCAAAATTGACGAACATACTCAAATCTGTACCTATTTTACCTGGAAGCTCTTATTTTAAATTTTAGTTTTGTAAGAGATAAGTAGAGTTAGATATGTAGACATGTGGTTTGTCCTGTAATGAATAAATAAATTGAAATAAAATACATAAAAAACACACTTAGCCGAACATAGAACCTTCTTTTTTTTTAAATCGGATCAAAACAAAAAAGTAAAATCCCCTCACAGTTTTAAACACTAAAGTATATTACATAGTAGTACCACAGTACACACCTAGGGTTATTCCAGTTTTCCCCCTAAAAATCCCCCTTGAGGGGGAAAACTGGAAGTCAAAAAATGAATTCCATTTTCCCCCCTTGCAAATTCCCCTTAAGGGGGAAAACTGGAATTATTTAGATGTTATACCCTCGGGTATAAGGCTAGGTTCAAAAGGCCGACATCGGACGCTCCGCACTGACCGCATCAAAATATATTATTAATTTATTACATACATGTTACGATTAGTTGAGTTGCCATGTTATTTGCGCATGTTGTGGCTACCTGTAATTTAGAGTGCACTAGTTTTTAAGTTTTGTCGTATTAATTTTGTGATCTCTTGGGTTACTTCTAGTTGGTTGCCCACAATAAATAAATAAACGGATTTTAGTATGGGTACCTATCTACTTTATATAGTTTGCCACTGACGTGCATCTACTGATCCGAACCGTAAGAAGCGGAGGCATCGGACTGTCAGCAATGCTGGCGTTTAGTTTAGTGTGGATGACGTCATTATTCGTTTGCACTAGTGGTCATCAATTCGGTTGCTGTGGTTATAGTAGACCACCCGGCAAAACGCTCAAAAAATCCGTCTGATGCGATTAACGCGGACCTTCCGATGCCGGACTGTCGACGCCTTTAACTTCCTATCTCTATGTATAAATGAAATCATATATCGACTTTATTAACTCCCTATCTATAGATATAAATTAAATCATATATCGCGTGAGAGTATAACCGAGAGAATCATATAACCGAGAACTGGTGAATATCCGGCACAGCGCATCAGCATTGCCATACAGCGTGGCAATGCAGCCAGCGTCTTGGGGACGCTTCCGACTGGTGTTGATATATCAGTTGAGCTGCAGACTGTTGCAAACAGACTGTTTGCTACGGTCTGCAGTTAGCTCAATTGTTTCAATTGTAAATACTAGTATAATTTTCTTTGTGAATAAAGGCTATTACTTTCCCCAATTCTTTTATATCGACGTTATTAACTGCCTATCTCTATGTATAAATGGAATCATATATCGACGCCTTTAACTTCCTATCTCTATGTATAAGGAATCTTGTCTCTCACACATTCCAATATGTCATTCAGTCTTCAAACATGCTCATTGTTTATCCTGCTCCATCGTATACAATTACATGTTTTGTTTTCCTGTTTGTTTCGTCATTCCATTCTTGCTTTCTTTATGGCGGCATCGTATGAAAAGAAAATACTTTATTTACGAGATGTGCCGACGTTAATGTTTGGGTAAAATTTTGTAAAAGAAAAGATCAAAAATTCTTATATTATTGAACGTGATATAACGGTCGAGGTAAGATTTAGCTGCAAATTGTGTCACCAAAATCTTTTCAAATATAAAACTAAAATTCACCCGCTGAGTCGATAGAACAATTGTGTAGAATCTATAATATAAAAATGAATCGCAAAATGTGTTGGTAAGCGCATAACTCAACAACGCCTGGACCGATTTCGCTAATTCTTTCTTTGTTGTGTTTGTTATTGTCAGGAGAAGGTTCTTATGAAAGAAAAAATTAAGAAAGTTGGAAACATAAATTTCCACGGGGGCGAAGCCGCGGGGCGCAGCTAGTATTTGATAAAAACGTTTATTGAAGAAAGGATAATTATCGAATCGACAAGTATTGTTTAAGAATCCACAGTATGAAAGTTTATTTTAGGTTAGTTAATTAACCTACTGCGATATTGTTTATCTCTTTTGAAGAGAAGTACTTAATTAAAAAATCGATTTTATGGGTATAAAGTCACTAAAGTTTTGGTATGTGAAAATTCTTCGTGGTAAATTTTTGGAATTTCAGTTTTACGGAATATTTCAAATTCACTTGTATTTTGATCATAGATCTAAGTTAAATCTGTAGATATGGTACGTTCTTCCAGCAGCGCTTACTCAACAACTGGCCTGTGTTACAATTACAACTACCCACACGCAAACACTCATTGACAGTTACATTTCCAATTGCAATCCGTATGAAATAATTATAATGAACAAACACGAGGGCATTGCTGTAGTCTTAGCACACAGAACTGACAGAACACGAACACCAGTCCGACTATTACTGAGATGGGTGAACCTAATTGCACCTAACTTGAGTCTGCCACTTTCGAGAAGTACCTCATCTCCCCTTTTTTACTTTGATCGATCGACAGCATCAGATAACAGACAGCTCGCTGGCACTCTGTTAAAGCTTGCAGTAAGCCATTTTGTCATTGTAAAATGTATCTGAAGATGATGAGCCCCGGAGCGGGCTGAATCATTTTTTATACCGTCAGGTATTACGCGGCCCGCTCCGGGCCCGATCCCCTCAGGCCAATATAACCTGATTATCAAATGATAAGGGTCACAATGGCTAGAAGTCTATAATTCATTTGATTCGGAATATACAATTACTTACTTAGTTTTAATGGTTTTCTCAACAGTTATACAGTTAAAACACCTAATCCTTGAGGGATGAAGGCTTTTATAAGTAAGAATCCCTGATAGGTTAAGCCTATATTTTAATGCACATTTTTGTGATGTGTGGTAGTTTCGACCTTTAAGCTCCAATTTAGTCCACCTGTGCTGATCTTGCAAGTTCTAAACCCGAAACTTGGTCGGCCATGTACGCTAATTCCTTTACCTGTACCTACACTAAAGGGATGCTAATTTCGGGTATTCTGTTGACATTTATTAACTCAGCATGTCGAGCATTAATCCTTTTGTAAACCGTACCTTTGTAAAACAAATGATTAAGGTACAATAGGATTTGGTTCGTTTGTTCTGCATGTGTTTGCGAAGAAGCTTGGAAGCTGTGGGAAAAGCTTCGTAAGCAACGAATTTATAACCCATGGCTTTATTGGTGGCAAATTAGAAGTCGCCAAATTAACTTAAACGCTGTCAAACTATGACAGCGCTAAAAATACTGCCTTCCTTTTTATTCCGATCGTCATGAAAGGGACAGCAACATTTTAGTCCTGTCAAATTAGTTAGGTTTAATTTTGGCGACATCTGAATCGCCACCTATACCAAACTATTTGGACAACACTAAAAATGTTGCCGTCTCTTTCGTAGCGATCGAAATAAAAAATATTCAATGACTTCATTCATTAAAACAAGCACAGATAAATTAAAATACGCATTTTGAAAAATCTCACGTCAGATTTGGGGAGGGGTCGAGCAAAATCCGAAGGGGAGGGCGGGTCGAAAATTATTATTATCATTATAAATTATTTATTTATTCGCATTCAGACACACACATACAGAGAACAGCAATTATATAGTACGCTAATACAATTAAGCAATAATAAAATACGGTTGACGAATAAAACAAACAATAACATGGATGCCCCCCAACCATTTTCACACGCTCGCGCGCTCCATCGAAGCTAGGCAGTGCGTCACGACATTGCTTCCTAGTCTATCAATCTGATTGTATATTACGTCTCCTAATTAACGTTTGATTGATTGAATTTGATTGGATGCAGACAGGTATGGCTAGAAGGATTTGGGGTAGGCTTTAGTCCAGCAGTGAGACGAAATAGGTTAGGAAAAAAATTATGATATGAAAGTGTGCACATCGATCGAGTATAGACGAAACCCCAATAAGGCGACCAACTGTTCGGCTCAGATCGGTGGATCGCCTCACTGAGGCGACCAACGGAGGACACATGTGCCGCCATCTTGGACACAACCGATGACAGGACTGATAACAAGCTACCATACTGCATTTGAAGCAGACAACGAATCAAATTGACCACTATTTTTTATATTATTTCTTTAATTCTAAAATCTGACGTTACCGAGGGACTCTATAAGGTCTAAAAGAAATAAAGCCTGATGTTGGGTTTGGATTAATATAACAAGGCGTAAGTTACCTACACAACGTAACGTACCTACTTAGTATTATTTTGCTATGCTTAGTACTAATTAATACTAAACCAATACCAGATTTTAAACCAAACTAAAACAAATGGTTCCGGCCGGTATATTAAATTCTGCATTATCTAATCACAGAATAATAGTTCATCCAAACTCGTAAATATAAAGCGATGTGTACCGAAAATTGGCTAACCAACTGATTAAATTTCAATTTTGCATCCTCATTAGCTAACCATTGTTCGTTCGTTGCAATTTAGACTGTATCTCGATTATATAGGGTTTCGGAAATGGAAATTCGACGTTGCAAGCAATCTATCATGCATTCTTGGTCTGCTCTCCCCTATATATTCTATATCCTTTGGGATAGCCTGCTAATGCCCGGAGCTCTAACTCAGGACTGTCGTGTGCAGGCACTCTTATCATAATTATGACAATCATGCTGGTGATGGTACAAGTTATTTAAAGCCACTTTTTGGGTATATTTTTAAGTAGTTTCTGCCTGCGCCTACGTACGCGTTGTTTCTACGGAAACATTTAAAGGTTATTTCTATCTTATGGAAACTGTTTTGTGGGATAAAAACAAGCCTATGTTTGATTCTAGGCTTAGAGCTACATCTATGTAAAATTCAGCCGGATCGGTTCAGTCGTTTTGGCGTGAAGAGGTGTTAGTGTGATTTAGTTTTTTCTAATTTAATGCTTCGATCTGTGCTAATTTCTTTAGATCTTATATTTAGTAGACTCTATAAGACTCATACGTTCAAGTATCTTTTTAACAATGCAATTAGGTAACTTTTCTTTGTTAAAAAAAAACTATAGCTAAAAATTTTGAGAAAAAATCATCATGGCGGATGCAGATGTACCAAAATATTGTAAAACTTTTACACGAATCATGATAAACATCTTGTTATTAATGACGTATACAACATTATAAGTTAATCATTTATTTTCTCAGCACAATCGGCTTTTCAATTAATTCAAGGTAGAGCAGAAAAGTAAATCACTTGACCGATTGCTTATAAATAAATAAATAATAAATAATGCTGGATAATCCACACAGTATCATCTAGCCTTAAGCCAAGCAGAGCTTGTGTTATGGGTACTAGATGACTGATATACTTAATAAAATAAAGGATGGTCTGTTACTTTCTACACGTCGTACAAAAAGTAATTATAATTTTTGAACCGAAAACCCAACATTTTCCGAATAACTAATGTAGGCCGGCCGACATATCAACGAAAATGAGCCTGGAAACTTCCGCAGATTCATCCCTCGGGTTTATAATTATATATCTACTTAGGTATGTAGGAAAAGGAAACTATATCACAAGCAAATAAAAAAAAATCGAAAGCTCTGGGAGTAATTCTTTTTAACCATTGTAATGTAAGAATCGCATCATCGACTTTTTTTCAAGTCACCTTTCAAGCAAAAAAAATATTCTAAAACCCAAAACGATTCATCCGTTTGGGTGGCGATAGAATAGCTATGGCGCTCATTAGGGGAGGCCTATGTCCAGCAGTGGACTAATATAGGCTGATGATGATGATGATAGAATATTATATACTTGACAAAGAAAATTAAAATCAAATAATAGAAATAAATTAGAACTAGTACCTGTTTACAATTGAAACAATTGAGCTAACTGCAGACTGTTGCAAACAATCTACTAGAAGCTCAACTATTTAATATATATTTACAACGATATAAACGAATATCATAGCGTAATAAAATATGGCTTTCTCGATATTTTCACCGATTAAATCAACGTTGGTTTGTTTTTATTGATGCTCACACTCGTTTTTAAGGTATATTACGTACAGTGTCGTTCATTGTTAGCTGACCAAACGTTTGAAGTAATTTTCTATGAATACAGTACTATTTTTAAACTAGTTTCTTGCGATTAAATGAAGATAGCAAGCCGTAATATATAAAAACGAAACAAATTTTAATATAAAACCAAAACTGATGTAATGACGACGAACGCCACTGTACTTTGAATTTCTATCTTCACAAGTTTCTGTAATTTCAGACGCAGAGCGAAAAACGGTGGTGCATATGATCCAACATTTTTTGAGCCATGACACCCTAACAAATCAAAAGAATATCGGCATAAACCAAGGCTCACGTAAAGTGACACGTTTTTGCGCTGCATTTGGAAAAGGCTGTATTCAGAAAGTGTAAACCGAAACCTTCGTAATGTTGTTATCATGTAAGGTTTTTTAAAAATGTCATCCATCCGTTGAAATTCTTCTTTTAGATAGATAGAAAATTCTTTATTGCACACTTATAGATAGAAACAATACAACAAAACAGCTTAAAAACTAAATGACAAGTGGCGGTCTTATCGCTCAAGAGCGATCTCTACCAGACAACTATGGATGGATCATTGGATAGTACTAGGGGATCTGTGTGTTAGAGCCTTTCTGTGTCAGCTAAACAAACAGAGCCCCGAGCTCGGTTGACTAGAGTCTCGAAACGTGGTTGTATAGGATTTTCGTAGTTCACTGTCGGCACGATAGAGCTGTACTGTACCAAATCTTATAGAAAATGTGACGGCACGATCAGGTCTCGACTATCGTCAACCAGACTCAACCCTCAGGTTGGTAGGTACCTAGATATTTTTATCATGGTTGCCTGTATTCTATGAACTTTGAATTCAGCAGTAAAAGGAAAACCCTATTTGGTATTCCAGGTTAAGCGCACAGAAATTATTTCTGTGGTTTAGCGGCTGATAAGTTGATAACGTTCATTTTGAACGATATCAGCCGCTAAAGCACAGAAATAATTTATGGCAAATGAACACATTTGCCTAACAACTAATAATAATAATAATAACATAATTTCCAAATGATTTCAACAAAACATAACGCAAATAAAATGTCCATAAGTAATTTTTTTCTAATTTTCATCCATTTATACGGTATACGGAGAAAGTGAACGTAATGATTTTATAGTTTTAAAAAAACTAAAATCTCGACTTCGAATCCGAATTTTACTCTGATTTTTACGTTTCCCTGGATAAACACCTTCCCTTGGAAATTTGGACCACCTCGAGAGTATTCTCTAAGTATACAATCATCATCATCATCATCATCCGCAACCCGACTTCACCCACTGCTGGGTATAGGTCTCCAAACTTTTGTGCCACTCCACACGGTCCTGCGCCAATCTCATCCAGGTTCGCCCTGCGGTGTTAGAGATGTCATCTGCCCATCTTGCCACTGGACGTCCAACGCTTCTGTACCCAGTTCTTGGGCGCCATTCAGTTAACCCAACTAAGTATACAATAGTGAAATTTTTTTCAAAATCAGCACATAATCACCGGAGAAATGACGACGAATGTGATGTGCATGCATGATACAAAAAAGCCATAACCCTCCTCCTTTTTTCGAAGCCGGTTAAAAAATTGTGGCAGCTAACGAAAAACGAAATTGACGTCTACGACCGCGCTTTTTTATTTAACGTGGCAATGTCTATTAGAATATTATTTATTTTATGAACTTTGGTAAGCACGCGAGAACTCCGATGTTACGATATCGCAATTTGTAAAACACTCACGTTTATGTATGCACGTACGCAGCTATTTAAAAGATTTAGTCGAGATCATGTTTAGGGTTCCGCCGATCACTAAAAAACGGAAAGAACATAAGCGGGTTGCTATGACAGGCCGACTGAATCGTATGGAATTTTGTTCATGTCAAAATCTTCAATAACTCAAGGTAACACATTGTGTTTAGATCCACAGAAATGTAAATAAATAAAATAAAATAAACTTTATATAATTTCGAGTTTTTGCAAAGTAGGAGTTTTAACCTATCTTATATTACTATGGTAAAAGTGAGAAGCTACTTGTGTTAAATCGACGGTTAAACATAATGTATGTATAACCGTATATTACGTCACTTCCCATTTGAAAACCTCAGTGGCGCAGCGTTCAAAGGTCGACGACGGTCTGCGACGAAGAAGTTTGCTGGTTCGATTCCCCCCGCAAGACAAATATTTTCACGATGGGTGTGGGTGTTTGCTATATATGGTAAAAAATATCAATCAATTGTATTAAGTACTTTTTATCAGTTATCTAGTACCCATAACGCAGGCTCTGCTTATTACCTGGGAGCTAGGTGCTGTGTGAATTGTGTTGTGCAGCATTATTAATTTTATTTAGGTACTTACATATTATTGATTGCTGTCATAACAACGGCTACAGTGAAGAGATAATATGACCGAAGATATTCGTGAGACGCGCTTCGTTTCACAGATATTTTAGTATACAAATTATGTCGACGACCTCTGTGGCGCAGCGGGCGAAGGTCCGCCTGCGACGCAGGAGGTTCGTTCCGCCCGAGGTCCCGCCCGAGGCGGGAATCGAACCCGCAACCTCCTGCGACAAATGTTTGTACGATCTGCAGATATTTGTTCAGGGTGTTCTCGATGTCTTTCTATATATAATAAAAAATATATATCTATGTAGTTTATTGTAATAAGTATATCAGTTATCTAGTACCCATAACACAAGCTCTGCTTAGCTTGTGGCTAGATAATGCCGTGTGAATTGTCCAGCATTATTTATTTATTTATTTATGTCGGAGCTTTTGACATCAGATGAAAGTTATACAACTTTGTCCGTCTGTCACAGCTGCCCGCTTCATTCCTAATTTACAAAGTTTCCTTTACCAACATAAATAGGAATAAGTACTTTGTGTATAGACACAGGCTAAACAACTTTAGGGAGCGGCGTTTGAATGAAGATATCGTTCGATTATCTCACAAAAAAATAATTAATCGTCATTTAACTTTGACGAATAATGTAAGGAAACTTTTTTTAGGCAGTTTTTAACAACCTAAGGAGTGAGTCTATATGACGTCAGTAACGAAACGTGATGCCGTCTCTTTTTCTATCCAATTTTGTACAGCGCCTCTGTCGTGCGGATTGGGAACTACCCAACTAGCAAATAAATGTCATAAAATGGCCGCGGCAACTTAACTAATTATATTCAGCACATTAGCTAAAATAAGCTAAATAAGTCATATCCACGTAATGAAAGCGTTTATACAACGCGATTTGGGCCCATTTTATTCAGCATTTCAGTTTCATAAACTACGTATAAAGGTAAGGTAATCAGCTAAATGGTCACGTAATTATCATAGAAGTAACTGTTATAAGCTAAATTTCTCCTATAGCTGTAACTTATATGTCATTTACATGTCATGTTTGTTTTCTAAAAGTGACCTAGGATACAAAACAGCATAACATTTTCGTAGTGAAAAAAGTATTGTCTCTTTTTTTTTAACACAAATTTTACACATTTATTTAGCATCTTAGTTAATTTACAACTTTTAGGTTCGTAAATTCTAGTATTGGTTTACGAAGTGTTGCGAAAGTCAGTTTTCTGGTGAAATATACTAGGTTTCATCATAAATATTTAACGCGCCCCTTTATTACTTATTCATACGAATATAATAATAAAATATTTTTTATCATTGTCCATTTTGTGCATCATTTTTATTGCAAATGAATTATATAGTAGCTTCTTATGTAGCAAATTAGCGCTTTTGGCGCCATGATACCATGCCAGTTATATTTTATGACATTTTAGGATTGTAATAATCGTTTAATTGCAACATATATAACTTAATAGCAGTATAATAGCAACGATGTTGCATTTACTCGACTGTGTCAAGCGTGTCATAAGAAAGGTATAATTCGCACTTACATGACTTATAAAAGATCGAAAAGCTGAATAAACTCAGCTTTACATGACTATTTTGCTAGTTGGGTACTCATATGCCATACTAAAATTAATCGTCGCGATCACGTCTCGTTGCTAACGTCAAATAGACTCACTCCTCTGGTTATTTTTCAGCAAAACTAACATTCTGTTTTGGGAACTTCAACTCTATCCCTCACTCTATCCGTCACACAGGGTTATCAAGCAATTATCTTTCTACGGTGTGGTAAAGTGATTATAAAAAGTTATAAGATACCTGTTGACGACTTCTGTGGCGCAGCGGGTGAAAATTCGCCAGCGACGTAGGAGACTGCGGGTTCCCACTTTGGAACAAATATTTGTATGATCTGAAGATATTTGTTCCGGGTGTTCGGGATGTTTTCTGTGTTTAAATGATACCCAGTAAAACTATCTAACTACTAATGTAATTATTAACTGAGTTTTCTTACCTAGTACCTATAACAAAAGCTCTGCTTAGCTTGGGGCTAGACGATGTTGTGTGAATTTACCGGCACTATTTATTTCAAATTTCAATTAGGTAAATACAGCTAGGCATAACTTTCAAGAATTTTGCAATTCATACCTTAAAATCAATATATTTTTTGTAGCTACGGAATCAATGGATCGTGAGTGAACTCGCAACTCCCTGGTTTTAATAAAATGTGCTTATAAGTCTGTTTTTAAGCTGTTTTCACACCCGCCTACCTGCAGGCGTTAATCCGGGCACGAGGAACGAATATTAATACGAACACGAACACGTTGCGCATGGCGATGAATTTTTAACCATAAAGGTTTCGTGGAGTTTCGCCCTTTTTGTAGCCTTGACTTTGTCACATGGTGAAATAAATCATAATTTTAACTTTGCTGTTTTAAGCGCAGAAGCCATCAAACAAGAAGTTGAAGTTGAAGTTACTCTACAAAGGTCTACCATAGAGCAAAATACTTACCGACTCAGTATCATTTACAAATGGATTAGTTGCATTTCGTGCGTTGACATTTTGGAGTAAACAACCAAGTAAGTCGCGTTTCGTGCGTTCTGCTACCTGGCAAAAAAATAGCTAAACCTTTTGTCGCATTTCGTGCGTCGAGTACATGTATGTTCAACTAAGTTTTGGATTAGTTGCATTTCGTGCGTCGACATTTTCGAGTAAACAACCAAGTAAGTCGAGTACTAGTATAGTATTATAATATCTGTGACCATAGTAAATTTGAATATTGACTTCCCAAGTCAATTATCTTGTTCTGTCATGATTTGCGCTATAATTCACGAAATGTTATTTGTGGTTAGTCTCAGTAGTCCGGTTACGTTAAAGTCAACCGGACTACTGAGTCACTCGATTAAGTGTTCATGCAATTCTTCACATTTTCATCAATTCCTGTGGTAGATGATTGGGTAGAATGATTAAACGTAATAATTTGATTGTTTTATTTCATCAAGTACCTATCTGGTAACTTCTATGTTGGAAAAACTGCTGTATAATTTAAATGTTAACATGTTGCTTGAAATAGGTTAGGCGCTAACCCGACCCAAATCAGCGCCCCCACCTACTTTATCTTATTATTATGTTAAACGAAGGAATTTACAAAACTCGATTTTGCAGTTTGTGGTACCTCTCATAAGCTTATTTTTATGCCTCTGTAAAAGTTTATTTTGTATAGTGTAGGCAGAGATGCGAAGTTGCTCTTTTTGCTCACCATCGTGACCAAAAAGCGCAAGAATAGACTATAAACCTAGAGTAGGACGTGGTGGTGCTGATTTGGGTCGGGTTAGCACCTTAAGTCTCTATTTAATAACCTCAACCTCAACAGCCTGTATCGGCCCACTGCTGGACGCAGGCCTCCCCTGATAAGCGCCTGGTTGGCTTTTATCTCATGGGGGTAATGCCCATAATCCTCACGCTGGGCATGCGGGTTGGGGATCTATTTAGTAAAGTGATGTTAATAATTGTTTAAAACTCGTAGTAGTGAGGAATTTTATGAAAATATTGGTTTAAACTCTACCTTTAAATCTAAATTTCACATTCTAATGAACAGCAGATACCTATTTTTAGTAGAAATACAACCTCAACTTTGGATTCTAATTTGCATAGTACAAAACTCAGCACTTGAAAGTTTATTCGAAAACCAAAGTGTTTGCTTTGTTACGAAAATCAAAATAACTTATGCTAAAAACAACCCGAGAGACGCCATCTGTTGACAAAGATGGTATTTATTATTATCAAAGATACCTATTTGTAAGGAATTTGTTCATTCAAAATGGAAATTCCCTGGCGAACCTCAATGAGACAATTAGGAAGAAGGTTTTGTTTTATTCGACATATTTCGGGTTGTTATATTCACTATAGGCCTGTTATGGAAACGCGTCGGAAATTCGGAATAAACACAAAATATGGAGTTTGGATTGGACAGACTGTATATCTAGTCTTGTCTCCGTTAAGACTGGCCACAGTGGCCGAAATTCGGCTAGGAGGAAATCATCATTTCTAGTGTAAAAATTGGTTGTCTGTAAAGTCGGTTTACTGACGATAGTTGAACGTGACAACGCAGACGCATCGCTCACTCAAGTAGGAGAGAGACAAATGTCGAGGCGTTCCATGTAAGGCTTGAAGTGCAAGCGAGAGCGCTCGACATTCGTCTCTCTCCTTACTACGTCATGCGGCGTTACCTCGTCATGCGGCGCGCCTCATGACGAGGTAACGCCGCATGACGTCATGTTTTTTCGTGCGTGCAGCCGGCTCTATCGAATTATAAGACGTTGTCACGTCAAAAAATTTTTTTTATTTAGGTATTGAGAGAATAACATCATTACATACAGGTTTTTTTATTAAGCCCTAAGGCGATGTTATATCTAGGTACATGTCATAACTTATTTATTTGGTCTAAGGTACCTACAAGCAATCATCATCATAATGAATGGCCTTTACATCCACGAAGGATGGTTTATGTAGTGTTTGTTTTTCGGCACTTACGTAGATACAAGCAATACACAATACTAAACATTTTGTCTCAATAACAATCTGTGCCATTTCCATAGCTTTCGGCATGTTTTGGTAAAATATATCTACGCTGTTTTCAGACAGAATATTGAGTACTTAAATAGATAGCGAGTGACATGGGGGCAAACTTAAGTTAACTTAAACTACATGACAAAACGACTAAGTTTTATCTACCACAAACCATTAAATCTGGCGAGAGAGACGATTAAAAGCCGCCACATGAAAGCCTTATGAAAGACTACACATCCCATGGTGTATCGTGGTGTATGAGTAGTCTTTCATTATAAAGACTACACAAACCCCGACATAAATTCGTATTCGACATTTAAATTCGTTTGTAACTATTTTGTTGTAAATGAGAAATAAAGATCTTTAAACTAACTGTGTGCAAAATACACAGAAACCGTGGCCGGGCCGGAGGTGAAGGCGTGCGGGTTGTATCATACGAATCAATGCGTATGCCAATAAAGGCTGGTGTCAATAAAGGCAGCATCGGATGGTCCGCGCTAACCGCATCAGACGGATTTTATGATTGTAATGACGATGGTGCAGTGTCAGTTTATAGATCTTAATTTCTCATTTACAACAAATAGAAACTTAAGCTAAGTATAAATAATAAGTTATTTCTCGTCTTTCTAAGTTTATTCTAGTAGTGTTACACCATAACCGCAGCAACCGGATTGCTGACCATTTGCAAACAAATAATGACGTCATCCGCTCTAAAGGGATTCCCGGCACTGCCGACAGTTCAGTGCGTCCGCACCGTGCGATGCGTATCAGTGGACGCACTTCTATGACGCACTTCTTCTTGATTAGACAATGTTTTTATACGTTGGATGAATTCTCAGTACGTAAAATAATATAATTTATTGACATACCTGTATAACTTTTTTATTCAATTATTTTTATTTTTATTTTCAATTTTAAATTGATAATTTATTTTATTTGGTTGAATGAATTTTACTATGTATATTTTTCTTATATTATTTCATCTAATTTATTTATTAAAAAAATTGTATTTTACTCTTAGGTAAATTACAATGAATTATTTATAAAAAATTGACATGTAACCTAATTATTGTTATGAAATAAAGAACTTGAACTTGAACTATGGCAAACCAAAGACTACTAAAATCCGTTTGATGCGGTCAGTGCGGACCATCCGATGACGACCTTTAAAATTCAGCGAACTGAAAAATCTAGATTCAGACACACATATTATAATACTGTTACTCAGGTTATGTCAAATATAGGCAAGCATAGGTAGGTGCCGATTTTTCAGTCAGCTCACCATAGCAATGGCAAACAGAATTTTTATGTGCACTCTCTTTCATCCGTGACACATAGAATCGAAATGAAATTAGGATTTCCATTTCAATGTTTTTGGTTTTATTTTTTTGTGCGTAGAAAAATATCAATAGAGACTCCCAGGTTGATGGATTTCACCGGTTACATAGAACAGCTTAAAAGTAAAATAATAAATAATCATAATAAATAATAAATAATAAATAATGCTGGACAATCCACACAGCATTATCTAGCCCCAAGCTAAGCTGAGCTTGTGTTATGGGTACTAGATGACTGATATACATAATAATATACGAGTACATAGATAGATATTTTTTATTATACATAGAAAACGACCAGAACACCCTGAACAAATATCTGCAGATCGTACAAATATTTGTACCGAGGCGGGAATCGAACCCGTAATCTGAGAGATAGTTTTTAAAGACCATATTCTTGAATGCAGAGAGAGACTTTGCGTGTCTTATGGTAGTAGGTAGAGCATTCCACAGCTTTCGTGTCCATCCCAAGGCTGTCGGGAAGAGATCGCTCTTAGAGATAAGGCCGCCCATTGTTCAACTCTGTATCTCTTTTTTCCTGTATTCTTATTTTATATTTTCTTGGTGTGCAATAAAGTGTAATTGTATTGTATTGTATGATATGTTACGCCATCATGTGCTAAAATCTATAACGTTGCCCGTTGCGAGCGCCTTCGTTCCCCGTATTGACAACACGAACGCTCGCTGTGTAACACGTTACATCACATCCCGTAAATCCAGTTAGTAACTACCCTCCTTTAAAGTCCGCAGACCGCATTTTGTCTGTCAATAAGCGCTCGTCAGTATGACAAGGTACCAAAGTGCATCTTAGTGCAGGGTGGCCCAGTTTCTATGAAATAGTAATAGAACAGCTAGAAACCAATGCATTATTCAGCTGCAATGTTCCAGGTCATAGCGCAGTTGATAGGTGATATAGCAGAGCTCAGGGAATTCTCGAAATCAAATCAGAGCAGCTTGTTTTTACTGCAAAATTTACTTGAAATATAATGGTGTCAATTCTGATGTCGGGAAAACTAAACTTAATTAGTTTCAACTAATTTGACAGGCTCAAAACTATGCCATCCTTCTTATTTCGATCGGAGAGCAATGTCTCTATCTTTTTCTTAGGAGGAAATTTCAGTGCCTAAATGAATGAGGTATAAATTGTTCAAAGTCAAGTAGGTTTTCAAATGGCTTTATTTAACCTTATATAATTTTTCATCATCTTAATAAAAAAAAATGTATACAAATTGTACGTAATCTTTCTTTTGTATCTTACAATGTTTTAAATAAATACAAATATCAATTTTCATAATAACTAAGAACCTAATAACCTACAAAAAAGCGTGAACCTTCAAAGGACAATATCAAGGAGGTTAGTCCCATCCCAAGATGAATTCAAAGTTCTAAACCATTCGGACTATTTGTTAGCGATCTGGTAATTAATAATTCAATCAGAAATCGTACTGGAATTGATTTGATCTGACTCTATCAGCAGTTAATAGGTAGACTTACCTTCTGTGTCGTATTTGGTGCTAGATTACTTAGATGAAGCCACTAAAGTAGAGTTTCTATTTCTACTCTACCCTACGGCTTTCACGCTTTCTAGGCTGACGAAGTCAACTAAAATAATTAATAGAAACGGTTTGTACTACATTAGAAATACTTCTTTGGTTTAATATATACTTTACTGAAAGAGGCCAATTCTGTTTTTTTTTTCGATTCGTGCGATATTCGCTACCCAGGCCCGAGTGGGTATGCAGTACACATACAAATTGCACGGCGGGATGACGCACGAAGCTGAGCGAAATTTTTCGCCAATGCTCTGGGTAGCGATTACCGCTAAGTTCTATACGGGAACATGCTTATTTAAGTTTCGTCTTAATGTGATATTAGTGTGTCAATTGAAATCACATGTATGTTCGCCTTTCTTCATTGCTTCACCTACTGGTAAACTCCTCTTGCATACGCGAGTCTTTATCTACATATATGTCGCTAACAGATCGCAGAATCAGTACGTTTCTAGTATGGCTATGCCGATTGCAAAGCGGCGCAATACTCAGAATTCAAATGTCAGAAACTCTTTGGTAAATGAAGATTTACCAAAGAGTTTCTTACCAAGAAGGAATGTACATTATACTCAATGGTCTTATGATATTTTCGACGGCACATCACTGCATATTTCTCACGCCCACGTTCCGTGCCTACTCATTATGTCTCCATGGGTATCGGTTAACAATAACAACGTCGCGTCGTACAAATTACAAATATCGCTCGGTTTACACTACACCGTATTTGCATACTTGGCGTCGGTGGCACGGTAGCGTTTTAGAAGTAGTTGGGACAATGCTGATAATATAGGAAAAGTGAAGGTTTTGAGTTGATGCCTTGGGCCCTTTTCACATGCAGGGTCACGGCTCGGTCGCCATGCCATGCACGGCGACGGAGCCGTGACCGTGCAAGTGAAGAGGATCTTATTTTTTTATCCATAAGGAAGCTATTTACTGGACTTTGAGCTGAAGCCATAGATTTACGGGTAGTACAAGTAGCGGCACAAAACTCTAGCGCTGACCGTTATTGCGCAGAAGTCAAAAATTATGTATCACAGGGTGCGCAGTATCCCTAAGTAATTTAAACTTACGTGCCGCTACCTGTACCGAGACTAATACAGACGCTACAAAAATAATTTGGGGCAGTGCAATGCTTCTCTCTCTATGGAATACATCCTACAAATGCGCGCGAACATTTAGTTTACCGTGTAAATTTGTGCGACAAATCATGACGCACGTGTGTGGCATTTACGTTTGGTGTGTGGTGATCTTGTCCTACAAGATACAACGTGATGTTTTAAACTGCCCCGGATAACCAAAAGGTGGTGTCTGGTCTAAGCATCACAACCTCTATCTCCGATCTCTTTGATTGCAATTTGCATCGTAACGGCGGCCTCGCCTCTTTTGTTTCTTCATTCTGTGCAATGGGAATCCTTTTCTGACCTGATATGTTCGTGACAACCTTAAAGTTATACTGCAGTATCTCAGTGTGCCAGCCATTTGCCCCTGACTGCGCCTGAGCCGTAGATTAATGGGTACTAGTAAATTAGTGCAGTGCCTCGTGCCTCTACGGAATGCGTTAATTGTGAGCGAGTGACGACTGACTGCTCCCTTGTCGCGAGCTAAATCCGAAATAGGCACCTACAGGGGTGAAATCACAGATTCAATTTGGTTATTTCCTTAAAGTTAGAGAGTTTAGAAGCATTGCTACTTGCATTGCAAGTAGCATAGCTGTGCTCCGGTTTGGAAGGAATGGTTGTCAGTGTAGGTTACCTATGCCTCTGGTTACGTAAAGGGCCTGCTCTTTATCATAAGCAATGGTTACACTACATAACAGTAGATCAAAGTCTTTTGAGTCAGCAATAAAATTACCACTGCTATAGAAACCTTGTCTAAAGTTAGTATTATTTATATATTCTCCCAGTCTCATACTAATAACTTAAACATATGGCCTAGCAGACCAATGGGAAACTTTAAAAAAATCCCAGAGATCCTGTTTTGCTAGCCCTTGTCTATTATTCCAAGATTAAATGAATTAATCTTCTAAACTTCTTAGATGCAAATAAGTATCATGTTACAAGTAAGCTAAGCTTCTATTTCCTTTGCGGTTCCCACTGCCGCCGGTGCTCGATAATCTCTGGGGCCCGACCCTGGGGATTGACTTCAGACGAATTTCAACCCTAAGCTAGGAGATATTCGATACGATTGTTGCCACGATATCTTTTACCGCCTCTCAGAGTCAAGGCCCTGGCAAGCACGTCTCCAGTCTCCAGCCAGATGTTGGTTATCAATGAGAAGATTTCATTGAATGAGATTTTAGTGCGCGAAGTTAGTCGTAAATTAGCTGAGATTTTCCACCCTTTGGCCGGCTACTTACTTTGTTTTTGAACTGTTCATTCCAGTTTCTGTGGTTTCACGTTACTTGAGTAACTATAGGTACTTCATTGATCATCATCTGCCTATACTAGTCCACTGCTGGGTATACCCACCAGTCCTCCCCTCAAACTCAACCTGAACAGCCTATTATGGTAAACTGCTGGACGCAGGCCTCACCTTGATGAGCGCCTTATTGGCTTTTATCTCATGGGAGGGTAATGCCCATAATCCGCTGGCATGCGGGTTGAGGATCACAGTTCGGTTGTAGAATTGTTCTGCGGGTGGCGCTGCTGCCCCTTCCTGGTGCATATCCCTAAGTCGCCTCTTACGACACCCGCGGGAAGAGTTGGGGTGGTGCAAATTCTAAGCCGGCACCACGCGGCATCTTTGCCAATTCTGTTTTGTTTATGTATATCTATGGTATTACTTGTTCAAGCCACTCATACGTACTCGACGCACGAGATGCGACAAAAGGTTTATGTATTTTTGTCGCCGGGTAGCAGAACGCACGAAATGCGACTTATTTGGTTGTTTACTCCAAAATATCGACGCACGAAATGCAACTAATCCGCAGGCAGATGCTGGATGCGGCTATGGCGCTTATTAGGGGAGGACTGGACTGGAGGAGGATTAGTTGCATTAGTCTTTCTCAGGTCGTCATCCCACTTGGCCGGAGATAGGTCCACGTGTGCTAGTGAGGAACTAAAAAATGTCGCCTATGATTCCCCTTGTGATGTTACATAAATCATCTGGAAAAATTTAAAGTAAAGCAAAATGATGTAAATTTGCCTATTCATCTGCAGTGGAGGGCATGACTGCTTTTTCCAGACCACTTGCTCATAAAAGAAATTAGCTTCATGAAAATGCAACTGCATAAAAAATATTTTCCATGCCGCCTTTTGTGAAGATATTAAGATTCAGTGAGTTTTATTTTTATTCGCCTTTTTATTTAAAAGACCCTTACTATTTAATTAAATTCTTGTCTTTTCAATGAAATAAATATTAAAACTTTTAAGATTTATTCGTAATTTTGCGAAACTATCTAAGTAAAAATCTTTCTGTTGCGGTCTCTTTCAGTTATGTATATGATATTAGATATAGATCAAAATAGTCATTGGAATTCCATTTTCATCGCGAAAAGTGGAAGTACCTTAGGACCAGCCTACATAAGGTTTTGGAAAAACTAGAAGAAATCTCGAGTAGGTGGTCATCTCATCTACTTCGGATGAGTTGACCCCTTTAATAATTAATATTATTTTCGTGCGTCAACTCATCCGATTTCTCTTTTGTTTCAAACCAGGTACCAATTCGGTACAGCCGCTTATAAAAGTCCCATGACGTCAGCTCTGCATCTAGTCGGTCTCCGTCTCGTCTCATTCATACAATGCATAAATCATTAAAGGTGAAACAATAAACTTCATGCATTTAACGTCACTTTTGTGCATTTCCACCCTAGACAAATTGCTGTCTTGGGTGCTGAGCTAACTGGTGAGATTGTACTCAAACAAACTTACCCATGATTTAAAAATTGAAACAGAGCCCTGAGTTTGTTTTGACGTGACATCTAGGGGCCTACTCGGAACAGGAAAATCTAAGTTTCCGATTCGTTTTCGTATAAACTCAAATCTTACTTAGTCACTTCCTATCTTCAAAAAACTGCTTCATTAGCATTATATATCCTTGTAAAGAGTTAGACAACCTTATTTTATGTTTATGTAAGTTTATTATTAATCTTTGTAGGTATGTAGTGTAAGTATTTGTTTCCTTTTCTTTAAATAGGTATCTATATCGACGACCTCTGTGGTGCGGTGGGCGAAGGTCCGCCTGCGACGCAGGAGGTTGCGGGTTCGATTCCCGCCTCGGGACAAATATTTGTACGATCTGCAGATATTTGTTCAGGGTGTTCTGGTCGTTTTCTATGTATAATAAAAAATATCTATCTATGTACTCGTATATTATTATGTATATCAGTTATCTAGTACCCATAACACAAGCTCTGCTTACCTTGGGGCTAGATAATGCTGTGTGAATTGTTCAGCATTATTTTTTTTTTTTTATTTATATATTAATCCGTGCCACCGTCTTTTTTGTTCATTAATTTCCAGTCCATCCCAAGTTTGTCTGGAAGAGATCGCTTTCAGCGATAAGGCCGCCTTTTATATTTACTTTTTGTTTCCAACCATTTTTTCTGTATTGTTTCCTGTATTTGTGTGGTATAATAAAGTGTTTTCTATTTATCTATCTATCTCTTATGTCGCTTGCATAGGATTAGCGTTTGCACGACAACAAATCTAAAAATTGGATTTCGTTGTTACGCGTTCGGGCCCTGATTTTTCTATGGGTTTTGTAACAGCACCTCTATCGTGCGGATGGAACTTCTCAAATCTTTGCGCAAATCCCGTACAAAAACGAGACATCACTATGACCTCTCGATATCATCTAAACAAGTAATTAATTCAGGGTATAGTCAAACCGAACGCAAGGCTCAGTACGAAAATCGGATTGCGAACGTGGAAATTCTCGTAATGAAAATATATTTTGCCAATTACTCAGACAATTAACAATTCTGTTCCATTCGTAAGCTGATTAAGAATGACGGATTGGAGGGCATTAACGCTACCTAATTTACGTACGAAAAATGTTGAAATTAAATGGGTTCTTGGAAAGAAAACAGGAATAAAAAAATTATACGTTACCTAGGGATTTACACCTAAAAGAATCGATCTCTAAAAGTTTATGATGTTTTTTCGTTTTTCATTTTTGTAGTAAAGGGGTTTTTTAACTCTTCGGGGATTTTCAACAATAAAGTTAGCATTTTTACTTGGTTGTTATCGATTCGGTTGTTGAGCTGAGGAAAAACTCTGAGCTGAGTCTCAAAATTGTCTGATTAGGTATCGAAAATCCTCTTCCGATCAAAATGTTGAAGCCATATTAAATGGTACAAAATATAATCGTATGTGAAACATTTATGTAGGTAATTGCTATAGTTTTCGAGTAAATTCACAAATAAAGTAGGCCATAGTATCCTGCTTCCCATAGCTCTACCTTTGTTTTAGCAAAAAAATAACGAATTTGCGAAAATGTATTGATAGTTTGGGGCTAGATAACGCTGTGTTATAATATCCAGCATTATTTATGATTCAAAATACCTATATATGCGATAAATATAATTCGTGTCGCAAGGTTAATATTGTGGTTTTTAGTTTTTCTTGCGTTTACAGGGAATAAAACTAGGGAAAATAATTTGCTGCAAAACCTAAACTATTTTTTTTAACATATTAAAAAACATCATATAAGATCTTTATTCACAAAGAAAATTATACTAGTATTTACAATTGAAACAATTGAGCTAACTGCTGACTGTGACCCGAGAGCTGGTGAAAATCTGGCACAGCGTATCAGCATTGCCATACAGCGTGGCAATGCAGCCAGCGTCTTGGGGACGCTTCCGACTGGTGTTGATATGGATCAGTTGAGCTACCTGTAGACTGTTTGCAACAGTAAGCAGTTACCTCAATTAAAAAACTAACTTCGATTCACTGGTATTTTTGGAGCATTTCGGAAAAAATATATTTCTGGCTAAATATTCTCATTTTCCAAATGATCCCTAAATACAATTGAATTTATTATGGGGTTGAATGTATTATGGGGAATTGAATTTATTAGGTTTTATCATGTTAGTTTTAATTCTTGTAGAACGCAGAAAAAATTAAAAACCACAAACAATGAATCTCGCGCCAACACGAAGTGACACCTTAAATCCGGAATAAACATCCATCCTTATTTCCGTGTTTACATAATCAGAATCCAGTTCACAAATCACAATTTGTGCGTTCAATCCAATTTTCCGAATGCGTTTATTACCACGGTCGGATAAAACAAACATACAAATATCGTGTCAGACGGACAGACCACCCAAACCAATAGGATGTGTACCTCGTACTATCGTACGTGAACCGGAAATGCATCAAAATTCAATATGTCCTTCGTATCTATTATTTGAGTTGCGTGTTTACTGTTGTGATAATAAAAGTGGATAGATAGGGTACCCTTACATATGTTTAGGGCATAGGTAAGTAAACTTTTGGATGTATCCATAGGTACCTAAAAAAGTATTTCTTTCTGTCTGTTACGTTTACACGCCCAAATGACCTTGCCAAATTTCATTATCCTTATGAAAGGAGTTTGAAGACTTTAGTATAATGGGTGGCCCCAACATCGGCCACCACTTAGTTTTTTTTTTCAAAACCGCGGCGGACAATGAATTTTATATATTTGGATAGTGGACAATACAAATAAAACATGTCATAAAACATAATCTCCTGAATCGTCTGGCGGAAGGCTTCTGAGATATCAACATATGAAAAAAGTTCATTAGAGCAATAGTTATTTTCATCTGTGAATATCTCAGAAAGCTGACGCTTTAAGACATGTATGTTTTATGACATGTTAAAGTTCAATGTGCGTCGTGATTTTGAAAAAAAAAACAACATGGCAGCGATATTAGAGCCAAAATCTATATAATCTGAAAGCTCTATTTTAGTTTTATGTTTAACTAGCTGCGCCCCGCGGCTTCGCCCCCGTGGAAATTTATGTTTCCAACTTTCTTAATTTATTCTTTCATAAGAACCTTTTCCTGACAATAACAAACACAATAAAGAATTAGCGAAATCGGTCCAGCCGTTCACGCGTGATGCCGTGACCAAGGAAAACGGGTTTCATTTTTATATATTATATAGATTACTTCTTCAAATCTGTATTTTACCTGGAGGCTCTTATTTTTATTTTAGTTTTAGTTTAAGTTGAGTTAGATTTGTAGACTTAATAGGTTGATCCTGTAAAGTTGTTTGAATAAATAAATTGAAATTGAAAATCTTCAAACCCCTTTAGGTATGGAATGAATGGGATTCGCGATGTTCCATGTCCGCATCGTAGAGGCGCTGTACCAAATTCCATACAAAATTTTATTGTAACGTCTCGATGTCCTAGGTATCTTCTCGATCCTATCGAATAACCAAACAGAGTTCCGTTGAGTTTCCGTTTGAGTGTCAATAGGTAAATTACATTTGAAACTTTGATGAAGTTCTGTTCCGTCCCAGTAATTCCGAATTCTGATCGAATATTTGAAAGTATAAATTGGTCATTAATCTACAAAGAGGCCAGATAAGAATCATACTTACATTATTTTAAATATTTACGGGTATTTGTTTATACTCTGTTGTGGTCAAATGGGTAAATTAACTCGATGAATACCCGTTAACATTTATAATAATGTGTTCTGCTCGAAAGAAGCGACTAAGGGAAATCCACCGGGGGTGGGCAGCAGCGCCCCTGCAGAACAATTCTACCACCGAACTGCGATCCCCAACCCGCATTCTTGGGATTATGGGATTATGGGCATTACCCCCCATGTGATAAAAGCCAATAAGGTGCTTATCAGGGGGAGGTCTGCGTCCAGGAGTGGACCAATACAGGCTGTTGAGGTGTTGAGGTTGAGGTTCTGATCGCAAGTTTAGAATAATTAAAAAAATCATACAGTTTTGATGAACGTTTCCTTTTTATCTCTCTCATAATAATACCTATGTAAGAAGTTAACTAGTACCTACTCATAAAATTATCGCTCTAAAATATATAAAAACCTTATATATTATAACCAATTAAGGTTCCTTTAAACAGCAACCAACTATGTAGTAAGTAATACTTCTGTGAAATCTGTGGATAATGTGATTGGGGTTGTATTTATTTAAAAACACATAGAATAAGCACACTATTATGATAAGTCTGCATTTTAAACGTTGTCAACTATTTGTAGGCTAGAATATATGTAATATAGCCAAAGAAACGTAATCGCTGCTTCTTTGCGTCTACACTGTGTCATCTTTTTATCATTCGAGATCTAAAAGGCTGACAATCCGAGAAAACTGGCTTTATCCTGTGGAAATGCGGTACAAATAGTTGCCTACGGTCTCGTAGGCAACTACGAGTTAAATTTTTAGTCTTAGACTCTACAATACTCTACATAGTTATTGTAGGTGTTATAGTGCCGCCAACTTAGCTGACAGCGTCGATAGAATTGCTCTGCTGGGCTGGGATCGCCCGTTGACAACGATTTTATCGAAAGATAAATAGAAGAAAGATCATAGAGAGATTGTAAGAAGAAATACAATGAATTACTGGCGCGATTGTCTTTTGTTTTTAATACAATTCACCACTGTATTTGTGACGTCGTCGACCACAAATACTTATTATGTCGATACTGGAAGCCGATATCTATCACACTAATATCACGTTTGGATGGATGGATGGATAGATGGATGGATGGATGTTTGTTACCTCTTCACGCCAAAACTACTCGATCGGGCTGAAATTTAGCATACAGGTAAGTCTAACCCTGAAATCAAACACAGGCGACTTTTTATCTCATAAATCAGTTCCCATGCGATAGAAATAACCTTAAAACGTTACCATAGAAACAACGCGTGCGAAGCCGCGGGCAGAAGCTAGTAAATTATATATTATCCGACTAGTATTGATATGGATCAGTTGAGCTACCTGTGGATTGTTTTGCAACAGTCTGCAGTTAGCTCAACTGTTTCAATTGTGATTATTAGTTCTAATTTATTCCTTTTATTTGATTGTAATTTTCTTTGTGAATTATAATTATGTACTTATATAATATTTTTTTCTTATATAACTTATATATTTTTCTTATATAAGGTTTATTGTTATTAGTTTATGTTATTTATTTTTCTTCACAAAGGTGGTTGACAATATAACAAAGGATAGATTCTATTATAGATAGATCACCATGGACACTACGGATTTAACCAGGTAAATATTGACATACTTACCCTGATTTGTGAAGACTGGTGCCTGAAGTAGGTTCTGAGAACCTGTGTTACAGGTCACCAGATCCACACTCCACGGACCTATACAATAAATAAGTACAACTGACCTGCACAATAAGTAAGTAGGTATACAGGTTGGCACATTTAGATCGGTCAGTATGGAAATTCTCAAACTATATGACATACAAAGATCTCTTCATAAGAACCATGTCATCAATTTGAGTAACAAGAAAAACTGCATTCATCCATATAAAAAAACTTGTTCTCAGCTCGGGAATCGAACCCGGACGTTTTGATAAATAAAATGCAGTTTTTCTTCGTATGAAGATATACGAAGGTATATCTTATAGTTTCAGACTTTCCCATACTGACCGATCTAAATGTGCCACCCTGTATATTTATATACCAGTTAACTATCCTGTTAGTAGTAGTACTTACTTATCTATACTAATATTATAAAGAGGAAAGATTTGATTGTTTGTTTGTATTGAATAGGCTCCAAAAACACTGGACCGATTTGAAAAACTCTTTCACCGTTAGGAAGCTTACTTTTCAGGGAGTGACATAGGCCACATTTTATCCCGGAATTCCCACGGGAACGGGAACTACGCGGGTGAAACCGCGAGGCGATCGTCTAGTCAGTAATAGTTTACAATACAGCCATCAAAGAGCAACTAAGAGTCTAAAATATAGTTTCATTTTGGCTATTCACAGATACTTTGCCGGGGCTATAACAGAAATGGTGAACATTTTACCAAGACTACCAAAAATGCAGCTAGCCGGATCGCTGAACGGCAAATCTTGAAAAGTTTTAAGTGGGTGCAGAAAATACTTACGTAGGAATCTAAGAAGTAGTTATTGTAGAGTCGACGGGTAGATTTGAAGTAACTTGGAGATTTGAAAGGAAATGGAAGGTGGCTTACCGTAACACAGAATCAGAATCGGAATAATCTTATTTCCATTTGACCGCAGTTTCACATTTCTTTAAGACTTTTCTTAAGATTTTAAGTCTAACATTTTTAAACTAAAATAGGTTTTACTAACCAAGTTCCTATAAAGTACCTAGGTGTTTTAAACTAACACTTTCCTTGCCCACGACGCATAAGTGGATCTTGCAGTCCAACTCGCTGCGGCCCGCCCGCGCCTAGCCTCTGCAGCCCGGCTAGGCAGTGAAAGCGTTAACTAACTCGGAGAGCTACAAAATATAACCTATTATTTGACTATTCCTCTTCATCTCAAAAGACGTCTGTTGAACGTAATCTCTCAATGATCGGGTGTATTACCGGTTGGTTTATTAGATACCTAAAGACATTTTAAATCAAAACCTAAAGAAATTTTCAATCAAAACTGTAGAGAACAACAGTAGAGAACCGTCTGTGATGGAAGTGAAAAAAGGTATCCAAGTGGAAACGAAATAACTGAACTACCGTTCTCTATACGGGGTGTGATTCTGACGTTTTGCCTACGTTTTATAAAAATTAGTAATTCATCTTATCATTTTCTTTTCCTTCTAAAAAAGTCTCATTTCCCTATCGAATGCTGCGTAATATCTCAATAAAAATGGCGCAAAGAAAATCATCAACTTTTTTCGCCTTTGAAATGTTTTCTAAGAGCAATTTTGACCGCATTGCAAATGATGAGGCGAGGGTGGAAAAAATAATGACGAAACTTATAAAATCGACTCGACCAAGACGACAACCTCAACAGTTACGAAAGAAAAAAGCGTTCGCGCGAAATAAGATGGAAGACAGAAATATTCTATTGGGGTTGCCTGTAATACTAATATTTTATAGAATCTAGTAATTTAGACCCTTGCCTCCTGCAAACAGAGCACGTTTTACTATTAAAGCATCATCATCAGATCATACAGGAAGAGTCCATAGCTGCATAATAACCATGCCTCGCTCAAAAAACATTGTGCGGTCTTAGGCCATCTTTTTGATATCTTATCAAAAAGTCCAATTCTCCTTTCAAAATCAATGTTTGACCAGCTTTCCTTTATCGAGCGGACGAGGCATTTGGGATATCTTTGGGCATCATCAAATAGATATTTCGATAAATCCTTATCGAAGCCTTCGATGGATTGAAAAGCAAATAGGTATCTGTGCTTATGGAACTCGAAAGTTATATTGAGGGCATCTATTTGAGGGGTTTCTATTGAAAGTAAGGGTGGCGTCCTCCGGTATTAGTTTATTGGTTGCTATGAGAGCGAATTGATTTTTCGCTGCTCTAAAATTGTTTTCAAAGTTTTCCAATTTGTTGTTTTATGTTACGAGAACTACACTTTGATAAGTGGTTTTTAACTCAACAAAAACCAATTAATTTGTTATTGTTGTATCGTTATCGGCAACAATCATTGATGTAGAGTTCTGATTTGAAATCAAAAATTGACTTTCAAAGTCTTGGTAATTTAGGGTTATTCCTATACTAAAAGTTCAAAGCACGGGCTTCGAATTTTTAGTGACTTCACTTAATGTTGTTTTCAACCCATAACGCAAGCTCTGCTTAGCTTGGGGCTAGATGATGCTGTGTGGATTGTCCAGCATTATAGTATGTAATATATTTATGTTTGTTACTTCTCCACGCAAAAACTATTGAGTTGTAAGGACTGAGACTTTGCATGTATATTTTAGTAATTCTGTCGGCGCAAAATCCTAAACTAATAAACTTACTGATCTTCCAAAAAAAGATCAATAAAAGGAAACAAAAATAGAAGCCTAAAAGGTGTGAATTATAAATATCTTCAGATTCCATTTAGCACCTTCACACTTTCGTCTTCACAATGGGCTCTTGGCTCTAAGTCGGAATGTGTAGCTAATGATGACAAAAACACGACAGTACCCACGCCACGACAGAAAAAAACACGACCGACTCGGGTTTACAAGACAAATATTAGTACAGTCCAACGAGATCTGACCGCAAAAAAAAACAAACAAAAACTAGAGGGTACGTGGTGCCGTCTCGCGCCGCCGCCGATGGCCCGCATACACCGGCGTACGCGCAGGAAACCGATCCAATTTGGTATCGGCTAAACACTCATTTCCATTGTTTTGTTTAGCTTCCGGGCTAATTTCCTTGATGGGAATAAGTACTTAGGAACCTTCCAGTTATTTGTTTGATGAAGATATCCTTTTAGGCCACTAATTGGATGGCACATCAATAATCTACAGCAAAACGATTTTCCGGCATTTGTTCGATGGTTGTTATCAAACGCAGTTTTGATAATGATCGGTGATATTCCCGACATAATGGGCAATAGAACGCGAGAAACACCATAAAAAGGAAAAAGATGAACATTTTAAAAGCAAAATAGAAAAGCCATAAATTTTTACGATCAATATGAACACAGTTTGACTCGAATAAATCATGCACGAGTTCCAAATTCCCTAATGTTTAAGCGTATCATTAGACTAACCCGATCCCTATCATTTCGATAATTTTGTATTCGGGACATCGCTATCATTGGCCATACCCCGCGTTCCCAAGATCTGACGAGAACCCTGTAATTATACCGTTTAGCGTCTAAACTTTGGACTATGCTCGAGCACAAGGGTTGGCTCGCAAGACAAACGGTCCGAGCGTTTATCACTTTGCCCCAGGCTCGTTCCCACGAGATGGTCAAATTTTTTACTTACATACAAAACGTGTCGAACCTCGCGGCTGTTTGTACTCATCTTATTGTAACATTAGGCTCGCAGTAGGACTTTGTACTGCGGTTACTTTTGTTACGAAGCCTTACGGTGCATCATAGACGTTCGATACACCAATATCGAGTCCATTGCTTGGTTTCATAAACCGGCTGCGAAGGTACCCGAGCCTGAGAAGACATGGTCGATCGGTATAAGAAAGCAATAGAGTAAGGTTCACGTTACAATGACACAGTGAGAGTTCTGTTTGCTCGGGACGACGCAGATCGCGTGAGAACCTTCGGAACTGCATGGGCGTGACATCGGACGCTTTTTGTTGTATTTTTTTCTTTTGTCAGGCTAATATTGAGCTGTGAGTACTTTTGAGTATCGGTAATAGCTATGCAGGCGTTCCAACGTGACTTTGACAATGCGAGATCGGTTGTTAAAAATGTGTTGGACACATGGTTCTCTTATTGTTTTCGTAAGGTCCTATGGGGGTTTTATGGCTGCCTTTGTCCGTTCCAAATTTCATGCCAATTATGAGCAGTTTTTGTTCTCGGCAGAGTTCGTTGAAATTGTTGCCAAAAGGAGGACGATGCGCATTTCTGTAATTGATTGTGTTTGCAGGCGGCTATTAAAAAGACATTAGAAGTGCCTCGGGCACGTTCGTTTACGATACAATGGTGGCTGCCCGGTGAGGTACCATTAGGCTTGTGCTATCGCAGACGTCGTTTCTTCTGTGGATTCAGCCGCTACCCAAAGGGGAACTACTGAATACGAATCGATGCCTTATTTCAAATATATGATACGGCCGTGTTCAGTGCACGTCGGTAACCACTCCAAACTGAATAACATTTCTTAGTAAAATCTATACACATTGGAAGGAATAGAATTGTCCTTGTATATTTCATCTCTTCTTGATAAATATGTTTTTCTTTATGGCGGATAAAAAACTTTCTTTATGGCCTCGCGTTAGGAAAATATTATCTCCTAATGTTTTTGATGGTTTAGGCACTTTTACTTAATTCGATGGAGCCTGTAATAACATTATTGACATATGATAGAAAGGGTCGGCCAAGTTTCTGAGTAAGATGTTTACTTTATTTGTTTGGTTTGATATTTTATGTTATTTCGATAGGTATTGTTGCAATCAGTATTGTTTTGTATTGCTTTGCCAATTCTTGCAAATTGAGTTATTTTATTTGCGTATCGCTTCATGTTAGAAGTTATTCCAAAATGTTGTTGGTTTATTGTTAGATATTTCTCGAGAGGAAGAATTAATTCTGCATGAGTAAATCTGAAAGCAAAAATTCCGCAGTAGGTATTTATTACTCGGTAAAATTGTTCATCACTGATTGATTTTTAACAAGTTACTAGGATTTCATTTTTAATCAACTGGTTTTGGGTTGATTCGTTTCATTGAATTGAACTGTAGAGGCTGAGTGTTAAATTTATTTGGATGACTCTCATTGAATTGGATAGTATCAAAACATTCCTTATTACTTTCCCAAAATACCTAAACATATAGGTTAGGTAAGTAAGTACCATAGAGTCCACGGGTGATCGGAATACTGGCTTCTATTTCGGTCAAAGAATTGGAACTGCCATTCAACATGGCAATGCTGCCAGCATTCTGGGCACTCTGCCTTATAGTGACAGCTTTATGCAAATTTTATTTTCAGGATACTTATTTCGAGAATGAGATGCAAGTATAATCGACGATTAAACAAACTTAACAAGTGAAGTTCAATTATAATTATACGAAGCATCTCGTTCGAAGAATTAAGTATCAATTACCCTTACACCCTCAGATCCATGAGTTGGCATTGGGAAAAATCACAAATATTTGATGTACCTATATAATATTGTAATTTTCTATGTGCTCAATAAATGGTAGGAACCTGCGATCATTTACGATAGCGGTAGGATGATGTGTAAAAATGTGCCTATAGAAGTGTTTGACAAAGACCTCTCTATGTCGTTTGCCTGTAGGTAGAAACTATCCATTTACATGCCATCTTCAAAATGTCACGAAGCACGAGGTCAAGGCGTAAGAATAATTTCGCACGCATTCAGCACGTGGATCGCGTAAGAGTTCACTTTCATTACCCATGACGCACATCTGCATGTTTGAGCTGGTAGAACTGCGGCGCAACAATCTAGAGGTAGCTCAGCTGATCCATATCTATGTAAATCAATCGGAAGCGTCCCCAAGGCGCTGGCTGCATTGCCCCGCAGAATGGCAATGCTGATGCGTTGCGTCAAGTACCTACTCACTCAGTAGATATTGTCGCTCTTGTTAGAAAATACAATTCGTTTTAACAACGAAACATTTTGTGTCATCATATGGCTCTAGGTGCAATTATACATATACACACACTTTCAGTCACAGAGTCGCCACGAAGTCTGCCCCCCCCCCCCGGGGGTTTTAAGGGCTTCATTAGGAGTAAGTTAATGTTGACCCCTCCCGTTTCGCGGGGGTGGAAGGCCTACAAGTCGGGTCAAATCAAGATCTTCGTGCTTTAGTCGAATTGTCATTAGTCGAAATGTTTTTAGTCGAATTGTGTTTTAGTCTTTCTGTTTTAGTCGAATTGTATTAGACGAATTGTTTCAGTCGATTTTTCCGTAGACGTAGATATTTGGTATCACATATAACATTCTCCAACAAAACTTATGTAATTTCGATACTGATTTCAACTTACGTCTATCCAGAATTCGAAGCTTTTCAATAAGGCAGTGGTGTATTGTTTTCGTGTGCTCTGAATAATACATGCGCCTCATTTATTGCATGTTGGTACGCTGGGTGCATATTTTTTACATACATTCTGTTGGGATGGGAAGCAATTGTGTGTATTTACATTTTTATTTGGCTTATTTTGTGTGCTTTGGCGATTATTTTATGATTGAGGGGAAAAGTTGCGTGCTGGAAATTTTTAGTAGAGGAAATAACCTAAGCATTGCGGTTTGTAGAGGTCTTTACAATTTGAGGCAAATCAATACAGATCGATCAGTAAATAAAACTCGATCTTCTCTACCATCGAAAAAACCACTGTGAATATTAGTTTTTCTGGAAAAGCATGTATCGTATTTGTTTTCGATTGATTTGTGATAGAGAATTTTTTTGCGACATATCAGCCTGAAAATTACATCAAAACAACCCATAAACCAACGTAAGTAGGTACCCAAATGGTAGCAAAATACGAAACGACTTTCAGAAGTGTGATGAGCGAAACCCAACCAACACAAATTACTTCGTAAATAAGCAGCAAATTCGAAATATTCCGTTTATCAAGATTTAAAAGTTCACATTCGCACCCTCACATAGAATAAATTACAGTATCTCACGAGTTCTAATTTAAGGGTTGGGGTCAAAAGGGCCATTTATAGTGGCGACTACATACCTGGTTTGTTTTATGTCTATATTTTTTTAATTGAGCTAAGGGTGGTTGGTTCTCTGAAAGCGAATTAGGTAATCGAACAATCAGGAGTTTCGTTCGTTATTGTTCACTTAGGCTCTTTTATTAATTTGTGGGTTGAAACGAAAATATTAAAAACAGCCGGTGAGAAACGAAACAATTATTATTAGGTACTTTAAGCTTGTGATGCGAACAATTTGGTGTAAAACAGCGCTTTACCGTTATGCTACTAATATTATAAAGCCGAAAGTTTGTGAAATCTTAATTTTTCTTACTTTGAATCTCCAAAACTACTGAACAGATCAAGATTAATTTTGGCGTACGATTAGAGCAAAGCCTAACTTAGATAATTGGCTACTTATTATACCGAAAATACGTGTGCGAAACCGCGGGCAGAAGCTAGTTTTTATAGATACGTTCGAAAACTCCTGTCTAATCAAAACTCGGTCATCACGTTTTACATTTTACACCATGAAAGTTTGCGGCAACACCGAAACGAGTGACTGTTGTGGTCGCCATAATTAGTTGGTCGTTGTCTGCGAGCGATTTCTAGGCAAATGCAGACCGAGTTCGCTGCGCTCTCGCCTATTCGTCGCGACGGCGTGCTCGTTGCGCTCTAATTTCGCTCTCTTGAAATAGCTTGCAAATTGCCAGTGTGCTAGGGCTCTTATTCTAAGACTAAGGTACCATCTCTCTCTACATGTGAATATTATCGGTTTTTATACTTCCTCTATTCTACGCATTTCTGCTCTGTTTGTATTGTTGACTTTCCTTGTGTGGAACCTAAGTATAATAAGGTATTTTCTATCTATAACTATCGATGGCGCTAGTTTCTTAAACCACAGATTTTTTAACAAATCAGTATTTATAATTATACGCTCAGAATATCTCGGAAGAAATTCGTAAATGACGGTAATTGATGCTTTTTTGATGAAACGGCTTCTTCAAGTTTCAAGCCGATCACATATAGGTAGCTCAACTGACTTATCCATAGCAGTCGGAAGCGTCCCGTTTTTTCATCAAATTAATATAATGTAAACACTGTTTGCCTCCCTCCACCCTGCAATAACGCTGCGACAATTTCTATTGACGCGCGAGAGACTCGTCCGTGTAGGTAAACCCTAAGGATGTGACCTACTACGACTAAGAAATGAGTTAACATCTATAATGTGGCGATTCCAATCTAGATACGATGCCTCTGGAATGCATTTTTTTGACTTCCCGTTTTCCCCCTCAAGAGGGATTTCAAGGGGGAAAACTGGAATAACCCCCTGTTTCTATGTAAGTAATGTTTTAAAGGGACTCATATTAACTTGAGCCAGTTTTACATCACGCGCAGTAGAAATGTCTTTATTGTTCAGAGGAAAGTATTATATTAATTAAAATCTTTAGTTTCTGCCGTGCAATAATCAAGATAATTTTCATGTAGGTAAACACTGTGTGTCTCCCTTTGCATTGCAATAACGCTGTGTTAATTTCGATTGACCGCGCGGGACACTCGCCCGTGTAGGTAAACCCTAAGGATGTGACCTACTACGACTAAGAAATGGGGTAACATCTATAATGTGGCGATTCCAATCTAGATAGTAGATACGATGCCTGTTTCTATGTAAGTATTGTTTGAAAGGAACTCATATTAACTTGAGTCAGTTTTTGGAACACAATTTTTGGTTGTTACAGAATTCATTCCTTTCTCAATCATTTATGAACTTGAATAGGCATATTTTTCGCTACGCGTGTGTTGAAGATTTTCTATTTGTGTTTCGTGCTTACATTACTGTTACCTTTTGTTTTTCTGTTATTGTTATCATTCATTTAGGTTGCCTGGGAGAAATCGCTCTCAACGATAAGGCCACCTTTTGTACTATGTTTACTTCTCATTTAGATATAAGACTTCTACTTTTGTTTATTACTAGTACAGTAAAGTGTTCACTCATTCATTTCAGTAAAGTTTTCATACATAAATGTCTTTATTTAGGTACCAAAAATATGTTGAATTCTAGAATCAAGTTTATTAGACGTCTTTTTGTTGCTGTGTGTAAATAATAATTATTCAAATGGGTAGGTAGCTACAGTTTATGCTAAATATCTTGTAATATTATCGTTCTTGTAAACTACAAGTAGATACCATGGGTTTCATAACATTTGCGTTCCCGCACGTATAATAATATATAGACCAATTTTGAGTCGAAATGTTGAGAAGCGATTCCCTAAACATAACATAATGTTTGCGTTTCGGGTCTACTATTTTCATAATCATAACTTTCGAATAAATGTTGGATATAAATGTTTCTCTATGTTTTACTTATATAAAATCGAAGGAAATAGAAAACTGGGAGAGAGAAACTCGCTTTTGAATTGCGGTGGGCCAACGCAGGCGAAAAGTACTTAGATAAAAATCTTTTTAATTTCAAAACTCTTCTTTGTGCAGTCGTCGTACTAAAAACCGTAGGTTGGTTTGGTACCTATGTAGTTTTTAAAATACTGCTACATTAGTATGTAATACTAATGTACCTACATTACTAGGTACGTAAAGTCTTTGTCTTGCCTTGCACCGGGGAGAGGTCAAGCGCAGGACCAACGGCTTAACGAGCTTTCTGAGGCACGGGGGTCTAACACCGCCAACTTCCCGACTCCGGGCTGCTACTGTGAATTTTTCTTGCTAGAAAAACCCCAATAACAACTGTTGGCCCGACCCGGGATTAGAACCCAGGACATCATGATCAGCGGTTGAACAAGCTGACCGCTAGACCAACGGGGCAGTCATGTAGTACCTACTTATCTAGAGTACAGATTCAAGCACAGTTCGTATTCCATTAGTCCAAGAAGTACCCCCCTATCTACATCTGATAACGTCCCGACTGACTAACAGTGTCGGATCTACGATTTTTCTGAGGGGTGGGGGCTGAAATTTAAAATGGGCGCTTCCCCCCCATCAGCGTTTGTTTATCACTTTTAACTAACTGCAACAAGTGTACACGCTGTCTGTCCTGCGTTTACCGATACTTGGAAAATTCGCCCTGCGATTTCCCGCAACTTCTAAAAAAAAAGAAATTATAGTTAAATTTTAATTAATAAATAAATTCAAGCAGATTGTCAAAATATCCTTTGTTAAAAGGCTTACTATAAAATATCAGAGTATCTATAGAATAAAAAAGCTTGGGACGAGTTTTGCTTCAGCTCGAAAACTAACGCCCTAACAAGGTAAAGGTTTCTTGTTCGCTTTTTTCTTTACCTTAAAAAGATTGAAGTGAACAAAACATCAAAGTGTTCACTTTATTTCCTAGTTTTACTTATGTAACTTGACTTTTTTTTTGTGACGTATCCAAGAGTCCTGTAAGGTTTTAGGGAAATAAAGCACTTTGATATTTGATATTTGAATTGACATTACTTAAAGAGGCAAAGCGCGTTCAAAAATCACCCTATTGACCTAGTAGACGACATGTTCAAACAAAAATCAATATAAGGTGTGTTCGAAAACCAACTGAGGTTCTTAAATTTTTTCCGCAACTGCTTTTTTCACCTTTTGGCAGCCGGGGCAAGTGCCACTGCTAGACCCCCCTAGATCCGACACTGCTGACTAATTACGGTAAATACCTCGTTGCATGTTCACGTGTGCGGTAATTTGAAGAAAGAAGTGACAAAACTTAGTAAATAACTTGTTTGCATGTTGAAAGTGATAAATTGGTGTCTGTCAAGGCTTTTATAGTTAACGGGTTGAAATATTAATAAAATACAATAAGAATTAATTAAGTATGTTTGCTATTGAGATTATTCTATCAAAAATTCACAGTAACAGTCCGGAGTTACAAAATTTCTGGTGTGACCCCTGTGCCTTGGAAAGCACGTTAAGCCGTTGGTCCTGCGGCTGACCTCTCCCCGGTCGTGTCGGTCTGCCGTTTCATGCCGGACTATATGAGAGTGAGGGAATGGGGAGTGCAACTGTGTTTATGTTCACACTTGTGCACTAGTCTTGCGCCCATGGCCAGTCACTGTTGAGACTGGCCGCTGTGGCCGTTATACGGCTAGAGGGTCATTATCATAGTAAATGAAAAGTAAATCTATGTCAACAAAAAGCTTTCTTTTCTGCACAGATTATGATTACAAACAAAATACATTAGTGTTAAATGCATTATATGTTCTTCCGGCTTAAAGAATCTTTATTTTCTCAAAGAACATAAATACAGTTCACTTATATGAGAAAAGCAAAACTTGTACATATATTTTATGTATCTACTTAGGTTTATATTAAAGTTCGAGTGTGCTTATCTACCTATTAACATAATGTACAAACTACTTAGTACAATACAAAAGAAAAAAAAGCAATGGTAAAAATAAAACAACCCAATCCAATACGCACGTAAAGGAACCAAACATAGGTATTTGGTATTCATCCCTGCATATAGAAAACCCACTATCCATCACTTTCTATAGACCTAGGTACCTACCTTAATCTACTTATTTTTAGAATTAGTATTTTATCAAAGAATACCAGCTAGATGAAACAAAATAATAGAAATTGTGATGTTGACCACACACGGGCCTACCCTCATTTTTGCCCGGCCGCCTGCTCGTAGGCCTGCGCATCTATCGCTAATAAAGTATGTAGGTACAACCTTAGATGAGGACGGCAAGGGCGTGTCGGACCCAAACACTAAAGGCTCTGTTGCAATTTGATTTGTGCCGTTTTTAATCCCCGACGCAAAAAAAGAGGGCTGTTATATAAATTTTTAATTTTGTTCTTGTTATTTTGATCGATCAAAAACACGGTGCCACGAACGTACTAAGCCGAAAATTAGTGATTTAGGATCCCAAGGAGATAAGATAAATTCAAAAAATCGTAGCACAAAAGTTTATAGTTACCCTTTGCGTCCAGAATCACCCTTTTGGGTTAGTAGGTATACATAATTACGTGGCACCTCGCATTTTTCTAAGACGCATTTAATTATTTTGAACAAAATATTTGTTCAAAGACATCTTTCATATTTTATTTCTAAGAGTCTAAGACCCACTTAACGAGTACCCACTTAATAAGTTGGGTAAAAAATATGCCCACTTTTCGTGTCTTGTTTTTGATTGAATATTATTTTTCTTTTCTTTATGCGTCATCCAAGTAAGTACTTAATTCGTCGTTGAAGAGTATTGAAAATTTTTCACAGACAAACGGACAGAAGGATGAACGACATTGTAAGGGTTCCTTTCCTTTATGTATTTATTCATTTAACATTATAGTATAGTATAGTAGGATGACTTAAGCCTTTATTCATAAAGAAAATTATACTAGTAGGTAGGTATTTACAATAGAAACAATTGAGCTAACTGCAGACTGTTGCTCATTTAACACCATTTCCCAAACGAATATTGAAGATGCTCACTAGTCGCATAAGAAATTCGGGAAATTCAATATTTTCCATTTTTAATACTTACCACCATAGGGCAGTCATTGATCGCGCGCGAAATCTTAATTTTTCTGTTTTTTTTTAGTATTTTCTGCGTTCAATATGTACAAGATTTGTTACTAAAAACAACGGAATGTCAAAATACTTCAAAACGATGATTGAATCGTAGTTAGTTAGAGCATGGGTTTCTATCAAATAGTTTACAAAGGTGGTCAAAGTACCTACTAGCCAAATACATTAATTATAGAAAAAAAACACATCATTAAAAAAATTAACAATTTCGCGCGTGATCAGTGACCGCCTTAAGAGAGCGCATTGCGCGCCATTTTGTGAAAAGGATAGGCATTTCGCGTTCATGAGCGGGACGAAGCATCCGTTTTTGGAACGACGTAAGCGCAAAAATGATGTTTTTGCTTATTTACAGGAAAACTACACAAGAAAGTGTATTAGGGAACCAAAGAATTAGTAATACCTACGAATCAAAATAAAAATCTTTTCTATAAGCCGCAGGGTGCCAAGAATCTCGAAAATTAGGTGCAAAACAGTGAACTTTCATGATTTTGATAACGTAAATTTTTTTCACAATCGTGTTTTCCATTTATTTAATTTTAGATTAATCTTAAGAAGCACCGCCATCCTTTATTTTTCTCCCATCGTTTTTGTAGCCTGGAAGAAATCGCTTTAAGGCTCTACCTCCCCGAACACTAGCGCCGCCACATATTTTATCTTATTATTACGTCGAAGAAAGGAAATTCCAAAAATTACGTTGGGCAATTTGTGATACCTGTCATAAGCATTTTTTTAATGCCTCTATAATTTTTTTAGTTTGTATAGTGTAGGCAGAGATGCGAAGTTGCTCTTTTTTGCCACCATGGTGGCCAAAAACAGCAACTTCGCAACTCTGCTTAAAGTATACAAAATAAAAAAAATACAGATGCATTAAAAAAAAGCTTATGATAGGATTCACAAATTGCCCAACGTAATTTTTGGAATTTCCTTTCTTCGACGTAATAATAAGATAAAATATGTGGCGGCGCTAGTGTTCGGGGAGGAGGAGCCTTAAGCGATAAGGCCGCCAGTTCCATTGCTGTTCTCTATATGTTCCGATGTAAAATTTGTTTTTTTTTTACAGGTGATTAATAAAGTATTATCTATCTATCGATCTATCTTTTCCAATTAAGGAACCGAAGAAAAATGGTTGAATTTTATGTAATTCTTGTTTTTGAGTGAGTACTTACTGAAATCTAAGCCTAGTTTGACAAGCAAAACCGCTAGGTTTCCTACAACTCTACCTCCATCTACGTTAAACCTGTAAGTAGTATGTTCTTACAATAATTTGTATGCTAAACAACCCTGTCTTCGCCCCGTGGGGTAAGCACCGAAATTTCCATACGAATCAGCCCACATGTGCGCTGGTGCTTTACTGAGCAAACAGATTGCAATAGCGGTCGCAGTTAAATCGAACTGGTGAGCTGATTCATTATGAATTGCTGTCGTGTTAGAAGTTGCTATCAGTTTTTATGTTTACGAGTTGGTTCAACGTTTGTTGTCAAACATTTTACTAAATGACTTGTGAAAGACTGCAGGCAGATGCTGAATGCGGCTAGCTGCAGACAGGGCGCTATGGCGCTCATTAGGGGAGGCCTATGTCCAGCTGTGGACTAATATAGGCGATGATGATGATGAAAAGCTTGGCTTTTGTGCTATGCTCTTTAAAGACATTTGTGACGCAGGTGGTCGTTGGAAATCTGAGCACTTGCGGGTTCTATTCTCGCAGGAAAAATGTTTGCATAGTCTGAATTTAATTGTTCTGGGCTTAAATAAAACATTGTCCTTTGATGAAGTCCTTTTAGCCGAATTTCGGCCACAGCAGCCTATACTATAAAATGTCCTGCGCACTTGGCTGATCTGTTGAGACCAGCCAAGAGCGCAGAACATTTTATACTGCTCAAGTGTGTGCTCAAACCAACGTTTTCTCGGCCAGCCGCTGATCGCGGCGTGCTAGGGTTGTTTTTTGATCGACTGAATGTTATCATTTATCCATTATAAGTATATGTATAATGAATGAGATAATGAAACGACTATAGTTCCGTTATACAACCACCGATAACAGATAGATGAGCCTTATTAACGAATGATCTAGCTTCTGTCTGCGGCTTCGCCTGGCACGTGATGAATGAAATGTTAGCTTTTGTGTTATTTCTAGTCTAAAACTTCAACTTTGCAAAGTTTCAGCTCGATCAGTTCAGGAGCTACGGCGCGACGGAGTAACAAACAAGCATCCAAACTATCACGTTAATAATTAGATTGAAACTTTATACAGGGGGATTAAAGATTGAAGAACAATACAATAAGATGCGCTTTGTAGTGGAATCTACCAAACCTTATACTATTTCTGTAGTTTAACGCATTCACTGCCCAGCCTCACTTGCCCAGCAACATGGGGACGGAGACTGGTATTGCGTCTTGGACCATGATAGATAGATGATAGATAGATTATTTCTTTATTGCACCATCAATAAAAAATAATTAAAAATGAACTTAATACTAACTATATCTAGTGTGGCACAATCGGCGGCCTTATCAGATTATCTAGAGGATAAAAAAGCTTGGGATGGGTTTTACTCCAAGTCGAAAAATAACAACTAACAGGCTAAAGGTTTCTTCGTCGCTTCTTTACCTAAGACTACATACCGAAGCGACGGAAATCAAAAAATATCACTTTATTTCCGTGTCAGTGTTTAGTTTTATAATTTGACCTTTTCTAAGTGTACATTTATTATATTTATGGAAATAAAGTTTTTGATTTTGATTTCATCGCTAATAGCGATCTCTTCCAGGCAACCTTTGGATGTGTTAAATAAAAAAACAATTTGAATATAAAAAAATTGTGATATTATTCGATTTCTTAGAAATTATAAATTATCCAAAGTGCGAGGCTTACGCACTATAATAACAAAACGTTTAATTTGAATATAATTTGAATATTGGAAACAACAGCTGTTTCTGAAAAATATATCAGTTCAACTCTCAGGTAAATATCTATAGCTTACTAGGAACCGTTCGTAAGCACCAGCATTTCCATACGAATCAGGTGGCCCACATGCTCAGAACCTCAGACCGGTAAAATGGAATCGTACCATAAATCTATATGAGACTATATACAGGGTGGCTGAAATCGTGAGCGAGTCACATAAAGATCGCAAAAGATTGCAAAGGCGTAATAGAGTTGTTAAAGTTGCGAAGTTCGAACGTGAAACCGTGTTAGCAACGTGAATCTTTGCAGCTTTCAATTCTTTATTCAGTACAAAAACGCTCGTTTTCGTAAACTAGAGATTTAAGTTTGTGACAGATGTCTATTTATATTGGAATACTCAGGGTTTACATAACCGATCAAGGGGTTATCCCTTAGTGAAAAAAATGGCATGAGTATGGAGTCCCTTACACTTAGCATATAAATATGTCTTCTCTGTTATTTTAGGCACATCTAGAGGGTCGTGACGTGACGCAATTTTTATGGTTTTCGCTGAAAACCAGCGCTGGGTGCATATATCAGTGTGTACCCAGCACAAAGCTGAGCGAAAACCATGTTTGCTTTGAGCTCTGTTGCCCACAAAATGTTAATTACGCAGCATTAACCATTATTATAGTTCTAATTTTTGTGTAGTAGTTCGTAAGGTAAATAAAATATTTCATTCCATTTCCCTGATATTGTTTTGCATAAAATTGAATAAGCATGAAAAGTGTTTCCGAAGCTATCATAAGAGCTTTGTACTCTTCCGATTTTCTTATCAACAAATCCCGCATCATTTATAACATAAAATATTAAAAAAATACCTCAAGCAAACATCTTTTATTTCAAAAGTATTTGGATGTATTGCACATTTGGAAAGCGCTCCGTTGACTTACGAAATCTCTGCCACGTCGCGAGTAGCCATCGATTATTCTCAAACAAATGGGACACCCTTTATCACGCCAGCCTTTATTTTCCCTGGACCAATATAAAACCCTGTATCTTAATAAATCTGAAACGTACGCCAAGAAAGTTCAATTATTTCTGTTGGCGTTTGTTTTTGTGAGCTTTGCCTACGTTATTACATCTGTGCCACCATTTTGCCACAATTTTGCCGCCGTTTTGCCACCTCACTGCAGTTAGCTATATGAGTTGTTGTGATAAAACTTTGGCAGCGTGAATGCCGCAATAAACCGTTAAACTGCAAAATAAACATTTTATTAGCTTTTATTGCTCTATGGTACAAAATGTAGAGTTGTTTAAATTTAGGCTCGTTTACATTTTGCTATATTTGGTTATGGTTTGAAACTGTTATCGGGTTTTGGCATCTGAATAACCGCATGCGACTGATTGTGTGTGACTTGTGATTTTATACAAAATGATTATTCTTTTCCATGTGCAAAAAAATGGTAAAAATTTGTACGATTTGCAGATATTTGTTTAGGGTGTTCTGGATGTTTTCTATGAATAATAAAAAAAAATCTATCTATGTAGTGTATTGTATCTAGTAGGTACCCATAACACAAGCTCTGCTTAGCTTGGGGCTAGATAATGCTGTGTAAATTGTCCAGCATTATTAATTTATTTTTTATTTAATGTTATCTGCTGAACAGGGGAAATCTTCCAACATTCGTAAAAAGCACACATATAAAATCAGGAGCCAGATTTTTTTTATTTTATTTTATTATTATTAAGTACACAAAACACATGACAAGCAATAATAGAAGAACACAAAAAATAATGTTAAATTATCTGGCTTGAAACGTAGGTTACGTTTCATGTGCACACAAAAAATAATAGAATTACATGTTAAGTAGTAGTTTTATATAATACAATTTTAAACAAACTACCATTTACTTTATTTCAACTTTTAAAGAAATAAATGATTATTTAATTTTGAAATTAATGATTTTTATGTTGGTGTTCCATGTTAAGTGATTTTCAATTATACCTCCCGGTCTAAATAACTATGTAAGAGTAAGAACATTAATCTACCTCAAGCCCACGTGTGTGAAAATTCCCAAATGGCAATAATGGCCAATCATGAGCAAACAATTCATTTTTCAAAGCAAACGACAAACAATGCCCTCCATCAATCATGGTACAAAAGACCATAGACACTACCCGCCCAGTTACTGATTACTTTTTCTATTTGCTTATCTATTTAGCAAAGTTAGTGGTGCAGCTACAAACGACGCGGGTGATGCTAAGCGCCTTATAATACGAATAGTTTCAGTTTACTCACACGCAACGCTATCGTGGTGATTACGGATGGGCCAAATTGTGTTCGGCTTTTGGTAGCCGAATAGTTAACTTGGCCGAAATAGTTAGGGCTAAAATAAAACGGCGGAGGTGACCGAATGGTAAGGTAGGTAATACATTATTATAAAAGGGTAAATTTTGCGTATTTTTGATGACTATTAAATAAGGAAGGTGCAAAAGATAAAATAATCATGCTAAATTAGGTAGGTACATTGAAATGTTTAATCATAAGAACTTGGTAATTTTCCATGTAGTAAGCACTTGAATAGTTCGAATTTTGTGGAGTTTCGTATTCATTTAAACCGAATAGATAACCGAATGTCCGGTTTAAAAAAAAATTTACCCTATACAATTCTTTATGTATATGTATACTGTTTTACTGTTCTACCAGCTAAAACGGCGGAAAATTAGGTAAATAAACGCGATAAATACCCGCAATACTACAAAATTAAATATCCATTATTTAAGCCTGATCTGTTCAATACTCTTGGCGTGAAGAAGTAACAATTATCCAAACTATTGCATTTATAATATTAGTGTGATGTGATTTTGATCTAATCTTAGCTGCCATTTTTAGTCTGTCGCGCAACAAAATAGAAAAGGCCGAATACCCGAAGCTTGTCCCATCACTAGCCATATGAATCTTGATAATAGCCGCCGTGGGAAGTGTACCGAGTGTATTGAATGATCATTTTTTGGCGAGCTAATGGATTTTCATTGGACTCCAGTGCATTTGCTAATGTAATGTGAATATGTGGTAGTAGGTAATGGATTGAACGGTGGGTCTCGTACCTATTTTGTACATAAAGATAAATGTTATGTATTTCTTTTAGCACTACGGCTGGAAATTAGGTAAGATACATAACATTAAGGTAAGTATTACATACTTACTTCGATATTTCGATATCTATTTGCCTGCCAAAACTGAGTTGTTTAATAAATGTTTCTCTATCTCTCTATCTCTATATTAAAATGGTATCGGAATCTTATTGTACGACTATGAATTTAAAGTCTTTATTTACTAAAAAGAAAAGCTCGTAGGTGGATTTTTTATATTTTCATCATCATTATGGGCTTGTCCAAATTGAGCGCCATAGCGCCCCGCCCAATAAGATCTTTTTACTGTGCTAAAGGGAATAGAAGTACAAGGAGTAGTCATACGCTTTTTTGAAAACGCTCAACGATCAGCGATTTATGCCGTGAACTCTACATGTTATATCGATATATACCTATACATTTATATGGATTGGGATAGATAGCAAAACATGGCTCTCTAGCAAGTCACATGAAAACCCATTTGAATGAATCTGCTTCACAGTCCAAAACCCTCAAATTAATGCCTCATGTAGACATCAAAGGAGTCAATTGCATTAATATGAAAGGTTCACTTCAAAGAGCTTAAGCAACCGTTTACAGAATACTGCTTGTGAAATGGTTATTAGGAATAAACTATGTGGTTGTGGTTAAGTGATATTCGTATCAGTGTGTTTGGTTGTCTCGTAATCATTTGGTTAAGGTATCCCCTAAAAATAGGACGGTTATAACATCGCTAAATAGATACTTTTCTCTACCTTCAATGTAAGTAAGGTAGGTACCTACCTTATTTTTAGACTATGGGCTTCGTTTTTAAAATGGCTGTTTTCGATATTTTTTTTATTGAAATAGAAATCATGTCACATGCCATGTATTTTTTTGGTCTCTTAAAAAAAATCGTAGTTTGCTGCTTCCGTAGTTTAAACAAGACCCGTCAAGTGCGAGTGTAACTCGCGCGCCGAGGGTTGCGAACGTTTGTGAACAAGTAGGTATGTACTAAAGGTACCGGTTAGAAACTCCGAAATTTAATGAAGACCTAAAACTAGTAGGTAGGTACCAACCTACATTTCAGATGGATCTCTCTGCATGCTTCGGTGATAGGGTGTAGCGGTAAATTTTTCGACTTTTTTCAAGATATTTCGAAAAGTATTGAACCAGCAGAAATTTAAAAAACTGTTTTGAAATGTACAAACGGATACCTTTCATATGAACCCCCCTTTTTGAAAATTATCCCCCCTCTTTTTTACCATTTTTCAAAAAGGGTTCATTTTACAGACTTTTCTATATTTTTCCTGTAAAATATAGATCTATATCTACAAACGCTCCATACATTTTGAATGGATCGCTCTGCAAACTTCGGAAATAGAGGGGGGGAACGGGTAAAATTTTGACTTTTTTCAATATATTTCAAAAAGTATGTAACCTACAGAAATTTGAAAAACGGTTTTAAAATGTACAAATTAATACCTTTCATATGACACCCCACTCAGTGGGGTAGCCCCCCCTTTTGAAAATTATCCCCCCCTTTTTTGACCATTTTTCAAAAAGTGTTCGTTTTTCAGACTTCTCTATATTTTTCCTGTAAAATATAGATTTATATCTACAAACGCTCCATACATTTTTAATGGATCGCTCTGCAAACTTCGGAGATAAGGGGGGGGGAATGGGTATTTTTTCGACTATTTTCAAAATATTTCAAAAAGTATGACACCTACAGAAATTTTAAAAACTGTTTTAAAATGCACAAATTGATACCTTTCATATGATACCCCACTTGACTCTGTAGGTCTCTTTTAAAATTTTGATATCTCAATTTGTATGGAAAATGTTCATTTTCATTTTCCATTTTTTTTCATTTTTTTTTCTTAAAATCTGTACAAGCGCACGAAATGTATTATTATTTTAAATTTCAAGTTGATAGCTGCTGTAGTTGCTGAGTTATTAAGGAGGGAAAAAAGGACAGACAAAGCGAGACCATAAGGGTTTCGAAACCGATCTTCGAAACCCTAAAAATGACGATTAAAATAGAGTAAGTTATGTTTATTTTTTTATTTTTAAAATTCTTATTAGAAATACTGTCTCGTTAGAAGAAGATTTTCATTTTTAAATAAATATAAATATTGCTGGACAATTCACACAGCATTATCTAGCCCCAAGCTAAGCAGAGCTTGTGTTATGGGTACTAGATAACTGATAGACACACTACATAGATAGATATTTTTTATTATACATAGAAAACACCCAGAACACCCTGAACAAATATCTGCAGATCGTACAAACATTTGTCCCGAGGCGGGAATCGAACCCGCAACCTCTTGCGTCGCAGGCGGACCTTCGCCCGCTGCGCCAGCGAGGTCGTCAACATTTCGATACATTTTGAATTGTATTGACAAGTACCTAGAACATTACATTATACATAGGTTAGGTTACCTACTTAGTTCATTTCGATTCAAATTCGTCAGTGACCAAAGACTTAACATTAGGCACGCTCCACACACCGCGGGAAACCGCAAACTTCAAAAACTTACGGTTTCCAACAGAACTTACAACTTACTATTGTAACTTTGTGTGATAAGTAGTTTCAAGTTTCTGTGCTCGGTTTGTGACTTTTGTACTTTACTGACCTTATAACTTCTAACAGTTACTAGAAGAAAGCTGTTTCGTGTACGTACAATCAGACACAGTTGTGATTTAGGAATTTTAGCACAGATAAATAAATAAATAAATAATGTAAGGTTTTTGTTATTAAAGTGCGTAAGCCTCGCACTCTGGCTAATTTCTAATTTCTAAGAAATCAAATAATATCGCAATTTTTTTTACGGCTAACGGCGCTTGAGTCCGTAGAAAGTCGCAAAGATTTTCGAATCCTACGTCACTTGACTTCGTGGTGTAGTTGGTTATAACATTCCCGTACTGAGGGAAGGATGCGGGTTCAAGTCCCGTCAAACACGAAAATTTTTGCGATATTATTTGATTTATTAGAAATTAGGAATAAATAATGCTAAACAATTCACACATGAAATAAAAGCCAATAACGCGTTTATCAGGGGGAGGCCTGCGTCCAGCAGTGGACCAACACAGGCTGTTGAGGTTGAGGTGAGGTTGAACAATTCACACAGCAATAGTTGTATGTGCGCTGATGAGAAATGTGGTGTCCAAGATTGGGCCAGAAAAATCCGGGTCGTCCTCTCGCAAATTGTTATGAGCCGGTTTTCGGAAAATAGCTTAATCTCTTTAAATTCTATTGAAAATCTTAAACAATCCAATAAGTTTACTACGAATACATCCCACTAAAGTTACTTTTGAGTCCAATCTAAGAACTTCAGCTTAATTCGTTTACTAAGACACTGCCACTGCTCCTTACAGCTAAAACGAGTCTAACCCCCGAATTCTCAAGCACAACTCATCTCAAGTGACGAATTTTTGGCAGATTTTCATTGACTTTCCAAAAATTGCGACTTGAGGCGTGCTTAAGTCTGAGTTGCGGTTGAGTATTCGGGCGTAAAGGAGTCCACACACCAAAGTCACCAGGACACGTCACATAAAAATAGAATAAAAAAATAATAATCGTTTATTTCAGACCCTTTGTGGCCCATATAAAACACGCAAGTTACAAACATTTTATACAGAGTAAATACACACACGAATAATACTTTGTTTACAAGAAAATACATTGTTTAGAAGGGCAGGTGTGCACTTAGTGCCAGGTTTATGTTGCAAGCAATGAATGCTCCCCTACCCAATGGGCGTTTTTCCATTATCCGGCCCGACACCAGCGCCGACGCCGGCGCCGACGCCGTGCCGGTGCCGGGGAAGCAAAAATGTATGAAAATGTATGACTCGCTTTTTGACTTACCGGCGCCGGCGCCGGCCCGGCATTGAGTCCTACCGGCGCCGTCGCCGTCGCCGGGGTAGCAAGCTTCCCACCCGTGCCGGCCCGGCAAAATTGCATGTGTATTGTATATGAATTATAGCCGTGTGCGTGTGTGAGTGCGCGGGACGGGTAGGAGGACCGTAGTAAACCGGCATCGACACGAAAAACGAAACCCCGGCGCCGGTGCCGATGCACGGCCATGCAGGTGCCGTGCCGGTGCCGGGCTGGCTAATGGAAAAACGCCCAATGCCGCAGGAAACGGCTGTTTAGGTCTTTAAGCCATCGCTGCCAGGAGGCTGTAGCGGCTGGCGCGCAGGCGACATAGCCCAACGCCTAATCAGTGGAATGTCAGCGACATCCGATTCGACAAAACACTGTTGGTCGCTCAGCGATCTGCAATATTTAAACCAAAATCTCCCCACAAGTCGTCACCACCGACCATAGAGACTGCATGTGTATATACATAACTAAATTTTCACATACAGACAATACAGAAATTTGTAATTAAATTCCAATCAAATAGAACAATGCCACACTAGTAGTTACGTATTTGATTAATATAAATTCACTATCGTTGAGGTTAATAATTTTTGCAATTCTCATAGTTTTGTTTAACCATGACTATCGATATCGATAAAAATATGCTTGCCCAACTGGGGTGTGATGCTTGACTTTGAGTCGGCAAATCGGAGCGCAGCGGTCGCAGCAGTGATTTGGTGGAATTGTTGTCTAGACAAAATAAATGACATTTCCTCTTTAATGATGTGCTAGATGCCACCGACATTGCGGCGTAAGATTGTCGCACACCTGAAAAGAACCTCTGCAGCACAGTACAAAAATGTACATAGCCTGCAATACTTATACATCAAAATCTCCCCACAAGTCATCTGGCAGCAGTGTTGCCGACACCAACCAACTGGGCTACATGTCGCCAGTGTTCGCAGGGTATGTCGAGTCCTTTACAGGTCGGAACAACAAATGGAACACAATTTTAACAGAATTGTGTTTTCGCTGCGTCTGTACAAAATACAAATCTCCTCTTTGGGAATGTTTCCTCGTTTTGCTATACAGGTGTTATTTATTAGGCCATTTTTTGAGGATTTGTTTAGCATTAGTAGAGAAAGATGTGGCACTGGATAAAACTGTGCTTCTGAACTGAACATGGAGAAAAGGCTTATGAGCACTGAGCGAAGTCGTAAAATTATGTTACTTGCTACGATATTACAAGCAGTTTTTAAAAATATATCACAAGTTTTACTTCGTGCCAAAATATGGGCTCAGCGCAAGTTTAAGGTAAAAGAGCTCTAGATTTTTTAGCTGGTACTTATGCTAGCAACTTTCCAACCTATTTCTTAGGGATGTTATGTAGGTATAAGGTTTTTATAAATCGTATCTGCTTCTAATTTCATTAGAGGCGTTAAACCATTAAATTTTCTTATATGCCTCGTCCACGCATTTATTATGATAATATTTATTAACGCTTGCCCCGGGGAACAAAGACGTAAAGCACTTTTACGACTGTTTTATTGTTTTCTCATTTTTGACATCCTTAGGTGATGTAAGTACTATAACTGTATTTCTTTCAGATTATTTTACATAATTAAAAAACGTTATGTATTTAAAACACGTGGATTTCTTTATTATTTTGTACATAATCTCAGTACTACTCGTTTACATAATTTTACTTTCCGGAAAGAAACGCAAAAATCATGAAGATAGTACCTATTGTTTAGATTGTAATCCTACAAAATAGTCGTAAAAGTTAATACGACAGTTTTGAGTCAAAAGCCCAGGACACGAAGTTCATAATATTTCCGAAAAGGGTGGTAATAAGTTATTACGTTCTAGATATTTATCATTACCGTCGCAGTGTGCAGTTACTGTGTTGTTCGTAATTATAATCAAACAGTGAAACTATCATAAAATGCTGTTGCTCTTCAGTCTAGTTAGATAAATTACTGCAAAGTACATTTTGTTATTTTTTGCCTAATTACACTAAATATATAACAATTATGTTTATAACTTCTATATATTTATTTTATATAATTTGTATAGTACGTAGATTATATGGTGTACTTGGGAGTCTAGAAATAATAGAATTACCTTCTTTTATTTTTCCTGACAAAAATAGATTTTGCTATTACGACTTTATTTCCCGGGGCAAGCGATGTTGGACTGAACGATATGCAATATTTCATATACGTTAAATATTACGAATTATACGTAGACATTTTAGCAACTTGTGCGTATTAACTACCTAGCTAACGTCAGGTTTAATAAACGAATTGAATTCGACGACCTCTTCTGTTGCGCAGCGGGCGAAGGTCCGCCTGCGACGCAGGAGGTTGCGGGTTCGATTCCCGCCTCGGGACAAATGTTTTTACGATCTGCAAATATTTATTCAGGGGTTCTGGATGTTTTTCTATGTATAATAAAAAAATATCTATCTATGTAGTGTATTGTATTAAGTATATCAGTTATCTAGTACCCATAACACAAGCTCTGCTTAGCTTGGGGCTAGATAATGCTGTGTGAATTGTCCAGCATTATTATTATTATTATTATTTAATTGAATTACGCAAACGCCGCATCAATGTTCCCAATTATTTCCAAAACCGCTCGACCGGTTTAGATACGGTTTTCTGTATGTGGTCGGGAATTATATTAAGATTAAATAAACATACTACACATTGCCACCATACACTGATAGGAAGCTTATAAATGTAGTGACAGCCTCGATGGTCTAGCGGTCAGCTTGTTCAACCGCTGATTATGAGGTCCTGGGTTCAAATCCCGGGTCGGGCCAGTTGTTGTAATTGGGGTTTTTCTAGCAAGAAAAATACACTGTAGCAGCCCGGAGTCAGGAAGTTGGCGGTTACAGCCCCGTGCTCCGGAAAGCATGTTAAGCCGTTGGTCCTGCGCTTGACCTCTCCCCGGCCGTGTCAGTCTGCCGTCCCATCGGATTATCGGAGTGAAGGAATGGAGAGTCCACCTGTGAGTGCACTATAATATGTCCTGCGCATCTGGCTAGTCTTCGATGAGACTGGCTGCTGTGGTCGAAATTCGGCTACGAGGACATTATAAATGTAGAGTCACCAAAAACATTTAGGTATTCTTAAATACAATAATAATTTGATGATGAACCATCCAAACGGTCCAACAATCGACAAACTGCTCCTTTTTTGAAGTCGAATATAAATAGGGCCCACTTAGTATGATCCCTAGCAAAGTACCTACTTCTTATTGAGTAGGTAGTTTAGATAGGCACATCGAAAGACATTATCCCTTCTAGGTCAGTCGGCTAATGCAAGACGAGCCCATCGGAACAATGCTACACTCCTTTCCTCGCTCTACTGAAAGGTACCTACCTCACTTAGCATACTTGGCATATCAACCGTGCGTTGTGTATCACTGCCATTGAGTATGTCTGTATGATTTACGAGATAACATTGAGCGAGCGCGTTTATTTGACAGTATATAACGTGCCCTAATCGTACGGTGTCGTGGTTGGGAATGACAACTAAAGGTACGAGTTGGCAGCGGGCGACATGAGCCAGCAGCAGACTACGTGTCGTCGCTTCATGTCGCCACGACACGTCGTTATGTCCTGTCGCTGCAGTCATGATTTCGAACCCGACTACAGACGGCAACAGCGTCAGCGGCACTAATGATCCCCGGTGGGGCGACACTGGCGTCTGCCACTCGACGACGACGCGTCGCTAGTTTCGTGTCGCTAACTACGGAGGGAATTTCATAGAAATACATAGAAAACAGTGTTGTCGCTACGACACGTCGTCTGCTACTGCCGCATGTCGCCCGCTGCCAACTCCTACCTTAAGGCATGCGAAATACGGTTTTGTCCGATTCCACGCTGTTGTCTTGTCGTAGGTGTGTAACACGATTGGATTGGTCATATTGAATCACCCCCTAGAATCATGAGCCAGGGGCCGAATTCGTTTGACTATGACAATGGTCTGCTGTGTGGTGCCGGCTTATAAGCTGTGTGGTGCTGGAATCTGCACCACCCCAACTTTTCCCGCGGGTGTCGTAAGAGGCGACTTATGGATATCCACGGGGGGCGGCAGCACCACCTGCAAAACAATTCTACCACCGAACTGCATTCCCCAACCCGCATGCCCAGCGTGGGGATTATGGGCATTACCCCCATGAGATTTTTTATCTCATGGGGTAATGCCCATAATCCACCTCCACCTAATAAGCGCCTTGTTGGCTTTTGCCAACAAGGCGCTTATTAGCTGGAGGCCTGCATCCAGCAGTGGACCAATTAAAACATACAACAATTTACCCTTAGAAATAAAACAAATAGAAGATAATAAATTAAAAATTGAAATTAAGAAAATATCTGGTATCAAAAACACATTAAAATATCAAAGAATATTTTGACAGTACCCCCCCAAAATTTAGATAGGAATCATTGTTATTTAACTCCTATTGTTAACCTTAATTAAGTATTGTATTTGTATTTGTATTTATTCCATCGTAGGTACACTTGATGTTACACTTGATGTCGTTACATTCTATGTTTATGTACTATTTTAATAATTACATGTATAGGTATTTCGTTACAGGAAACACCATAAGGTACAAAGCTAAAAAAAAAACAGACAGACATGACTGAAAATTAAATTAAATAAATAATAAATTAATTAATTAAGAGTATGTCAAAGTATGCTGCTGTATAAGGGCATTATCAAACTAAACTAAAGTATAAAGAAAATGCGCAATTCCTATCATTTTAAGTTTATAACTAATATTAATAATAATTTTATTATTGTGTGTCCGAAAGGACAAACTGATGGACAATATAATAGTAGTTCTTAAGACCAACTATGTACACAATTTGAACAATAAATGTTTCTCATTCTTATTCTTATGGTTTGTCATAATGGCAGGTTGATCAGTGATAGCAGTCTTCTTAATTCGACTCATTTTTTGACTCATTTTAATATCACATTATTTAAAAAAAAAATCCTAAGAGACATAAGTCTCCCTGATAAGTCTAAACTAAAAGAAACTTCCCTTTAGTTATCAACAAAAATCTTAATCCGCTTATAGCACGGTGACAATGATGGATGCCTATTTTGGGTATATTTAGCACAAATTAAGATTATTTATGAAAAAACTAGCTTCTGCCCGCGGTTTCACACGCGTTTCAGTAGTTTTGGCGTGGTCTTCGACCAAAAAACTCTCTCAATCTTTCGCCTTTAAATTTTAGTCGGTTGCTTGCTTACTGGTCTGTGTGAATCGGGTTTACAATTTGTTGAAGCTAGGTATTATGATATCAGATCTTAGATATAACGGTAGGTATAACTGTATAAGTACTAGAAACCGACATTTCACAAAACAGCGGTGACCCAAGCGCGAATTTTCCGCGAAATTCGCAAGCTTTTCCACAAACTGCTAGCTTTATCGCTGTAAAATATGAGATTAGCAAAATGAGCGTTGTAATGCAAATAGAATTTGTCCGGGCTTAGACGCCAGCGGTGCATTTCTGAACCTTTAAAAACGGAAGGTTGACTGAACGTTACATATTTAAAGGGATATTGGTTATTTCTCATTCGTCCCATATCCTTACCACCGCATTATGTGAGTGTAGGAATTCAGCGTGCACTAGCTGTGTTTGCGCCATAGATATAAGTAAAATTATGTTGATATCGTACTTACGTTCTCCCAGTGCTCAACAAATGGCCTGTGTTGTGTTACAACTAAACGCAAAGACACCTCAACAGCCAAATTCGTCCACAGCTGAACGCAGGCCTCCCCCTGAGAGGTGCCTTTTTGGCTTTAACCCGTGGCGCGCTAAGCGCATTACTTGAACGATATAACCGCCAGTCGGAGTGAAAAGTTAGTACACCCGTGTGTTCCTTAGGCACGCGGGGCCTTGAAAGTTAGTGAACACCCGGGTGTTCGCTAAGCACGCGACGTTAATTTCATCATTGGGCATGCGGGTTGGGGATCGCAGTTCGGTGGTAGAATTTTTCTACAGGAGGTGCTGCTGCCCGCCCCCGGTGGATATCCCTTAGTCGCCTCTTACGATACCCGCGGGAAGAGGTGGGGTGGTGTAATTTCTGAGCCACACGGCAAACGCAAAGACACGCTATTTCCAATCTCTGCAATAAACCTGTAAAGATGGAAAGATGAACCTAGACCGAAGTGCGACCGGGACAACAATACGCACGCGAAACATAAACACCGGCAGCATCGGCCCGACTATGACTGAGGAGGGTGGACCTAATTTGAGCGTCCCACTTTCGAGAAGATAGTACCCAATCTCCGGAATTTTGCTTAAATCGATGGTTTGCGCACTAACACATTTTTTTTACTTAGAAACGTTTAAGTGTACCTTATCGTAATCATTATTATCTTCTCTTGCTCTTTTGTTTATTTGAAGTCCTTTATTAGTAAGACTTATTATTAAGGACACATTTTTTAAGTGTTTTGCCTTGTTTTCAATCAATTTTTATGTGTTAGCTGTACTACCCGTAATTAGGGGGTCACTAGTGATGTTTTTAATTGTATATCCTCTGTTGGTAGTACTGAATTAATAAATAAATAAATAAACATAAGTATGTGCAATAAAGTGTAATGTATTGTATCGTATTAAGATGTACTAATCTACACATTTTGTCTCCATTACTACCTGTGCTATTTGTAGGAGTTTCAGTAGATTAATTAATGAAACCTAACGCTCTATTTCAATAAGTTTAATCTCACTTTACTTCTACCACAATTTTGCATGCGAAACGCGACGAATGGCCGACCGTAAACTTTGTGGCTTTCCAACAAACTGGCAAAAAGTAAACCAACCGAAACTACTTATTCACTCGTTCATATCTGTAATGAAATCGTGAAATATGCATGTAAATGCTTATTTTTTTGCGCTACGTGATTATTTCGTTGCAACGCTGGCAGTGCCGGAATTTTTTATTTAACTTAAATTATTAGTAGAGCGATTTACCGGGTAAAGTGGACTAGATTTTTTAAAACCCTATCTACCCGTTTTGGAGTGAATTTGAGGACCGTGATCATGATTACTTATAGTTTTGTCGTTGGGCAACGCTTGTCGCATACCTGGAAAACGCCGCTGCAGCATAGCAGAGAAATAAGCATTCAGAAAAGGGTTTTAACTCGTAACATTTAGATGAATTTTATATTGACGGCATCGGACGACAGACAGTAGGAAGCCATCTGTCACTGTAAGATGTATCTAAAGATAACGAGTTTGAGCTCATATTTGAATGCACGTTTTTGCACTGTATGGTAGCGGTATTGGAAAAAGAAATGAGGCGTTTTCATGTGTCAAATAATAGTTCGAAAAAACGGAAAAGAGGGCGCATTTTATCATTTGACCATATTACGTGGAGCCGCCAAATTAAATTGGCATAAACCGTCTATAATTGGGCATGACATCCCATTGACAACCTAGAATAGTTCCTTTCTGTTAAAATTCCACGCCAACTTTTACTTAAGGTTTTTTATTTTTGGAAAAAGCCGTTTTTATAAGAATTATTTATTTATTTATTATTTAACTCATTTATAGGTCGCCTTGACTTAACGTTTTCGGCATAAACTAAACAAAACAAATCAACAACGGAATGTAGGCAAACTATCCAAATATTCGACGACGTGGAATCTTCTAGCTTATGTATACCTATTTGGTCATTCTCTCCAATCTTCAAAGTTCAGTCTAAGAAGTTATTGAATCACTGCATATTGTAAATAAGTACTCTGCTGCACAGAGATTCCATAACTTTGTTAGGTATAAAAGTTAAATGAAGTCTAGAATGAAGCCAGCAGAGATCTTTGTTCAGTTATTCAGTGTTTCAATCGAGTAGAGCAACCCGGGTGGAACCATCTCGAATAGATAACTACATATTTCAATTTACTTTCTGATGAACTGGACCATAGCATTGGTGTACTGAACAAACGAATATTTAATACGTACCTAGACACTTGTGGTACTTTTGTTTCAATTGTAAATACTAGTATAATTTTCTTTGTGAATAAAGATTTTTCTTGTGGTACTTATATGAAACAATATTGCAGCACCTACCTACTGCACGATAGAAAAGAATCGAAAAATTTATTGTGACTCACACAAAAATCTGAGTTACAATCCAGTCGTTCAATTTGAAATAGGTAGGGGATGGATAAAAAATTGCAATGTCCCCTTAAACGATGTGACATATGGCCAGATAAATTGATTTGGGCTTTCATAAGTGATTGAAAATATCATAAGTTTCCTTTCGATATCATCATCATCTAATAGCTGATAGTTAACACATCTATGGCCCAAGACGCAAATTCCCTTTTCCGCTCCCATGTAAGGGCGGCGGCGGCGCGCCCCTGCGGTTTGCCCGGCTAAGGCTGGACAGTGAATGCGATATTAAATTTCGTTTTCCCTTGTTTTAGACGCAGTCCAGAGGTTTGTGGAGATGCCGACGTACACAGAAGTGAACCCTGGAGAATCTGCGCTGCTAAAGTGCAGGATATCAGACAAAAGAGGCGTTTGTTCCTGGCAGAAGGATAATAAGGTAAGTCATGTCATAAGAAATAAATTAGAACACTGGCTTCCAACTGGTGAGTGACTGGTGGGTGATTGATATGGATCAGTTGATAAAGGCTATTTGGCAATTATCTCATAATTAGAACTAATATTTAGAATTGAACTGTTACAAACAATCTAGCTCGACTGACCCGCAGTCAATATCAGTCGGAAGCGTTCCCAAGACGCTGACTACATTGCCCCGCTGTATGGCAATGCTGATACCCTGCGCCAGCTATTCACCAGTTCTCGGGTCACGCGTCGCTTCGACCAGACGCTCTGATAAGTTTTTAAAACCCGGAAGGCATCTAAAGTTATTTAGATGTATTTATAAAAGAATTACAAAAATGTACGTATTCGAAAACATGTACAAGATGCAGTTACTAGATAATACATTAACAAAAACTACGAATAAATATTTACAATAAACAGGTCGCACAACATGAAATTGCTGCAAATTATAAACGCCCTTGCCAGATTAATGTTACCATCTGTATCTTTCAAATAGCTACTAAAGACGTAGTCAAAACCATTTCAAAGCCAAGAACGTTATTATAATCCGACAACTCCGATAGTGCATTATATCCCTTTCAAAGATGTCTTTGAAGGTATTACATAAAGTACTTAGTAAGGCGATTCTTGTATGCTGAACATAAAGCCGATTGAAATGAGTCAGCTTTTGGGGTTTTATCTACTGGCTTAGACTGATCAAACGATATATCGAGTTGGCTTTACGGTGAGCATCCCACTGTCCCCAATCTCTTCATCAGCTCACACACGTCCAGTGCTGAACGCATCTTCAATAGACAGTTGGGGTTTTATCATAATAAACACGCTTGGTAGGAGAATTAGGGTTCCAACTGTGTCTGTCCTATCTATCTCCTAGTTAGTAGTCCAATTTCAACCACAGCGGCCAGTATCAGAGAAAAATAGAGATGTGCGCAGGAAATTATAGTGCACAAGTGCATGCGCAAGCAAAGCTGCACTCCCTACTCTCAAATCTTATCAACCCCATAGGTTCATAATGATGATGATGAATTAACAATTTTTAGGAGTCAATTTGTACCTATTCAAGTTTTTGCACCACGATCGATTTAAGCTGATTCATTAATAAATAAATAAATAATGCTGGAATAATAAATAAATAAATAATGGATTAGCAAAGTGAATCAGATTGGAATGGAGAGATATATCCTGCCTGAGGCTAAAATCTTTATCAAATATAATAATTTTTGGTGTAGTCTCAGTAGTCCGGTTACATTTAATTGAACCAGACTACTGAGTCGTTCGACGTCCCTGTAGTCCACCGGACTATTGATATGTTATCAATGCCGCATCCAGCATCTGCCGTCACTTGCTCAAAAAGAAAATATTTCGATAAGTACAATAAGCCGGCAATGCCGAAATAACAGTTGCAAACTGTTGCCGGCTTGCGACGTATCTGTAGTCCACCGGACTATTGATAATCAATAGTCCGGTGGACTACAGATACGTCTACAACAGTTGCAAACTGTTGCCGGCTTGCGACGTATCTGTAGTCCACCGGACTATTGATAATCAATAGTCCGGTGGACTACAGATACGTCTACAACAGTTGCAAACTGTTGCCGGCTTGCGACGTATCTGTAGTCCACCGGACTATTGATAATCAATAGTCCGGTGGACTACAGATACGTCTACAACTGTTATTTCGGCATTGCCGGCTTATTGTACTTATCGAAATATTTTCTTTTTGAGCAAGTGACGGCAGATTCTGGATGCGGCAAGCTGAAGACAGGGCGTTATGGCGCACACTAGGGGAGGTCAATGTCCAGCAGTGGGCTAATATAGGTTGATGGCCAACAATGATGAACAACTGCAAATTTTTCACGAAAGTTGACATTCAAAAATTTCAGCGGTCTTTTCAGGCATCTGCTACCTAAAATTAATTTCAGAAACTTCTAAGAACCTCCTGAGACTGTTAACTTAAATACGCGACAAGTGTTATTATATTTTCGTTGCTAAAAGCCAATATTTTGAATGCTTTCGTTTATAACACCGCCCACGGCTTCCAATAAATGTTGGCAAAGATATTAAAATATTTGTAATTCCTAGGATAACAAACATTAATTTGCAATTAAGTCTTCCCTGTTGCTTAAATTATCTTTTCTCAGAATCGTCTGAAGTTTCAATGAATTAAAAATTACAGACTGTAATTCCCGATAGGTACTGTGAAGTCTACTTTGAAAATACAAAAAAAAAAACAATTATTGGCGGCGACCTCTGTGGTGCGGCGGGCGAAAGTACAGCAATGGGCTAGCAGAATTTGGCCCCTTGTCAGATACAAAAATAAAATTTCAAAAATTTAAAACCCCCGACAGATTTTTATGAAACCTGGCTAAAAACACTCGGGATAAAATTACCTATCTATGACACAAAAAAAACTAAACAAAAATCGGTTCATCCGTTTGGGAGCTACGATACCACTAGGGCTTGCAAATATTCGAAAATTTTGATATTCGAATATTCGAATTTTTTTTGGGGTACTATTCGAATATTCGAATAATAGAAACAAACTATATTATTATTAAAATCTCATGTTTTTTATTCTGTAATTAATTAATTAATTAAAATTAAAAATTGACAAAAGGTTGTAACGAGACTTTGCCGATTTATACGCACAATCAATCACACTTTCTTAGTAAAAACAGTTTTCAAAATTTAGGTGAGTTGGTATTTTAACAACATCCTAGTAACTAGTAGTTCTACGAACAGTAAACCTCGCGAGCACTAATTCTTTTCAACAATGAATTTACTCACAGAAAAACAGATATATTTCTGTGAATTTACTTAGATACTAAAGTTATTTAAAACGGGATATTTAGGTAGGTTTTTTTAATTCCTGTTTGTTTTTTGTAATTCCTGTTTGTTGGTAGGTATATAAATAAATCAGAGACGTTTAGTAGCATTAGCGCCATCTATACAATCGATTTCTTACTTTCGTAAGCTGACAGGCATGCGTGGCCTTGCTACATAGTTCTCTCGAGGAGTTACAAACATGTTCTAATTGATGGCACTGTACTGTTTTATGTTCTCTTGCTGCATTTTGCGGAGCTATTCTGCTCGTCGTACCAAAAATCCTGATCAGATCTTTACCAAATTTTTATGAGAAGAATTAAAAACAACAACCTTTCAAATAAAAATAATTATCGAAATCAGATGTCCTAAAGCCGAGATATTCTGAAGCCCTCTTTTTGCCTTTTTTGGAGGAAGTACGCCTTTAATCAAAAAACCCCGACGACAAAATATTCTATAAAATAGTAGAATCTGCACACCAAGTTTCGTACCGATCGGTTGTGAAAAAACGACCTGTAGAGGAGTACGGACATACTGATAGAATTGCTAATTTTGCTAGACTTGAAGGAGAGACTTTCGCTCACTTCGTTCGCTCGGTCAATAAAGCCGAAAGGTTGTGAAATCTGATAAATTTAATCTTGATCTGTTCAGTACTACTGAACAGATCAAGATTAAATTTGGCGTACGTTTAGAGCAAAGTCTAACTTAGATAATAAATTATTCTGAAAATACGCGTGCGAAGCCGCGGGCAGAAGCTAGTCTACAATAAATTAACAAGTAATTAAACACGATAAGTAACGGTAACATAGCTACAGGGACGGAAAACAAACTTAAAAACGAAATCGAAGTTTATGATTCGTTTTCGTGCAAACGCTAATCTTATGCAATCGACTTAAAAGTTGGTTTTGCACGACAACGAAAACTAAATTTCGAATTTCCTGTTCAGAAAGAAGAATACAAATAGGATACGCGAATGCCCTATGCAGTCGCACGCGGCATTCCTGAGTGTTTCCGAACTCGGGAACCCTATAACTTTGTCATTTTGTTAACCAGAACGACGTAAACTTGTATGGATATATCTCGCGGACTTATAAGTGGCATTTTATGCACATCGGAGTTCTGAAATTGGTGTTATTGATTTGAATCGAATATTCGAATATTGCAATTTCAGTATTCGAATATTCGAACTGAATTAATATTCGAATTATTCGAATATTCGAATGCAAGCCCTAGATACCACCGACAGACACAGATACACAGACAGACAACTTATAAAACCCCTCTCTTTTTGCGTCGGGGGTTAAAAACGACATAACTTTTTCAGAAAACTGCTATAAAGTAAATGTCGCGTTTTTCTAGCAAATTGACAGATGGACGGAAAGGAAGGAAATAAGGCTTCATCATAAAAACATCTCGTATGCATTAGCATGGACAGTTTCAATAAGCCAGCAAAGTGAGCTTTATTCCAAGGGAGCTAAGGTCGTTGAATCAGTCAGCTAAGTAGACCATATGACTGGTTTTTTGTATTGTTCCTTATTGCAAAAAGGTTTCCTCGTTAGCAAAAACATTATGGATAATGTTGGTACATTAAATTTTTTATTAACAAAGAAAATTATAATCAAACTAGTTTATGACCGCGGCTTCGCACGCGTTGTTTCTATAAAAGTTTACAGGTGATTTCTTTCCCATGGGAACTGATTTATGGGATAAAAAGTAGCCTATGTTTGATTCCAGATTAGAGTTACCTGTATGCAAAATTTCAGCCCGATCCGTTCAGTAGTTTTGACATGATGAGTTAACAAACATCAATCCATCTATACATCCATCCAAACTTTCGCATTTATAATTATTAGTGTGTTAATAATAGAAACAAATTAGAAATAGTATTTACAATTGAAACAATTGAGCTAACTGCAGACTGTTGCACACAATCTACAGGTATCTCAACTGATCCATATCAATACCAGTCGGAAACGTCCCCAAGACGCTGGCTGCATTGCCCCGCTGGCAATGCTGATGCGCTGCGCCAGATATTCACCAGCTATGAGTTGGTTGGAATTAACACTTTCATATCTACGGGATCATATAGAATTATAGACTATAGGTATGTTGCTTTTCTTTTATTTAATTTGTAGAAGGAACTTCTATGAGATACCTTAGAAACATAGGTCAAATCAAAAGTGAAATTACTCGTATTATTATGAAAGAAAAAAAGAAAAGAATGAAATTATGCTGGACAATTCACACATTCATTATCTAGCCCCAAGCTCAGCAAAGTTTGTGTTATGGGTACTAGATAAATGATATATTTAATACAATGCACTACATAGATAGATAGTTTTTATTATACATACAAAACATCCAGATCGCCCTGGACAAATGTCTGCAGATCGTACAAACATTTGTCCCGATGAAATAAATCCCGAAGAATTAGAAAGGTTGGATTATAAGGTAGATGCTTAATTACCTCTTTACGCAAAATATTTTTTTTATTTCGTGCTGTACTAGTCCTTGGCTTGACCACAATCTTATTTGTGACGATGTAGCTGACGATGTATCATGAACGTCCCGAAGACAATAATTTATCTAGCCATTACGAATCAGGCTGATACATTGCATAGATGTGATACCTGAATTATCGCTTTTGATCCAGCACGCGTGCAAAGCAGCGGGCAGAAGCAAGTGTCATTATAAACTGACGACTCGCGTGACTACAATGCAGAGTCCATAGTATGGGTTGTGCATTCGTTTACGTTAACGAAAAAAGTTTTCGTTTTCTTCCAAATATTTGGCGCCTTGCAGCGCCTCTATCGGACAAGAAGGAACTACTTTTCATAGTTTGACTGAATACGATCTCGATTATTTATAGTTTTCTAATGGTTTTGAGAGACTTGACATAGGCTTTTTTTACGGAATATATTTATATCAATTTTTTTCGTAGAAGTTATAGTCTTCCAAGCTCACGAAACCTTGTTTCGAATCCATATTTCGTACACTCATTACCATCTGAGGGGCGAGTCTATTTGACGTTAATCGTGACGTCTCCTTTTTCCATTTACTACGCAAATCCCATACTACGAGTCAGGCCCGGAGCGGGCCGCACAAAGGACGGTACAAAAAATGTTTCGGCCCGCTCCGGGCCTCATGATGGGTTAATTGGAAACTAGGTAGGTATATGATTATAAGGAGACGTCACGATCACGTGTCGTTATTACTACTTGACGACCTCGGTGGCGCGGTGGGTGAAGGTCCGCCTGCGACGCAGGAGGTTGCGGGTTCGATTCCCGCCTCGGGACAAATGTTTGTACGATCTGCAGACATTTGTTCAGGGCCTTCTGGGTGTTTTCTATGTATAATAACAAATATCTATCTATGTAGTGTATTGTATTAAGTTTATCAGTTATCTAGTACCCATAACACAAGCTCTGCTTAGCTTGGGGCTAGATAATGCTGTGTGAATTGTCCAGCATTATTTATTTATTTTATTTATTTATTTACTAACGTCAAATAGACTCACCCCTCAGTTGGCCAAGCACGGAGATTGTTCTCTATGGTAGAATAGACAATAATGACATCGCATCGTCATACATTGCGTACATTATTGAAGTTTAAAGAATGAATTTCAAATAATTTACGCATTCGATGACAAAGTTACGTAATTTTTCTCTATTCTACGCTAGACGACAATCCCGTGCTTGGCCTACTGGTCTGCATGCGCATAGGTAGTAAGATACTAGGTACCAAGGTAGCTACAGGGTGTTAGCAAGTTGGCAGGTGTTGTCGTAACATGTGGTATTATGATAGCCTTGTGAAACTTGACACTGTTTGTCATGCTGTCACGTCACGTGCAGCCGTCGGTCACTGTGTTTTGACCATCCAATTACTTGCAGGTTGTATTTTAGGGTTGTTCCAGTTTTCCCCCTTGACAAATCCCGCTTAAGGGGGAAAACTGGAATAAACAAAATGATTTACAGTTTTCCCCTTTATGGGGGATCTTCAAGGGGGAAAACTGGAATTCATTATTTTCGATTCCAGTTTTCCTCTTCAAGGATAATCTTCAATGGGGGAACTAGAATTCATTGTTTCAAAGTCCAGTTATCCCCCTTGGGGGGTTTTCAGGGGGAAAACTGGAATAACCCGTATTTTATCATCTGACGTGATTGAAGATGTTTAACAGACAGTAAAGCGTTTATTCGTTTTATTTATTTGCAAGTACTTAAATTAAGCTTTAGTTACGTCACGTAGAAATTGCCAAATTCTAAAATTCCTTATTTCCGTGACAAATAATAATATTTGAAAAAGTTTTATTACTTACCTAATTATTTTGAAGCATTTTTTTCATTAATTAATTAAAACCATCTTTGTCCAAGGGCGATTTGGTTACCGAGTGACAAAATCTCTTTATATCTTGTTGATAAAAATTACAAAATCTTTATTTAAAAAGAATATTACAATTCATTATTAGAAACAAATTAGAATTAGTTTTTACACTTGAAACAATCGAGCTAACTGCAGACTGTTGCAAACAATCTACAGGTAGCTAAACTGATACATATCAGTATCAAAAATAAATAAAATCTCTAATGACCAGTTCCTTTGCCTATAATACTTATTTCAGTAAGTACTTAGATGAAAAAATTTGCAATTAAAACTTGAGATCAAAAATTATAAAATCCTACCTACATTACTTATTCGCAAATGTTTCACCTCTCCTAACATAAACGAGATAATTTTCAATTCCCTCCAAAATCAATGACCCGAGTTTTTTAATTAAAAACAATCACTTTATAATTCCAGGCCCTTATTCCGACATGTTACAATTAACTGGGGGCCAGTTGCGAAATAAACTTTGGCAGCCGAAACTGTGTTAAACTTTACGTTTTCTGTTCGAAAGTTACTTGTATAATTCAAGCTCTTCTAATTCCCAAATGGTACAGGATGCGGTAAGCTGACTGTAAAAGCATCGCTACGGATGAGAGCCCCGGCTCTCAGCCTCTCTGGGGGCACGTGCACGGTCGATAGGTAGGAAATTTTGCTGAGTAAGAATAGAAAATAACTATTTAATTTAAAAAAAATTGGATGGCAGCATGCAGTGCTCTGGCTCCACGTTAGCCGAGCCTGAGCCAACATTTAGATTGACGAAAAAAGTATAATTCATAATATTAGGTGCTTAAATATAAGGTCTTAGTTTTTTTAAATTTACCTAAAGTGCGAGCAGAATTAACAAAGGTAACACGACAGTATGTAAACATGTTGAAACGCCGGGAAAATAGGTAAATAAACGCGATAAATATCCGTGAATATTTGTCATAATTGTACTACATAATTCAGAATACAAAGCTTATAAACATATAAAATACAATATAAAGATTTAAACGAAATCGTCCCCAAGACGCGAGCTGCCGGTATGTATGACAAAACCGAGTTTATTAAATTTTTTAATGTTAACTATCGGCACAAAAGTTAATAGTTAATCTTCTGTTCACCACAAAGATCATCAGTGGAATATGTGATGTATCATTGCATTGCAAACGCAATGATTATAGATAACTGCTTGGTGCAGTTTTACAGCTACATAGTAGAATTTAAAACAGATAAGTACTAAATTTAGCACACTGACTTACTCACATCACATTACACATCGTCATGTAGTAGGAATCAGATAGGCTGACGACCTACACATCCAGCCGTATAGAGAGCCCATTAACGTGAAGCAAACACCAGCGCCTGTGCCAGCGCCGCTGAAAGTCAGTCAGATTCCCACAAACAGAATAACGAATAATTATTTACGCAATTTACTTGTGCACTGTGTTACCTAAGGGTTTTCCCGGACCTATAGAACTAAAACACGAAAAAATACAAACTAATTAAATAACACTAATATTATAAACTGGGCGGACGACATCGTTTCCATCGCCGGCGCCACCTGGACACGTTTGGCTCAGGACAGGAACGAGTGGAACAGGATGGAGGAGGCCTACGTACAAAAATGGACGTCCCAACAAGAAAATTAAGATTTAAATCGCATTTTTATTTCTAAAAATTCAAATTAATACATCTATTAGGTAAATTAATGCATGCAATAAGTACTTTTATTATCATAATTACAATTCTAATCTAATATACATTCACTGTTTTGTAAGAAATGGGAATAAATGGCTATATTATTATTATTATATTAATATTATAAACTAGTTTATGCCTGCGGCTTCGCACGCGTTGTTTCTATGGAAACGTTTATAACTATAACTTATTAGAGTTACCTGAATTCAAAATTTCAGCCTGATCCGTCCAGTAGTTTTGGCGTGAAGAGGTAACAAACATCCATCCATCTATACATCCATCCAAACTTTCGCATTTATAATATTAGTGTGATGCATACAGGTACTAAATACTAATCCTGGAATCAAACATAGGCTACTTTTTATCCCTTAAATCAGTTCCCATGGGATAGAAATTACCTATAAACGTTTCCATAGAAACAACGCGTGCAAAGCCGCTAGTGGGTATACTTAGGCGTTGAATTTATAGAAAAGCACTTGAAGGTGTTTCCAAGCACTTCTAGAAACAAAAATATTTTCTGGCAACAAAGCCATTTGAGTGAAAACCTAATAAAATTTATAACAATAGCAAAAAACAGCAAGCCTATCACTCAAAACAAATACGCAAACTTCAACAACGCATAATTGTAAGTAAAGTCAAATTTTTATCGTGCCTCTGCCATTAGCTTCGATAATATCAATGTCCTAGAATTTTCTTTACCAACATTCTTCAGTTTTGTAAACCCTTTGCTTACAAAAATATCTAGGATTCTAGAATCGAGTCTTGTTATTTTTTGTAAAGTAAAATATGGTGTGCAACCCACAACCAACAGTTAAGTTTCTTAAAGACGACGGGCACGCAGAATATTATAATAACTCGCTTCCATACTCTCTAAGTGGCCGAGCCAGCTCATTCGATGTGCTTTCGTTTCGTCGATGATGTTGGGTTCTGGACACTAGCTCTTCTATCTCCAATGCTAGAAAATATTATACGTGAATTTACTACGCATGTACGACATGTCATCACATCACACTAATTACATCCTGTATATACCTAATAAGGGTTATTAAGGCTTTTGTAATTATAAGTGGCCAAGCCAGCGCATTCGATGTGCTTTCATTTCGTCGATGATGTTGGGATCGTTCACTAGCTCTTCGATCTCCAATGCTAGAAAATATTATATGTGAATTTACTACGCAAGTACGATATGTCATCACATCACACTAATTACATCCTGTATATACCTAATAAGGGTTATTAAGGCTTTTGTAATTATAAGTGGCCGAGCCAGCGCATTCAATGTGCTTTCGTTTCATCGATGATGTTAGGTTCTGGGCACTAGCTCTTCGATCTCCAATGCTAGAAAATAATATATGTGAATTTACTACGCATGTACGACATGTCATCACATCAAACTAATTACATCCTGTGTATACCTAATAAAGGTTATTAAGGTTTTTGTAATTATATGTACTGCTTAAGTCCTCACACTCAGTGTAATTTCTAGGAAACCAAATAATAGCCAAAAATATTCGACTTCGACGGGAAAGGTTATTAATATTAAATACAGGGTGATTGGATTGGCAGTTGCGTGCAAAGCTTCAAGAAGACGCTAGAAGCTAGAATTTCACGAGAAATTTCAAAGTTTTAAGAAAACCGCTTTTGGGTGCCATTTTAAAATAAAGAAGATCTAAATTCTTCTCAAGCTTTATTGAAAACATGTTTTTTGAAAGCATGTCTTTTAGATCGCTTACTAACATGCGTAAATAGTCTAATTACTAGCTTCTCCTTGAAACTTTGCTTCCACTTACCGTTCACCCTATATTTTTGATATATTAAAAGCTACCGACAACCATACTTATAAGTAGGTAGGAACCAATATTGCTGTAGGCTTTTCACTTACGCTAAAAAGTACTCTGGCTATAATGGAAATATGATGTTCGCTTCATGTCACATAGATATATCGATGAAGTACATTATATCACCAACTGACATGAATAAGTAGAATTGCCTCCGGCACGAATCTTGTTCATAAATAGAAATTTTGTTTGCCAGAGTTAAACATTAATTGGTTTTATCAGGCAATGGCCGCACTGTAGGGTTGTGAGCGGCTAGGTTGGTTTGTTGCTTCGACCTGAGATTAGTTAGAGGTTTTCTTCGATGGTAGCTAGGCGTGAAGCTTAGAATTCAAAGTCTATAAACAGACTGTCTCGTTACATACTATTGCAGATCGAACAAACATTTGTCCCACGGCGGAAATCGAACCCGCAACCTCCTGCGTCGCAGGCGGACCTTCGCCCGCCGTGCCACATTGGTCGTTAATCTTATTAAGAAAATACGTACCAATAATACCTGGTAATTTATTTCGTAAATTACAGGAATAACATATCATATTTATATTACTTACACATACAAGTAGGGTAAGTGTGTAATAATTTAGACACTTACTTAAAAATCTTAAAATTTAAGAAATTATTATAAACTAGCTTCTGCCCGCGGCTTCGCACGCGTTATTTCTACGGACACGTTCAAAGATGATTTCTATCCCATGGGAACTGATTTATGCTATAAAAAGTAGCCTATGTTTGATTCCAGGCATAGAGCTACATTGGTGCAAAATTTCAGCTCAATCTGTTCAGTAGTTTTGGCGTGAAGACGTAACAAACATCCATCCATCTATACATCCATCCATCCAATCTTTCGCATTTATAATATTAGTGTGCAACAACATCAACAATTCTAAAACAATATCAAGTCCAATCCTGAACTTTTTTTTTTTTTTTTTTTAATATTTTTTTTAAAATGTAGTTATTTATTCACAAAGAAAATTATACTATATCCTGAACTTGACTTTGTAGAATTTAACACGCTAAGCTCACACGTGTTGTATTTAATTTACCATGAATCAGGTACCTATGTACCTTTAATCATCTCCAATACAGACATATCTAACCGTTATCACTTCTTGGTAACATACTAAAAGCGTTACGTTACTAACAGTATCAGGATCTCGTTTAGTCGGAAGTGAAAATCACAACATTGAAATTCGTTACTAGGAATAGGCAGAAAGAACAACTAAAATATTACTTTAACATAATGACGGGTTGGACTAGAAGATAAGATATCCTTGAGTTGACCAAAATACCGCATTCTAGTAGAGTTTAAAGGAGTCTAAAGTTTAGACTCCTTTAAACTCTACTAGAACTAAACACCAAACCGTGTGTTGCTGGTTTAGAATTTGCACCATCACAACTCTTCCCGCGGGTGTCGGAAGAGGCGACTAAGGGATATCCACCGGGGGCGGGCAGCAGCGCCCCCTGCAGTACTATTCTACCACCGAACTGCGATCCCCAATCCGCATGCCCGGCGTGGGGATTATTGGCATCAGATAAAAGCCAATAAAGTGCTTATCAGGGGGAGGCATGTGTCCAGCAGTGGACCAATATAGGTGAGATGAGGACACACCAAACTGCGGCATGGTGTGTCGGTGTGTCACATGCCGGCGGGTTGAGTCGGCAACATTCAGCAGAATCATGTCGGCAAAAGTGCCCGCCGACAGCTTGCAACATGTATAATATCCGTGCCGACATAAGCTTGAAATTCTACAATATTTCCTAATTGGCTTCCATTTCGTGCTCATTATTAAATGTAATGGTTCTGAAAAATGGAAAAACACATTCCATTCAAATAGAAAGCTCTTCCGAGAAGAAGTCAGCCTAGTTGCATCAGAAACAGTCGTTAAACTGTTACTCACTTTGTTTTGTTACAAAGCGTACCTTTGTTCTGAGAAAACATGAATCATTTTGCAAAGTATTGTGTCTATAAGTTTTTGCTACCCTCTTTTTCTTTTCCGATACCTTTGAACTTTCACCAATAAGTACTTATTAAAATCAATATCCACGCGTGTTTTCCGTTGCGCCCACTGTTTGGAACGCCTGTTATTGAACTGACGACATGTGTTTTTTTTTTATAAAAAGAGGTTCAGCCATCGCAAAATAGGTTTGTTTTGTGTGATTTATCAGCGTGTAACAACTTAGCGGAATAGGCTTGCCATGAATGATTCTACGAGCCTCTTCTAATCTAACACAAGGATTAATTTAAGTTAGGTACACTAGCGCTCGGTCTGCCTATTAGCACCGCTGAAATGAATAAATTAGAAATGAAAAGAAAAGACATAATTCAAATTCACAGAAATGAATTGAAAAATCTGGGTGCAATAGATGGGTCTATTGCACCCAGATTTTTCAATATCAAATAATAAAGACCAGGCATATATCAAATAATAAAGTTCTTTCTTTCCTTTAGACCTTACAGGACTTCTTATACATAAGTAAAACTAGGAAATAACGGCAAAGAACAACGTAACGTTTTACCACCAGGCATTCTAATGATTAAGATTCGAAGAAAGAACCCCAGAAACCATAAACAGAAATCGCATCCGAACAGTACCTTTTTCAAAGCTGAAATAAAAGTAAATAACTTCAGGAGCTTTTATCACCTCGTGGTCTCCGATACAAAGTAAATTGTAGAGTGTTGCGAGCTTATTTATCGAACGTTATTTATGTTCTTTCGATACATGAGAATTTATGCATTTTCAGCGCATCCGAATGATAATTTTCAACGATGAATTTATTGCCTTCGCTTCCCGAAGGTAGACCTCATGAGCCTTTATGGTCTTACCTGAAAGATTGCATAGAGTGTCAGTCTATGTTTTATTCTAGGCCTAAAACTACCTGTACGCAAAATTTTAACCCGACTGGTTCATATCGTGAAGATGTAACAAACATCGAAACGTCCAAATTTTCTCATTTATAATTAAGAGTGACTAGCTTCTGCCCGCGGCTTCGCATTTTTTTCCGTGATTTCTTTTCGTTTAGATAACAAACATCCATCTACCACAAATTTTCGTGAAAATATGAGATTGCTGTTTTTTCAAATTTATTTAAAATTTAGTTTTTAATTTTTTTTTACATTTTTTTATTTCAGTAGTCATTTACAAAAAAAAAATATATTCTGAACGTTATATTATTGCAAAGTTCAATGAATACTATTTTTTGAGAGGTTCATCAAACTATAACAGCTCATTTAATGTGTTGTGGCTTTCAATGCTTATATTTGTTGTATATTTTTTATTCGTTAGTTTTTTTGCAATTACGCATATTTTTCACAATGCTGTCCAATTATACACACAAAATTTTACTTGAACAGGATTTTTCATTTCAGAAAAAATACATTTTTTTTAGTACCTTATCAGTTTTCTTTGAATTCTCCATACAAACGGCAATTTCATAGTTAGAGATAAGACCTAATATGATTATAGTGTGAAGCAATTGGATATGGTTCGATTCAAAGCGTTTTGTTAGTAGCCCAGAAAAATCATGTAAAAATATATTTTCACTACTCTCGGGTAGCGTTCACGACTAGCGAGAAAAGTTTTTGTACTTTAAAGAGGTCGAATGGACATTCGAAAACTCATTTAGGCCAATAACCTAGGAGGGTAAAAATGCTACAAACCACTTTCAAACCATAAATAGACGAAGGTAAGGACGAATACGAAGGTTGTATTGTTCTGAATTCAAATTACTTTTTTCAACAAGTTGATATTAATTTATACCTAAAAATCGAAGCAAAGTACGAATGCGGGCTCAGTGCCCAGCCATTTTCTTCCAGTAAAGCAATACTTACAGGTTTTGACAGATTGTTCGCGTGCTATTCAGTAGGCACCTATTCATGATTTCCTGTTACTCATTTTGGTAAGTGCTTGCCAAACTCTGTCACTCTTATCAAAGGCTAATATCAATTCCAGCTTTATTTGACACAAATTGGACCTTAAGATAAACGCACAACTATCTCACTAAGTGGCTAGTTTTTTAGTCTTCAATCGAACGATCCTATCCATCTACGATTGTCTGGTAGAGATCGTTCTTGAGGGATAAGACCGCCAATTTTCACATATTTTGTAATTTTTGTTGTTTATTTTAATATTGTAAATTATTTTATGAGTGTGCAATGAAGAATTTTCTATATATCTATCTAGTTTGAGCTGGAAATACTAAAACAGATAAAGTATTAAAATGCAATAATTTAACATCACTTTACTACTGCTAACTTGTCAAAATTGTACTGGTAAAATGCAACAAATCACTTAAAATGATTCGAAAACAATAATCGAGTAAGGTTGCAGGTACAAGTCCTATCTGGGTCGTTAATTATCGGATATAACTATATATCATTTATCTAGGATACACCACCTACAGCGAAGTCACGGCGGTCATTTGACTGACATTATATTTCGTACATACTGTCATAGAATGTCCAATAAAAAAAGATAAAAATTGTGTCAATCGGTATTACCTAAACAAGTTGTTTCAAAACCCTTTAATTTGGGATTACATGAATGCTGGTTTTTGTGTAGCGTGCGGCCCGATGAGCTACATCCTTTATCCACTGCTTTCGGTTAGTTGGACCAGTAATACAAACTTATCGCCTGCTTTTGACAGGTGTGAACCCAAGCGTAGCGGAACTTTTGTATCATAATCGCCACGCTTGGCGTCGCCTTTTGTCTAGTTTGGGCTTCGTGTTGGATAATATTGTCTTCAGCTTGTAGATTGGCTGCAGTTTCATTTCACACAGAAAGTTATACTGGTTTAAATGCGGGTGTTTTAGCTTTACATTTGTCTTTAGGCTATGTTCCTAGCTTAAAGTTGGAGAAACACACAGTTTTAACGAGTTTGTTTTTGACATGGATAGTTCGTAAGTTTAAATTAACATGTGATTTTGTGCCTTTTCATCATTTATTACTTACTAGTTTCTGCCCGCGGCTTCGCACGCGTTGTTTCTATGGAAATTCACATTTTTATGGGATGGAAAGTAAGCTATGTTTTATTCCAGGCCTAGAACTACGTCTATACCAAATTTCAGCCCGATCCGTTCAGTACTTTCGGATTGAAGAGGTAACAAACATCCATATACTTATCCAAATTTTTCAGGTCAAAACTGGTGATGCCTTGTGTGTTCTTTGTATGTGTTCTCTGTTGGTAGTTCGAAATAAATTAATAAATAAGACATAAGCCCCAAAAATTGCCAAAATGACCACCGGTCTTGCTCAACCCGAATCCAAATTAATTAAAAAACATAAAAATGGAGTTCTTTACAGCTAGATATTCTATCTGTGAAATGGATGGAAATTGCAGAAGATCGCAAGAAATGGCAAAATATGAAGAGGCCTACACCCATAGGGTAGAAGATGGCTAAGAAGAAGATAAAGAAAATTCTACCTGGCTAGATATTGGTTGGTTATCGCGGAGGGTTGTGGCGGTGGATCTAGCAATTCCCACCTTCCCTTCTCAAGTCGGTCCTCCTTGCGAGGGGCAAATGGGATAATTACCAACCATCACCCAATTCCACCCTATCGCTTGTAGGGTGACAGTTAGCACATTGTTACATATGTTACTACCGACTCATTTATAGTTGTTTATCGACGGTAACAACACGTAACCAATTTGCCACGCGTTTTAGACATAAATTTAGTCCATTTAGTTTTATAGTAAATGTCCTTTAACTGTTTGTAGATTGTAGTCAGCTGCGAAAATATGTATACACTGCCAAGTTTTCAATTTGAATAAATAGTATCTAATTGTTTACCTAGTAATTTAAGTAGATAATTTATACATATACCGTATTTAAATATACTTGTTAGAGGTATATACATAAATAATGTAAATTCATGTATCGTACTCGATACTTTGTAGGAAAAATGTTTGCGTGGACTTATAAGTTTCGAGTAAGTTAAATAATAGGTCGTGAAAAATTGGGAGTGTATACATCATGTCCTCCTAGCCAGTCTTATCGGAGACTAGCCAGATGAGCAGGACTTAATATAGTGCACAAGTGTGTGTGCAAACACAGGTGCACTCTCTATTCCCACACTCTCATAATCCCATGGGACGACAGATCGGCACAATCGGGGAGAGGTCAGGCGCAGGACAAACGGCTTAACGTGCTATCCGGGACACGGGGGTGTGATACCGCCAACTTCCTGACTCCGGGCTGCTACTGTAACAACCCTAATAACAACTCTTGGCCCGACCCGGGATTCGGACCTTATAATCAGCGGTTGAACAAGCTGACCGCTAGACCAACGAGGCGGTCGGTCCGTCAGTCGGCTGTGTATACATATCTGAGCAGACGACTGTACCTACCTTTGACTGTAAAATACCTACAGTGAACGCTAAACGTGCTGCATAATATAAATGACTCACCTGCCTGCAGTTGGTATGAACAATCGCGGTGCGATACGAGATCTGAATGCTAAATAGTGTTTAGTCACGGATTTAACGGTTAACACGTTCACTGCGTGCATTAGTCGTGCTCATTAAAGGAAGAGATCAGATTAAGTGTCTCTACTGGCGCGACGGTAGGCCTGCGCGGGAGGCCACTACCGGAGGCCTCCTTTTGCAGGCCACCGCCGCAGGCCGCCGCCACCGCTTCGATCAGTGGCCAAATCTGCTAACTATGGCTTGACTACTTGACTGTGAAAGTGGTATCGTCACCGGATGGTGTTTTAAAAGATCACCACGTACAATACCAAAGCGGTATTGTGCGCGATGATTTTGAAAAAAAAAACATAATGGTGACCGATGTTGGACCAAAATCTTCAAACTTTCGGAATTTATACTGTTCTTTAAGTTTTACGGAATAATAGCTTATCCGCTAAAGTTTGGGAGCAGCTCGGGATCATTTTCTATACAAAACTAGCTTCTGCCCGCGTCTTCGCGCGTTCACGCGTAAACCTCACGGAGCCCGAGACCTTTCCAACGAATGCAAAACCGTGGAAATCGGTTCGTGCGTTCTGGAGTTATAGCGTCAGGAAGGAAAACCCGACTTATTTTTATATAGTAAAAGAATCAGACACCAATTGGAAAATATATTTTGAAGTAACGTAAAGTAACGTAAAAAACATACCTCAGTTAAGTTTTGAACCGCCTCCTTTCGGTTTTCGTCGGTTGTAAATACTCCACTATTTTTAACATTAGGTAAATAACGTTCCGATTTATTTTATTGTGAAATTAAAATGTTTTTGTCGGTCGGAAGTAAATACATTTACGCTTACAATAGCATTTCTATTTCCACAATGAAAGCGTTACCGAGTGGGGGTCGCGTCTTGGCCACAATTTCCCTTTAAATCCTTTCTAGTTTTTATTTGCTAAATAGAAATTGTTTTTACAAAAGATTTCCTTGTTCGTGGCTTTGTAGCGTAAAGATTGTAGCGAAGCGAACTGCAATAAGTTATATACACTTTATTCAAGTATTTTAGTAGGGAATAAATTATTGTAAATTTATGTAGAATTCTTAAGTCTGAGCCTAGGTAGGTTATCGGGGTAATTTATCCCTTTCTTCTTTAAAAGAAATTACCTATAAGTTTTATTGGTTATCAGGGTAATTTATTCCTTTCCATTGTTAAATGTAATTTTTATGTTTTATTAGTAACCCGTGAATGTAAAAGACGTAGTAATACGTATTCTCGATAAGATAAATGTTAGATTTAAATAAAATTTTCGGTATTCCTTTGAAATCTGCTACCACCTCTGTTCCCACTGTATCAAAAATGAAGTCTGAGGGCGAAAAAATAAAATTTCAACGTAAAACAAGCGTCATGATTTTTTTATTACAGACCCTCAATTCTAAACTCCAAAAATCACAGGTTAAGAACGTGTGTAATAAATACAAACTGCTAAGAGAGCGGAAAGTATACTCTGTCCTTTTTCCCAAGTGTAAAATGGCCATTAAAATCGTTTACACGTTTTACTAAGTGTCTCTGTTTGTATCTCTATAACTGTTTATGAAACCACATTATTAAAAAGTAAAAGTAGTTCAAGTAGTTACGTAATTGTTACATTATTACATTAACAGAATAAAATTTTGAGGGGGGGGGTCTTTAAAAGCAAGATTTGGGGTGGCTAACAAAAAAATTCAAAAAAAAACATATCTAGACTACCGTGAGACTTAGGATATTGGGTCTCACGGGGGAAAATAGCATATAACCCCCCCCCCCCCCCCACCCCAAATCATGTCGGTCCATGTGCCAAACACCCTGTATACTACATGAGATATAGCGTCTTTGTAGAGCTCTAAAATAATTATGTTAGTGACGCTTTTCCTCCACACAAAGTGTCAGTTCATTACTACATTTCCCGTTTGCATGCGGTTCGATAAGCCCCCTGTAATTTCCCAAGAAGCCAAGTTCTATCACTCTCATGTCAGTTCCACAGGGTAGGTAGTGTGCTTCAAAGGGCAGGCATTATGCCGACTCCACTGGATTAAAGCTAACGTCATGGATGAACATTGGCTGTATATCTACCTTGTTACAGGTATAGCAAGCACGTATGTAAGGTATCTACCTAATTATACGTACAATTTGTGTATTTGCCTCGGGACAAATGTTTGTACGATCTGCAAATATTTGTACAGGGGTTCTGGATGTTTTTCTGTATGTATAATAAAAAATATCTATCTATGTAGTGTATTGTATTATGTATATCAGTTATCTAGTACCCATAACACAAGCTCTGCTTAGCTTGGGGCTAGATAATGTTGTGTGAACTGTCCAGCATTATTTATTTATTTGTATTTATTTTTATTCCATCGTAGGTACACTTGATGTTACACTTGATGTCGTTACATTCTATGTTTATGTACTATTTTAATAATTACATGTATAGGTATTTCGTTACAAGAAACACCATAAGGTACATAGCTAAAAAACAGACAGACGTGACTGAAAATTAAATGAAATAAATAATAAATTAATTAATTAAGGGTATGTCAAAGTATGCTGCTGTATAAGGGCATTGTCAAACTAAACTAAAAATAATGTAAGTACAATATTACAATGATAATAAACCGACAAAATAATGGTGTTAACAATGTCAGAAATAAAATAATTTAAATAGTAGTGTAGGTATTTTAATAGTAGTGTAGGTAAACTTTGCTGAACGAGAATTTAAATTCGATTTTTGTTTTTAGAACTTGTACGATTTAATATCCTCGCTTGTCTTTTGTTTTTACTTACCACATTTAAAAAACACTAGCTGCATTTTTACTACCCGTTTTCCTATTACCCGTTTTCCCGTAGGAATGAAGCATTTTTCCGTGGTAAAAAGTAGCCTATGTTCTTAAGGAATTATGTAGGCTTGTAATGGTAAAAGAATTTTTCAAATCGATTCAGTAGTTTCGGAGCCTATTCAATACAAACAAACAATCAAATCTTTCCTCTTTATAATATTAGTATAGAAAATACATTCGCAGCATTCGAAAGAAACACACCGTGTAGGAAACAAAGTCGGGTTTGTAACATAATTTTTTTTTATAAAGGCTGGACCGAATTTATTGATCATTGATTTGTTTTACGGTCCTGAATAGCAAAATAACTATCAAACAAATAAGGTGCAAAAAAACACATAAGGTGTAAAAAAACATTTTTAATTAATTATAATTAATTGATATGAATCAGTTGAGCTATCTGTAGACTGTTTGCAACAGTCAGCAGTTAGCTCAATTGTTTCAATTGTAAATACTAGTATAATTTTCTTTGTGAATAAAGTTCATTACATAAAATACATGAAATAAAATAAATATAATTAAAAACCTATAATAAACTCAGGTACTTATCAGAGGGCCTTAATTTAAATGATAAGCTATCAACTAGGAAGTGGAGCCTCAATATTGGATGTGTTTTGGACACAGAAACAAATTGTCCAAATGGCAGCAAGTCTTTCCTTCCTTTTCACAAGGTTATTGGAAAAATGCGGACACGATGTTGTCAGCGTTTTTCCAATAAGTAAACCTTTTAAATTAATCCTTTGCCGTTTGAGCGCAATTTATTGCTGCTTACTTCACAAATAGCCCTCGGCTTATGTACTTACATGTAAATTTCATGTATTTATATAAATTTTCCTTATTTTGTAATTTTCTAGCTGCTAGTTTTCTTAAAATTATAAAAAAAACCTTTAAACTTATTTCTGGTAGGTATTAAAATTTTCCATTGCAGTCCTATAGCATGGCAATTGTTTGGCCAAAGAAATTTTATACATAGAGTAAATTTTTGAATTGAAGAAATACATTTCATATATTATACGCATATGATTCGGTGTAATTTTTTTCTGTTCTACCCTAAACAACAATCACTGTGTTTGGCCTAGAAAGTCGTCAAATAAAAATTATCTGAGCGCCTGTGAGTATCTGGCGCAGCGCATCAGCATTGCCATACAGCGGGGCAATGCACCCAGCATCTCGGGGACGCTTCCAACGGGTATTGATATGGGTCAGTTGAGCTATCTGGACACTGTTTCCAATAGTAGCTCAATTGTTTCAATTGTAAACCCTAGTTCTTTAAAATAATTTGAGTAAATATTAGAAACTCAGTTGCTCAAAGCACGAAGTGGCGTAAAGCTGGCTTTGACAATAAAGTCTCATCTAAAATAATCTCACAGAATGAAAACGAGACCTTGAGTCTAAATTGAAGTCGTGTATTCAAGCTTGAAGCTTCGAAGGAAACATAGGGGCTCTGATTAAGTTCAGACAAACATGTGAAGCTATGTTGTATGTACTTACGCTAGTTTGAGAAACTACTGGTGGAGACGGAGGATTGAGTTCTCTCTGTCTCTGTAATTCCTAGTAAAGCTTATTCAAAGAATTTTTAAATCTTTTACCTATTTTACTTTGAAAACATGGCAGAAGCCTTTATTCACAAAGAAAATAACACTAGTAATTTTGAAAACTATGTAAGTTTGACGAATTTATTACGTAATATTTTTGTTTTTCAATTAAACAAATTATTGGAGGAAAAAGTATATTGTACGATGAATGAATTTCTCAATAATAAATTGTAATTATATATTTTTGTATTTACTTTTGACATCAACTTATTTCTTTACTAGCTTCTGCCCGCGGCTTCGCACGCGTATTTTCGATATAATAAGTAGCCTTTTATCTAAGTTAGGTTTTGCTCTAAACCTACGCCAAATTTCATCTTGATCTGTTCAGTAGTTTTAGAGATTGTAGGTAAAAAAATTCAGGTTTCACAAACTTTCGCATTTATAATATTAGTGGGATATAATTTATCATTGACATTCATTAAAATACATTATTGACTTTCTTATTCATGGTATACCTACTATTGTGCTATTGATTGACTCTACCAACATGGAAAAATTTATTGTTTCGGATTTGTTTAACTTTAGCTTGGCTGTTTGTTTCTCAATTCATAACGCTAAAACCACTGAACGGATCAGGGTGAAAAAGAGTTTAAATTTGCATAAATGTAGGTCTAAACCTGGAATAACGCATACTTTTTATTGCCTAAATCAATTCTAATGGGATATAAATAACCGTTACAGTTTCCATACCAACAACGCGTTCGAAGCCGCGGGCAGAAATTGGCACCTAATTATGGGTTATTTCAGTTTTCCCCTTTGAAAAATCCCCCTTAACTGGACTTAATTTTTTTAAAGTCGAGTTTTCCCTTGAGATAATATTTGGAAGGGGGGAAAATTGGATTTCAAAAAAATTATTTCCAGTTTGCCCCCTTAAGGATAATGTCCAAGGGGGAAAACTAGAATTAATTTTTTTGAAGTCCAGTTTTCCCCTTAGGGGGGATTTCAGGGGGAACTGGAATAACCCCTAATAATTACGTAAATGCCGATACATCACACTATCACACTAATATTATAAATGCGAAATTTTGGATGGATGGATGGATGTTTGTGACCTCTTCACGCCAAAACTACTGAACGGATCGGGCTGAAATTTTGCAAACAGGTTATTCTAATCCTGGAATCAAACATAAACATAGGCATACTTTTTATCCCATAAATCAGTTCCATATCAGTGGATATAAATCACCTTTAAATTTAAACGTTTCCATAGAAACAACGCGTGCGAAGCCGCGGGCATAGACTAGTAAAACTATATTTCATTGATGTCAAAGCTATGATAATTACCCGCCTTATAAATAAGCCCTGTAGAAGCTCGTGTCTATCAACCAGCAACAAAGACCTTCAAAGGCATTCGTTGGTTAACTTATCATAATTAGATGGGTTAAATTATAGGTATTTGTAAACCGCGGTAAAGGATAATTGGAGTGCTGAAACGCCTCTGTATTTCATTTAGGTTAGCTTTGAGGATTATCTACCAAGTTCGATGTGGTAGGAGGTAGTCAAATCATAGATGTAAGTCCTCAAAGAGATCCTTTATTTCGTTATTTTGTGTCCCGAGTCACTGTTACCGGGATAGGACTGATTTGTCATGTGTGACGCTGCTATTAATACTGAACAGATATATATATGCGCCACTTTTGAATAAAATGTACCTTCTTAGGTGTTTTATAACACAAAAAACCGTGTTTTCAAAACGTCGTCAGACGAAGTCGTCAATAATTTGATTCTAAATCATTATTATTATTAGGAATAGACGCCATCTTTAAAAGGGTGCATTGCGCGCCATTTTGTCAAAAGGATTGGCATAGGATTTCGCGTTCGAATAGGAGCGAGAGCTTTTTTGAACGGCGGTTTATGCAAAAAATCTTGTTTTTGCAAATTTACAAGCAAACTACACAACTTATGTTTTGAAGAAGCTAGTTCAAAGAACTAAATAATTAGCACCTACGAATGAAAACATACCTAAGTCATTTCAATAGACCGCAGGGTACCAGGGTATCTGATCTCGACAAAATTATGTGCGAAACATTGCACTTTCATGTGTTTTTTAACGTTATTTTTTGTCGTGTTTCACTCAAAGAAAAAAAAAATTTATTACGGGGATCCCGTGAGTACTGAGATCTAAGCCAAGTCTGACAAGCAAACCCGCTGGGTTTTCCCCTTTAAACCCGAATTAGTAACAACACCCGTTACAACAAACAGCAACAACCACAGTCAGACAACAATCAGTAAGATAAAGACGTTTTAAATCTATATGGTAATGTAACGGCCGTATCTAAAAGCGAGTACACATTAGGCATTTTGAAGCGCACGCTTTGGTCACGCGTGGTTTGGAAACCATCTGGTCCCCGCTACCTACCCGCTTGCGACAAAAGCCTCGCGCGACTCGCGCGCAGTTGCGACAAGTCGCGGCAACCGTTTTTTTTTTTGCGGCCGCCGGCGCGGCCTGCGCCTCGACATCTGGCACTTGAGCCGCTATCTATGACTCAATTTGGAATCGGACCCTACAACATCCGTACACACGCATACGCGCGTTTGAATTTGAATACATTAAATTACTGGATTCTAGAATCTGAGATATTCTTGTCAACAAAGACATTACTGAATGAAATTTTCACAAAAACTTCAACAACGCATTATGCAGACGTGCAGCGAAAAAGCTGCAAATTAAAGTTTGGGACGAGAGACAATGCAATGATGAATGAAAGCCAACAATTGATTCGAACTTTTGGATTTGCTGCGATGATACCACTGTCAGTGTATGTGTGAAATGACATTGTATTGTCTTCAAATGCGTATTTTTTTTTATCTCCTTCCTTTTACCTTAATCGATTACGCAATTTCCGCAATTTTCTCTATTCTATACTAAAACTTGCCATGCTAGGAGGACAGATGGTTTGCAAAACGCGCGCTACCAAAGCAAAGCGCGCACTTCCAAAAGTCTAATGTGTACTTCCTCTAAGGCCCACCTCGTCGCAACACGGTCCACGATTCCTTAAGCAAATGAATGGTCCCTATAAGGGCATTACCATAATTAGAGAACCTTTTTAGAACACAATGGGTTGTTTTAAGCCAGAGGAAAGGTATTGTTGTATGTAATGTTGGCCTATTTGGTCTGGCGGGTATCGCTAGATTTATCTTGAAATAAAGAAAGCAGGTACAAAAAAGTCTGGTGTTTTTAAATTAACTGGCTTCATCTCAACTGAAATATAAATAACAAGTTGTTCAGAAAACCTGAAACTAACATCGAATTCTTTTGGTTTACACTGTTTTTACGGTTCCGGGACAAACAGTTATCCTATAAATAGAATTTATGGGACCACTACTCTAAACGAAACCAAAACCTCATCAAAATCAGTCCGGGTCAGACACGGGTTTTTCTAGATTCCCCTTTAGTTGTATAAAGGTAACAGACAAAATATTTACAAAAATAATATCCTTTTTTTTTCATGGTGTAATATTTATTAACAAAGAAAATTATAATCAAATAATAGAAATAAATTAGAACTTGTATTTATATTGAAACAATTGAACTAACTGCAGACTAAAGTCATTAACAACGGGATATTTACCATGATTTGAGTTTTGATGATGGATTTAAAAGTTTTAACTGCAGACTGTAGCAAATAATCTTCAGGTAGCTCAACTGATCTATATCAATACCAGTCGGAAGCGTCCCCAAGACGCTGGCTGCATTGCCACGCTGTATGGCAATGCTGATGCGCTGCGTCAGATACTCACCAGCTCTCGGGTCACGCGTCGCTTCGACCAGACGCTCAGATATTTTTTTTAAAACCCATAATTTAACTACATAAATAAATGGAATGTGCTAGTAGGTACATTGGGTATTAAAAATAAAGTAGGTACTAAAGTGTACGGAGCCTTTTGTTGTGATCATTTTACGAGGGTAAATAACTCTACGGATATTGGTTTTTCACTGGTTTCCCGTAAACTGGGACAAAGTTTGCATATCAATAGCAGGGAAAACAACAAAAGTGATAAAAATGCTATATGTAGTTGTGATTGCGAAGTCACAGATGCGTCAAGTTATAACGAGAAAAAGGTGCAATGGTCCACCATTACCAAGCGAATGAAAGATGTACCTATTGAAACTAAACTTTTTGTTTGTCACTTATACTAGGTTAGAATAGAATCAAATATATTTTATGCCTACAATGGCATTTGAAAACATCAGCCATTTGACAAGACTTAAAGTTGTAAACATCGCAAAACTGATAACAATAACAGAAAACAACAAGGTATAACAATCAATAAAAAAAAACAATCTTCAGCAACGCTTATAACGCGCAGAGAAAATGGTTGTAAACTTAAAAATTACAAAATTAGACCACCAGTAGGTAAAATCGGAGATGCATTGAATATTGGCAACGGCCATTGAATTTTCTTCAATTCCCTTAGTAACTATTCTCAAGAATTCGTTTGCAATCACATAGATATGCGACATACGTGTTTGGAAAACTACAGAATGATATCTATCAACACAAATCCATGGCCGTATCGCTGAACTCACTGGGGCCCCGAGGAACCCGATTCGTGCGAAAATTTCGTGTGCGAGATTTGAATCCATAATGTAGTGAAACCAACGAACAGTTACTACATCCTGTTGAATTCGGAATCTAGTTGATGAATAACAACATTCCAAGATGCTCCATTTGTAAATAGTAAGTAGGTATTCAATGCGAAAAAAATGTAGCATAATTATAACTAGTTTTCTGACCAAAAAGTTAGTTTTAGAAGACCATTTTGATTGACAGACAAATAAAGGCTGTCTGCTGTCCTAACCATCTTTATGCCTAAGTGATTTAGGTTAAATAAAAAACAAAAGCCACTGCAAAAATTTTTCAAAATAGGTAATTATTAAATTAGTCATATATTACTCTGACGACCTCTGTGGCGCAGCGGGCGAAGGTCTGCCTGCGACGCAGGAGGTTGCGGGTTCGATTCCCGCCTCTGGACAAATGTTTGTACGATCTGCAGACACTTTTCCAGGCGTTCTGGATGTTTTCTATGTATAATAAAAAAAATATATCTATGTAGTGGATTGTATTAAGTATATCAGATAACTAGAACCCATAACACAAGCTCTGCTTAGCTTGGGGCTAGATAATGCGGTGTGAATTGTCCAGCATTATTATTATTATTATTTTAAACATAAAAATGTTTCCTACATTCTATTTTCTACAATGGCTATCTCGCATACGACTTTACTCTCAACTATATCGCAAACGACCTGTCCAGAATCAGCCCCTATCATTACCAGGCAGGTCACGATGAACCTGGCTCGTGATTCACTCCAATATGTCCTGGGAAAGTTGGCACATAGCCTGCCCTGGGGCCTCCGACGGCAAATAATAGGGAATCCTTGTCAAAGTGGCAATACAGGCTAGGGGAAATTATGGCGGATAATGGTAGGTGGTCGGGTAGCTTTGGGCGAAAAGCGACTTAAAGGAAATTGTGAAATGAATAAAATAAAATAATATTCCTGAGATAGTTAAAAACCAGTTGGAAAATATAATTTTTCGATGTATTTCTATTAGTTGACTAGATATCACCTTAAATATGTACGAGCAGGAATAAAGAGAAAGTCCTTGAACAAGAATTGAAATTTTCTAAGAAATCAAATAATATCGCAAAAATTTTCGACTTCGACGGGACTTGAACCCGCGTCCTCCCCTCAGTACGGGAATGTGATAACCAACTACACCACGAAGTCAAGTGACGTGGGACTAGTCGAAAATTTTTGCGATCATTTGATTTCTTAGAAATGAGAAATTATCCAGAGTGCGAGGCTTACGCACTATAATAACAAAAACGTAAGAATTGAAATATTGCTTGAATAGTACCTACCTATTATCGTAAGGTTTTTGTTATTAAAGTGCATAACACCCTCAGAGTAATTATTTGTTTATTAAAAATATTACTAAGAAATCAAATGACATCCCAAAAATTTAATGGCGCTAAATTCCGAAGGAAGTCTCGTCACTTGGCCTCGTGGTGTAGTTGGTTAGCAGATTCCCGTACTGAGGGAAGGATGCGGGTTCAAGTTTAAATCGAATTTTTTTGGGATATTATTTTGATTTCTGTTGCGTGACGATGGTAAGAGGCCCGACGGTATGACACTAGTCCCATGGGAGTTGGGGAGGCCCATTGTGTGGGACGCTACATGCGTCGACACACTTGCGCCTTCCCATCTTCCGAGGACATCCGTGAGGGCGGGTGCGGCGGCAGATTTGGCCGAAGATCTCAAGAGGCGCAAATATGCAGGTCTCGACAGAGCCTACACATTTGCTCCCCTTGGAGTCGAGACCCTAGGTCCGTGGGGTACCGAGGCTCTTCGGGTTTTCAAAAAACTATCTGAGCGTCTGGTCGAAGCGACGCGTGACCCGAGAGCTGGTGAATATCTGGCACAGCGTATCAGCATTGCCATACAGCGTGGCAATGCAGCCAGCGTCTTGGGGACGCTTCCGACTGGTGTTGGTATGGATCAGTTGAGCTATCTGTAGACGGTTTGCAACAGTCGGCAGTTAGCTCAATTGTTTCAATTGTAAATACTAGTATAATTTTCTTTGTGAATAAATTTTGATTTCTTAGTTCTCTCCATAACTTTTGGTATTTTTGTAGCATCTAAAGATCTTATTTATTTTTTATTACCTACAGTACAGTACAGAGTTGATTCAAAAGATGCTGACCACTTACCAATTCCATAAATTGCTGAAAACACTAACAGGGGTACTACAAAAACCAACGTAAACAAGCGTTTAGCTAAACAGTGTCAAGAGTTAAACTCTCGTTTAAACTATGTCTAAGCTGTATCTAACTGTAAACCGTCGTAAAACGCACTTTTGTGGTAACGCTTTTGAACACGCGCTCACATGTCTAACTTTTTTGTAGTAAAGCTGTAAATCGTTTTGAATACCAACTCTTATAAAGCTACATTCAATGTTCATGCAATGGCTGTTACTGTTACTACGAAACAGTCGCTTACTGTCGACATTAACAAAGTTATATCTTGTACATGTAGATACGTCGTAAAGAGAAACCTAGATACCTACAGCATAAAATAAACTTAACTAATATAAAGTCACACTACTCCTGTTGGCCAAATTTATTGCTACGCAAGTAAAACAGCGGAATAACTACTAATAAACCTTGCTCGAGCCGCAAGTTTTAGTCACCCAGAGGGTTATGAACTAATCGAGGAAGTGTTCCAGTTTCAGAACCAAGATATTCAACACTGATTGTGTTCCATTCTTAGCACTAGTAGATGCAAAATATTTGAACCTATATGTGTTTTTTTTAACACGAACGATACGTTTTCCGATTAACGTCTTTTAACTTTAAGAACTGACTCAGCAGGTTTTTTTTTAGTAGGTATACGATTGATGTTCAAAATGAAGAATGAATGTCCAAAAGAAATGTCAAAAAATTAAAAACATTTTATTCTTAAGTAGCCTATACTACAAAAACCTTTCAAAGGAACCTTTATAGTAAAACTAGCTTCTGCCCGCGGCTTCACACTTCTGCACGCGTTCCTTCTATGGAAACGTTTTGAGGTTATTTGTATCCCATGGGAACTGATTTATGGGATAAAAAGTAGTAGCCTATGTTTGATTCCAGGGTTAGACTTACCTGTATGTAAAATTTCAGCCCGATCCGTTCAGTAGTTTTGGCGTGAAGAGGTAACAAACATCCATCCATCCATCCATCCAAACTTTCGCATTTATAATATTAGTGTGATAAAGTAAAAATATTATTTATTAACACTATAGTATACTTACTACAAGCTACTGCTTGACAGACAATATAAGCCCTTAAGCTTAGTTTAGGAGCGTTGAGGACTCGTATTGTCTGTAAACCTTAAAAACTGATTTTAAAAACAGGTCAGGAACCAGTGGCTTCTCCAACAAGTCAAACAGAGAGTCATGTCTTGTGATATTATCTTTTATGATGTCAGCTAGAATAAAAAGCCCTTGAACAAGATCACTCAAGAGAGAAAAAAATATAGACTGTCGAACGATAGGCAGGTAAACAATGTTAAAACCCATTGAACAAGGATTACGAAGCGTATAATGTGCAACTTACCGTCAAAATAAAGCTCGTGACGAGCACCTGTCAACCGTTAATCCGTTACCAACGTAACAAATCCGTTATTACAGCTCTGGCAAGATATCTGTGATCTGAATAGATCGGCAGATAGACAAAGCTTTATTCAGAAATCAGAAATCAATAACGTTTATTTCTTTAGGCTTTCAAACTAAAAGTTCAGTTCACAGAAAAGCCTTATAATACATTCGGTAAATAATTTAACGATCTTAATTGCCTAAAAGCATCGCTTTGGTTGTGGTTTGACTATTTAATGGTCTTTCTGGTGGGATACGCTACGATAAAGGCGATAACTTCATGTAACTCCTATTACTTGTGATAATATAAAATCTATGCTCGCTAATATAACATCTATTTATGACGACCTCTGTGGTGCAGCGGGCAAAGGTCTGCCTGCGACGCAGGAGATTGCGGGTTCGATTCCCGCCTCGGGACAAATGTTTGTACGATCTGCAGACATTTGTTCAGGGCGTTCTGGATGTTTTCTATGTTTAATAACAAATATCTATCTATGTAGTGTATTGTATTAAGTATATCAGTTATCGAGTACCCATAACACAAGCTCTGCTTAGCTTGGGGCTAGATAATGCTGTGTGAATTGTCCAACATTATTTATTTATTTAGGCTAATGTGCGTGTGTTTCGAAAGTTGCGTGGAAACCTGCGTCTGTGTGCTGTGGGACTCTAATTTATCCCGCGAAAAAATCTATCTTTGCCGTGATGTGATTTTATTGGCAATACTCCGGATAATTCTAAGGTTTATACTGGCTATTTTACCATAAAAGCTTTCGTAGTTTGTCGAATTCATTATGAATGTAAGCGGGTTAACTACGAACCTAGTTGGTGTTGGAAGAACTGTTTATACTGGCTCATTATCATCCAGTTGACTTGACAGCATTAAATAAAATAACTATGTCATTTGTAGTATCATTTTCAACCATACCACAGATATGTTGGTAGGACTATAGGTAACATCGTAACAAATCCTTTCTTTCCACGACCCATGAAATCGGGGTCTTTGCCTAAGCTCTCAATCATGAAAAAAATACTACTTATAAGCGTTTGTTTACGGCTTGGTTTGTATGGTCACTGCAACAACTTACCTATACAGGGTGCCACGGAAAGGGTGTCTTAAGCCGAAAGGGGGATTCTGGACATCGATCGGGTCAACGAGTTCTACGATTTATTGAATTTAGGTTTGTTTTTACTTATTTTGAAATGATTAGAGACGGTTTTTTCACCATATTTGTGTTTTTTACGCGTATTGCTTACATTATTATTATTTTTTTGAAATTTCAAAAGATTTATATAATATTTTTTGTAATAATTTCATTATAAAACATTGGTTTTGCTGAAAAAACAAGCAAAAAATATATTTTGTGAATATTATAATTGCTATGTTAAATGATGCAAAAGTGCGTGTAAAGAACACGAATAGGTAAAGAAAAAAAACATTATTTATTGCAAAAAAATCACAAGTTCATCCCCTCTGGGTTCACCACCACCCCCTTTCGGCTTAGTACGTACCTACACCCTTTCCGTGGCATCCGCAATACCTACTTCGGCTCTGAATTGCTTGGAGGCTACTCTGTATTTTTTTTGTTCCTTCCTTCTTAAGCTAGGTTCACATTGCTGTGTCGGGGTGTGTCGTGGCGCGCCAGAGCGCAATCGGTTACGGTTGGGGTGCCCCAACACACCCTACTAATGTGAATCTAGTCATAGATAATGAACGTAACCGATTGCGCTCTGGCGCGCCACGACACACCCCGACACAGCAATGTGAACCTAGCTTTAGTTTTGTGTAATGCTTGCGTATGATTTATTGATGGCTCAAGGCGTTAAACGCTGTGTTATTATTGTTACTTGAACCTGTTATTAATACTAACACAATGGTTAAATTATGTAACAATGGGTTTCCATTCCATAAGGTGTTTTTTTTTTCGAAGGACGTATTTTGTTGTATGTTAGCTACGAATAGAATTTAGTAGTAAGTTTTAATTGGCCGGAAAGCTAAAAACAACACCAATGGAAAATATACCTACCCATTTATTTATTTAAAGAGAAAATAATATCATTAAAGGTTATTTTTAACCCTAAGGCGATGATAAAACTGGGTTCTATTTGGTCTAAAGTACATTATAAGTAATAGGTAGGTACTTACATCACGAGTCGTGCTATTTTCATGACTTTCGACAGTCATAGTTTCAAAAATAGCTTAAGTAATGAGTCATCATAATTATCATTACACAAAGATTTATATAGTATGTAACATTTATAAAACTGTGCTAAAGGGCATAGTAATAGGTAACGTATACCGTACACCAATTATGCCGCTGTATATTTCTGTGTAGCCACAGAAAGTTTCCTAATTGGTATGCGAATAGGAATGTTATTTTCGAGCTGTTGTTGTTCATCTATTTCTGAAGAAATGAAAGGCGAGTTGCCTTAAAATACATGAGCTACTTAGACATTCTGTGAGAAAAAATTGCAAGGTAAGGGGTGCTGTACTAGTTACCCAACCTATTTCAGCACCCCTTACCTTGCAATTTTTTCTTTCATATTTATACTAAAAATGCAGGACAATTCACGCATCATCATCTAGGCCCAAGATAAGCAGAGCTTGTGTTATTGGGTACTAGCTAACGGATATATTTAAGACAATAAATTATATAAATAGATATTTTTTATTAATATGGCTATAAATGGATGCAATACTGAGATATAACCAAATTAAACTAAGCCAAAACATGCTAAGTAAATATAGTCTTTTCTATTCTTTAGGTACAGTCAATTCACATCAAGTAAGTGACAGTAGAAAGACACACGTCTACAGACGAGTAGATCGAGTAAAGACACCTGGCTAAAAACCGGCAAAATGCTCTACCTGATAGGTATCTGAGGAAGAAACAAACTTATTTATTCTGTACCGTACCTACTGAGTTGGTAAGCTAATTTCGACGGTACTTGCTCTACTTAACTTAACCTACATGGTACATAACATGCTAATTACATTTTGAAGTTGGAATTTTTCACACATGTACCAGCACATAATGCAACTTTGTTCGTGAGGTTGTTATGCCAGTTTTCGGAGTTTTATGACAAAGGCAGTAACAGTTGTAAAATTAATAATAATTAGGTACGAATGGGCAAGTTTGGTTGTTTGTTTTTGTCAAAGGGAGAAGAGTTGTTGATGAATAAAATTTTGCATAGTTGGTTTAAACTTTTGTTTACATATAAGAACAAGTTCTGCGTCAGTTTTGCAGTTTGTTAAAATAATAATACAGAAAAAACTCGTGTGAAACGTTTTTTGTTATATTGTTTTTGGTATATTGATTTTAAGTTTTTATTGCTTTAATTTAAAAAGAAAACTTAAAATACCTTCTATGGAAAATTAAACATATGGTTTTTGTTTATATTGTGATTCCGGAAAAAACTCATGGGAAACGTTTTTGACTCAGATTTTTTTTTGCTAAAATTTAAAAATATTTAATATTAAAATTGTTGTTTGTGTAATCGTTATGTGCCGCCATGGTGATAGTGGTAATGGTACAGTAGGCTCCGTTGCGATGTGCTAGCTACCCAACGAGGCGCAATGTTGGCTTGAACTTTCTACAGCGTCAACTGCTTTTACAATCACGCTTAACGCAGAAAGAGAGGTTTAGCAAAAACTACATAAGTTTTACCCTTAAATAGAGACAATAAGAAAAGAGCTGTTGGACACGTTCTTATTGATATGTTCTTATAAACTTAAGTTAAAACAAAATTACCTATTAGTCAAATCTATGGCAGGATTGTAATGTTATTCTAGTGGGATATTACCTAGTATGCTAGAATATAGTAAGAAAAATTTTAAAAAAGAGGTTTAGCAAAAAATAATAAGGCGATATGATAAGAGAGTTTAGAATTTTTCTTAGACTATTATAAAAAGAATTTACTTTTCTATCACAGATAACCTAACAGTAAACCATAGCATGAAATATTTTTTTTTATTTTTTATATGGAATGAAAGAAACAAATCTGAACTAGTATTTACAATTGAAACAATTGAGCTAACTGCAGACTGTTGCCAACAATTTACAGGTAGCTCAACTCCAGGGACAATGTAGCTCAACAGAAAGTAGAGCAACGCTGTTTTTCTGGCAGGACCCTTGGTGTGTGCGTGTAAGTTAGTAGGATGGTCGAGCGTTTGACCACCATCTCACTTAGGTTTCACCATCTGTCACATTCCCAAGGTCATTTCAAACGAGAGCTCGTGCTTAGGTGTAACGAGAGCTTAGATTTCTGTGGAACAGCCTTTATAGCCCATTGCCTTACTCCTGTGGCTTAGGGAGTCAAAGTAGCTCTAGGTATAAGCCCAAGACTTCTCCAGGCATTTCCGTTTTGAACTGTCTCTCGCTAGTAGCTTCGCCGAACCTAGGCTCAAGCTAGGCTCAGGAAGGATTGGCGGTCGTGATAGCTTGTTTCGATTGCTGTTATAGTTGTTCTATCTCACGAAGTCCGTTGGGCTATGTATGATATAGTGAATGCATGTACGTACACATTGTTTTAGTGTGCGTAAGCTCAGAAGCAATCAGTCTCGCCCGAGACGCGGTCCGGGTCACTAGTGCTCATTGTATTCACGTCAGATTTTGGTAGCGAGTACCGTCAGCATGACAACTAAGCGCAAAGTCACTACTACAACCAGGGCTAAACGGAGTTCGTGAGGTAGAACAACTATACTTAAGAGTGATAAATAATCGACCGAAAGACGGCCCTTTAAATTATTTATCTCCTAGAAGAAGTAAATAAATACCTCAAAGTAAAGAAACTATTTTTTTCAGCCATTACTGTCCCACCGCTGGGCAAAAACCTCTCTTTTCTCCTTCCACACCTCCCGATTCAACGCTGTCACAGGCCATGATAATAATAATAATAATTTGTTTATTTCCTCTACATATAGGTTTTACTTAATAATAAGTACAGTGCGTAAATATAATAAAACCTGTATTACGTATGTACGCGACGCCTCTCGTCAAACGAATTAAACGTAACTTTAGTCATTGAACAGGATTGGATAAACGTCAATGTTTCCCCTGTAGGTGGAGCTAACGGCGCTTGAGTCCGTAGAAAGTCGCAAAGATTCTCGACTCCCACGTCACTTGACTTCGTGGTGTAGTTGGTATCAAATTCCCGTACTGAGGGGAAGACGCGGGTTCAAGTCCCGTCGAAGTCGAAAATTTTTGCGAAATTATTTGATTTCTTAGAAATTAGAAATTATCCAGAGTGCGAGGCTTACGCACTATAATAACAAAAACGTTAAAACCTGTATTGTGAGAGGCTGGAGCATGCTATAGGTTTTAGAAATAACCTGTAACTGCAAGTCTCCAGGGCCTCCACTCCACGGACTACATACTATAGAGTACAGCTTGACTTTGAAACTAACCTAGAATCTATGAATGGTGGTGTATCAAGCTCGTCCCGCCATCTCATCCTAGGCCATCCACGTCGCCTCCTAGCGTTGGGTGGGCTCCACTCTAATTACTAGTCAAATATGACGACTTCTGTGGCGCAGCGGGCGAAGGTCTGCCTACGACGCAGGAGGTTGCGGGTTCGATTCCCGCCTCGGGACAAACGTTTGTACAATCTGCAGACATTTGTCCAGGGCGTTCTGGATGTTTTCTATGTATAATAAAAAATATATATCTATGTAGTGTATTGTATTAAGTATATCAGTTATCTAGTACCCATAACACAAGCTCTGCTTAGCTTGGGGCTAGATAATGCTGTGTGAATTGTCCAGCATTATTTATTTATTTATACAGCAAGGGCGTCGAAAAATCACGGCAGTAATCAGTTCTGAAAAGATACGGCTCGCGGCTCCCACTTCTTCAATACAGCGGTGTCTAATGCTATAAGGTCAATGCCACGCCACACCTTTTCAAGTCTCAGCTAAAGAAAGTACTTCGCTACAGAAACTACTTCGCTACAGCTACAAATCATCGTGTGACGCAATTACGGCGCATATCGCACTCGCAAACAACGACGGTAGGTGGCAGAGTCACGCCTCGCGGTCACACTGTAAAACACTGCATTGTTCTATTGCTGTGTGGTCTGGGCTAAGTGAAAGGTGTTGCCGATTTTAACACGTTGACTACCAGAGTTCAGCGAAGCGTCAGCGACGTCACCTGTGGTTGCTGCCCTGCACCTGCGATATAAGTTTTAATGATTGAGTGATGTTTGAAAACTAAGGCCACCCTCCATACAAAAACCTAGTTTTCCTCCTATCTGCGGACGATTATATTTTTTCTCGAAATCGCCGAAAACAATAAGAGTAATATATTCGGATAGAGAATTTTATTCTCTATCAGAATATATAACTTTTACTGTGCGCGCTGATTTTTGAATAACAAGCAAATGTGAGCTCCCTCGACGTGAAATGAATATTTGCGTCACTGCACCAGCACTCTATCCATACCTCGCATTAATATTAGGTGTAAATACATAATAACTAGACGATCGCCTCGCGGTTTCACCCGCGTAGTTCCCGTTCCCGTGGGAATTCCGTGATAAAATATGCCTATGTCACTCCCTGAAAAGTAAGCTACCTAACGGTGAAAATTTTTTTCAAATCGGTCCAGTACTTTCGGAGCCTATTCAATACAAACAAACAAACAATCAAATATTTCCTCTTTATAATATCAGTATAGAATAAATGATTATGTCTCTTTCTCTGTCTGTTTCATTACTTTTTCACGCCTAAGCGGATCTTAATGAAACTTGGCAGAGAGGTAGACGTGGGCCGCGTAGGATTTAAATGTTCCCGTGGTTCGGCGAAAATGGCAAGACACACCGGAGAGGTTTTTAGTGGGTATTACGTCCTTCTCAGGGCGTCGAGTCCCATATTTCTGGTTCCCCCAGACCAGTTTATTCGTAAACGAATTTCCTCGGCGAATAAAAAAAGGGAGGCAGACGTAGGTAGTGTACCGATGAAAGACAAAGGTTTACAAAACCACGAGCAGAAGCCAGTTTATTATAATGACACATTGAGTGATCATAACGCACGTAGTTTTCTTCTCTTCTTCAGCTCTATGTGCGCGGCCATACATGTAACACCGATTGGATGGGCAGAGAACGCGTCAATCGAAACTGTTTCGAATACCTACCGCCTTGCGATTTTATGCTATCGTTTGGAAAAATGAAGGCATGGAATATGTCTTTTTTTTTCAATTTTCACTCATATTTCTCTAGCTTGGACCACAACGCAAAGCATTTTCCCTACCACATGGCTGACATTTTGGGCTTCGCGTCAGTGTGGCGTTAAAAAACTCACATTTTATTCTACCTCTGCTTTAGCGAGATTAAATTCAGAGCTCGCCAAATGAACTATCGTTTTGTAACAAACCGTTGAGTTTGGTACAGAAACGAGTATATTTGGCACGCGTATTTTCATCGCTTTATTTGAACCTGCGTTCTGCGAATTGAGGAAAGAGTACCGCTATTCACGAGTTTTTATCCCGGATTTGTAAGCATTAATTGCATGGATCGTTATGAAAGCTTTTTGGCTTATGCTGTCAGACCGAAACACAGAACTAAAGGCTGCTTATTTGTATCAGATAGATAGAAAAGATAGAAAATTCTTTATTGCACACTTATAGATAGAAACAATACAACAAAACAGCTTAAAAACTAAGTGACAAGTGGCGGTCTTATCGCTCAAGAGCGATCTCTACCAGACAACCGTGGATGGATAGGATCATTGGATAGTACTAGGGGATCTGTGTGCTCATGATGGTTAAATAAATAAATACTATTAATATAATACTACGCTTAAAATATACTACACACATAAAGTTATATATATACCTACATATACTTACATAAACTACTTATATACATAGGGACTCAGAAACCGAAGTAAATAATTATATTGTCGATTAACAAAGTAGGCACGAAAGTTTTTTAGTGCGATGCATTTTTCTGTAAGCGCAAACATAGTTCTGAATCGAACATTATTTTTCCATATTTGAACGTCAAATCAAACCGAAACCACCGAAGAAACAAGACAAAATTAAAAATTTTAAGAAACCGCCGACTTTTTTTGTCTGAACAGATTTTCACGAAATATGGCTAAGAACACTCGGGATAAAAATATCTATGACACAAAAAAATTTAAACGAAAATCGGTTCATCCGTTTGGGAGAGCTACAATAACACAGACAGACACGTTAAACTTATAACAACCCTCTCTTTTTGCGTCGGGGTTAAAAAATAGTCAAATCCAAACAATATCGACGTCAATTCTTAACCATCACAAACAGTATAGAGGTCCCTACAGCTTGAATGGAGGTATGAAGTATTTGACATTTTAGAGCAAGCCCGCACCGACAAAGGGATTTGAGTCGCGAGTGCGGAACAATACAAACCGAACGTACGACAAAGCGTGGCTTTATCCTTTTTTGTTCCGCTGTGTAGGCAACGAACCACAAAAATGTGGACTCTGCAATGAAAGCAAAAGTCGAGACAGCCGGTATGAATACTAATGAAGATGATGTCTTTATAGACGATTTCGTGCGGGGTCACTGTGTTACTGAACAGGGTTTATAACTCTTATTCCAGTAGAAATGCATGCAGTCCTTTTGCTTAACAAATCACCGGTGTTTGACGAATTTATTATGAATGTTAGCGGGTTAACTACGAACCTTTTTTGTAGGAAGAACAAATGCCTAAAAGCATGCAGTAATGTTGACCTGCATTGAGCATATTGTTTTATAAACTTATATTCGACCTCTTGTTATCTCAATTCTCTCACATTGTACAATTGTTGTGCAATAAAACATAGATAAATAATGCTGGGCAATTCACACAGCATCATCTAGCCGCAATCCAAGCAGTAAGTATTGACATAACTGGACATGTAAGTTTAAAGTTATTCTGAATTCGCGCAGTGAGACGACTGACGTATATGCCTAGACTTGCCTTGTTGGGTACAATGTAGCCCTCTCGAAGCCAATGTTTTCGCTCCTTTTAATCTGCTCCACGGAAAACAGACATTTAAGCGACTTCAGCCGATTACACCAACAATATTCCACATAGATTAACCTTATAGGTTTGGTTTTTGTTGCGTGTTTAGATTGTATTTTTTCTCTACGGGAGTGACATAGTCATGCTGACAAAACTCCTTTAAAATAAATAAAGAAAAAAAAATTCCACCGGCCATTCTAAGCCTTTCGACTTTAAAGCCAGCGCGGAGTCCTCATTCCTATCATCCGCCAAACATGACGAATAGCATGCCAGGCCAATGAAATCAGGACAAAGCGTATACTCGTACCTACGCTATCTTAATCTCTAGGGACCGAGCTCACAGCACCAATTAGACTCACAAATGCTTTCAATACAATACATTTTAATACACAGGAAGGTTCCAATCCCATACAGGGTGTAATATATCACGTTGATTTTATTTGATACTAGCCCGCGGCTTCGCATGCGTTGTTTCTATATCGTTTATAGGTGATTTATATCCCATGGGAACTGATTTATGGGATAAAAAGTAGCCTATGTTTGATTCCAGGATTAGAATTACCTGTATGCAAAATTTCAGCCCGATCCGTTCAGTAGTTTTGGCGTGAAGAGGTAACAAACATCCATCCATCTAGACATCCATCCAAACTTTCGCATTTATAATATTAGTGTGATTAACCCCTCTTATAAGGGTGTGTAAATTACGGAATTGGTGACGTTTAATTTTAAACACAGTATTTTTTGAATTCATGTTACAAATAAAATTTGGAAAATGTGAATGACTACGTAGGCTAAAGCGAGCTGCTGATTCTTAATTAACTGTAGGTACATAAAGAACTAAATGATGGTTATTTAATAAACAGTTTCTAATTAAAAGTTTAGTTACTATAAGAGACTTGGATTACCTAACTTAAATTTAGAAAATGACTGTCTAGTCTAGAGTCTACAATAGGAGATAGAAAGACCGAATATCAAACTGTGTTTAAGATACCACACACCAAATTTTTTTTTAGGTTTTTTAAATTTGCTAAAGACTTTTAATTTATTTATTTATTTAATTTGGATTGCCATCAGCTTATCTAATTACAATAGAAATTAAAATAGACACAGAAAGCTAATAATAGGCATTCACTAATAGAATTAAACAATAAGGTAATTGACATGCATGCACCTAAACTTGAAATAACTATTTGATACCTATCTATTTTAATTGAAACTTGTGACAATGCACAACAATTCTGCGCGCTCCGGTCAGCGCCGATCGCGCACACAATTTTGTCATTTTATATAAATTATTTGCCCTAAAGGCTGCATGTACTTTTGACCTAAGCTAACATTAAGACCTAAGCTGTATACATGTGTGAGTAAAAATAAATAAATCTGAAACATATTGAGCTTAGTTTAAGCTTAGGTCTGTGTATGAACGTGACCGTTTGAAAAATGTGTGCGAAACCGCGGAGATTTCGATTTCACGTTGACTGTTTTCAGCGGTTTGATATCGCTAATCGCAACGGGAATAATTCGCATAAAAATTTGCATTGATTGGAACTCGCTACGTAAAGACTCGCTCATCTTCATCAGCCTTTATTAGTCCACTGCTGGACATAGGCCTATAATGAGCGCCATAGCACACTGTCTTTAGCTTGCCGCATTGCTGCAGTCTTTCGCAGATCGTCACCCCACCTGGCCGGAGGGCGTCCTACACTACGTTTGCCAAGTTGCGGTCTCCACTCAAGAACACGTTTACCCCAGCGGTTGTCGGTTCTTCGCGAGATATGGCCGGCCCACTACCACTTCAGCTTGCTAATTCTTTGTGCTATGTCGACAACTATGGTTCTCTGTCGGATGTATTCGCTACGAATCCTATCCTTCAGAGAGACTCCGAGCATAGCTCTTTCCATAGCTCGCTGAGCGACTTTGGAAAGAGGGCAACAATTAGTTTGTCACTCAATCAATTTCTTCACCCTATTTTGCTGAGGCCAAGCGAGCGTAGTTTTTTGAGTTGTGAGTCGAGTGAAATGCTTACTTTCAACAGATATTATAACTCATCGTACGGCACAAAAGACTTTTTGTATTCCGCGGCTCATTTTATGCGAACTCAAAAAATTACGTTCGTTTCCAATGCAAACTGTGTCCAATTCAGCCGAACTAAATCAGGCGGATTTTCAGCCTGTATACTAAGAAGGCCATTACTCATTCCCCAGGATCTGATAAGAAGACCACGTACTGGATGAGTCATTGATCTTTTTGCATACTCCCATGGGCCCGATGAAATCTGTCGGTGGAACTGCAAGTCAGGGCCTTGACTTGGAGCCTCGGGCAAGATTGTCTATTAAATTCGCTTCATGCGATATTGTTTTCGGAAGCTCGAATTTTATATGGAAATATGAACGAAAGAGAGACTCGGAGCCTATTTTAATTAATTTTTACGTAATTGCGTGTTTCGTTTCGGATAATTAGGTACTTTTAATCATCTGCACCGAATTAGTGTGCCAATTTGCACGAAAAAAAAACGAAACTTTTTGGACCCTCCAAAAAGTCTTAAAAATAAGTAAATAAAGCAGAAAAATCTTAATTTTTCTGCTGATTATTTCATAGGTAAGTACTTACTAACTAAACAAGCGCGGCACTAAAATCAGACCACCTATTTTAATTCTCCTAAATAAGCAATTACGTGTTTCGTTTTTTTGTGCAAATTGGTACTCGAATTCTGTATATTAGAGTATGTACCCAATTTACAATTTTTTTTAAATACTTTTCGGCCCGCGGTTATGTTCACGTGATAATAATAATTCATTTATTTATGGCACAGACAGCTTAGACATACTTATAAGGATAAAAGTAGGTAGGTTATTTAAAATATGCACTTTATGTACGAGGTTTAGGCGACCCCGGTGGCGCAGCGGGCGAAGGTCTGCCTGCGACGCAGGAGGTTGCGGGTTCGATTCCCGCCTCGGGACAAATGTTTGTACGATCTGCAGACATTTGTCCAGGGCGTTCTGGATGTTTTCTATGTATAATAAAAAATATCTATCTATGTAGTGTATTGTATTAAGTATATCAGTTATCTAGTACCCATAACACAAGCTCTGCTTACCTTGGGGCTAGATAATGCTGTGTGAATTGTCCAGCATTATTTATTATTTATTTATATTTATTATTTATTTATTATGTTAGTTCACAGCATGTTCACAGTTATGGCTAAAAACTACACTAGGATAATTCCTGTGTCGTAAAGTTTTCATTTGAATTTCAGTGATTTAACATAATAATCCAGAAATATGAACGTTTGTGCATTAAAAAAATAAGTAATAAATAATGCTGGACAATTCAAACAGCATCATCAAGCCCCGATCTAAGCAGAGCTTGTGTAATGTAATGAAACACATGAATTTTAAATCTAACCTGTCGTTTTGAAGATTACCCATATATAAAAATGAAACCCGTTTTCCTTGGTCACGGCATCACGCGTGAACGGCTGGACCGATTTCGCTAGTTCTTTCTTTGTTGTGTTTGTTATTGTCAGGAGAAGGTTCTTATGAAAGAAAAAATTAAGAAAGTTGGAAATATAAATTTCCACGGGGGCGAAGCCGCGGGGCGCAGCTAGTAACATTATAATGCCGATAGCGTTGCATCAGAGTCAGGGCTAGTGGTTACCCGATATCGATCTATTGACATTTGAAGTTCAAGAATGTTGGTACCTAATTGGTTGAGGAGGGCAATATGAAATGCCGAAAACCATTTGTGTGATTTTAATTGCAATGCTTAGATTTATAGATATAAACTAGCTGCGCCACGCGGCTTTACACGCGTGGAAATCATAAGATTTTCAGAAATTTATTGCACGCCCCCTAGGGACCTTTCGTAGAAATAAAAAATATGTACTTAATTCATTATTTAATTTATAGTTTATTTATACCGAGTTATGAGTGAATCGACCCAAGGAATAATAATTTTCCATAGAAACTTTAACACCCTTTTCACCCTCAGAGGTTATTTTCTGAATATTGGATTAAACATTGTATTATTCTAGAACCTAAACTATTTACATATAAAATTTCATCTAAATCGGTTAAGCAGTTACGGAGATACTCGGTAACAAACATTCACACAAACACTGGCATTTATAATACTAGCTTCTGCCCGGGGCTTCGCACGCGTTGTTTCTATGGAAACGTTTTGAGGTTATTTCTATCGCATGGGAACTGATTTATGGGATAAAAAGTCCGCTATGTTTGATTCCAGGGTTCGACTTACCTGTATGCAAAAATTTCCGCCTAATCCGTTCAGTAGTTTTGCATTATCCATACATCCATCCATACATCCATCCAAACTTTCGCATTTATAATATTAGTGTGATTTCGATTTGATCTGTTCAGTAGTTTTGCAAAAATTTCACATTTCACAAACTTTCGCATTTATAATATTAGTAGGATAGTAGGATTAGCAGGATGCAAAAGTGCATCCGTCTCTTTGTTTCCTTTTACGATGGCACGGATCTCAGTAAAATTCAGAAGTTTATTTCCGGTGGTTTGGCCGCTCCGTATCAGAAGGTCTATCAAGGAAAATGACGTAGTTTGCAGAACGTCAAATGAAATAAAAAAATTTCAAATCAAACTTATTTTTTGCATGAAATACATGTTATAGAAGTTGTTATTATAATTTCATGGCATGTCACAATGTATTCTGCCCTATTGGGCGTGCAATGTCTAAAAATTTAAAATATAACTAAATATAACGTCGGCATATTAAAACGTCTATATGGTGGCAATGTCTTGAGCGGCAAAACGACTTACAAGTAAAACGTCCAGGATGCTAAGATCTTATCTTAAAATACTTGTAGGTAGGCTATAAATGCAAAATAGGTAATATTAATTGTCAAGCTCTGTTTGTTTTTATCTTAAACACACCCTTAGCCCTTTCTGATACCTTAAAACAAATACCTAAGTGTGCGAAAAATTCTTTACTGGTCTAAGAAAATTCTTATTGTATCTCGTTATAAATCTATGTACTATCAGTCTTCCAAAGAAATAAAAAATGAAATAAAGAAAATAAAGTCCAACTGAGAGAAAAAACACCAACCATGCCTCTAAAATCTAAGCCGACTCTCCACTGTGTCACGAAAGTTGCCATTGCTTATTTTCAAAGATTTGAATTAAATTATCTGTGCAAATTGTGAGGTGGGTGGTTAACAACAAACTAGCAATTCGCGCCCTCGAATCGACAATTTTCCGGCACTAAGCTGACAACCAACTACGGTACACGATAACTCCACTACTACTCATGAATCGACAATTTTCCGGGGCTAAGCTGAACACTGACTGCGGTTTACGAAAATTTCACTACTTTTCATGAATAGACCTGATCAGGACATCCTTCAAGGCTCCTTTAACTCTCTTTACTGTTGTGAAAAAACTTTAAATCATTTGTATTCTTATACGTACTCATGCCCCAATAAAAAATCCTATACCAAAAGCCAGTCGCTAGGCTTTTAATTTTTAACAAAGTAAGTTTAAAGGTTAATAAGATGCATAATCAACTTTTCAGCACGTAGCGCGTAGTACAAAATAAACATAGACGGACTACATTTTTCTTGCTAAAGTTCAGTATGAGGAAGTACTAGGAAGTGTATTAAACAGTTGTTTTATTCATGGAGAGTCCGTTGGTTTCAGTTGGCGGTGACCTTTAATGTGTGGTTTTGTACCATCGGAGACTGCGGCAAACCCAGCTAAATTGAATAATAACATTATTAGTTACTTTATTTATGTACATTTTGTTTTTAGTGCGTTCTAATTATGCAAATAGTTAAAATGAACAGAGAAATACATAATTTGTGAATTTTAAATGTTTATTTTGTATACATTAGTGAAACTATGGGTAATTATATTGCTTTCGCTAGTATGTAATTACCCGATGTAATTACATAATAATGCTCGCTAAAGCAACATGTCATTTATCATCAAGGGTTAATTATGTGGGTAATTTTTGGCGCTTATCTATCTATAGATAAATGTTTTAGCAGCGCTATTATAATTTTTGGCGCCTATCTATTCATAGATATAAGTTTTAGCCAACGAAATAACCAAGTAGTTTAAAGGGAAAATGATAAAAATATAGAAATTCATAGATGTTAGACAAAACTTGACCCCACTTCAGAGTCCAGAGTCATATTACTTCCAACTTGAGTATTTATTTATTGCAAGGAAAACCAGCAGCACGTACATACAAATTATATAAAAGAAGTCGAAGCAAAAGGCTATTAAGAGGTTTTCACGGTTAAAATAATAATAGTTACATAAAAAGTATGAACAAGCTGAGTAAACTGAAAACCTACTAAAAACTACAAACATGGTTATCTGATCTGCAATTTTTGACTGAGCTAATTTTATGATGAAACTTACCGTTTCACTGGAAATCGCGAAAAAACCGTTTTTGTGACCTTTGACCCCGAGTAAATTTTTTTCAGGTGTGTTTTGAACAATCCTACCAATTTTCAGCTGGCTGCGAATTTTTGTAATAAAATTGACTAGGATGTCTAAATCGACCGGACTAATTGGCAATATAAGTAATACGAATAATATATCCAATAAAAAATTTATGAATGATGAAAAATTGTACGCAAAATTTCAGCCTAATCCGTTCAGTAGTTTTGGCATGAAGAGGTAACAAACATCCATCCATCCATCTATCCATCCATCCATCCATCCAAACTTTCGCATTTATAATATTAGTGTGATTTGGATCTTGAATTAATTCACTCTATGACTTCTAAATATTCCACTTCCGCTCTTATAAGATCATACTTCCTGCAAATACCCTCTAACAATTTCACCAACAGAAGGTACCTAATAAATGATTGCCTTCAAATCCTTCTATAGCTTCCTCCCCATAAATCATCCGGGGGTTGCCAAAACCATACGCCTTATTTTCACTTGCGCTTCTACGGAACTTTTTCCATTTAAGTTGTTGTCAAAACTTAATGATCTATAACACAAGTTTCAGGCTAGTTTTAGCACTTTGGTGGTAATCTGGTGTCTTATTTGCCGTATCAGCTGGTAACTACCACGATTAATTTTGTTTTGTGTGGTAGAAGTTTCTCGTAAACAGTAAAGAGGAAATACCCGAGCACAAAATATAAATAAGAATTTGTTATAACATAGTTGTCTAGTCCCCGAAAACTTTGAAAGAGTTAACTTTTTCTGTACATTGCTTACAATTTGTAAAACAAAAGAAAAGAAAACGTTTTCAAATTCAATGATTAATCATAAACATTTAAACCTCGTTTATTTTATGGTCTATTTACACGTTTAAAAACAAGTCAGTTAAATATCTTTAGACAGTATGAATTGTAACAAACTCGTGCAGCGTTTCATTACGCAGAGCAAATAAAAAGCAATGGGTAGTGTACCGGGAGGGTTTCTTTACCAAAAAAAGTATCGTAGTTTGAAGAATTCACTTTGAATGTAAGCGGGTTAACTACGAACCTTGTTTTTTTTTTTTTTTTGCTGGACAATTCACACACAGCATTATCTAGCCCCAAGCTAAGCAGAGCTTGTGTTATGGGTACTAGATAACTGATATACTTAATACAATACACTACATAGATAGATATTTTTTATTATACATAGAAAACATCCAGAACGCCGGACAAATGTCTGTAGATCGTACAAACATTTGTCCCGAGGCGGGAATCGAACCCGCAACCTCCTGCGTCGCAGGCAGACCTTCGCCCGCTGCGCCACAGAGGTCGTCGTTTGTTTTGATAGAACCTGAAGTGTTATTGGAAGTTTTCCCTTATGATTATGACTGTGGTACAATAAAATACAAGAATACTACTGAACCACGGACCTAAGCACACCCACGAATACCCACAGATGCGTCCAATCACATTCCGCGGTGTTAGGACCATAAAACACACATCGGATGCTGCCAAATTGACAAATACGTTTGCGCTACCTCTCCTTTGTCGGGTTAGGCTTTTACACACTGTCAGCACAAATATACAGGGTAATTGGAAAGGTTTTAATTACTTCTGCGTTCAAACTTCAATTTCACTACACTGGAGCATTCTGTTGCTGCCAAAGTAGGTACTATGTCTTTTTACTAGGGTGTTGGGAATCCGACATGCAAGTTACCTACCGATTTTCAGCTGATATTCAATGTAGTCGATAGTTGCGACGATTTTTAAATTCATTACATTTGATAAATCCAAGTAAATTAGATAGTCTTCAATAAGTACATTAAGCTAGGTAAAGCTACCGAGTATTCCTTCACATGTATTTTACTTGATAACGAAAAGCTATTTTTAGGAAAAATAAAAATAAGTACCTTTCAGAAGAATATCGTTTGATGTCTACACCGGGCTTTAACATAAACAATTCATCTACGAAACTGAAAACACAAATTGGAGTTCGGCTGCGGTTATTTGACGTGCAAATAAAACCGATATGTAGACACATGTAGCTGGTGGAGCTGGCGGATGCCGTGTCTCTGTCTTACATATCATATTCCCGAGCGAACATACATACAAGGGGTCTCAGAATTCATAACAAAGTGTGTCCATCTTTGAAATCAATCGTCTCAAGTCGATGACCACTAAACATTTCACTAAATGAAACCCGTGGTTTTGATCACAAAATCACAAAAAAATCTCAATATTTTTAATTCTTTTCTAAGCTTGGGGTAGTTGATTTTGGCCTCAGTAGTACAAATGAGTACTGGTGACTTATGTACATAACTACAAGCGGATTTTTTGTTTACCTTTAGAGTTCATCATCTTTTTCAACGATGTAAAAGACACACCTAAGCTCTCTAATAATTTACGCCTCAGTCACATCCTTCTGCTCACCCTATACCCCGATAAATGTAAAGATATCGACAAAGAAATAAGCCTGTATAATTCACTATTCAGTCCTTCCATCGAAACTCTAACCACTTTGAAGTCGCCCCATTCATAAACCGTCATTCGAAAGGATCGATTATGCACGACTATCGTATATTAACATCAGTAATGTACCCCAGAACAGAGAACCTTTTATTCATATACGGAGGGAGCATTGAAAGCAATAAGCGGGCTTTAAAGAAAGGGAACACATGAGAGGTAGTTTTACATTAGACGATACGACCTTTTTTAATGATAACGATAGGTTGAGATCGACGGTCTGTCTTGTTTGGTCATAATCTCGTATTTATCGTGTAAATGTATATGACACTTCATTTACATATTATGTTATGGCGTAAATGGTGATTAGGGGAGGAGAGAGTCCAGAAGTAGACTATTATAGGCTGATGATGATGATAATCATATAAAATATATAATTTATATATAATTTAAAATATATCGTCGGCTTATTGCAAGAAGTCATTAGTCGCAAGAAGTCACTAACTGCGTTAGATATACCATTGAGTTCGTCTCGATGAGCTCTACATTTTGGTAAAACTCACAAATTTGTAGCTCTTCAAACTTAGAAGTTATGGCTTGGTTATAAAGTCAATAACTGCATTTTTGGTATATCTGGTTTCATAAAATTCATTAACTTACATTAATACATTTTAACAAAAGAAAAAAAACACAATTGCCATTTTTATTTTCATACGTAACTCATTTATGTGACTTAACAACATTTTGAAAGTGCTTTTACGTTCACAAACATTTGAATAAGTTTTGCTTTAATTCATTATTTGCACCTTAACCAGTTTTGTCGTATCGTATTTTTTGGAAAAAAAAATACTAACGGTTTTAAATGACTTCTATCAAAACGAGTAACATCTACACTGAGTTTTTTATTATTTATAGGATTAATTTTTTACACTTAATTACTTTTTTCGAAACATAATTAATGGTAAAAGAATACTATTCGAAGGAAGTATTGTTTTGTTAGTGATTTTTGTTATTGTAAAAATAACAGGTAAATGTAAGGTAATGACTTTTGCACACATACATTTACGTGTTGCTATGCTACTTGTGAGACCGCGTGCCGTGTGACCGGAGTCACGGAAGCGGGGCAGAGGGGTATTTTGTTCGGGGCCGCTCGCGCCTCTGCCGTGCCGCGTAGTAGTTCGTTCTTTCCGGCCCTTGTGGGGGCACAGAGCGGGGCATCGAGGCTTGGCCTCTTTACCCCGGCATCAACTCGAGGGGTGACGACTCCTCGGTTCTTGGGTTTCGCTAAAAAATGCATTTATTTAGCTTGTTCATCATTTTATTTTTTTATTAATATATTTGCATGTTTTTTCTTTTTTTTTGTTTGGTTTGGGTTATTTTTTTTTTTAATTAACCTACGGTCTATCCGGGGGGTTCCGCGGGGGTGAGGTCCCAGGGAAGGGGCCTCCACGGGCGGTCATCATCTGGGGGCCGGGGTTGGTGAGGCGCTATTTGGTGAAGGTGGGCTTGGTGGCCGTTGTCGGCGCGGTCGTACATTCGACGACTGTACTGTACGACAAACTCGTCTATGGATTGGATCTGCGGGTCGCGGGCGATGACATCGTTCCTGACGTATTGGCTCGTGCCAGTGCAGATCCTCAGACCGACGTTTTGCAGCCCCTGGAGCCGGTCCCTATTCGTCTGGGAGACTAGTGAGTACCAGGCCGGCGCTGCATATGTGAGTCGGGATCGTACTTAGCCTTTGTCACCACACTTTGGTCCTCAGAGGCAGGCGAGATCCCAGGACGGGTCGGAGAACGGTCGGGCGACGCGCGCTTGTTGCAGTGCGCTGTCAACCTTCGGCTGCATCCTCAACGACCTGTCGATCCCGAAGCCGAGGTACCGGATGTGCGGGCTCCATGCCACGTTCTGGCCCCGAAGTGTCAGCTGCGGTGGGTGGCCGATGCGGCGGGACACAAACAGCGCAGCCGTCTTTCCCACATTGACGGCCATGCGCCATTTGTCCAGCCAGGGTGGCAGGATGTTCAGCAGCCGCTGCATCCTGCGGGCTGCGATGGTGGGGCTGGTGGAAGACGCAAAGAAGGCGCTGTCGTCCGCGAACAGCGCTAGCGACACATCCCTCTCCCCGGGGCGTAGGTGGCCCTCCAGGGTGGGGATGTCGTCGGTATAGAACGCGTATAACGCTGGCGACAGGCTGCTACCCTGCGGTACATCAGCAGAGATGGATCGAGTGGAGGATGTGGTACCTTCAACTGCGACGAAGAACAGCCGGTTGTCGAGGAAGGATGCCACAATCCTGATGAAAGCTGGTGAAGTTGGGGTTTGCAGGAGCTTGTACAAAACGCCGGGGTGCCCAATACGGTCAAAGGCAGAAAGACCCGGACGGTGCAGCGCCTGGCGTTGTGCTCGACTGCAAGGTGGTGCAGCACCCTGGTGAGCTGCAGCGTGGTAGAGTGGCCACTCCTGAAGCCGAATTGCTTCAGGCGCGGCTCGATAGTTGGAGCCAGGCGCCCCAGGAGCAGGCGTTTCAGGAGCTTGCCCACTATTAGTAGTAGAGTAATGGGGCGGTAGTTGGCCGGGAGGGGGTGATCCTTGCCGGGCTTGGGTAGCACGATGACCCGTCCGGTCTTCCGTTGAAGAGCCGGGCGAGCGCAGTGACTCCGCGGCGAGGCAATTGTTGGGGACTCCGTCATAGCCTGGCGCCTTCCGTCGGAGGACGGCCTTCCGCACCTCGGCAGGGGAGATGAAGTACTCCCCGTCTAGGGGCGGTGTTGGGCCAGACAGGAAGTCCCTCTCTGTGTCCTCGACCTGGTGGTGGTGGTTCAGGTTTTCAAAGGTGGCGTCGGCTGCAACGGGGTGAGGCGAGAACTGCTCCGCGAGGTGCTCAGCCAGAATTTCGGCACGGTCGGCGGGAGCAAAGCGCCGGACTCCATCTCGGTCCAGCAGCGGGTAAGTTGTTGCCGGCTGCCGCGTGAGCGCCCTATTCAGCGCGTACTGGTTATTGTCCTGTTCGGAGGCCCGGTCGATGATTCGGTCCCAGGTCTCACGCCAAACCTGTACTGCGGCCGAGAGCTCGGGAGATATCGGGTTGAGACGCGTCTTCAGTCGCGGGCAGCGGGAGCGCGCCCACTCGCGCTGGAGTTCGCGTTTTCTCTCTATTACCCTCTTAAGGTGTTGGGGGAGGTCGTTGCGCTGGCCTTGGCGCCTGGTGATGGGTACGGAAGCGGCCGCCCTAGCTTCGATGATGCGCGCCATCAGCGCTGAGGCCTCGGATTCCACTTCTGCAGGCGTCTGGAGAGGTCCGACGTCCACGGACTCGAGTGCCTTGGCGTACGCGTCCTCACGCCCTGGGACCGGGTCCGCGGCCAGGTCGAGCGTTATGAGGAGGGTAGATAGGATAAGAAGGTTTTCAGGTAAAGCTCAAAGTCTGTTACTTAATATTTTCTAATCTAAATAATAGTTGCTGGTTAGCAGAATTATTTTCTAAAAGCTTAGAACGTGTTTTTGACTGATTCATGTGCCATTATTACTAATTTTAGTTATTTTATTAAGTGTTTTCGACAAACAAGGTAGTTTGTTTAGCTTTTAGTGATAAAAGATGTTATTTTATGATTATTTTGTCTTTTAATACTCGAAAGAGGCCACCAATAACTTCTTTGCAGAAATACTTAACTCTAATTTATACAAAACTTTTTATCGCAAGAAGTCATTATCTTTGCATTTTTAGCTTTTAAAAAAATTGCAGTGGTTGAATTTGTACTGATTTCAGTTATTTATAAAATAATTACATATCTCTATATATTGGCGTTTAAATTATATTGATAACTGTCGTAGTTTTGATAATATGAGCTCTTAAAGTTATAAAAACTTTAAACTGCTTTTGCCAAACTTTTGGATTTGTCGGTTAATGACTTCTTGCAATAAGCCGACGATATTTACATTTTTTCCCTATTTTATTTTCCCATGTTCACAGTTTTGTCGTAGCAAATAACTTGAAAATATCCCTGACTAATTTGCCTACGATAGATCTTCAAGAGATTTTATCAATTTCAAGCCGAAGTTAGAATCCAAAAACGCCATAAATAATTAACCAGTAGCAGTTTGTCTTATTGAAAACTAGGTTTTTTTTAGTTTTTTAGAATTACCTGTATGCAAAATTTCAGCAGTAGTTTTGGCGTGAAGACGTAACAAACATCCATCCATCCAAACACTCGCATGTATAATATTAGTGTGATACTGCTGTATAATGTTAAACGTAGGGGACCACGACGAACCGATAAAAAGGTGCAGTATGCTATGTCACGGTCGATTGCACTTTTGTGTAGTGTTTGGATTAAAGACAAATTGTGAGCAATAGAACGAGCCATGAGCTCCATAAGTACCTAAAAATAGGATTAGGACCATTCAACTTCATTGATTCGAAACCCGTCATGAATAATTTCAAACATTTCACATTCTATTCACTTTCAATGGGGGGATGGATGAGTGGTTTTGCAGAATCGAACACGCTTTGCAGATGTTGCATTATATGTCTAGCTAAGCAAAAATAGATAGTGGAGATGTCAATCAACTGGGAGCTTTCACGGTTGCTGCTCCGATGAATCATGTCACTTTATGTCACACCTGTCACAAGTTCACGGTTATTTAGGTATTTTATTTGTGCTGTCAAGTTGTCAGCATTTTCCCAATACATAATAACCCTGTATGCGTAGTAGAAATAGTTAAATATAAGCCTGTTTAGAACTACATGGTATATAGTCTTGGGATAAAGTTAAGTCGGATGCAGAGAAGGGACTCTCCAAAGTCGCTTGCTGGCTGAGAGAAAACGTGCTGACACTAAATGCCGAAAAAAGTAACTTCATGTGCTACTCTATTTATAATAAAAACCAACCAGACAGTGACTTTAGCGTTCGGATACACGACTCTGATCTCACACATGATCTATGTAGCTGCCCACATATAAATAAAGTACCATCTACAAAATACCTGGGTATTGTTATAGACCAAAATCTGTCATGGTATCAACAGATTGAAGCACTTAGCTCTAGAATAAGGAAATTGGTCTGGGTGTTCAAAACCCTTAGACATGTTGCCCCAGAACCACTGCTAAAGAATATATACGCCATCCTAGCACAGTCGGTACTGTGCTACTGTATTCCGATTTGGGGCGGTGCGGCAAAGACTCGATTTTTGGAAATTGAAAGAGCTCAGCGATCTATGCTCAAAGTCATGTTCTTTAAGCCATACAGGTTTTCTATAAACACGCTCTACTCTACCACTGAACTTCTATCAGTTAGGCAACTTTACACGCTCCACGCTATTTTAAGACTTCATAAAACACTAACATACAGCCCCGCACACAATTCTAACAGAAGGAGAAAATATAAAGTAGAGTCTCAATATCATAAGACCCGCTTTGCTCAAAGACAGTATAGAAGTCAATCTACATACCTTTATAATTGTATTAATAAAAACTTAAATATTTATCCCCTAAAATTATATGAATGTAAGAAAATTATTACAAAATGGTTAAAAGCAAAAAGTTACGAAGAAACGGAAGCGCTGATGAAAAGAGTAACATAATTAATCTAGGTCCCCCGTTGCCCAGACTCTTAAGAGACTGGTGTCCTCAGGGGAACTAAAATCTTAGACACCCTAATCGTATGCCAAAATTATGGTATAGATACTTACATATAAATATAAAAAATTGTAACATTTGAACATGCTTATTTTCAGACACACACAACTTATCACTTTACACTTACAATAGCTATATCCGGTACATAGTAATAATAATAATCTTAGCAAATAAATAATAATGTTACATTATTAATAAGTCTGTAACCCTTGTTGCCCAGACTCTCATGAGACTGGTGTCCTCAGGGGACCTACGACATTATTCATAATCATATATAAATAAGTCATAATCATAATAGACAAATCGCACATCTTACCTTTTTCCTTTTCGTTATTATATACAGTAGAATACCTTAGAATATACGTTAGATTTTAAGTTTTTCTTTGTCAAAATTAAATATTTTTAAAGTAGAATATATATACTACTCGTGTATAAATATTGTTAGAGTAGCATACCTTAGAATAGATACTAGATTTTAAGTCTTCTTTGTTAACATAAACATTGTTATCTGTAACGTTTGTTATAGAAGAGCGAGATCCTCTAACACAAGTTTTTTTATACTTAAATGAGGGTCTCAATTAAGGAATAACTAATTGTAAGCCAGTTACAGAAATAAATTTGATTTGATTTGATTTGATTTGATTTGATTGACGACCTCTGTGGCACGGTGGGCGAAGGTCCGCCTGCGACGCAGGAGGTTGCGGGTTCGATTCCCGCCTCGGGACAAATATTTGTACGGTCTGCAGATATTTGTCCAGGGCGTTCTGGATGTTTTCTATGTATAATAAAAAATATCTATCTATGTAGTGTATTGTAATATGTATATCAGTTATCTAGTACCCATAACACAAGCTCTGCTTAGCTTAGGGCTAGATAATGCTGTGTGAATTGTCCTGCATTATTTATTTTATTTATATATTCGCTGCCCAGAGCTTTAGCAAAAGCGAGTGGGTATGCGGTACATACAATATGCACAGTGGGATAACGTATGAAACCGAACGGAATTTTTCGCTTTAATTTGTACCGCTCTGGGTAGCGAGTACCATGTAGCAAGTGTAGTTACCTATTTGCATTACGGCTCAAGCATTAGCAGCTGAAACGTTAGGGTGCACGTTCACAGGCCGCTGGCATCCGACAATCCGCACTGGCCTCATCAATGGTTTGTCATACAACTGGAGCAACTGTCGGCAATGCCGGCGAGAAAAAAGAAATAAACATAATGACAGTACCATGTCAATATATTTATGAAAACTTGTTGTACACTCATAGAAATATAAGCCAGTTCCCTAAAAATAGCGATAAACATAATTTGAATACCAGAAACAAACATAAGCTCGCTGTGCCCACAACTAGGCTACACAAAATTAAAATATAATTTAAAGCGTATATCATGTATACGCTTCTACAACAAAACTCCTAGTGAGTTGCAAAAATTATCAGTAAATAAATTCAAACAAATTGTTAAAACCTTGCTGTGCAAAAAGGCTTACTATAAAATATCAGATTATCTAGACTCCTAGAGGATAAAAAAGCTTTGGACGGGTTTTGCTCCTACTCGAAAAATAACAACTAACAGGCTAAAGGTTTCTTCGTCGCTTCTTTACTTTAGCCTACATACCGAAGCGACAGAAATAAAAAAAGGGAGTAAATTTATTGGTATTTATTTTAAATATTTGATCAGCTGGAAAAGTCAGCTTAAAAACTACTTGAGCAGCATTTTAAGTTTTGATCGGCTGTAAAATAAAAACCGCCAGCAACACTTGGTCGGCCACTAAATTATTTTTGGTCAGAAAATAAATAGCTGTTTGATCGGCGAAATGAATGTTTTGATCAGCAGAATTAATTAAATGATCTGCAAGATTATACAATTATTTTTGATCAGCCAAAAAGTGATTTTTTGAGCAGCAAAATTAATGTTTTGGTCAGCCGAATAAAAAATCGTTAAGTTGAAAAAAAATAGGTATAAGCCATAATCAATGGGTATGCTTTTAGATGTATGGTCAACTAATTACTGCGATTTTATTGAAAAAGAGCATTAGTCGGTTAACACTTTCATAGCCCAAGACGCAGACGAGCCTCTCGACCCTCGTGTGGCGGCGGCGCGCCCATGCGGGTCGCACTGCCGAGGCTGGGCAGTGAATGCGATACAATACACTAACACTTTCATGGCCCAAGACGCAGACGAGCCTCTCGACCCTCGTGTGGCGGCGGCGCGCCCCTGCGGGTTGCACCGCCGAGGCTGGGCAGTGAATGCGATACAATACATTAAAGAAGGTGAGGTTTTGATAGTCGAGTCGATACAGAGGCACGTAGGAGGTAGGTAGGTAAGGTACTTACCTATTTCTACCTTACCTAGCATTGTTGTTTTTGTAAGAAGGTATCAAGGTGCTGAGGACCCTTGTTCGTTGTTGGTCATGTCTGTCCCGTATTTGTAACACCGGCACGACAGGGACATACAAACGCACGTAGGAGATAGGTAGGTAGGTAGGTACCTACCTTACCTCGCGTTGTTGTTAGCAATTGAAGGAACCCTTGATTGTCATTGGTCATGTATGTCCGTGTGTGACACCGGTAGTGGCATAGGTACGTACAAACGAACGTATAAGATAGGTAATAGGTATGTTGGTAAGGTACCTTACCTTACCTACATACCTATTACCTACGCGCAAATCTATATAAATGAACTCTCGGAAGTACGCGCGTGGCTGCGCGCGCAGTGTAGGTACCTTATTTTAATGGGTCAAAGGGACGCGGAAGGGTGCGCAGGCGCAGGCAACGAGTACTCACACTTACTTTCGTTTGCCGTGAGTTAGTGTGAGTGCTCGTCGCCGCGCAGTGGTGTGGTCGTTCCTTCCTACACGAAATACCTACATACCTAATGAACAACAAAGATGGAAAGACGTAGCTAGACCAAAGTGCGACCGAGACAACAATATGCACGTGGAGTGGAACACGAACGCCGGCGGCGGTGGCGCGCCGGTCTATCTATGACTGAGGTGGATGGACCTAATTGGACCCAATCTCTTGAATTTTACTTACACTTACATCTAAGCCCAATCTCTTGAATTTTACTTACACTTACCTATGACTGTATATCATGAACTGTACCTACCTACAAAGTAGACAATAGCAATTTTCAGAGGATTTAACAGAGGATCCTTTGTTTCTTTGATTATCTATAGGTACTACCGAAAGTAGTGTTTGCAACTAACGTGGCAGAAAAAGAGATACCTAGGTACCTACTTAACACTTTTTTCTCGGTAGCCTTGTTGTCACAAATTAGGTATACACTTTATAGAATTACCTGGACACATTTTCGATTATAGGCCTTTAATTTTGCACAAAAGTCAATTCAATTTGATTGCACAATAACTGAATATAATAACAATTAGATAGATTGATTACTATACTTTATTGCACCATCAGTACTTACCTACATAAAACAATTTGGCAAGCAATAACACTATTTTTCACGACTCATTGGGTAGGTAGGTAGTTTGCGGGTGTCGTCGGCATTTTGACACACTCATTCAGACATTCTGGATTTCAGGGTACCTACCTACCTATTAGTACATTTGTTTTTCACAAAAGTTCGTACATATTTAAGTAAGTAAGTATATCAGTACCTACTTACTTACTCAATTAAGTAAGTAGGTACTTATATCAGTTATCTAGCCGTACCTACCGTACCTACCTACCTATAATACAAGCTCTGCTCTGCTTTGCTTGGTGCTAGATAATGCTGTGTGAATTGTCCAGCATTAGGAAGGTACATAGAGGTAGATACCTACGTAACCCTGGGTAGGTAGGTTTTTATTTCTTTCCATTTCATTTCTATAACCAGTTTTTAACGAGTTAAGTAAGTACCTACTCCCAAAGATTAAAATCGTTTAAGATACCTATGTCCTATTTATACCTGGGTAAGTACCATTTATCTAGTTATGTAGTGGATTGTATTAATACAATACACTACATACCTAGATAAATCGTACAAACATTTGTGCCTTGGCGGGAATCGAACCCACAACCTTCTCCTTCCTAACGATTCCGCGACGCGGCGGCGGCGGCGGCGCGGCGGGGCGGCGGCGGCGCGGCGGGGTGGCGGCGCGGCGGCGGCCAGGGGACTGCAGAGGTAGCAGGGCGGTTATGAGCGAGCCGCCTCTAGCAGCGAGCAGAGCCGTTAGGAACATTATCTATGACCTACGTTTTTCCGACAGATATTTCCCAGTCAAAAATCCTAGAACCCGGCCGGATACAGCGCCACCTCCCGAATCAAATTGTAAATCTAGACCATCCAGTGACCCACTCAAACACACCATTAAATTAAATGTCATCAAAATCGGTCCAGCCGTTGAGGAGGAGCTCAGAGACATACACATGTAGATAGATAGCTACAGAAGATTAATAATAATAAAGGGTGTATTAAGATTAGCAAACCAAAATTAATTTGACAGCTCGCCAAAACATTATAAAATCCGAACCAGGATTTGCTGATCATTTTCATTCTTAAATTGCTGCAATATCATTTTAAAGGCATGCCAAAATTTTATTAAATCTGAATCACGATTTGCTGCTGCTTCAGTAGTATATTGCTGCACAAATATTTAATTTACTGTGACATAAATTTTTAGGCTGCCCAATGTCACATTAACTGCTGATCAATTCAGTCATTTTGGCTGACCACTAGCTGCGGCTCAAAATATATTTTCTGCTTGCAAAATCAATTTTTCGGCTGCCCAAAACCTCTATAATCTGCTGATCGTTTAAATGATACCCATAAAAAAATATCACTTTATTTCCGTGTCAGTGTTTAGTTTTATATTTTGACCTTTTCTAAGTGTACATTTATTGTATTTATGGAAATAAAGAGTTTTTGATTTTGATTGATTTTGAATTCTTGAAGGCAACTTTTCCGGCAAGATGGGCAGATGACATCTCTAACACCGCAGGGCGAACCTGGATGAGATTGGCGCAGGACCGTGTGGAGTGGCACAAAAGTTTGGAGACCTATACTCAGCAGTGGGTGAAGTCGGGTTGCGGATGATGATGATGATGATGATGAAGGCAACTTTTCCGTTTAGTGCGAATGACGTCATTCAGATTGTTGATCAGTGGACGCACTCAGTGGATTCTCCATTGCCGGCCTGTGTACGTTTCAACTGCTAACTCTTGAGCTGTAATGCCAATAAGTAACAACACTTATCACACCGAGATCGCAGCCCTGAATAGGCCTTTATTGAGAGGCAATTGTTTTTACACATGAACAAGTCATGACGCGCGTTGTGTTATTTTATTTTACGACTGTTTCTTATGGAGTACTAGCTGCACCCCGCGGCTTCGCACGCCTTGAATTTTCTTTGCTATAAACCTCACGGAGCCCGAGACCTTTTCAACGAATGCAAAACCGTGGAAATCGGTTCGTGCCACAGAAATCTGAATAACAAGGCACAGGAATTTGATGACGGCGGGCGTAATACGACACACGTCACACCTACTTAGGTATATGGGTATCGTTTTCGACTAACTCGACTGTGTAGATTAGGTCTTTGTTCTTTGTTTAGGTGAACAAAACTGTTATAATAATATTTGTTCCTTGTAGATTCCCACGATGTCCAGATATTAAGGACAAATGGATATCCGCGACGGGAAAAAGAAATTGGTTCCCTACAAACTATAGTAGGATATGTTCAAAACATTTCAAAGAAGATGATTTCAACGTCACAACAAAAAGACGTACATTAATTAAAACAGCTATACCTACAGTCGACATATGGAAATTGTTCAACGCCGTAAGTCAAAACTTTATATTGTTTTGATATCTGCGATCTACGAATCATCATAAATACATCGACATTGTTCATTGTTTGGTAAAAAAAGTCTACGATAGTATATGTCTATCCCTTAGGGATAACCCACAATAACCATTTTTTATCCTTTACTTTTTACGAGAAATAATGGCTTATTTACGAGGCGATTTTAAGCAGTACAGCATTAATCCTTATCCAATTAAGTAACTTAGATACATTGTGCATTTAATATAGATTAATATTGCCCTTTACAGCATGTAATTTGAATGAATATTTTCGAAGATATTACAGATTTAAAATGACAGGGACATAGCGATTGCGGTATCGGCCGGAGTACCGATTCTGCAGTAGGTATATTTAGTATAAGCATTGCACCCGTGCGAAGCCGGGGCGGGTCGCTAGTTAATAATAAATGAATATTGAAGTACAAACTATATTTTTATTTTATTAGTACAATGCCCTAGTCATAGAATAACAGTACGATAGGTACGTGACCTGATATTTCGTGCCCAGCACTAGTGTAGATTACATTAAAATGACGTCATAACGACAACAAATGCAAACTTGTCACTAATGTGTGAGTAAGCGAACGTATACAACTACGCATAAGGCTTAATTTGGTTTGCACTGCATTTTTGGATGGGCGTAGCCGTAATTCCGTAGTTATTGTCTGTGTATGTAGTGGTAAGGTAGTAGAGGGGGCGAGCCGGCGACACGCATTCCCGATAGATCGGATGGTACCTACTCAGCATTTCTAGTGCCTTGTTATTAGGATTTCTGTGGTTCGTGCGTTCTGGAGTTATAGCGTCAGGAAGGAAAACCCGACTTATTTTTATATAGTAGAAGATTATGGGTAAGAATGTCTGCAGGAGCATCTGCATGAATTTGCCTCAGCAAATTTCGATCCGTCCTAATACAAAATTGAGCCATCTTAAATATAGACAGACTATCGAAAATGACGTTGCAATTCATATGAGATGTGTGATAGCATTCGTGTATGTTGTTCCTAATTTTTAGTTTTCAAACGTTTTGTAAAGTATAAATTTGAAAACATCAGTGTTATATTCTTGTGTGAATATAGAAATTTAACTTTGAATTACGACGTCAAATAGCGCAGCGCCGCCATTTGTAAGTCTCAATTCATACTTAGAGCGACAGTAAAACGTCGGTGCTTTTGAAAGCATGAATCTACAATAGCAGGTCTGCAACTATCGATGTATCACCTCCATCGCATAGCAACGTGTCCGGGGACGTACCAGGAATATTAATACTAGTCACGAATACCCAATATCGTGACTTTGACATCGTGGAACCAACGGCCCCGACTACGAAACAACCGATTACTCATCAACAATCGTGTGCAATCTCTAACTTTGAGTTGAGATTCGTCTGTCTCATCGAGCTGAATTTAAAAATTGTTTTCTAGAGTTGGAGACTCGAGTTTGAGACACCTATAATTACGAATAAGAACCTACTTTGTGCTTGCGATTCTCAGGTAATTATTATGACTTCATTATAAAGCGATTTTTGTGTATTCGTCTCCTTAGGCTATATTACTCACGATTCTAAGTATTTTTGCACAATTTCGAGACAAACTTATTCTTTCGCCTCTGGTAAAGAAGTGTTAAATGTGAAATCCGTTAAAACACACGCTTGTCTAAATACATAGTGACTGTACCTATTTCCCAGTTTCATGATTGATTTAAGTAACAAAGATCAATCATTATCTCTGTAGAAAGATCAAATCATTACTTAATTCGAAGCTAGAATACATATTGAATTGTTTTGTTGTCTGCCCCTTGAGCTGCCAAAATGTTAGAGCCATTCGTGTGTGCGATCCCTTATATTGACATCAGTGCAATTTTTTGTGCGAGTAATTTTGTAAATTAGTTGGTTCAAAATATTACACGGATGATTGGGTTAATAATGTTTAATGGATTTAATACTAATTTTGCGGCTATAAAGTTGATAGAACTAGCCTTTTGTGGAGTTTCAAATTCGCTATTATAGATGCCCATCAATTTTTAGCCTGGTAGGTATGATTGAGTTTCTTAACATCAATCATCGGCTGAATCCATATTAAACAAAGTTTTTGGTATTATTTGTAAATCTTAACTTAAAGTAACTTATAGTTTAATAATTAATAACTTTAATAAGTATCTCATTTTATTTAGGTATCCTATACTTACCTCTACATGGCTACTAATAAAGCAAAAAACATGAATGCCAAAGTAATACAATATTAGTTTAAAGATATAATTATGTAGGATAAATTTGTGTAGACCTTCAACATTTTTCCAATCAGTCTGTATTTTCATTGCCCACAATATTATTTATCTCATTTTATACCTACTTCTACATGGCTACTAATAAAGCAATAAACATGAATGCCAAAGAGAAGCAATATTAGTTTAAACATAATATTATGTGGGACAAGTTGGTGCAGACCTTCAACATTTTTCCAATCACTCTGTATATTAATTGCCCCTAATACGAATTTCTGGGAAAAGCTGCTAACTGAATACCAGAAAAATACGATAAAATACAAAAATCCCAAGTTCCATGAACCTCTTAACAAAACCAAACCATCCATATTAATAATACACTTGCCGAGAATTCGCGTAGGTTTGTGGGATCTCCGATCATTCGCCGAGAGTTCATACCTCATTGTTCATTATTCAGCTGTGCAATGAATTACTACAAAGGGCTCAGCCCACAGCTTTGAAACTAAGCGGGTTATCTATACGCCAGTTTTATTATTATGCTGTGCTTCTAGCTAGAACCTAATTGGTAGCGAAAATATGTGTTTTCAAAAGGCGGGATTGTAAATTTATTATTGTCTGTTCAAAGAAATCAAATACGTATTGAGCAGGCGAAATTTCCAGTAAGAAAAAATAGCCTTTATTCACTAAGAAAAGTATACTAGTATTTACAATTGAAACAATTGAGCTAACTGTAGACTGTTGCAAACAGTCTACAGGTAGCTCAACTGATCCATATCAATACCAGTCGGAAGGGTCCCCGCTACCCTGGCTGCATTGCCCCGCTGTACGGCAATGCTGATGCGCTGCGCCAGATACTCACCAGCTCTCGGGTCACGCGTCGCTTCGACCAGACGCTCAGATATTTTTTTAAAAACCCGAAGAGCCTCGGTACCCCACGGATCTAGGGTCTCGACTCCAAGGGGAGCAAATGTGTAGGCTCTGTCGAGACCTGCATATTTTTATATTACTTATACTAATATTATCAATTCGAAAGTAACTCTATCTGTCTGCCTGTCTGTTACCTTTCACGCCTATTCGGCTGAACGGAACGGAAGATTTATGATGGCGGTAAATGGTACCCCGGGGTACATTGGCTATTTAAAAACCACGACCAAAGCCGCGGGCAGCAGCCAGTTATAAATAAATAAAATATGAATGACGCCATCTAAGCAGTGATTGAAAGGGTCGATGTGATGCCAAGCCTCTCATTGTTGCCCTGTTCAATGGTTCCGTATGTGTAGGCTTACTGTGACAAGGGCGAGAGGATGTTCGCAATAAAATACTTGGTCTAATGCTGGGTACACCTGACCTTGGTGGAACTGGGTGAGGCAAACGGGAATACATCCATACTAATCCCTCTATTAACAAGAACAAAATTTTTAAATTTTAAAAACCCCTGACAGATTTTCGTGAGACATGGCTAGGAACATTCGGGATAAAATTATCTATGACACAAAAAAAACTTGAGAGGTGTCAAGGGACACCCGGATGGAACGAAGTTCCTTTCGATTAATCTCGCGTCCTCGCGTCATCTTCAGTGAGGCTGCAGAAAATTGATATATCCCGCTCACTCCAATGACACGTTGCGCGAGCGAGCGGAACACACGATTGTTCGAATCGAAGCGCACCTCGGCTCAACTCGGCTGCGGGGTTTCGCTTCGGTTCTCCTCGGTTCTCGTCGTCAAATTATGTCGTTACAACTTTTCGTAAGATTTTTTTCCGTCTAGCCCCCTTTCACAACGCGCGATAAGGAACTTCGTTCCAAAACTAAACGAAAATCGGTTCATCCGTTTGGGAGCTACGATACCACAGACAGCCACGTCAAACTTATAACACCCCTCTCTTTTTGCGTCGGGGGTTAAAAAATCGGACTACTCTGTAAAAAGTTATGCGTGGTCATACATAAAAAATATACGCGTCGACTTAAGAACCTCTGTAATTCTTTGTTGTACACAATTAATATAAAGCATGAACTTATTACTTACTACTGCAGAACAATTCTACCACCGAACTGCGATCCCCAACCCGCATGCCCAGCGTGGGGATTATAGGCATTACCCCCATGAAATAAAAGCCAACAAGATGCTTATCTGGGGGCGGCCTGCGTCCAGAAGTGGACCAATACAGGCTGTTGAGCTTGAATTTGAGCTTGATGAACTTATTTAATAGAATATGTACATAGGCGAGCTTAACCCTGAAAAATAGTTTTCTTCCAGCAAAACTTATAGTCCTCTTCCATTTTTCGTTGGATAAAAAGCGAAAGGGACGTATGTTAGCTTTTCGCGCGTAAAAGGCTGAACGGTTGAAGTTTGGCAGGGGATAGACGGTATCCAAAGGACGGACATTTGTAGATAGATAGATAGAAAATACTTTATTGCACACTTAAAACTAAGAAACAATTTAAAATGAAATAATTATAATTTAAGTGACAATTGGCGGTCTTATCGGTCAAGAGCGATCTCTGCCAGACAACCTGGTATGGATAGGATCGTCGGATATGTACATGGGGTAAGATCTGTGTGCATCTGTTATGGTACTCTGATAAGATGGTACTTACTACTTTAAAAAAAATTATTATTTACTAGGTACTTACTCAAAAATTAATAATAACATACTTCAATAAAATTACAAAAATTCCTCTAAATTTATAAATATTAATATAAATAATAAACATATTACATACTCACATAATATAATATGCTAAACTATATGTACATCTGTCAGGCTTTCATTAAATTTCAAAAAAGTTTGATAACGTTGATTATTAAATGTCCCAGAACCTAAAAAAATATACGAATCTAAATGTGTATACATTATTAATGTAAGCGGTTTAACTATGAACCTAGTGTTGGAAGAGCACCAACGTTTCGTAAAGAACATGAATAGGAAAAAAACAACTTTATGTTCTGCAAAATCATAAAGTATACTGTAACGGTCCAGTTTATGCTGGTTCGTTTAATTTGCAAATATAGAAATAATTAACACATTTTGATATAGTTTGAAACACTAAAAATATATTCTGAACTGTAAATCGGTTCGAACGCTTTGCTGGAAGGATAGCAACCTTCTTAAGTCTTACGACAGTTTAGTAATGTTTGAATTTGACGATTCTAGGAAAACAAATGGGCTTCTTGATAGTTGGTACAGAGATGTCAAAGGGAGGAGATCGAGAGTTTTGAAGTAAAGTGAAAATTTGGGGTTTTTTTTCTAGATTTTACAGGAAAAGTGGGAATCATGAGAATACAATCCGGAAGCTAGGTCGGCTCAGCCATCGAGCGAGACCAGGGAGGAATTCTAGGATGGATTGCAAATTTCTATCAATCAGATTCAGGTTACGTAAACCCACACTTTTCATTTCTAATAATTCTCCGTATTGTAAACGGATGGTGTTACATCCCAGAACCGACTATTCTAATTTATTATTATATTTATTAAACACATTCTGTCGATACTGCAACGTTCCTGGATGTGTTGGTGAATGCTTGTGCTGTAAGGCCCTGAACTAACCTGATTATTAAATCTATTGTTTTGATCTGCGGTTGGACTGGAATGTGGTTCCACACGTTTACTTCTTAGGACTCCCCGCGTGGACTAGGTATGGGTTCAGGTGGGCTAGAGTTTTAGTGAGGTAGGATGTATTTGGATCGCTTGAGATCATTCCCCATCAAACTCTCCTGAGTTAGCGATTTACAAACGCTTTGCTTTTAAATGTCTGGTTATCTCTGAGTACGGGAAGGGCGATAGCCGTCTGCTTTCGACTTTCCCCGAGGAGACGAAAAGAGAAACGTCGTAGTGGGGCACCAACCAGATAAATTTGGCTTATACCTATACGGGATAAAGCAAAGTTCTCAGGTTCCGCAAAATGAGAGGCAGAGTAACCAACCAAAGTCACAATGCCGAGATATTATAGGTTCTTCGCTTACTATGTAATTTCAGTTGTTTCAGAGCATGGGAGTATCATGGTTTGAGACAGCCATGAAAGAGGGGTGCTATACTACTGTACCAGGATTGAAGAATCGATAACTTAAGTAGTTTTAACATTTATTTCATTTGTCTTAAGCTTCTAAAAGAATCTGAGTTACTACATCACAATGTATGAGTCCTACCGCTAACTAGACGATCATTGGCCACTTTAAATCACAATTTTAATACAAAACTTATAGTAAAATACTTAGTTTTATTGATAGATAATCACTAGTGATCAGGTAGGGTAGGGTACGATATTTCCGAGCGTTACAATTTGGTGCCGTGACCAGGATTCTAAAAATCACTTAAAAATAACAAAAATATAACCAAAATCCTACAAAATTACAAAAACGTGACCAGGATCCTAAAAATCACTTAAAAATATCAAAAATATAACCAAAATCCTACAAAATTATAAAAACGTGACCAGGATCCTAAAAATTATTTAAAAATATCAAAAATATGACGACAGACTAACAAACCAACAACAAACTAACAAACAAACAACACCAACAACAAACCAACAAACCAACAACAAACAAATAATAATGAGTACCTATCTATCTAATAATGTATTAATCCATAACCATAATCAAAAGTCGCGTAAAATAGTATTGAATAAAATGATCTAATATAGCTATTCGGTTTAGTTAGGTTAGAGTAAATTTAGATGTGAAGTGCGAGTTCGACTCTCGCACAATTTGTTGCAGTGAAATGGAAAGAAGCTTAAGACAAACGGAATAATAGAATAAGATTTAGATGCGAGGTGCGGGTTCGATTCTCGTAAAATATGTTGCAAGTGAAATAATAGAATAAGGTTTAGAGGCTGAAGTTGAGTAGAAGGTTAGACAAGAATCGACAAGTTGGGGGGTCGCTTTAAAATAATATTTAATTTCAGTCAATAACTCAATTTTCCTTAATATCTAGCACTGGTGTCGAATGGGCGATGTTGATGATGGAGAAGCTGGACGTGCTGTGAGCAGCGTTCTCCAGGCGTCATCTGAAGCGGTATTAATGATGGAGAAGCAGGCCGAGCTGTGAGCAACGTTCTCCAGGCCTCATCTGAAGCGGTGTTGATGGTGCAGAAGCGGGCCGTGCAGTGAACAACGATCTCCAAGCGTCATCTGAGATAAGCAAGAAATAAAATTATTTTTATTAGGGTTCTAGCTACGAATATGTTAGCATCAGAGGTGCAGTGTAGATAGATTATTTTTATTGTACATAGAAACATCAAGTACGCTTTGGACAGGTATCTGCAGATCGTATAAACGTTTGTCTCGAGGCGGGAATCGAACCTCCTGTCATCGCAGGCGGACCTTCGCTCGCTGCGTCACAGAGGATTGAGTGCAGAGCAGTTGTCACACCCAGACGTGGGATTCGAGAACATTACGTCTAGCTAGTCACATTAATATTATAAATGCGAAGGTTTGGATGGATGGACGTTTGTTGCATTTTCACGTCTAGGCTGCTGAACGGATTGGATTGAGGTTTTGCATGTAGGTGATTCTAATTCTGTAATCAAACATGGAATACTTCTATCCCATAAATCAGATCCCATGGGATGGGAATCGCCTTAAAACGTTTATAGAAACAACACGTGCGAAGCCGCGGGCATAAACTAGTTAGGAATATCTAAGACTTGAAGTCAATTAAATGTACTTACTTGATTCTTTCTTGAGGTATAGGCATATTCACTGCCAGCTTCGACGAAGTGAACCGGAGAGGCGTGTTGCTGGACGGGGCAATGGAGAAATGGAGTACTGTATCGAACGGCTAGCCAGGTGATTGGCGCGTTCACTATTAGCTTCAGCAAAGGAGTCCGGGAGGAGCGCGCCGCTCTGCTAGCTTCGGCAAAGGAATCCGGGAGGGGCGCGCCGCTGGACGACGCGTTGCGGATGGATTGGGTCTGTTTTGACTCGTGAAGGGGTGAGTTTGACGTAGGGGTCGTAAGGTTTATTTCTGAAATAAATAAGGGAAAAATGTGTAAACATTCGTACGAATTGGCATTGCTTGTCATTATCTGGCATTTTCTGACTTCAAAAGGGACTTGGTTCGTCTACATTGAAATGTCAGAGGTTACCGAAAAGGTTATTTTGCGGATTGATTTGCGTAGGATTGATAGAAAATGGTGTACTCACGATAAACATAGGAAATCCAATTGTTCTTGCCGGTCAACAGCGGAGCGCGGCGGCGCGGTTTCTATCAATCACAGGCTTCCGCATAGGATTGGAAACAAACATTAGAAACCTCAATTATCTTGTCGAAATTGTTATTTTGTCTGTTTGTGCCTTGAAAAGAAAAAAATGTTTGTTTGTTTACGTTTTTGTTAAATGTCATGTCGAACGAAACGTCAAAGTCGAATTATTTCAACTTCTTTTTTAATGGGGCCGCTTGCCTTCGACTCTGCCAGTGTCAATATGGAACTACGTTGTAGGTAGAATGTCACGGTATATTAAGGCCGTTTTACACGAGGTAGAATAACGGTCGCGTTTTGACACTCGGGGTCGATTGGAAATTAAACCGTTTAAATAAACTAAAATTAAAGCATAGCATTGATTTCGCGATTTGACACTTGGGGTCGTTTAAAACGTTTATAATAATAATCAATAATCGATAATCAATAATCAATAATCAATAATCAATAATCAATAATCAATAATCAATAATCAATAATCAGTAATCAATAATCAATAATCAATAATCAATAATCAATAACCAATAATCAATAATAAATAATAGTAATAATAATAATTCTGGACAATTCACACAGCATCATCTAAAATAAACTAAAATTAGCATTGATTGTCTAAAAATTATAACTGTTAAAATAATATTTAAATTAAAGCATAGCATTGATTGTCTCAAAATTATAACTGTTAAAATAAACTTAATTTAAAACTAAAATTAAAGCATAGCGTTGAACTTTAAAAAAAAAAAATAATAATAATAATAAATTAAACGATTAAAATAAACTAAATTTAATACTAAAATTAAAGCATAGCGTTGTTCTTTTTATTTATTTCAGAATTTACATCTTCCTTTTATATTTTTGAGACCATATCGTACCGTTCGATTATGTTGGAACGGGGCCTTAAAATTAACTTCGATTACAATGGAATGGAACCTTAAATATTTCAGAATTTCCACCTTCTATTTTTATTTTGGTTCAGTATGATGAAGGTTCGATTGCGTTGGAACGGGGCCTTATTTATTACAGAATCCTTCTTTATTCTTCGGTTTATTTTTAGCTTTATATCATAGTTTGGTTACATAAACCATCCTTTGTGGATGTAAAGGCCATTGATGATGATGATGTTGATGATGATGATCATGGGTTGACACAATTCTGCCTTCAGAATATAGTGCGGAAACGCGGGTGGATTTTGTAGGTTTGACAGTGACAGTAGGCCTTAGAATTGGCCAGGAACTGTGAGTTTGACCATAGGTTCATGGACATAGGGTTGGTCTACATTCTGTCCAACAACTAGACGGGCCTAATTTCACTCGTCCAAGGTGTCTACCCTACTTACGTGTTCCATAGACTTGGGGTATATGGTCTATATTCCTACCATCCAACAAGTTGGGCTATTTAGCTTGGTTAGAAAATTAGTTATTTGTCAGTCCAGGTAAATGGTTGGCCATCGGAAAAATAGTCGGCAGGAGGAATGAGAAAAATATGAAAACAAAATAAAGCTTGCAACAAACTAATAAAATACTAATAAAGAGTCGTGAATAACTAACAAATTAACTAAAAATAATGGAGGCTCTGTGTCACGGATTCAGATACGGATTGACTACTGTGGGCAAGACATGACTGAATTGTTTGCGGGGGTTTGGAAGAAGGAAGAGGGATTGATATACATAACTTGTACGAGAGGAGTAAGCAGTGAGTTTGTATGAATGTTTAGTAGTATTAGTAAAATCGGAGTGCAGTGTGCCCTCGTAATTAATCTTATTTCGGAATCTGGGACGGTTTATTGGACTTGAGTCACATGCGCATCACATACAGGTTCTATGAAGGAATAATTCTGGAGTTAGGTTACTGAGATCTTGTCAGATTACATTGAAAAATCTGAGATCTGAATTGCAGCTTGGACTGGCTTCATAGAACCTCATACTTCACCTATTAGGCCAGAACTAAGCACACTTCACAAACTCCAAGTTTAGAATGGGATTTAAAGCCTTTGTGGGGATTTTGGGGTAAATTGAAATTGTGTTATTGGTCGGGTCATTAAGCAGGTAACAGGCAATTGATCTGGTTTTAGTTGAGTTATGTGTGAGGTCTGGTACCCTATCATAAGTTGACTGATGTTCTATTAGGGATGCCATGATTCACGACCATGTTCCAGGAGCTATTGTTTTTACTCTGTGAAACGTTGATAATGCAATAGAGTTAACTTGACAATTAGATGAAGAATGTGGCGCTGGACCATATTGATTGTTTTAAACCTGGTTTAAATACACAAAACAGTAAAATGTATGTGATTACAAGTTTAAATAAATTAAGAGTTCAAAAATAGCACTATTTAATAAAATTAAATAGAAAAATCATAAAAAAAAAAAAACTAAATATATTTGTAAATTATTTGAAATTTTAGGAAATCCTTACTTCTTTGGAAATGCTTAAGGATTTGGGGTCGCTGTAACGGTCCAGTTTATGCTGGTTCGTTTAATTTGCAAATATAGAAATAATTAACACATTTTGATATAGTTTGAAACACTAAAAATATATTCTGAACTGTAAATCGGTTCGAACGCTTTGCTGGAAGGATAGCAACCTTCTTAAGTCTTACGACAGTTTAGTAATGTTTGAATTTGACGATTCTAGGAAAACAAATGGGCTTCTTGATAGTTGGTACAGAGATGTCAAAGGGAGGAGATCGAGAGTTTTGAAGTAAAGTGAAAATTTGGGGTTTTTTTTCTAGATTTTACAGGAAAAGTGGGAATCATGAGAATACAATCCGGAAGCTAGGTCGGCTCAGCCATCGAGCGAGACCAGGGAGGAATTCTAGGATGGATTGCAAATTTCTATCAATCAGATTCAGGTTACGTAAACCCACACTTTTCATTTCTAATAATTCTCCGTATTGTAAACGGATGGTGTTACATCCCAGAACCGACTATTCTAATTTATTATTATATTTATTAAACACATTCTGTCGATACTGCAACGTTCCTGGATGTGTTGGTGAATGCTTGTGCTGTAAGGCCCTGAACTAACCTGATTATTAAATCTATTGTTTTGATCTGCGGTTGGACTGGAATGTGGTTCCACACGTTTACTTCTTAGGACTCCCCGCGTGGACTAGGTATGGGTTCAGGTGGGCTAGAGTTTTAGTGAGGTAGGATGTATTTGGATCGCTTGAGATCATTCCCCATCAAACTCTCCTGAGTTAGCGATTTACAAACGCTTTGCTTTTAAATGTCTGGTTATCTCTGAGTACGGGAAGGGCGATAGCCGTCTGCTTTCGACTTTCCCCGAGGAGACGAAAAGAGAAACGTCGTAGTGGGGCACCAACCAGATAAATTTGGCTTATACCTATACGGGATAAAGCAAAGTTCTCAGGTTCCGCAAAATGAGAGGCAGAGTAACCAACCAAAGTCACAATGCCGAGATATTATAGGTTCTTCGCTTACTATGTAATTTCAGTTGTTTCAGAGCATGGGAGTATCATGGTTTGAGACAGCCATGAAAGAGGGGTGCTATACTACTGTACCAGGATTGAAGAGTCGATAACTTAAGTAGTTTTAACGTTTATTTCATTTGTCTTAAGCTTCTAAAAGAATCTGAGTTACTACATCACAATGTATGAGTCCTACCGCTAACTAGACGATCATTGGCCACTTTAAATCACAATTTTAATACAAAACTTATAGTAAAATACTTAGTTTTATTGATAGATAATCACTAGTGATCAGGTAGGGTAGGGTACGATATTTCCGAGCGTTACAATACGATACTAAAAAAAAATTGGTTGCCTGTAAAGTCGGTATACGGGCGAAAGTTTTACGTGACAACGACCGTAACGCAGTTTCTTGAAGTGAGCGGAGCGTAACGCAGTTTCTTGAAGTGTCACCCGGCAAACCAATTTATAAGACGTTGTCACGTCAAAAAAAATATTCACAAGTTCTTCCCCTCGGGGTCCAAAATCAGGTCCTTTCGGCTTAGTACAACTTTTCCATGGCACCCTGTATACTTAGTTAAAAAAAGTTAGCATGTTACAATCTAAATAGTTAGGTAATTGTGGTTCATTTTACGCCTATACAGCTACTATTTAGCTTGAACATGTTCAAAATTTGACTTTTTGGATGCTGAAAAAAATGTTTCATAGCAGCAGCCATGCCACTCTAGTCCCCACAATAAATATTGGGAAACAGGAATGCATCGCTTGGAAAAATCCATCAAACCAAAATTCCTAAAAAAAACTATTGAAACGATATTGCACTTTTTCAAGAGCTTAGTTGCGTAGTTCTGTTGCACTGAACTAAACTAGATGTGAGTTTTTATAAAATATTTTTGCAACTTTTATACGTCAAATCTTTTTTTATTTTACTTAGAGCTCGTACCTTCTCGTTGATTGTGATTGTGAATGTGATGTGTTGATTTCTTTATGTACCGGCTAGAAACTTGATAAGGTTCTTGCTTTCTAATTTTGTTAAATAAAAGACATGTTAAGATACACAGTTGTCGCTAGTTAATTTGAAAGAGAACGAATGATAAATGAATGGAGCGAACACAAGAATGAATGAATGAATGAATGGTTTTACAGAAAAAAGTATATGTTTTTACACATACGCACTTCCGGATGAAAATTCTTCATCATCAAATTTAGGATAGACGACTGCTGGTAACTTTTTTCAATGCTCATGTATCACTGCTTGATGCAACTTAAATGTGGCAGCCACCGCCGTTGTCTATTCTAAACTGGTGAATGAATACCAAAGGAGCTGGAAGACTTCTATTTTAAAAAAATAAAATAAAAGGAAAGCTGGTAGCTAGTACTTGTTATTTTGATGGCGCGATACGCTTCTAAAACAAAACTCCTAGTAAGTTGCAAAAATTATCAGTAGGTAAACAAACTCAAACAAATTGTCAAAACCAATATAAATACTTCTTATAAAATATCGGATACTAAAGGCTTACTATAAAATATCAGATTATCTAGAGGATCAAAAAGCTCAGGGCGGGTTTTGCTCCAACTCGAAAAATAACAACTGACAGGTTAAAGGTTTCTTCGTCGCTTCTTTACTTTAGTCTACATACCGAAGCCCGAAGCGACAGAAATCAAAAATGTCACATTAATTCCGTGTCAGTCTATAATTTTATAATTTGACCTCTTCTAAGTGTCATTACATTGTCACACATTTATTGTATCTATGGAAATAAATAGTTTTTGATTGATTGATTGACCTAGGTAAATTGTCACTTATAACAAAAAGCTACGCTACCTCTACCAAACTAATCAATGACTCAACCGACTACAGTCTAAAATAAGTTTATACTGACTAAAAGGTAAAGTAAAGTATCTTGAACTAAATAGCGAATTTCGCAATGGTCCTTAGCAAGGTACACTCGAGAAGATCGTTCGCTTTTCATAATCTGCAAGCTGCAGAGCTATTCAGTCGGAAGCTGAATCGTTTAACAAGCATACTTGTGAAGATAAATCCTGAACTTTTAACTGTGAATTCATATAAAAAGGAAAATAAGTAGGTACGTAGGCTTGGCTTACTAAGACTCTTTGAATTTTTAAATTTATTTCTTTGTTTCATTGTATCATCTCGGAGCTATTTTATTTGGTCCAATAGAGCTCCTAGTCTAAAACACGGATATACATACCTCCACACTCAATTCAATTCATGTAGACTAGCGATGTGCGCAGGACATTATAGTGTACAAGTGTGCGCAAACACAGGTTCACTAGAGAGCTAGGTAATAATATGACCTGTATGTAGGTAAACCATAACGGCATAACGACTTCCATAATACACGAATATTGCAATATGATTCTACTGTCTTTATCTCTTTGTGTGCAGTTTGAAATTCATAGTTCCGTAGCGAACGTAGTCATAGGATCTTTGTTCCGTAGGTACTACAGTATTGTGTATTAAAATGATATTATTTTGTTTCAGGTAAAGAATCAAACATAAAAGTTCACTTAGGCCACCAATGCAGTCCACTTTGATCCATGTAAGACAAAAATATACAACTCCTTACACCATGCGTTGGTAAATTTACCTAGCCTAATTGCTTGTAAATACGGGTAAGTAAATAATTACTGCATGTCCATTTGGAGGATTCTGCCTCCGCAGATCACAGCATATGCACAAAAAGTAGAGTGTCGAATATAGGCTACGAGTATGTTTAGTCAGAAAATCGAGTATAGAAAATCAGTGCTGCCAGTTTCATGATATGGTTTTCCCTATCACATGTACATAGTGAGTGAATAAGTATTTACAACGCAACCCTGCGGTAAAATTTTAAAGTGAGAGTTTAGTGTTTGTCCAATCAATCGGCTAGCTCAATCGGGGCTTTCTTTTTATTAAAAAAAATGTCGATATGGTGAAGTTTCCGATTCGACGTTCTGGAAAAAAAAAACTTACATTTACTTTAGATTTGGTTCAACCTCGATTATATTGCTTTTCCAATCAAATTCGACAACATGAGGATTATCTGAGAAATGTAAAGTAAGTATAATGTTTATTTTGACAAAGTTCGGAACCATTTCGATCGCGCGCCGATTTAAATCGAAAAACTGTTAAATCAATCGGCTAGCTCAATCGGGGCTTTCTTTTTATTAAAAAAAATGTCGATATGGTGAAGTTTCCGATTCGACGTTCTGGAAAAAAATACTTTTACATTTACTTATTTGGTTCAACCTCGATTATATTGCTTTTCCAATCAAATTCGACAACATGAGGATTATCTGAGAAATGTAAAGTAAGTATAATGTTTATTTTGACAAAGTTCGGAACCATTTCGATCGCGCGCCGATTTAAATCGAAAAACTGTTAATGCTAATAGTATATAAGAAGGCGAAAGACTGCAGGTAGGTGCTGGATGAGGCAAGCAGAAGACAGGGCGCTATGGCGCCTCATTAGGAGAGGCATAGGTCTACTACTACTATAGATTGATGACGATGTTTTTTCTTAAATCACATTCATTGTTAGGGACTTTTACTTTGCAAAGTATGTCAGTCCTATCATAGCCTAAGCTTATTACTATCAAACAAACGAAAACAAACAATAAAATTTAACTTATTAGTCAAGTTGTAGGTATGTTCAAAGATAGTCAAAGATGTTCAAAGATAGATGCATAAAAATTTAGAACTGTGAAGTGGCCGCTAATGAATTGTTTACGCTAAAATGTTACTAAATGTTCCTAAATTTAATCTATTTAAATGAAGTTTAGTCATCAGTGCCTCTCTTCGAACTTTGAACTTGGTGCAGTCCATCAAGATGTGGTGCACATCGTCTAGTCTAGGACTTCACAAACTTCACAGATTGGAGAGTCCGTTTTTAGGGTCTCGAAGATCGGTTTCGAAACCCTTATGGTCTCGCTTTGTCTGTCCTTTTTTCCCTCCTTAATAACTCAGCAACTACAGCAGCTATCAACTTGAAATTTAAAATAATAATACATTTCGTGCGCCTGTACAGATTTTTAGAAAAATAAATGAAAATAAATGAAAAATGAAAATGAAAATTTTCCATACAAATTGAGATGTCAAAATTTTAAAAGAGATACAGAGTCAAGTGGGGTATCAAATGAAAGGTATTAGTTTGAACATTTCAAAATAGTTTTTGAAATTTCAGTAGGTTTCATACTTTTTGAAATATTTTGAAAATAGTCGAAAAAATACCCATTCCCCCCCCCCTATCTCCGAAGTTTGCAAAGCGATCCATTCAAAATGTATAGAGCGTTTGTAGATATAGATCTATATTTTACAGGAAAAATATAGAGAAGTCAGTGAAATGAACTCTTTTTGAAAAATGGTCAAAAAGAGGGGGGACAATTTTCAAAAAGGGGAGCTACCCCACTGAATGGGGTATCATATGAAAGGTATCGGTTTGTACATTTCAAAACAGTTTTTAAAATTTCTGTAAGTTTCATACCTTTTGAAAAATTTGGAAAAAAGTCGAAATTTTACCCCTTCCCCCCCCCCCCCCCTATCTCCGAAGTTTGCAGAGTGATCCATTCAAAATGTATCAAACGTTTGTAGGCATAGATCTACATTTTACAGGAAAAATATAGAGAAGTCTGTAAAACGAACACTTTTTGAAAAATTGACAAAAAGGGGGGGGATAATTTTCAAAAGGGGGAGCTACCCCACTGAATGGGGTATCATATGAAAGGTATCGGTTTGTACATTTCAAAACAGTTTTTAAAATTTCTGTAAGTTTCATACCTTTTGAAAAATTTGGAAAAAAGTCGAAATTTTACCCCTTCCCCCCCCCCCCCCCCCCCTATCTCCGAAGTTTGCAGAGTGATCCATTCAAAATGTATCAAACGTTTGTAGGCATAGATCTATATTTTACAGGAAAAATATAGAGAAGTCTGTAAAACGAACACTTTTTGAAAAATTGACAAAAAGGGGGGGATAATTTTCAAAAGGGGGGACTACCCCACTAAGTGGGGTATCATATGAAAGGTATCAGTTTGTACATTTCAAAACAGTTTTTGAAATTTCTGAAGGTTGAATACTTTTTGAAATATTTTGAAAAAAGTTTAAAAAATTACCGCTACACCCTATCACCGAAGCATGCAGAGAGATCCATCTGAAATATAGGTTGGTACCTACTAGTTTTAGGTCTTCATTAAATTTCGGAGTTTTTAACCGGTACCTTTAGTACATACCTACTTGTTCACAAACGTTCGAAACCCTCGGCACCCGAGTTACACTCGCACTTGACGGGTCTTGTTTTCATAAAGAACCCGAATTTCCTTGATGGATAATGACCAGATGATGATGATACTATAAGATGTGGGTAAGTAAATAATACACACTCAACCACAAATCCTAACTCCCGGATATTGCGGGATCCTCGCAAGCTGCACATCTGTATTTGTTTATATTGTGTGCTCTGCGCATACTGCATGTCGGAGCGTTGTTGTTGTTGAATTAAAACTAATTGTTATCGTTATATTGTTCTCTTGAACACAAGGCTTTTGGGTTTCTAGAGCTGGGATATGAGAGGATTAGCCCACGAGCGGTTTCCGTTGATTTGAGATTTGGTATAAATTAGACTTGATTAGATTAGATTTTTAGAAAGTTTGTTTCAAAGGGATGTTCAACACATAAACAAAATTACGCAACACATGAAGAAATTGATAGTATTAAGATTGACCTGGAGAATGTGAAATATGTTTAATTTTAAGGTATTTATGGATGAAGGCGGGTCGGTGCCGCTATTTGTGGCGTTTGGGGTGGCCTATGTCCAGCGGTGGACGTATAAGATGATGATTTGAGGGGCGAACCTAGCGGGTTTGCTTGTAACTAGGTCTAGATCTCAGTAGGTACTCACGGGATCCCCGTAGTAAGAAACTAGAATTACATAAATGTAACATGTTTTCGTTGGTTTCTTAATTGGAAAACACGATTTCGGAAAAAAAAATACTTATTCAAATTATTCATGTGTGGATTGTCCAGCAAATTATTATATCATACTAGCTGACTCGGCGAACTTCGTACCGCTCTCACCTTTTAAACCTTCCCTGAATAAGCTATCCTATCTTTCAAGTTGAATCAAACTGCATGCGGTGTGCAAATCTTCTATAATATAAAAATGAATCGCAAAATGTGTTGGTAAGCGCATAACTCAACAACGCCTGGACCGATTTCGCTAATTCTTTCTTTGTTGTGTTTGTTATTGTCAGGAGAAGGTTCTTATGAAAGAAAAAATTAATAAAGTTGGAAACATTAATTTCCACGGGGGCGAAGCCGCGGGGCGCAGCTAGTTTAATTTAAAATCGATTAAGTAGTTTAGGAGTCCATCGCGGACAAACAACGTGACACGTGATTTATATTATAACATTAGTGGTCTAAAAATTTAAGTGAAAAGAAAATCAATACTGAACACATTATTTCTTATTTGATAATTATATTTTAAAATTTGACTTGTCTTTGTGCTAATTTCGTAACCCCTAAGAAATAAACATATTGATTTCTGATTGGCAGATTACGGCGCTACATATAGGTACTTATTTGGAAATTCGAAACACTACAAAAATATGCCAGTAGTACGTAAGTAAAAAGACTTGTCTAGTGAGTTACTAGACAAGTCTTTTTATAGGTCATATGAATATTTTATCAGTGTTTCGATTTCAATGAACAACACTCGTACTACGGGCATATTTTTGTAGTGTTTTGAATCTCCTATTAAAAACCTATTAAAAAGTTCCAACAGTTTGAATTGGTAAACACCACACTTATTAGTAGTAAGTGTGGTGTTTACTTAATAAACATGTTGGAACTTTTTACAGTCAACGTTCAATTTACCTGCCGAAACATTGTTAATGAAAAACATGATTATGTTGACGTAAATTATACTGTTTTGTTAATCGACGAGTGAGGACGTTTTGTATAATATACCTCGCACGAGAACTCTCCATCTCCTATTTTTTCGTTTTTGGACGGATGGATGGATGGATGGATGTTTGTCTTCACGCTAAAACTACTGAAAGAATCGGGCTGAAATTTTGCATACTGGTAATTCTAATCCTGGAATCAAACATAGGCTACTTTTTATCCCATAAATCAGTTCCCATGGGATAGAAATCACCTTTAAACGTTTCCATAGAAACAACGCGTGCGAAGCCGTGGGCATAAACTAGTTAATAATAAATATATTCTGAAGCATCCCTTTTCCCTGCTCGCATATCGCACGAGGTGACTTGCTCTCACATAATGGCTTGTTTTCTGTCACAATAAAGTTTGTTTGCCACAGGTGTATTCAAAGTCCTTGAGACGATACCAAAACATAAGGCTCTATGGCTCTATCTGTTCATTCAAAACCTTGATAAGTCGAACATTAGAGGCCAGAATTAATTTGTATATGTACTTACCTACTTTAAAAAAACAAGGTGACCTTTACATTGTTATTCCATAGCTGCTGGTACTGGTACCACCCACACACGTCGATGGATGACACACAACATTTTAATGGTACATACTATTTACCTACTATTATGTTTAATCGTTTTTTAATATTAGTTTAGGATACATAGATCCTTCTAACATAGTAAAATTATTTATTGACATAATAGCAAATGAATAGAACATAACATTAACAGAATAAAACGATAACAACTAGTATATACAAGTAAGTATATCTATTTCTTAAAAATCTAAGCCGTCACCAGAAGGCAGAGTGCCCAGAATGCTAGCAGCATTGCCACGTTGAATGGCTATGCTAATTTGTTGACCGAAATAAAAGCCAGCATTCCGATCACCTGTGAAATTAAATTGGTTTGTGAAATCTGAATTTTTGTTACCTAGGATCTCCAAAACTACTGAACAGATCAAGATGAAATTTGGCGTACGTTTAGAGCAAAGCCGAACTTAGAAAATACTTATTATATCGAAAATACGCGAGCGAAGCCGCGGGCAGAAGCTACTAGGTTCATAAATGGTTTATTTGGTTCACATACTTAGACAGCACATAATAAAATCATTCATATATGCCAATATTATATTATAATTATATAGAGGTTGGTATTAGGTAAGAATGTAAAGACTGTATGGTAGGCAACAATTTCAGGTTTTCTGGTAGACAATTTGAGATTCATGATGGCGATTATACTATGGATATGGATTTTTTATAACATCTCAAAAAACTACTTCGACAGGATATAAACCTGTAACACTCCCTCAAGTGACGTAGGAGTCAAAAAGTTTCTTATATTTCTTAGAAATTACCCTGAATGTGAGGGATAACGTACTACATAATAACAAAAACCTTACAGTATGGATATGGATAGGCACATATATTTTCAATTTCAACCAAAAATTGTGTAAATTTCTGACAGTTGGTTAAAATTTTACCAGTCCTGATTGTAATTTGCATTTGAATACAGTATTTAAACGATAAACTCACGATTGCCTTATTCAAAAATATATAACTATATTGCGATAAATGGTGAAATTAATTTGAAATTAACAACGTTAACTTTAATTTGAAATCAGGTTTTTATTCTGTTCACACATTTATAAGCAAATGAAATTGCATACTACCATTTACTGGGATCTGTAAGTCCCGATACTCAGATCGACCAAAAGATTTAAAAATTCCAAATTCAGGGCAAATTGAAAAAAATCTGCTAAAAATTGGCGCGTTTTCAATACTGGGGATTAGTCAGGGAGTTATCGAGATCGGGATCCTTATTTGCGATATTTTCGTACAAATAACGCTCTTATTATAAATGCGCTATCACTGAATCGTTGCCAAGTCAATATTGTTTAAAGCTATTTGAATATGAACCGTGAAACCGCCCAAGCAATGTCGATGTTCTTTTGTTTTTATGAATTGCAACCATCTTCGATTGTCATTTTAATTGCCATTATTCAAGCAAATACAGCGCATAGGTTTAATTTGTGACAATCCGTCCTTGGGACTGCCTAAATGAGAAGAAACGGCAATAGTTTGGCCGTGTCACATAAGTACTTTAATCAAATAAACAACTCGATAAACAAGTTAAAAACTGAAAAACTGTAGCGATGTTGTACAAAAACTAGCTTTCTATGTATAAAAAAATGTATATAAGTAATGTATTTAGTACCTTTATCAGTTATCTAGTACCCATAACACAAGCTCTACTTAGTTAGCGACTAGATGATGCTTTGTGAATTATCCAACATTACTTAATTAACCACAGGTCATTAATGTTCTATTGACTCAACGCTGTGATACAGACTACGGGCAATATAAAAGCAGTCCCTATGAAAGCGACCGTGGAGATTTTCCCTATAAAAGTTTCATAACATAACGCGTGCTACGTTCTTAGCTTCTCTCTACGGCCTTAGCGAATAAGAGCTCGGTTCGCCGGTGAAACCACATGGACCTTGGTAACCACTGAAAGTTTTGGATTGGAAAAGTAAGGACGCTTAAGGTTATGTGCACTCGTGGAAATACGCGGTAAATTCCTGGGTTAGTTTCTGGTTTTACATACACTTGATGTTGGCGGAAGAGAAAATGTGTTTTTGGAAGTTTTATAAAGCTACTAGCTGCGCCCCGCGGCTTCGCCCCCGTGGAAATTCATGTTTCCAACTTTCTTAATTTTTTCTCATAAGAACCTTTTCCTGACAATAACAAACACAACAAAGAAAGAATTAGCGAAATCGGTCCAGCCGTTCACGCGTGATGCCGTGACCAAGGAAAACGGGTTTCATTTTTATATATATAGATGTAGGTACTCGTATAGTTTTGGAATGACTAGATTCGCATGTATATTATATCGTTGTATGAATACGCAAATAAAAAAAACACCTATTGAAAAAAATCACGAGTATAACTATTAATTTCGTACACGCCAACCCAGCGGGCCGTTATGATATTCGTGGGCAATTAATAATGATGAAAGCAATGATTTGCGCTTCAATGCGTGAGCAAGATAATTCTGGGTGTGTGTGCGCATAATAGCACACTAGTGATGTCCCATAACTGTCCCAGAATAATCGATGTCGATGCGGGAGTCGATAATTCACTCGCGTGACAGGTAGGATGTTTCCGGTTGGTTGCGTGGGCAAGATAGATTCGGTTTGCTGTTTGTGGCAAACGTGTGGACTGGAGCTAATTATGTGAAAACAAACCCCTAATTCTCAACCAGACAGGTGTGTGTAGGTTTATTGTATTATAATGTGTGCATTATTACTTTTTGTCGAATTTATCACTCGTTTTTAGGGTTTCGAGATCGAAGATCGGTTTCGACAGCCGCTCTCGCTTTGTCTGTCCTTTTTTTCCCTCCTTAATAACTCAGGAGCTAATGCAGCTATCAACTTGAAATTTAAAATAATAAAACATTTCGTGCGCCTGTACAGATTTAAAAAAAAAAAAAATGAAATTGAACATTTCCTATACAAATAAAATTGTGATGTCGAAATTTTAAAATATACCTACAGGGCCATGTGGGGTATCATATGAAAGGTTTATAATTAGTTCGTACATTTCAAATAATAGAATCAGTTCGTACATTTCAAAATAGGTGGTATTTCTGTAGGTTTCATACTTTTCGAAATATTTTGAAAACAGTTGAAAAATTTACCTTATCTCCGAAGTATGCAGAGCGATTTATCTAAAATGTTGTTTGATGCCTATGCTATTTTTAAGTATTTATTATATAGTGAAGTCTCTAACCGGTACCTTATATACATATTTGTATAATTTGTATAAATTGACAAACGTTCGAAACCCTCGGCGCGCGAGTTACACTCGCACTTGACGGAAGTTGTTTTCACCGGTCTATGCTAGCACTGTAGTATCCTCATGATCACACATAAATTCACTGCTGAACGTGTCCCCCCCAAACTAACAAATACTTACACAGAAATAAGCTACTGCCCTTCCTCTGGTTGGTTCCCTAAATCGGTTCTTATGACATCCACCTGCTGAGTTTTAACAATAAATAAGTCTGCAGTTAGTTCAATAGTTTCAATTGTAAATACTACTTCTAATGTAATTCTCAAAAAATGTCAATCAAATAACAGAAATATAAATAAATAAACAATAAATAATGCTGGACAATTCACACAGCATCATCTAGCTCCGAGCTAAGCAGAGCTTGTGTTATGGGTACTAGGATAAGTGATATACTTTATACATTATACTACATAGATACGATATTTTTATTTTCATACATAGAAAACACCCAGAAAACCCTTAACAAATATCTGCTGACCGTACAAACATCAAAACAACATTAGTCTCGGGGCGGAAATTAAACCCGCAACCACTTGCGTCACAGGCGGACATTCACACACTGCACCACAGAGGTAGTCGAATTGCTTGTAATTCTCTTTATAAATAATAATAAAAATATTTATTCACAGAGACGGCCTTAAAAAGCAGGAACTTACAGTTTATTTCATATTATATTCGTATATTGACAGGCGATTCATATGCCGCGCCGCCACGGCCACGACAGCACAGTGCCGACACTTTTTGGCTTTTATCGATATAAAAGCCAAAGCTATCCCATCTCTATCATGTGAATGCAAACCTGGCTTGTAGTTGTAGGTGTGATGTAAGTTGAACGATGAACCCCAGCGTGAGTTATGATAATTGTAGAGGTACAGGTATATGTCAAGAACAAATTCTACTTGTATTTATTGCCAAAGATGCTTTGAGCTTATGAAATTTGCAGCGTGAGAACTTTGAGAAGATGTACCGAACCAAAACTGTCCAGCTTCTATAGGTTTTATTATTATTATTTTATTTATTATGCTGGACAATTCACACAGCATTATCCAGCCCCAAGGTAAGCAGAGCTTGTGTTATGGGTACTAGATAACTGATATACATAATACAATACACTACATAGATAGATATTTTTTATTATACATAGAAAACATCCAGAACGCCCTGGACAAATGTCTGCAGATCGTACAAACATTTGTCCCGAGGCGGGAATCGAACCCGCAACCTCCTGCGTCGCAGGCAGTCCTTCGCCCGCTGCGCCACAGAGGTCGTCAAATAGGTATCGTGTGTTTTAGATTATGTATACCTATCTGTTCTTATTTGTATTATGTGCTACAGTTTTTATTATAATCTAGCATACATATTTAAATACACTAGAATAACATTACAATCTAGCCATAGGTTTGACTAATGGGTAATTTTGTTTTAACTTAATTTTATAAAAACATATCACTAAGAACGTGTCCATCGGCACTTTTCTTATTGTCTCTATTTAAGGGAAGACACTTGGTTCGTGTGTTCTTTAAAATTAGCACTTATGCACTTTAACTACATTATAACTATCACTACACTATCTCAAAAATACAAACACTGTTAAAGGTCTTTGAATCGAATTACTTTATTATTACAATCTTTTAGTTTAGCACAAGAATCAAAATAATTTTCTTAAATTGAACAAGCTGTAAATGTTATCTAAGGTATTTAATTGTAATGTATTGCCGTGGATTGATTGTAATTTTTTTGGTATATGTAAATAAATAGTTGCCCTTTGCCCAGCAGTGGGACACAATAGGTTAGATAAAAATAATAATAATAATGCTGGACAATCCACACAACATCATCTAGTCCCAAGCTAGGCAGAGCTTGAGTCATGGATACTAAATGACTTATATACTCAATACAATATTACTATACATTACATAGATAGATAATTTTTATCATACATAAAAAATACCCAGAACAAATATTTGCAGATCGTACAAACATTTGTCCCAAGGCGGGAGTAGAACCCGCAACCTCCTGCGCGACCTTCGCTCGCCGCGCCACATCGGTTGTCACAATTCAGTGTTTCTATTGTTAGGTTCCTATCCTTCCATACTTACTAATCTTAAAAATTCGAATGTTACTTTAATTACATATTTGTCTGTCCTACTTTTTATCGACTGAACGAATCTTAAGAAAATTAACCACATATATAAATCTATCTATTTCCAGGAAAGACATAAGCTATTTTTATACCCGAAAAAAACACGTACGAAGCTGCGAGAAGGTTCTCTAGGTCTAGTTATGCAATCCAGCCGAAAGAGTTAAAACAAAATGAGGCGCGTTTCGGCATTTTTTAAGAGCAACTTCGCATCTCATCCCACACTATACAAAATAAAACTTTTACAGAAGCATTAAAAAGAAGTTTATGATAGGTATCACAAACTGCAAAATCGATTTTTGAAAATATCTTCGTTTAACATAATCTATATCTATACTAATATTATAAAGAGGAAAGATTTGATTGTTTGTATTGAATAGGCTCCGAAACTACTCGACCGATTTGAAAAATTATTTAACCGTTAGGAAGCTTACTTTTTAGGGAGTGACATGGGCTATATTTTATCCCGGAATTCCCACAGGAACGGGAACTACGCGGGTGAAACCGCGAGGCAATCGTCTAGTAATGACATAAAATAGGTGGTGGCGCTGATTTGCGTCGGGTTAGCGCCTTAATATCAACTTCAACTTCTTAAAAATGCCTCTACTGGGTAATTATCAATTCCGGCCATTAGTGGCTAAGCTAAGGTATTTGAAGTTGAAAGTAAAACTGAACAGATGTTCAAACGCACGCTCCATAAACCTGCGGGAAGGCACGCCCGCGGATATTGCGTGGTTCAACGTGGTATTGTTCCTTACAGGGCTGGATTAAGTAGTCATGGCACTATATACTTAAACTTTAATCATGTTGTTATTTGCATAATTAATCATTAATGTTAATAATGATTAATTTAGTTTATTTGTTAAATCCATGTGTTTGAATGGAAGAGCAGGACATCCCGGCACGAATATATTTACATTCTTAAAATTAGGTTACGTTCTAAATGTATGCCAAATTTCATCGTTCAGCAGTTTTGGAGATACTAAGTAACAAAAATTTTACTTTTCACAAACTTTCGCATATATGTATAATATTAGTACAACCTATCTCATTGCCAAATTTCAATCCGTTCGGCCGTTAAGATGTGAAGAGGTACATACAAAATTACTTTGGAAATTATTACTTAAAAAAATTAAATTCATTCCAACACTAGGTAGGTAATTGACTTCGTCATTTAATCTATTATGGATTAATATTCAAAGGTTTTTGTTTGGCTATTTTTTACTAAAAAGTCTATTCCTTGGCTGAAATTAATTTGAATGTAAAATATTTACATATTTCCTTCTTCACAAGCGAGCAACATTTCACAGACATTTTTGTATGACAAAGTCGTATTTGTACGAAGTCGTTCCTAATTATTATTTTTTCCAATGGTAATAAAAATGAAAGTTATATTGCGAATAATATACGATATAAAATTTTCTTAGAAATCCAGGAAGGACTTCCTAATAATGTGTAAAAACTCGGGCATATAACTTTTTGTAGCTAATTATTACACTTTGAAGCTTTTTGTAGCTAATTATATCTTTGAAATTCAATAAAAATTTTATGGAGCTTGGAAGCTCAATAAGTTTTTAAAATTCATATTTTTCTTAATTCATAATTCTTTATTGCACAAAATTGGTACAAGTAGAACATTTACCAGGAAAAATAATGGCAAAGGCGAGCTTAACCCTTTATAGAGTTCTCTTCCAGCAAACCGTATTTATGGTGAACTTGTTTCTATGGAAACGTTCGTAGGTTATTTCTATCCCATCCCATCTGATCCCAATCACATCCCACTGATCTATGAAATAAAAATTAGCCTATGTTTTATTCCAGACCTGGTATACAAAATTTCTGCCAGATCCGTTCACTAGTTTTGGCGTGACGAGGTAAAAAACATCCAAACTTTCGCATTTATATTATTGGTCTGAAGCGCCGTAAAAGGTATTTCAGTAGTCTATAATTGAGTTGTTCTTCTTCTGCCCCAATAAATAAAAGACGCATTTGTTTTCTTTGTTTACGGATCTTGTTCGAACGTGAGCCATTTCCTTGTTCAATTAACAATTCGATGTACGAGGTATCTAGCTTCTGTCCACGGCTTCGCGCGCGTTCTTTCGTGATAAAAAGTAGCCTATGTTATCACATTGCCTATGATGATACGTATGTATATATACTTATACAATAATAAAATAAATAAATAAATAATGCTGGACAATTCACACAGCAATATCCAGCCCCAAGCTCAGCAGAGCTTTTGTTATGGGTACTAGATATACATAATACAACTGATATACATAATACAATACACTACGTAGATAGATATTTTTTATTATACATAGAAAAACATCCAGAATAATGATGGACGTTTGTCAATTGTTTGTTTTCTAGGCGCTTAAGTCTGTGGTTTTCTACCCGTATGAAGTCACGGTACAGATAAATATGGCTGACAGCGTTTTCGCCTGTAAACGAAGAGTAGACTTTTATAATAAATTATACTGGTTGTCTGGGTCCTTAAAAAATATGGTTATATTCTTTCCCTTTAATCGGGCAAAAATTAATAATTTAAGATCTACTTCAGAAAAGAGTCAACTATCCTTTTGCAGCCCTAGAGCTGCGAAGAGGTATGTAAAATTTCAGCCCGATCTGTTCAGTGGTTTTGGCGTGAAAAGGTAACAAACATGCAAACTTTCATTATGACTGTATTATGTATCGTTAATGTTGGAAGAACAAAACAAGGTTCGTAGTTAATTCATAATGAATCCGTCAACGATAGTTTTGTAGGAAAATACAAACTTTTGATGAATTAATAATTAAAAACTCTTTTTGCCATAAATAAATTAACACTAAGAAAAGTCAGATTCTTAAAATTAATTATGGACATCGAAATAAACTGATATTTTTGGTTTCTGTCTCTTCGGTATGTAGACTAAAGTAAAGAAGCGACGAAGAAACCTTTAGCCTGTCCTGTTAGTTGTTATTATTCGTTTTGTTGGAGCAAAACCCGTCCCAAGCTTTTTTATCTTTTAAATGAAATTGTACAGAAACCCTTTTTGCACAAGAAGGTCTTGACGATTTGTTTGAATCTATTTACTGGTAATGTTTGTAACTCACTATTAGGAGTTTTGTTGTGGAAGCGTATACTTTATTAATGTAAATATATCAGTGTTATTTTCTCACATCAGCTTAAATAATTGGTCCGAATCAAATATACTTTTGCCTTTGTTGTACCTCACAAATGCTTTTTACAAAGGTGTTTACTGTTCTCTACATTTTTCTGGTAGGTAATTGACGAACATTGAAAATCATTCGCCTGAATCCCAAACAAACAGATGCCAACTAAATAACTTTTTGTAACTGAGAAAGGCCAAAAAGTATTATTTCGCCTTGTTTTTTTGTACACTACCTAATTATTTTTAGAAATAAATATTTCGATTCTGTTTTATTTTAGTTCTGAAGCCGACACTGCCAACGGATTTTGTACTTTACCTACCTAGCGTGTTTGCCGAAAACCGTCATGCCTTGTTGGTTACATTTCGGCGTAGTTATCATCTACCTACTACTTATCGGTATCAGTAGTACATTAGAAACTAAACGAGAACCTACCGGCAAGTACTATATTGGTCACTGGCTTCTGACCGCGTTGTTGCTATGAACATTTTGAAAGGTGATTTCTATCACAAGGGGAATTGATTTAGGAGATAAAAAGTAACTTGTTTTATTATAAATGAAATGAAATGAAATTTGTTTATTTCTCTTAAACCACAATAAAGCCAAACATTGAAAATTAAAACCACTTAATACTAAAAAACGATAAAAAGAGGTTATGAGTGAAAAATGAAGTTATAAATATATTATAGGCCTAGAACTACCTGTATGCAAAATTTCAGTCCGATCCGTTCAGTTGTTTTGACGTGAAGAGGTAACATACATCCAACCATTCATCTAAACATTCAAACTTTCGCTTTTATAATATTATAGTGTAATTTTACTAAAAAAATTTACTTTGTTATGGGATGAAACTTTTCTTCTTCCAACACATAATAGCAGGGAATATTTTGAATCGAAATCAGGTTTCCGAGTCAAATACTCGGAATCTGACACGGATTCGCGCGTAATTCAAATACTTTTGCGGTTTGTCATTTTTTTAAACATTTATTTAGGGTTTGTTCAATTATTTGAACATGCCACCCATGAAAAATATACAAATTATAATTAATAATACAAAGGTACAATAGAGACATGGCACAAAACATTAATCGCGTGTTTCAATTGCCAGCTGATACAGCTTGCACAGTTTCCCAGCTTCCTCCGATAGAGGATTAATTACTATTATTATTTATTAAATTGAAATCGATCTTATTCAATACCTACTGTTTATTTTTACTTTTTTCAATGACTACTTATTTTTATAATGACATTCCTAAATTATCTAATTCCATAAATATCTTCATATTCATGGAATTATGAACTATCTATAAATATGAAGAATCAAAGTCATCAATCTAACAAGAGCGAACCCAAAATAATTCTAGCGCCCTGACAGTGTTTTTATGCATTTGTACCCAGTAAGACTACGTACACCTAAGAATACCTGTATGCATAAAATCACAATAAATGATATGAATACGCGTGCAAAGCCGCGGGCAGAAGTTAGTAGACAATAAACTAATGACACCGAAGAGGATTCTATGCTCCACTCTACGCTGATTCCCGAAGGACACAGAACACAGCAAAGCTTTAAAAGACACGTTTAAAGCACTTGTGTGCCTCAAACTAGCTACCTTTTCTTTCATATAATCACGAAATTTTAAAAGTCTATAGTACAGTTTATGATACCTATTATAAGCTTTAGTTGAATGCCCATAAAATAGTTCTTTTATTTCCTTTATGCAGAATAGCGAAGTTGCTCTTGGTGGCCACGGGACTCTGTTATCGCTTCTCAGTCTAAATTATTCGAAACTTAAGTAACTTAAGTTTAGAGGGGTTAAAAAAGTTTAGGATAGGTATCACAAACTGTACATTGGATATTTGTCGGTGTAGTCTCAGTAGTCCGGTTACGTTAAAGTCAACTTGACTACTGATTCGCTCGTATCAGTAGTCCGGTTCAATTAAGCAACCTGATACCTTTTTAGCAACTGTTATTTCGGTGTTGATAATACATTGCCGGCTTATTATACATAACGAAATATTTTCTTTTGATCAAGTGACAGATGCTGGATGCGGTCTTGTGTTTAACGTAATTTTAAGTAAAACTAGGTGGCGGTGCTAGTGTGCGGCAAACATCCGCCTTAATGAAGAAATTTCTAAGAGCTCTACTTAATATGTGATGTATTCGGAACAAAACGACAGCTGTCAAGCTATCGAATTCCATTATTATCGTATTGTTCGTTGTAGACCTCGCCGACATAAGCTCGTAGAGATAAACCATTCTAAAAATGCACGCCCCTTCCACTAAACGTCATACAATCGGCGTTCATTTTAAGAATGGTTTATCTCTACCTAGTTGTAATTTCCTTTGAAAGTAAATATGTAGATAGATACCTGAGGAAGCAGTCTCGACATATGTAGATAGCGATCGCATGGCGACCGACATTGGTCGCAAAGTTTTACCACTGGTCACATAAAACGAATTTTGACTGTTCTCACTAGAATCAAGTTTCGAACGAATCAAAAACTATTTATTTCCTTAAATACAATAGATTTACAATAAGAAGATTTCCGAGTTTTTGTACGAAATTCAATTCGGTTCCAGCCGGTTCCCCTCGCGTCCCCCGTGTAAATATAGTTATCGGTACTTTACGATCGCTATGTCGTCGACTGCATCTTCGGTAGTTTTGGTGTGAAGAGATAACAAACGTCCAAACTTCTACAATATTAGTGTGAAGACAACGACTCATTTAACTTCTAAAAAATTGTTTCAAGATTTGAAAACTTACGTAACTAAAATATTTCCGAAAAATTCTCACTAGCTTCGTTATCAAGATCACGGACTTTAACATAGAACTCTAGCGGTTGATTCACTCATGCTGTTCGCCTATTTCCAACACAAAGGAGTTGGAATTCAATATGCGTATGTATTCAAATGGCTATGCTTATGAATAGTCGACAAAGAAGAGGAAATTCGTCTATGCGAATAATAAAAATAGGGCAGAGTTTTTGCCCCTTTTATGAATTAGGGATTATGTTATGGTGCCTTGATTGTAAGGGTACATTTTTTGTGGATCGTACGCAAGATCGAATTTGGGGGAGGGGGGGGGGGGGGGGGGCACAAAAGCGAATTTTAGATCGAAGAGAAGGCACCTTAAAATCAACTTCAACGAAATGAAATTGGACCGCCATTTTTCAATAAATGGGACCTAAAAAGTAAAGTATTGACCACTCTTTACGCCACACCCTGTATTTAATTGCACTACTGAAACTGTTAATCAACGCATGACGAATGCTGTGGCGCTGCGGGCGAAAGTCCACCTGCAACGCAAGAGTTTGCTAGTTCGATTCCCGACTCGGGACAAATGTTTGTACCATCTGCACATATTTGTTCCGGATTATTTTGTGTAAAAGTATCTATGTAATTTACTTATTAAGAGTTACGTGTACTCAATTATCTAGAATCCAACACAAACTCTGTGGGTTATTCCAGTTTTCCCCCTTGAAAAAATTTTCTCAAGGGGGAAAACTGGACTCCAAAAAAATGAATTCTGAATAACCCAACTCAGTTTAGCTACTAGGCTATATGATGCAGTGTTAATTTTTTTAATTTTAATTTTTATTTATTAACTAATCTGACAGCGGTACATTTTACATAAAACAGTACATGACTAAAATAAGCTAAAATAAGGCCAATTATAGGATTACATCGAAAAAGTAAAGATTTACAACAGAAAGGCGAGTGAAGTTGATACATAAAAAGAAAACATACAAATAGGTAGTACAGAATAAACAATAAACTGAAAACTTTATCCACCATTTTTTTACACAACACATTCTCGAGGAGAAATAATTACGAGCTATTATTAGAAGTTTTATGAAAGGGAACTCTCTGTGCTCAACTCATCAAATCGACAGCGATGCAATAATCTCTTTCATTGTATGAGCAGACACACTCAAGCTCTCAATCTGTCTGTTCGAATTCAATCGAGCATTTTCGAAGCACCACATGTAACGAACTCGAGACTTGTTAGAGGATTAACAGGATGAATGGGATTCTGTGTGCCAATGGACTTGAATACTGAGATATGTATCGAGCGTACTAATGATCCAAGATCTCGGGACTTAGCTATCTGCCAAACCTCAGGAACATAATGGGAGAAGTCCGTTTCTAACAAATTTATGTAACACTAGCTGCCGCCCGCGGCTTCGCACGCGTTGTTTCTATGGAATCGTTAAAAGGTGATTTCTATCCCACGGGAACTGATTTATGGGATAAAAAGTACTATGCCTATGTTTGATTCCAGGATTACAATTACCTGTGTGCAAAATTTCAGCCCAATCCGTTCAGTAGTTTTGGCGTGAAGAGGTAACAAACATCCATCCATACATCCATCCATCCAATATAATATTACTAGCTGCCGCCCGCGGCTTCGTACGCGTCGTTTCTATGGACACGTTTTACGGTTATTTCTATCCCACGGGAACTGATTTATGGGATAAAATGTCGCCTATGTTTTATTCCGGGCTTAACATTATCTGCATGCAAAATTTCAGCGCGATCCGTTCGGTAGTTTTGGCGTGAAGAGGTAACAAACATCCATCCATCTATACATCCATCCAAACTTTCACATTTATAATATTAGTGTGATAAGTGTGACTAGTTTCCACCCGCTGCTGATTTGCTTAAGCTTAGAATTCAGGAACAGTGTGGCTATTTAGGACCGACGACTTCTGTGGCGCAGCGGGCGAAGGTCTGCCTGCGACGCAGGAGGTTGCGGGATCGATTCCCGCCTCGGGACAAATGTTTGTACGATCTGCAGTCATTTGTCCAGGGCGTTCTGGATGTTTTCTATGTATAATAAAAATATCTATCTATGTACTGAATTGTATTAAGTATATCAGTTATCTAGTATACACAAGCTCTGCTTAGCTTGGGGCTAGATAACGCTGTGTGAATTGTCCAGCATTATTTATTTTACAAGCTTTCATTTGGTTTTAAATGTCCGGTGTATTTTAAACTTGCTAGTTAAATTGGATCCACTCTCCGGTTACGGATTGAGCTGTGGGATGATTACTTAGAAGGATGTATTGTAAGCTTAATATCATCTATGTGCTCAATTTTTTAAATAAAACCACCATCATGTAAGAAAAAAAAAAATAATATCTTAAAATTTTCGTGAGACAAAAAAATATAGATGTATTGGATTATTGTTTACATCTTGATTTGGTCAGCACTTTACGCATAGCATATTCAATAGAGTTCCGTCCTTCCTTCCAATGTTTATAGCTATTCTCGTAAACGTATTTTATAATAGCTTCTCTAGCATCTTGATCTAGAGCTGGTCTTGCATCTGAGTCCGAATGGTTTTTGGCAATAGGAGGTTCACCGCTGATTGTGCAGTTTCTCAATGCTTTGTTAGTAAATATCCCTTTCATCAATCCTTCCACCATATCTGAATAGTTCTTATACTTAATCTCTAAAGTGTTGACCTCAATAAAAACCCCAGTATTAGGCAGAAGTTCAACAACCTCACCCAAAGTAGGTGAAGTGTGCCTAAACATGTCTTTGAGGTCTTTAGGATTAAAATCCACCGGAATTTTGTACGGTGAATTCTTAGCCTTGTTTTGTGGTATTATATTAACTTCTTTTTTTTCCTTTCCGGTATCTTGATTGTTTGTTTCTTCACTTGGATTTGTGTTAGCATTTGCTGAAGAAGTTGATGGCTTGTTCTTTTCTATTTTCTTTTTATCTATCTTTGGTGTCGTTATTTCTTCAGTATCCTTTTTCACGAATTTTTGTCTTGTAGGAGATGGAGTCATCTCTTTCGTCTCCTTTTTAACTGTTATTGGCGTCGAAGTAGACGTAGGCGGAGTATTCCTCTTCGTTTTATTTTCAATAATCTTTGACTTAGGAGGAGATTCATATGCAGAGTTTTCTGTTTTCATGTTCTGTAGTTTACGGGCTAAATCATTGTTTTCAAGTGAAGCTATAAAATGTAGGGCATCCATGTAAGAATCTGAAAAACCAATGTATTTATTAGACACAAGCAATTAAAGGAACAAATCAAAAATGTAAACAAATACTATCACAGTTCGTGCATTAGTCAAACTAGATAATAAACCTAATAATATTAGGATAAAACAATATTTAGTAGGTGGTACACACGAATTACACTATGTTGGATCTTATCAGAAAAGGTTTTGCGCGGAATTGTTACTAAATATTGTTTTATCCTAATATTATACAATATATTTCCGCAAAGTAACGCCTGAATCTATTATTTAATAAACCTAATATAAATTCCAAGCCCTGCACACGATGACTAACAATTTGATAACGAAATTCTATATATGGAAATAAGCTAATTAAAAACCAAAACATACACAATATGAGATTAATAGTTCAATAGTTCTTAATTTTGATCAATAATGTTAGATGTCGATTGAAAAATGAGAAAAACGCCAAAATTTTTATGAAACAATTAAAGCTTTTATTAATCACAAAAGCATGTTATAGATCATCATCATCATCATCAACCAATATCAGATGCTGGACATAGACGTCCCCTAGTGAGCGCCATAGCGCCCTGTCTCCCGCTAGCCGCATCCAGCATCTACCTGCAGTCTTTCGCAGATCGTCATCCCACCTGGCTGGAGGGCGCCCTACAATACGTTTGCCTAGTCGTGATCTCCACTCAAGAACACGTTTGCCCCATCGGTTATCGGTTCTTCGCAAGACATGGCCCACTGCCACTTCAGCCGAACCCTATCCTTCAGAGAAACTCCGAGCATAGCTCTTTCCGTAGCTTGCTGAGCGACTTTGAACTGGTGGACCAAACCTACCGCAATATTACACGGCTGACGAATATTTAAATGAAAAATAACAAAAATGCAAACGATTAAAATGTTCCAAACCAGTTACCAATGACGTCCTCCTCTCTCTCTCTCTCTCCACACATATTGTGTGCCCAGCAGGGTCTATAGTGATACTTCTTACTAATATTATAAAGCTAAAAGTTTGTAAAATCTGAATTTTTGTTTCTTAGTATCTCCAAAACTACTGAACAGATCAAGATGAAATTTGGCGTACGTTTAGAGCAAAGCCTAACTTAGATAATAGACTACATATCATACCGAAAATACGCGTGCGAAGCCGCGCGAGTAGAAGCTAGTAATTATATAAATATATTCTTTATTCACAAAGAAAATTATACTAGTATTTACAATTGAAGCAATTGAGCTAACTGCTGACTGTTGCAAACAGTCTACAGGTAGCTCATCTGATCCATATCAACACCAGTCGGAAGCGTCCCAAAGACGCTGGATGCATTGATAAATGATTGAATATTGAGTATTAAAAAATCTAAGACTCACTTAGAATATACAAGTAAAACAATTGTATAAATTGTAGCTGCAGACACAATAAAATACCTTTAAAAATATATATTCGACAAATCATTACTAATAATAAAATCATTATAAACAATTATAATTAAATGTTATTTTGTGCCTATGAACGTCAAAGTTATAAAAAGCTTTCCTTATAATCCAGCGTATTAGGCGGCGCTTAAATATACCATTGTTAGCAGCCTGTTTTATAAAATCTGGTAACATGTTGAACACCTGTGGGCCCATAATATAAGTCAGCTTCGACGACTTCGTCAGGGACCGCGGTCTGACTAAAGTTTGTGCTGGTTACGAGTGCGGTATACGAAGACACCGTGCGTCGTGTATAAGCCAAGATTGGGCAAGGCTGGGCAGTGTGAGAATGCCTAGGTTTATTAGATTAGTTAATTAATGTAAGTATTTACGGAACTTTACCCCCTATTAGCCTCGATAACTAGCACTGCCCACCGTTTCGCCCGCGAAGAGTTTTCATGGGTTTTAAGCGCGGAATTCTAGAGGTAGTTCTTTTTCTAAAATAAAAAACTGTCTGAGTTACCAGATATAATATGTATTATATCAGATAACTTAGCTTTTATATTATATAACTTAGCTATATAAACAACTTAGCTATACATCCGCTTATTATCTGCCAGTGAAAGTCAATTCAAAATAGGTCTTGCCGTTCAAGAACTAAGCTCATTCAAAAAACAGGCAAAATTTTAAAATTCTTTGTAAATAATTGCGTACACACGTGAATTTTTACATAGATTTTAGACCCTCTCATATGCGTTTAGAAAAACAGCTGATAGCTTTTAGCATAAAACAGCGGCATTACAAACAGCCACTTCAATTTAATCTACTATATAAAAATAAGTCGGGTTTTCCTTCCTGACGCTATAACTCCAGAACGCACGAACCGATTTCCACGGTTTTGCATTCGTTGGAAAGGTCTCGGGCTCGGTCTCGGTCTCGCAGCTAGTTTATTTATATAATTGGTCATTTTACTCGGGGTTTAAAATCAGCAATGCTTACTAATTATTTCTATTAACAAATGTCTCACCCGTTTTATAGCACACATTTGCCATATAAATCTTCCACCTCTTTGAACAGTCTTCATTGTTCAGAGCCCTTACGCTCGTGTCTTCAGGTTTTTCTTCAGGGTAAGCGATGGCTACTTCTCCATCAGGATCTCGCCATCGCTGCCAGGACTCAGGCACGCAGACATACCGGTCGATGTCCTTGTAAGGTAGCACCAGGAATTCCACTACGAGGTACCGAGATGAATTATAAGACATAGTTTCTGAAAATGTAATAATTAAATTATGGATTACTAAGAATAATGATGAAGAAGAAAATATATTTATGATCATCCAAAAATAGGGTTAGGGTACATCTGGTCCGAATCTCAAACTGATCCACGGACGAGATGTCCACTTCACTTTTGAGTAGGGGTACATCTCGTCCGAATCTAAAATCTCTTGGTTTTAGATTCGGATCAGTTGTACCCTCAACCAAAAGTGAAGGGGACATCTCGTCCGAATCTCTTTTATAGCAAAGAGAGATTTGAATAGAGATTATACAAATATAAACATTATTATGCAGGTACCTACACCATTAAGTACCTAAGTATTAAAAGTGTTTACACAAAAAGAAAGATAATTTCACAAAAAGACATTTTCCGGTTTAGGATCGCATTCTTCAACAGAATTTTAAACTTTATTATGACGGCCACCACAAAAATATAGTCCAGCATAATCTGTGTTTTTTATGTTTTAATTTGAACTTTTTTCAATCCTGCTTTTTTCAATGCGTTATTTATCAGTTTTAAAACAACGGCTCCACTACCTAGTTACATAATTTCGCCAGTACTTTGTACTTTGTCAGTTTGTGGCCTTTTAATTACAAAAACACTAGAGCTAAGACCATTTAATTATGTAACTTTGATGATTTTTTTGTTAGAATTCCTTCAATAAATTAATAATTCTATGGTTATCTTGTTTTTTATTGCACCACATTATCGCCATATCAACCAATCTCTCTCTTTTACATAGATGTAAGCTCAATAATGGACTTTCTGGATGATTTAGTCACTAAACCGGCGAATGGCTGATAAGAGTGATAAGCATAATAAAACTTAAACAATACCAAAATTTTACCTTATTCACTGTATTTCACTGCAGAAACTCAAAATACAACCAAACTTCTTTGTGGTAGAGCTTAAATTAACTTTTCAAAATGTATTTATTGCAATCGGGACGTGCAACACGCACAAAGTATTCGTAGCAAGGACCTACTCACTCGTTCGTGGATAGACGGAGTTAGTAGGTATAATAAAGTCCGCCACAAGTGGAACCAATAAGCGCAGGACACTGGACACTTACATCAAACTTCACGTTGGATTATGACCTTAGACTTTGGTCAGACTCCCTTCCCCTCCCGTTTTGCGGGGTGACACTAATGCTAGCACTAGGCAGGACTTGGTGACTACGCATAGGTACATTATTCTGACAGGGCGCCCAAAAAACATAATTAGATGAAATAAACTGTGACAGTGGACATCAGACGAGCAAAATCACTTCCTACTTTCAAAAAACTGCTTCATCAGCATTATATATCCTTGTAAAGAGTTAGACAACCTTATTTTATGTTTGTGTAAGCTTATTATTAATCTTTGTAGGTATTTAGTGTAAGTATTTGTTTCGTTTTCTTTAAATAGGTACTTACATAATTATCTATATATTTATTCAGTGCCACCGTCTTTTTTGTTCCTTAATTTCCAGTCCATCCCAAGGTTGCCTGGAAGAGAACGCTTTCAGCGATAAGGCCGCCCTTTATACTTCCTTTTTTTCTAAGCTTTTCTCTGTATTGTTTCCTGTATTTGTGTGGTATAATAAAGTGTTTTCTATCTATCTATCTACCATGAACCAGTGAACAAGCGGAAGTCCGTCTGTGTTCGATAATCACAAACAAATCACACTAATATTAAAAATGGAATAGTAGATAGCTGTGCTGTGACCCCCCCGTGACCCCCAGAACCCCCCTGTGCCCCCAGCCCCCCTGAAGCCCCTCCCCCATCAAAAAATCTGATATGGGTATCATTTTCGACTAACATGGGGGTGAGGATTAAGAATGTGATGACGGCAGGCGTGTGTCGCGAGCCTTGCTGTGTGGCAGCACGAGCGGGGTCACAGCACGGCGAGCGAAGCGAGCCATGCTGTATGTAACTCTCACGCCCAGCCCCCCCTGGACCCCTATCCAAGAATTTGATATGCGTTTCGTTTTCGACTAACATGGGGGTGAGGATTACTTAGTTATGCGCAGGACATTATTATAGTGTACAAGTGTGTGCGCAAACACAGGTGCACTTACTATTCCCTCACTCTCATTAATCCTTAAATTATTAGGTAGAATTATCAGGAGAAAAGATTCAATATGAAACAAAAACATCCACCCATGTACCTTAACCTTACCTTTGATACCAACGCAGTGGGACGAATCCTATTAACCTACTACTAAGATAAAGCCGAAAGTTTGTGAAATCTGAATTTTGTTACCTAGGATCTCCAAAACTACTGAACAGATCAAAATGAACTTTGGCATACACTTAGAACGTAACTTATCTTTAACAATAGGCTACTTATTATACCGAAAATACGCGCAGAAGCTAGTGCCGAATAACTCTACAATAGGTAAATACTACCTGCAAATGAAATCACGGATCTGTGAAAACTCCCCACATTCAGAGATCCAACAAAAATGTGGATCCATTTCCTCGAATCTCGGTAAAATAAAGAGTGTGCACTAACCCCAGTGTTCGGAGCACGATTCCTATTGTGCACTCAGAAGAATACTCAATAACATGTGCTGCTAGATTATATTGGGTTCCCCAGATTCCGAACTGTGTTACCAACTTCATTTATTTTTGAAAACCGATGGGTGATTTGGAATTGACTATTCGCGCAAATGCATTTCGAGGAAGTGTAGGTAAGGTACCTACCTACCAGATTCGCTAGCGATAGGTCTCTTAGGACTGCCATCTAGAACGGACGAGGTCGTCATTGTATGGATCGACGACTTTGAGCTTAAAATAGGAAACTACACTACCGTAGAGCCATTCTGTGACTATAATAAGGACACTTATTTATTAATCACAGAATGGCAGAATGTCTATTTTAGTGATAATTTTGGCCTCGGGACGATTCCGATCTGCAGATATTTGATCGGGTGTTCTGGATGATTTCTATATACCTACAGTGTGCACTTTATCCCAGGATAAAGTTCAACCCCGAAAGGGGGTGAAAATAGATGAAAAATTATCGACAAAAAAATTTTTTTAAGTCATAAAAATATCCAGTATTTATAGGCTTAATTTTAAGATTTTCGGAGATTATCGAAAAAAATAGCATAAAAATGTAAAAATAGACCCACTACTTTGGAAGAAATCATTTTTTAGTAGGTAACTAGAGTCATTAGTGAGTAATAAAATTTTTAATTCGTCTTTAAAGTATAAAAGATTTTTTCACCTCCTTTCGGGGTTGCACTTTATCCAGGGACACACTGTATAATAAAAAAAGTATCTATCAACACAAGCTTGGACCTAGGTGATGCTGTGAGAATTGCCGAGCATTGTTTATTACAAAAAAAATAAAATAAACTTCTGTAGCAGAATACAAAAGCAGTACCTATACCTACTACAAAAAAGTTAGACAATGTGGAACGCGTGTTTACGACGGTCTACAGTTAGACGCGGCTTAGAAATAGTTTAAACGTAAGTAAAATCTTGTTAAACCCATGTCTAACTGTTTAGACACTGTTTAGCTAAACGCTTGTTAGACCAGAGTGTTTTCGTTAGCTTTTGTAGTACCTACCGCTGGAGGACTTTATTCCGTGCTCATTGCGCATAAAGATTATTTAAATGTTCGATAGCGCATGCTGCTGTGTCGAAATTTCTTAAAACTAAAATATCCCAATTACGATAAGCTAGCAGCGCCCCGCGCCCGCGTAGAAATTTCAGAAATTTATTGCATACCCCCGGAGCTAATGTTGTAAAAATAAAAAATACGTGTTGCATTATTTACTGTATGGTTTATTTATAGGTAAGTACCGAGTTTTGAGTGTAGTTTCGATGAAAAATTGTTATTCTTTGGTTCGATCAAGGAATAATATTTTTCCATAGAAACTTTACCGCCCTTTTTAACCCTCTCAAAGATTATTTTTTGAAAATTAGTTTAGCCTATGCCTTATTCTATCTATAGCTTAAGGTATACTCCAGGCAACATACCTACACCAAATTAAAGTAGGTACGCACAATAAAAAACGAAACGAAATAATCGATTACTTACGTATTTTGGAGAATTAAAATAGGCTTTAAGAGCCATCTCCATCCATCGAGTTCCTGTTTACAATGTCTGTTAAGTGGCTACCAAAAGTGTAAAAATGACCTAATGTTAGCTATGCCGACGGAACTCATTTCACGCAGCTGTACTCCCACTTACCAAACCTTTTCTCGCAGCATTGTACACTTTCAATATAGGCTGCGTTCGTATGAGCTTTCGTTTCATTTGATCACTATTCCATTTCGATACCACAGCATCAATAATAGTTCAGTTACGAACGCCTGATGGATTGTAGACACTGGTGCATTTTACAAATTGCTATTCCTTTTTTAAAAGGTGAAGAGTGCTTCCTATTTTTATTGGTTTTTTAGATATTTTTATAAATTCCGGAAGGCTTTAAGGAAAGATTGCCCGTGATTATAATATTTTTTATATGCTGGCAGTGTCACTTAATAATATCGTCTACTAGAACATTTCTTGCCGAAAAAGCAACGCAGTTTTGCCTCTCAAGCAAAAGATTTAAGATCTTTCTCTCAAACGCATTTTTCATCGGTTGTACTGTAAGTTAAGTACCCATGTGATGTAGATACTGGTAGGTATTGAGTCTAATCCGAATATTACTATCCGAATAATACTTTTTACTTTAAGTGGTAGTGAGAGTAGTGTAGGCAGGTACAGGCAATTAATAAAACCCCGTGAAATCTTAAAAAGCCTTTATCCTGCAAGGCAGTGCGTGCATAAGAACCCTCGCCTATGAATAAATTTCGCTCAGTTTTTCCGACTATTCTGATTTTAATTTACGCACCGACCTATTTCCACTTCGCTTACAAATTTTACGAATTCGCATTCAAAATTTACGAATTGGTTCATAAAGCATGAAAATCATTCAGTTTAATTACGCCTATCGCAGCAATTTGTACGTTACTCTGTAATTATTCATCCAGTACATGAAATGAAATACCTACACGAGTGAAATTATTCATGAGAGCTCTATGAAAACACTGATTTACTCGGAAACGGCAAAGTGTGAGTTGGATTAATGGGTTTCTTATAAGTACCTAGGTTTTGTGTATTTTTTAATTCGTTAAGTTTTAGACACCAAAATTATATTACTTATAGAGAAAATCATCATTCGATAAAAATGTATGGTATAAAAATTGAACTTGTAAATCAAAATTATTGAAATCGTTAAATATGATATCAGACAGAATATGTCCTTGTAGAAACTAAGTAGGCACTTATACTAAACTGTTAAAAATTAAAATTTTATTCTACCACTCTTTTTTAACCGGCGCAAAAAGAGGGGGGTGTTATAAGTTTAACGTGTCTGTCTTTGAATCTGTCTGTGGTTTTTTTTTAAATGTAGCTGACAATATAATTTAAATATGTATCTGTCTGTAACCCAAGTGTTCTTAGATGGTTAAAATTATCTATGACATATCTATGTTTCATGAATATCTGTCGGGTTTTTTAACATTTTTAATTTTGTTCTTTTTAACACTAAGGATTGATTTGAGATTTGAAGTAGTCCTTTGGCCTACTCTTTTCTTTTCGTACCTGGCCACATTTTACCTCTTCAAAACCAGTGTCAAAATATTCCGCACCTATTGACTGTCGAAACAATTTCTGCTAATTCTTTTTCGTATGTTTTTCTTGTCTGTCTATAGCCTAATATGATTTTTCTGTTGTTTCAGCCGGTGGGAATCTACCGCGGCAAGTACGAATGGGCCAATGAGAACAGCCCTGTTGGTGGTGACTGCTCTCTGTGGGTGCGCGCTGCTACGCTTCAGCTTGATGACGGACAGTGGCAGTGTCAGGTTACGGCCAGCAACTATGATGTTCAGGTAATATTTTGTTGGACGGTCGGTATACAAAAAACAGCATGTTTCAACCGACTCCACTTCCATTCGGTCATAAACTGGTACAGACAATCGTTTTGGGACTGAGTAACAACTATTCAGATATCAAATAATATCGCAAAAATTTTCGACTTCGACGGGACTTGAACCCGCGTCCTCCCCTCAGTACAGGGATGTGATAACCAACTACACCACGAAGTCAAGTGACGTGGGAGTCGAAAATCTCTGCGACTTCCTAAGGTCTCTAGCGCCGAAAAAAAAAAAATTGCGATATTATTTGATTTCTTAGAAGTTACCCTTAGTGTGGGGTTACGCACTATAATAACAAAAAACCTTAGAATTAAGCTACGCGACACCTCTCGTCAAACGAACTAAATGTAACTTTAGTCTTTGAACAGGATTGGATAAACTTCAATGTTTCCCCTGTAGGTGGAGCTAACGGCGCTAGAGACCGTAGGAAGTTGCAGAGATTTTCGACTCCCACGTCACTTGACTTCGTGGTGTAGTTGGTTATCACATCCCCGTACTGAGGGGAGGACGCGGGTTCAAGTCCCGTCGAAGTCGAAAATTTTTGCGATATTATTTGATTTCTTAGAAATTACCCTTAGTGTGGGGTTACGCACTATAATAACAAAAAACCTTAACTATTCAGATGTAGCTCAAGAGTACCAAGTCTGCTCAGGACGGCTGTCGGCGATAGAATGAAGCCGGAAGCCGTTGGTCGAGAGTTGCCTGGCTCATCGTGCGTCACCTATTGGGAGACCACTGTGTTGCCAGGCTGATATACAATTTTACCCAGTTATCTTTGACAGTTATTATTTACCTAACAATATACAATTTCAATTTAACTTTTAACTTATTTTATTGCTATTCAATTTTGAACACTCGGTATCAATATGTGTTTAAAAACTATCATACACTAAAGTTAAATATCTTTATTCACACAGAAAATTACATTCAAATAATAGTAAGAAATAAAAACTAGTACTAAATAAATTTACAACTGAGCTAACTGCAGACTGTTGCAAAACACGAAAAAGTAATTTATGACGGGATATATTATTATATTATATTATGGTTTGTTTTATATTGAATTTTGCAATATTTTAGTGCCGAAATATTGGACAACACAAAGTTTTTGTTTTTGTCTTTTTGCCTTTACTTATTACCATAAAATATCAGGTTTATAAAAAAAATCAAAAAGGAAAACGACACAAAAACGTATCGTCGGCTTATTGCAAGAAGTCATTAACCGACAAATCCAAAAGTTTGGCAAATGCAGTTTAAAGTTTTTATAACTTTAAGAGCCCATATCATCAAAACTACGACAGTTATCAATATAATTTAAACGCCAATATATAGAGATATGTAATTATTTTATAATTAACTGAAATCAGTACAAATTCAACCATTGCAATTTTTTTAAAAGCTAAAAATGCAAAGATAATGACTTCTTGCGATAAAAAGTTTTGACTAAACTGGAGTTAAGTATTTCTGCAACGAAGTTATTAGTGGCCTCTTTCGAGTATTAAAAGACAAAATAATCATAAAATAACATCTTTTATCACTAAAAGCTAAACAAATTACCTTGTTTGTCCAAAAACACCTAATAAAATAATTAAAATTAGTAATAATGGCACATGAATCAGTCAAAAACACGTTCTAAGCTTTTAGAAAATAATTCTGCTAGCCAGCAAAGAGTTATAAACACATAAATAGGTTGGAAACGATTAGGTAAACTATTATTTAGATTAGAAAATATTAAGTAACAGACTTTGAGCTTTACCTGAAAACCTTCTTATCCTATCTACCCTCCTCATAACGCTCGACCTGGCCGCGGACCCGGTCCCAGGGCGTGAGGACGCGTACGCCAAGACACTCGAGTCCGTGGACGTCGGACCTCTCCAGACGCCTGCAGAAGTGGAATCCGAGGCCTCAGCGCTGATTGCGCGCATCATCGAGGCTAAGGCGGCCGCTTCCGTACCCATCACCAGGCGCCAAGGCCAGCGCAACGACCTCCCCCAACACCTTAAGAGGGTAATAGAGAGAAAACGCGAACTCCAGCGTGAGTGGGCGCGCTCCCGCTGCCCGCGACTGAAGACGCGACTCAACCCGATATCTCCCGAGCTCTCGGCCGCAGTACAGGTTTGGCGTGAGACCTGGGACCGAATCATCGACCGGGCCTCCGAACAGGACAATAACCAGTACGCGCTGAATAGGGCGCTCACGCGGCAGCCGGCAACAACTTACCCGCTGCTGGACCGAGATGGAGTCCGGCGCTTTGCTCCCGCCGACCGTGCCGAAATTCTGGCTGAGCACCTCGCGGAGCAGTTCTCGCCTCACCCCGTTGCAGCCGACGCCACCTTTGAAACCCTGAACCACCACCACCAGGTCGAGGACACTGTGAGGGACTTCTTGTCTGGCCCAACACCGCCCCTAGACGGGGAGTACTTCATCTCCCCTGCCGAGGTGCGGAAGTCCGTCCTCCGTCTACCCAGACGGAAGGCGCCAGGCTATGACGGAGTCCCCAACAGTTGCTTCGCCGCGGAGTCACCGCGCTCGCCCGCCTCTTCGACGGAAGACCTGAAGGGTCATCGTGCTACCCAAGCCCGGCAAGGATCACCGCCTCCCGGCCAACTACCGCCCCATACTCTACTACTAATAGTGGGCAAGCTCCTGAAACGCCTGCTCCTGGGGCGCCTGGCTCCAACTATCGAGCCGCGCCTGAAGCAATTCGGCTTCAGGAGTGGCCACTCTACCACGCTGCAGCTCACCAGGTTGCTGCACCACCTTGCAGTTAGCACAACGCCAGGCGCTGCACCGTCCGGGTCTTTCTGGACGTAAAAACGGCCTTTGACCGTATTGGGCACCCTGGCGTTTTGTACAAGCTCCTGCAAACCCCAACTCCACCAGCTCTTATCAGGATTGTGGCATCCTTCCTTGACAACCGGCTGTTCTTCGTCGCAGTTGAAGGTCCTCCGCTCGATCCATCTCTGCTGATGTACCGCAGGGTAGCAGCCTGTCGCCAGCGTTATACGCGTTCTATACCGACGACATCCCCACCCTGGTGGGCCACCTACGCCCCGGGGAGAGGGATGTGTCGCTAGCGCTGTTCGCGGACGACAGCGCCTTTTTTGCGTCTTCCACCAGCCCCACCATCGCAACCCGCAGGATGCAGAGGCTGCTGAACATCCTGCCGCCCTGGCTGGACAAATGGCGCATGGCCGTCTATGTGGGAAAGACGGCTGCGCTGTTTGTTTCCCGGCGCATCGGCCACCCACCGCAGCTGACACTTCGGGGCCAGAACGTCGCATGGAGCCCGCACATCCGGTACCTCGGCTTCGGGATCGACAGGTCGTTGAGGATGCAGCCGAAGGTTGACAGTGCACTGCAACAAGCGCGCGTCGCCCGACCGTTGTCCGACCCGTCCTGGGATCTCACCTGCCTCTGAGGACCAAAGTGTGGGTCTACAAAGGCTAAGTCCGATCCCGACTCACATATGCAGCGCCGGCCTGGTACTCACTAGTCTCCCAGACGAATAGGGACCGGCTCCAGGGGCTGCAAAACGTGGCTCTGAGGATCTGCACTGGCGCGAGCCAATACGTCAGGAACGATGTCATCGCCCGCGACCCGCAGATCCAATCCATAGACGAGTTTGTCGTACAGTACAGTCGTCGAATGTACGACCGCGCCGACGACGGCCACCAAGCCCACCTTCACCAAATAGCGCCTCACCAACCTCGGCCCCCAGATGATGACCGCCCGTGGAGGCCCCTTCCCTGGGACCTCACCCCCGCGGAACCCCCCGGATAGACCGTGGGTTAATTTAAAAAAAAATTACCCAAACCAAACAAAAAAAAAGAAAAAACATGCAAATATATTAATAAAAAAATAAAATGATGAACAAGCTAAATAAATGCATTTTTTAGCGAAACCCAAGGACCGAGGAGTCGTCACCCCTCGAGTTGATGCCGGGGTAAAGAGGCCAAGCCTCGATGCCCCGCTCTGTGCCCCCACAAGGGCCGGAAAGAACGAACTACTACGCGGCGCGGCAGAGGCCCCGAACAAAATACCCCTCTGCCCCGCTTCCGCGACTCCGGTCCTACGGCACGCGGTCTCATAAGTAGCATAGCAACACGTAAATGTATGTGTGCAAAAGTCATTACCTTACATTTACCTGTTATTTTTACAATAACAAAAATCACTAACAAAACAATACTTCCTTCGAATAGTATTCTTTTACCATTAATTATGTTTCGAAAAAGTAATTAAGTGTAAAAAATGAATTCTATAAAAAATAAAAATGTCAGTGTAGACGTTACTCGTTTTGATAGAAGTCATTTAAAACCGTTAGTATTTTTTTTATTTTCAAAAAATACGATACGACAAAACTGGTTAAGGTGCAAATAATGAATTAAAGCAAAACTTATTCAATCGTTTGTGAACGTAAAAGCACTTTCAAAATGTTGTTAAGTCACATAAATGAGTTACGTATGAAAATAAAAATGGCAATTGTGTTTTTTTTCTTTTGTTAAAATGTATTAATGTAAGTTAATGAATTTTATGAATCCAGATATACCAAAAATGCAGTTATTGACTTTATAACCAAGCCATAACTTCTAAGTTTGAAGAGCTACAAATTTGTGAGTTTTACCAAAATGTAGAGCTCATCGAGACGAACTCAATGGTATATCTAACGCAGTTAGTGACTTCTTGCGACTAATGACTTCTTGCAATAAGCCGACGGTATGTATGTGTTGAATGGTTTTCATTTATGAATTTATTTATAAACATTTATGAATTCATTTATGAATTTATGGCAATAAGTAAAAGCACACCTCGATGATGAATGGGTTCGATTCCCGCCTCGGGACAAATATTTTGTACGATCTGCAGATATTTGTTCAGGGTGTTCTGGTCGTTTTCTATGTATAATAAAAAATATCTATCTACGTACTCGTATATTATTATGTATATCAGTTATCTAGTACCCATAACACAAGCTTTGCTTACCTTGGGGCTAGATAATGCTGTGTGAATTGTCCAGCATTATTTATTTATTTTACCTAACAATTTCTATGTTGACATAAAATATCTTGGTTTCTAGAACCGAGTATAGGTTTACTACGCTGAGACCGTGTCTGTGAACGACAAACGCCGTCAAAATAGTCGCACTTCAAAATGAAATAAAGTAAAACTCCACCAAAGCGGAGATATGTGGAGATGTCCGAAGCGGAGACTATAAGAGATGTTTTTACTTAGGGTGCCTCCATCGAAGCTGTGCGTAGATACACACTGGCAAGACTAGAGCGGAGATTGTGTGCTAGCTAAAGCGGAGATATTGTGTGCTGGCTAGAGCGGAACTGAGCTGCGTGCGGCGAGTGTCGGATGTTTGTTGAGATGAATGCACTAGCGGCGTCAATCGCGGCGCCACTCACATCTCTTCTCGTCTCCGCTGCGTGACGTAGCCGGCTTGCGAGGCACAGCACAGCTCACATCTCCGCTTCTTTGTTTTCTTCACATGCATCTCTTCTCGGCTCGTCTCGTTTCCGCTTCCGCTTCCGTCCGGCCCTAAACTCGTAAAATATTGCAGTATGATGGAAACGGATTTCCAGCTTTAGATCAATTCAATTCATTTATTCCACTGTTGGTACATATTTGTACACTTGATGTCGTTGAAATCTAATCTAATGAATAATGCTAATTAAACATAATACTCAATTATGACACGCACAAGATTTTTGAGAGGGAAGGAAACACCATAAGGGACCACCATAGTGCCAGATATAGGTATGAAAATACATTTAAAATAATCATGATTGTCCTTTATACCTTGTGATTTCATTTATTCCTCATATAGCGAAAAAATTCAGCAAAATGAGGTTTAAATAATCATTTAAAAAAATGTCGCTTCCTTTCCATGGGGCGCTCGGGAATCGCACATGCTCCACTGAATCAGATAATGACGGCATACGCTCGATGCATGTACGCTTATCAAGTTGTCATACAAGGCACGCATAAAGCCGCTGCCCCACCGCAGCGTACGGAGGGACTACGAACGTGTGTCTAGCTTCGCTTTACAAAAAAATTATGTGATAACGTCCATTGCCACCCACCCACGCTACGCACGATTACATAAGAGTAGTGTTGTCAGTGGTACACGCGTGGCTTGCTCGAATATGGCACCCGCGCAGCTCAACGCTGTCAACGCTATGCGTGCGTCGCTTCATTGCGGGAAGCGGGACGTCAAAACTGTGCTGCGCTACAGTTGTACATAGTCGTGGGTTAATTTTCATGAAAAGTGTACGTTGCAGTACCCACGTTTTCAAAAAAATGAACCCACGCAGCTTAAATGCGCGCGTGGCCGTGCACAGCGTGCGCCACGGTGGGGCAGCAGCTTTACCCCTTGATATGAGGGCACGAGGCAAGGTAGTGGTTATGTTCCTCCCTGCTTTGTAATTATGAAACGATCAAGCACATTTACGAAGGAAAATTCATTTAACAACGACAAAGTGCTTACTAGGAAGGAACTAACAATTGTTAACTTACAGCAGGAATCAATACAGGATTTTTATTGTGAATTTGCGATTACGGAGGTAATTTTTTGTTTTAAATAGATTATGTTTATGACAGACACCAAACGTTAGATTTGTTCATAAAAATAGTAATATTTGATGTTTTTTTACAAAATGGACAAACTTTGCCACTGCTTAACGTGCCTGGCCCAAACTGGCATGGAGGATTATGATCGCATATGCGGTGTTAAAAATGCAAAGAAAAAAGCTGCTGCTCTTCTCTGGTACCTAACCGACCAGAAAAAGAGGACAGCTCCATAAGTCGACTCTTGACAACCCCGTGATCAGTTGGAGGAGTCAATTCTTACAACACAACCGCCTCTGCCTGTCATGCGTTTCAATTTATTTGGTACTTTAATATAACTTTTTGTCACTCCAGGATGCCCTCTCCAGCCCCCCAGCAGCATTAGCAGTTCGCGTGCCCCCCCAGTCTCCAAGGATCCTGTTCAACGGGTCTCACGTGATGCCTGGTCAGAACATCACGGTCCCGGCTGGGTCTAGAGCCACGGTGGTCTGCGAGGCGAGATATGGCAACCCGCCGGCGTATATTGAGTGGTATTTAGGTAAGTCCTGGGTAGTGTAGCGACCTCTAGGCCAACATTAGCTTAACTTTAAAGCTAACGATAATAGAGGCGCTCAAGTAAATTACACCTCAAAACTGAAGCTAGCTACCTAACCTACCTAAGCGCTTCAATGAATCTTCGCTAAATGTCGTTAAGACAAATTCTAACAATATCTCGGAGTGCAAAAAGAGAACAAATTCAAAGATTAAAAAATGAAATTTGGCACACACTTAGCCTAATTTAAACAATAGGCTACCTATCATACCGAAAATACGCGTGCGAAGCCGCTGGCAGAAGCTAGTAATATTATAAAACCGAAAGTTTGTGAAAGCTGAATTTTTGTTACCTAGGATCTCTAAAACTACAGAACAGATCAAGATGATATTTGGCGTACGTTTAGAGCAAAGCCTAACTTAGATAATAGGCTACTTATTATACCGAAAATACGCGCGCGAAGCCGCGGGTAGAAGCTGGTAATATTATAAAGCCGAAAGTTTGTGAAATCTGAATTTTTGTTACCTAAGATCTCCAAAACTACTGAACAGATCACGATGAAAGTTAGCGTAAGTTTAGAGCAAAGCCTAACTTAGATAATAGGCTACATAGTATACTCAAAATACGCGTGTGAAGCCGCGGGCAGAAGCTAGTATTTCATATACGACTATCCGACATCAACTGTGGTGGAAAGACCACCAGGCAAGTGGACCAGCTGGGTCAGACTGGTCCAGAGGCAATCTCTCTCCGTATCTGTTTGGGGAAAATAACACCTTTTTCCGAATGGTTCCCTCTGCGTCGACGTGGCTCTGCGTCGATACTAAAAATCTATTGTTATGCAAATTAAATATTATGCTAATTAGTGCCTCTGCGTCGATGTACAGTCAACTCACAATGAAAGTAACTATTTGTTTCTAGCTTATGTGTTGCGTTGCAATTTTGCCTTGTGCATCGCCAAATTGAAGCACCACTTCCATATGTTTTATTTATACGATATCGGTATCCATCTTTTAGAACGATTTTTCCTCCATTTCTGCTTTCAATAAAATAGAAACTCTTAACCAAGTGAGAACTACGTTCAGGATCCGAGTTTCTCTCTAGATTGTCTTGGTTATTACTTTTCGGAACATGTAGCTCAGCATCAATATCTATTAGAAGTTCAGGTTCTGGTTCCGGGTGTGTGTCTCGGACATTATTTTGGGTGCTGCTAAAATGTTGCTGATCAAGATCGAATAGTACATAAGAGTTATCGTAGTCGCTGTCATTGCTTCTGTATTCATTTTGTTGGACAGGTTCATCTGATAGACTGTTCAAGCCTGTATCTAAATTGATGTGATCGGTTTCGTCTCCTTCCAAAATGTTGATAATGTTGACGAGGTCCATTTTAGTAACGATGTACTCATCTGGCTGGGTGGCTATTCTTGTGCTTTTCCTAATAAGGTAATATAGTTCAATTGAGATTCACTGATTATATTACATAATGAATAAAATTGGGAAGGGCAGTGAATTAAAAACAGTGTAAAAAATAACTAATTAAATATATGTGTTATTATTAATTTTGCAATGGGAATTTATATTAAAAATTATATAAGTAAGTATTTTATTATTCCCTACAAAAAATAAGACATCTTTAAATAATCTGTCGACCTACGAATAAGCACTCGCTTTTTTTTGTGATCACAAATTATACTATTAAATCCACGGATTTAGGAATAACTGTTGTAATCCTACCGAATCCAACGTGAACAACAGCAATGGCGGACTTGTCATTATCAATGTGTGTGTTTATTCATTTTTGTATTTAGTTTGCAACAGAGTCAATTTGTCGGCGTTTAAAGCCGAAATGGCAGCCGTTGGAGAAAATGATGTCAATGTGTGTGTACCTACATACAACCTACATGTACGTACAGAGGATGGACAAATAATTGAGTTCATCGTTTAAGTTATTTCTGAGATTACCTACATACGTACATTCCTAAATCCGTGAGTAAATCAATGTAAAGTACTTACGTATTTTCTATGAATAATCCACTACCACATAGGTAAACACACGAAATGGCACAGACACTCTACTATACCTATCACTATCACATTAAGAGTCTATTCTCTTCCAGGGTTGATGGGTAACTGATAAGATAATACTCGGTAATTTAAACAATAGGCGTGAATGAAATAGGCTGATGTGTGAAAGAGAGAAAGATATGCTACCAACCCTTGAACCTGCTGCTTCCTGCTTACCTGCTTTTATTTAAAAGGTGAAACAAGCAGATAATGAACTCTACATAGAGGTAAGATCTCTGTGTAGTCCAGTAGTCCATCCTTATCTGTTGCAATTGTCAATAAATAAGGTACTACTTGGCATGGGGCGGCTAAGGCGACAGGCTTGCTCTATGGCTAGTACTACTATTCCTACTGCCGAGACGACTGTACCAATGACCTTGAGTCGAGCGAGCCGAGTGTCGACGCAGAGCCACGTCGACGCAGAGGGAACCATTCCTTTTTCCCCAAAGTAGTATTCCTACTTCTTGGATAACGCTTTCACTGCCAGGCGATACGGGTGCGATCTGTAGGGCGGCAATCGTGCCGCTGCTGCTCTAGCTGATATTTCTATGTTGGTAATCGTGATCATGATCGTGATCATGATTGTGATCGTGATCGTGATTATGATCGTGATGTGCTGCCAAAACATGTCTACACTGCCAAATTTTCAATTTAACTGAATAGTTAGTATATATAGTTATTGTGAAAATGTAGGTACCTAAATATCAATATCATTCTGGCAAGTACGATGACTAATTTGTACGAAAAATGGGTGCGTGGACTTTTATTTGAAATATTCTGAGTAACGTGAAAACTTTTGAGTGTAGGTATCCATATCTGAGCCAGCTGAGAGTACCTACATAGGTGCATTATGTCGTCACTATCAATAGTGTTAAAACTAAATACGAGTTTGTACTCAGAAAAAGTTTTAAATTAAAGTACTTACCTACCTATTTTTTAAACGGAAAATACATACTAAAAGTCGTAAACAAAATGATTTAATTATCTGTTGTTGAAAACTGCTGGCATGGTTCATTTTTCATTTACGTGCGGTGAAATTATACGGTAGCCAATAAAAAAAACATAACAACGAGGCCTAGTTTACAACCGCGCATTTTAGATTTAAATTAAACCATTAATTCGTTAACTAGTGAATTCACAAGAAGGTTCACGAACAGCAAATTCCTAATCAAACTCTTTGTTCCATTTCAGAAAAAGAACGTCTTACCGCTTGGAGTCAAACCAATGCCTCGGAAGTTGAAAGACCTCGTGTTTGGGCGGCCAGGTCTGTTCTAGAACTTGGGGCGACCAGGTCTGCCCATGGGCGCCAGCTGGCTTGCAGAGCGCACCACCCCTCTTACCCCTCGCCTTACTACAGAGACTCTTATACCATGCTGGATGTGACTTGTAAGTTTATCTGACTGATACATAGGTATACTTATTGAAAGTCATGAATTTACCGAAACGCTATCGTAGTCAGACTATGTTAGTAAACTGCTGGACATAAGGCTCTCTCATTTAATAAGTAGTTACCTACATACCTAAGTGTCGGTCCTTATACTTTAATTTAGTTCCTCGTTATATGGTCACAATCACGCTTATCAAAACTTTTATATATTAATTTATTTGCTCCAAACTTATGAAAATTTTGCAAAGTAGGTATTCTAGAGTGTGTAACAGATTTTTTTAAAGACGCATTTCTTAACACATGTTGGAATAAACATGCCACGTGAAGAGCCATGCTATGTGCGTCGTGTGCCCCACAATCTTATAAGTAGTTATTAGTGGTAGAGTTTGTCAATTAAAGAGTTTATTAATTTTCACGGTTTTATCGTACGTAAGATAACAGTAAAGTTAATAGTCCCGAGTTTACGCCGTGACGTGTTGCCGTAGCTGCGTGGTGCCGGTTTAGAATTTGCACCAGCCCAACTCTTCCCGCGGGTGTCGTAAGAGGCGACTAAGGGATATCCACCGAGAGCGGGTAGCAGCGCCCCCTGCAGAACAATTCTACCACCGAACTGCGATCCCTAACCCGCATGCCCAGCGTAGGAATTATGGGCATTACCCCTATGTAATAAAAGCCAATAAGGCGTTTATCAGGGGGAGCCATGCGTCCAGTAGTGGGCCAATACAGGCTGTTGAGGTTGAGGTGTTGCCCTAAAGACAGTAGTTTGCGACTGGCTCTAATAAGCCATGACAATCATATCGTAAAGTGCTGACCCGCGGTAACATGCAGCCCTGTATGGTATACAAACCGTACACCATGCAAAACGAAGTAACTTCTACATCAGCTTTCTCATTCCAGTTGTACCAGTAGTGTCAATCCTCGGTGGTGACGCCAGCACTCTCGCGAATCTTGAAGAAGGTTCCAGCGCGCTAACCTTGGAATGCAGAGCTGATGGCAACCCCAGTCCTTACGTCTGGTGGACGAAGAATGGACAAGTCATCGCCAGCAACGGACCGAAGCTGATCCTTGCTCCTATTATGAGGAATCATTCAGGTAATTATCAAATTGCACAGAGATATGTACATCAAAAAAGTAAAATATTAAATAGTAAATGGTAAAATATTTTCAATAAATTAAAAACTCCCCACGACCATGCGAGAGACCAAGCGATTTTCATCATAAATACTAAGTACTTAATTATTTTTGAAGAAACTCTCTTCAAATTCTAAATTTCTTTGCAGGGTTCATCAAATATAATCCTCGTTTTAGATGAAATATTGTGTGTATATCTCTGAAATCCAAGCTCCAAGCGGATGAACCGTTTTGGATTTACTTTATTTCAAAGTTGTCAAACCAACTAAATCAAGAACGGTAAAATTTCAGTCATTGTTATTTAATAAGATCCAACTTATAGAGAGCGTTGTAGTACCTTGTTGTCACACGTTGTATTAGTTAGTACCTCATCAAACTAATGAAGTTCGATTATAACCAGAACAATTTCATTATTGCTTTCAGGTATCTACGGTTGCCAGGCGAGAAATTCCTTAGGAACTTCAGACTCCGTCAAGATTGAAATAGATGTGAAGTGTAAGTTTTCTTCAGATGTCAAACTATTGTGTATGCTTTGCAAATAATTATAAAGTTTTCAGACCTGAAAATAAAATATTTATCTTAAAAAATTTATGAACTAGATGGGACTTGAACCCAAAACCTATCACTCGGATTTTTACAGACACAGCGCCGTCAGCTCCACCTGCAAGGGAAACATTGAAGTTATCCAATCCTGTCCAAAGAAGACCAACAATAGAATACAATTCAGTTATTTATTTTTTAGTGTAGGCAAGCACTGAAAATAATATAGTTTCTATTTTTATGTTTAGATCCTCCAAGAGTGACCTGGGTTGGACCAGACACCGTGGTCGAGGCAAATCTCTTCTCTCAGGTTACGCTGGAGTGCAAAGCGGAAGGAAACCCACCACCGAGCTACCAGTGGTATCACAAGTAAGCATTTATTTTATTCGTAGGTTTAAGTATGGTATAAGCAGTTTGCGAGACAATCTTTCTTGGGTCTAGTGATCCGTTCATATCCTATAAAAATCAAGATTATTTCTAACGTACCGTGCACAATTGAACCATTCAATGCACAAGAGCCTATTTTGAAAACGAAATACATTTCGGATGAAGGACAACAACGATGTTGCATCACCTATTGACGTTTCGAAACCATTTTGAATGCCTAGTAGAGTCATTGAAAAAACGGATCGGGCGTCGGATTTGAATCATTTTCGTATAAGGAAAACGTGTGAACGTCATCAGAAACTTCGTTCTAGTTTTCCACTGTGGACCTCCTGCTTCCCTTACACTTATTGAAAGTATTATTTTCTCTTGCAGCCCCATCACGTCCTCCCGAGTAAGCGCAATCCAAGACGATGGCTACCCGATCTCCACCACTCCACAGTTGCAGCTCCATAATGTCTCTTACAACCAACACGGGAGGTACACCTGTGTGGCTGTCAATCAGATTGGACTAGAAGACAGGTTAGTTCTGCATTTAAAGATAACATATTTCTTTTTGTTGTAAGTATTCCATCTTGAAGTAAAATATTTTATCACAAAGAAAATAATTAAAAATACCTACTTCAATGCCGTTCTAATTTTTTTTTTTATTATTTGATCGCAATTTTCTCGGTTAGGTATTTACAATTGGAACGGTTGAGCTGACGGTAGACTGTTGGAAACTATATTATATCCACTTGAACTGTTCCCAACAGTCTAATTCCAAAACTGAACATGCGCTGCGCCGATGAGTATCTAATCACCAGTCCTCGGGTCACGTAAAGCTCCGCTCTCTTGAAGTTTCAAATAATTATACTCCTTAAATTTGAAACTGTTTTTATAGTTATTCTGTGTCGGTACAAAAGCGAATTAAACTTTGAGATTGTGATTGTACAAACAGAAACATTGCCTTTGCTTTATTTGTCGTCACGTTTGAAAGAAAGGAAATAATACTATTTGATGCTTTACAGCCTACTTCGCCTGCCCAGACAATTTATAGGTACTTAACTGACCATTAAACAAGCCATTAGCAATCTTCCTTAATACTTAATTTTGTTTTTGGCTTGTCGCATTTCTCTTATGCAAATGATCTTATGCACATTGTCAATACATAGAACCTTATCCACAACTCTTTTTTTAACATTCCTTTTTACTTTTTTCCAGGACCCACCAATCAGAAGCCATCACCCTCAACGTCCTAGGCCCACCAGTGGGCGCGGAAACTGGCACCGCCTACTCCTGGAGTGGCGGAGAGTCTAGGCTACAGGCTATGGTGTGTGCCGACCCGCCGCCGAGGCGCGCCGCTTGGCTGTGGGGCAGTCTGAGACTGGAGACTCCTAATCATATCGGTAAGTGACCAGCAGTAGACGTGGAGACTGGGACTGCCTACTCCTGGAGTGGAGGAGAATCTAGGCTAACCTAACTACCACCGCATTATATAAGCCTGGAATTCCGAACCGTTAGATCAAGCCTCCTGTCCCTGCCAGCCGCCTCTATCATGTGCGTCCTGCACACAAATGCGCCCAGGTACTTTGGCGACATCGTCCAGTCCACTTTAGATTTTTTATGATATTGCTTTCTCCCCTTCCAGGCCGCTACAAAGCCCTGGAGCCAGTATCAGACGATGACTGCTACCGCTACACCCTCCTCATCACCAACACGGACGTGACCGACGCTCGAGTGTATGTGCTGCATGTGGAGAACGAACGGGGGTTCTCTTCCCATGCTGTGTCGTTGACTGTTCATGGTAAGAAATAGCTATTTAGCTTGGGAGATTTAGTTTTGTTTAACTGCTCAGTTTTGGGCGAGATAGTGGTAAGTGAAAATCGGGAACGTTTAAATCCTACTTCTATGCACAGAGCTATTACGCATAATTTGTCAAGTTTGATTGTAAATCTTGATTTGTTAGACACATGTTTAGAAAAACATAAACGATTAAGCTGTTCATCATTCCATGATATTTGTTTGAATAGCTGTTTATGACTTTACCAGAAAAGATTGTTGCCGATTTGTATGACAAAGAGAGAGAAGAGGGAGAGAGAGAGAGTACTTAGTTATTGACATTGAGTAGCACCAAAATTCGATTTGCTCTAAAAAATGAAAGATGCATGCGCCTACATCAGCCCTACGTTAGGGTAAGTTCCGTCATAGAAAAATACCTAGATAGAACACCAGCTTCATCAAGCATAACAATTTCACACTTATTCACACAATTTTTTTGCGAACCCAATATTATTTCTCATTCACCCTGCAGTAGGATAATCAATATCTTAAATCCTACAGCTTTTTTTTCACCTCCCCAGCTTAACCCATGCATGAACTCAACACCAACCATTTCTTTACGCAGATAATTTTTCGCTAACAGAAACAGCGCACGTTGCGCCATTGATTGCTGCTGCTCTGGTGATCGCAGCGCTGCTGGTGATCGTCCTGTGCCTCATCATCCGGTGTCGGCGGCGGAGAGGTGAGTCTATCTTAATTGTTTTTGTTTCTAACCAATTTATCCACTAAAGGCCACTCTTCCAGGAATCGTGCTGGTTTGCGAGGTGCCACCAATCTACCCGGCATGAGAAACCTGCCTCGACATAATCGCCCATCCTCAGGCACCCACGTATGACCACCCGAGCCTTTTCTGGATGCATGGACTCACGTTCCTTGCTTAGTTCCACTTGAGCCTTGCAGTGTTGTCTCCAACGTCGACAATTCCATTTTCGAATTTAGCATGGCGTTCCGGTTTCGATTGATCCTCTTTACTCGAAGCACACTACGCTCCATTGCCTTTTGGCAGTAGTTGGGATTTTTGAGATTGTCCTCCCTGTATGAGAGACATTATTTAACCTTCAGAAACCACGGGGGCACATCACATAATCATCATCCTTGTTTTTAGATTATAAAACAAGATCCCAGAGGATGTAATACTTCTTCAAACTTTAAACTCCTTTGTTTTTCTCTCTTTGCAGAAAGCGTCGAGTACAAGACTGATGATTTAGACAGGTGAGCAAAATCATGATCTTAAATTGTGTTTATCGTAACTTTCATTTCCAAAACCCTAACATTTTAATTCGATGGGGGTTGAAGACGTGCGGGTGATGACGTTTCTGTGTCAATGAACAACACTCTCACTTCTTTTCTTCTACGATTTTCCTCCTACTTAGGTACAAGGAGGTGAATGATCATATTCCTTTTCTTACAGCGAGAAAGCCGTCCTCCCCGCGGACGCAGTCTACTCCCCCTCTCGCCCGCCACCCCCCGCTCGCTCCGGCAGCGTGGTCGGCGTCAGCGGGGGCGCGACGTCACGTTATTCTCCGGGCGCGCTGCAGGTGCGCCGCGCCGCCGTCGTGCTGCAGCCCCCCACCACCGTGTGACGTGTGCGTGTGCCAGACACAGGTGTGACTAACTGCATGGGACTGTAGTCTGTTGTGTTGTAGTACATAGTATGTAGGGGTAGAGGTGTCGGTTGGGGCGTGACGTTACGCTACTTGCCCGGCGCGCTGCAGGTGCGCTGCGCCGCCGCCGTCGTGCTGCAGCACCCGCACAACGGTGTGATGTGTGCGTGTGACAGACACATGTGTGACTAACTACATGGGACGGTAGTCTGTGGTAGTACATAGGGGTAGGGGCGTAAGCGGGGGTGTGACGTATACAGTAGCGTATACTCGCCCGGCACGCTGCAGGTACGCCGCGCCGCCGTCGTGCTTTCCTATTCTTCTACCACAGTTCTAGTGTAGAACTACCACTGCACTTTGAACAAGCATTACTTGCTTTCTTACTCCTGTGGCTCAGCAACCCAAAATGGACCTTCGCCTCCGACACAAAACTTCTCCAGACCTCTCGGTTCTTAGCTATCTCTTGCCACACCCCGGACACTCGATCACTTTATACAGAAGTCGTGTCTTGGCACAAACATGCGCAATGGTGTTGCGTTAGGCTGAGCGCAGACTTGAGTCACGACAGTTTTAAGACAGACTTGCCTCAAACGAAAACGAAACTGTTTTGTCTATTACGACATCGCGCACCGTCTGCGTCCAGTGTGACCATTTGTGGCAGATTTCTGCCATTTTGGCAGATTTGGCTATGGAATTTTCAGTTTGGCATATTACGTTGACGAAATAGAAGTGTGGCAGATTTTGACAGATTTGGGAACAAAAACTTTGTGACCTTCTTATATAATTACTTTGGAGATTATACGTATACAATAAAATTAAATTTTATAGTAAGACCAAAAAATTATGGATATTAAATTTTGCTGGAAATAATTTTACCGACACCTGGCAACTCCTAGTCCGAGGTAGTCCTTATGGGGAATTCCCTTATAATGTTTGTTAATACTTCTACGTCATGTAATCATCAACTGTAAATTCTCTACGTTAAGGTCCAAATTCTTATTTACTAGGTACCTTAAAGTTCTAATAAGTACATCACACTAATATTCTAAATGCGAAAGTTTGGATGGATGGATGGTTTGTTACCTCTTCACGCCAAAACTACTGAACGAATCGAGCTGAAATTTTGTATACAGCTAATTATAATCCTGGAATCAAACATTGGCTACTTTTTGTCCCATAAATCGGTTCCCATGGGATAGAAATCACCTTTTAACGTTTTCATAGAAAAAACACGTGCGAAGCCGCGGGCGGCAGCTAGTAATATTATAACTTCAATAATTTCACTTAATATTATTTCAATAATTTTACTTGCCATTTGTACGATTCAAATCGTACAAATGGCAGCCCTGGGGGTACGTCACTAGACTGTTTTGTCTTTGATGTGCGCGCCCGCATACATACAAAAGGGAAGCCGACAATCGTTAGTCAGACTTGTCGCCGTGCAGTTCTTTTAGGTATTAGACAATTTTGTCTATGAGACGTTTTGTTCGAAGTGTGCGCATCTTCATAAATTTTGTGAAGCAATAGTCTGTCTTAAAACTGTCGTGACTCAAGTCTGCGCTCAGCCTTACACATGCAACTGTGTGAGTGACGTCCAGGGTCACTTCATGAATATATTGTGCGAGTGAGATAGTTGCGAAATAACTGAAACAAATTTAACTTTTTTACTTTTATCTCACAAAAGGTGAAATTAAACCAAAAACCAAAAAAAAAAAAATTTCGTGACCATGATCAATCAAACAAGATATAGAACACCATCGGCGTCGTCTGTCAAAATCCCCATCGTCTGTCAAAGACCCCAACAAAACTCGCCTAGGGGATGAGAAAGCTCTGTCAGGTGGGAAGCAAAAAGTGTCCATTCTATACGTTAGAGTAATTATATATTCTCTGTTATTATATACTATATTATATATTATATTATATACTATATTTATTATATACTGCTCTTACTTGGTAGAGCCGAGCTCGCTGAGATCGGCTTTCACTTCGTCAATCTAGCTTGCATCAATTTGTTTTTCTGTTTGGGACTCCTTTTTTTTCTTCAGTTGAAATGGTTCCTTCTATCACATTTTGACCGCGCGCTTGTAATGTATTTTTACACACTATGCATACTATTATGCATAACTACGTGAACGAAGTGAAAGCCATAATGTGCCTAGAGTCTAGTTTAACTGCTGCCAGTTATGTCAGCAAATATGCTCAAAAAGAACTAAGATGGAGTCGAGGTAAAATAACAGTGTTCGGAAGATTTAAAAATAATAAAAAGTAATGAAATCCGAGTTGAGAATTCCAAAAAGTGTTAAAAAATCCACAATAGATTACCTACCCACATCACATCAATTTGACCTGTCATGAATCGGATACTTACTCGATTAATGGCCAGTATCAAATTGGATAACATGAATTTCATTGCTCTTGATAGGGCACTCCCAGCTATGATGTCATAGGGTTTCTCATTATCTAACGTCAACAAATCCATAAGGCTTGAACCCTACTACGAGCGACAAATAGACGACAAAAATCGTTTTGGTTTCCAAATCGTTATCTAGAAAGTCGTCTCTTTGGTGTTGGAGTGATTAATCGGCATTGCCGTATCGATTAAAATAGTTACAAACTTACCTCAAACAGAGAATATATACAGGTACTTAGTGGTGTATTTGGTTATCACATCCCCGTACTGAGGGGAGGACGCGGGTTCAAGTCCCGTCGAAGTTGAAAATTTTTGCGATATTATTTGATTTCTTAGAATATACAGGGTTATTGGTAGTTGACTGACACTACAAGAACTGCAGTTTTTGGCCATCATGACGAACATGTTCGTAAAGATGCCAGGTCTTAATACTGAAATCTTTTGGTCACTAATTAACTAAGTTTGGTTTGAACGAAAAACTTTCAATTTTAAAAGCGTTTCTTTTTAATACATTTTGTTATTTTAATTTGAAAGCGGTTTTGGTTACTGGACACTCATAGAATGACTTACCTACTTTTAGGTTGGGCAGATATTTGTATAAAAGTATTGGTCAGAGACCTTGGGTCGTCCGTGTCACTTTGTGTGTGGTTTTAATCAATCTATCAGTGGTTTTTGTTAATTGACCTCGAAACTATCTGATAACACAATTTGGCAGTAAAAATGTCACATTCACTATGCATGTTAACGAGTAATTATCTAAAAAGCACGCACTTCAATCTGTTTGCGTTGACTATACGATTGTTCTGACTTTTACGTAGATATTGTGATTCTAATTTTGATTTGAAAGTTGAATAATTAATGTACGCAAATATTCATTCTTATAGGTTAGAAATTTATAAATGTCTTGAGATGCACGCTCACATTAATCGCATCATCAGCATCATCATCATCATCATCAGCCTATATTAGTCCACTGCTGGACATAGGCCTCCCTTAATGAGCGCCATAGCGCCCTGTCTTCAGCTTGCCTGATAATAATTAATCGCATGATAAATAATAATTATTACTTAAATGTACATTGCATGGCACAAAGTACGAACACACAATTTCCCACAAACACAAATACCTTTATGTATTAAAACAGAAAAGTACAGTTTAATCAGTTAAACTAAATAATAATAAAACGTTTGTTACAGGCAGCTTTATCGTCGTTGGAGAGAGAAGCCAAAGAGAATGTATATGCGGTGCTGGACCCGCATATACAATACGATATAACAATTAATGAGCACGGAGAGCCGCCTAAATACCTTTCCTTATCTAAGCCTCTCACGCACCAAAGAACGCACGCCTTTAACCCACAAAACATAGACGAAATCAACAATAACTTCACAACTTTCAAAGGTCCCCCAAAACTAAGACACTCAAACAAAAGCAACAACAGCAAAAAAGTCAAATCATACATTTCCAAAACGAACAATGACGTAGAGTACTCCAGAGATCCTAAATATGTGGAACCAAACGCACAAACAAAGCACAATGAACGGAAGAACTATACGCGAATGTATGAAAGGAATAACTCTGGTAGAAAGATTTATGATAAAGAAATGGATAAGCTAGAAGATAGGAAACGTCTTCATAAAGGTGAAAAGAACAGTTATGAATCGCAGGAACCAGAGGGTATAGATAAACCAAGACTGGGTAAAGTCAAGGAGATTGCATCTAGATTTAATAGGAATAGTGAGAAACAGCTATCTAATGTGAAGAAACGACCGAAACCAGTACAAAGTTACGGCAACCAAGCTTACCTGGATCACGTGTTTCCGGATGCAGTAGAGATATAGAAAGGAAAATTTTGAACTAAGTGTTAGTGCAAAGAACATGACAAAAAGATCTCTAAGTAGTGTAAAGTGTAAATATAGTGATTGAAAATAGGTCCGATTTTACAGATGGGATTTTGTTGGCAGTGGTTCTAAGCAAAATAGAATGTTTATTTTTATTTTCGTTCCGAATATTTTGTGTACTTATGTATTTGTTTAGTTACGGTTTACTGTAATTTTCTTGAAATGATGTTGTAAATTTTAAAACCAGGATTAACCAGAACGTTTGTTCTTTTATTACGGAGTCTTTCTTTGGCAATTCGTTCATTATATTAAGTTATCCTGTATTTTGTGAAAAGTCTGTGAAATCAGACCTAAATTTTTTTCCAATTTCACATATTTGTAACTATTTACTAATGTAGTGTATGCCATATCACCATTAGACTAATTATTAAGTCCCTTGGTTGTCATGTCACGTTTTTTGTTGCAAATTATATTGCTATTAGATAGCTTGCATGTAGAGTGCAATGAACTATAGAGTGACGAAAAAATAGAACTGCCCAACGTAGTCAAAGTAGTGTTTTATGACTTTTTTAAATATCTCGATAATCTTAGCACGTTTGATGACCATTTAATAATAAGATTTTTATATAATTTGTACTTAAAATGCATTTAATTAATGTTTAATGTGTAAATCAGTGACTGCGGCCAGTATATATAATTTTATCATTAATAGCTGATAAAGCTCGTTAATTATTTTCTTTCTGTGTATAGTTTCTATATCTTGAGTTGTATATTGTTGAATTTTAACAGTATTAAAAATATCCTTTTAATAACATTGTTTTATTCCCTAATGCACCAAGCATTAATCATAGAACTTATTAAAGTAAATTGCATTTTGTCTGCCACTCCAGTTCAAAGCAGGTTGGTCTAAAAAGCATACGTGTCTGCTCAGCTTTAAAAGTGATAAACTATCTCGATACGAAGTATCGTTCGATAGAAAAGCGAAACAGACGACAGGCGTCGGACGCGTAAAAAAATGTTCCCTATAATACTATTCGCTCTCCTCTTAACGGTGAACGGTGACCAAAAAATAGAAATACGGACCCCAAATCTGTGCAGAACCAATTGTGTGAACAAATGTTGTCCTATAGGCATGGCGTATGGTAAAGTGATAGTTGAAGGGAAGGAGAAAAAAGTAGGAATGTGTGTGGCCATGCAAAGTAATGAAACTGATTTAGTACTATCAGAGGAACATTTCATATATCATACCGCGTTTTTCAACAATAACACTGAGTATACTATATCCAGGTTGAACAAAGTGTTTCTAAAGGATAAGTTTCAAGTGATTTCTGGTATAAATTGCGGGAAGTTTCCGAGACATCACTACAAGGGTAGGAGCCCCTTCAAGATTCTAGATGTGAGTATATTTTTTGTATTAATAATAAAAAAAGTGAAATGAAATCAAGTGTTTCTTCTACAAAATATCATTGACTAAAAAAATTATCATTTTATTGTTTTATACTATGAAAGATAACAATGCTTTCGTAAACAAGTGTTCGTCAAGCTTTATATCATGTGACAGTGTTTTTGTAAATATTATGACCCTAAGATGAAACGATGCGTCACTTCCCACTTCTGGGCAAAAGGCTCCCTCCACTCGATCAGGATTTTATACATCTTAAAAATGTTATTTATTATTCTATTTAATTTTATAATAATAAATTGGTATTAGCTGGTTGCTAAGCTATTTACGGACAATTAATGACAGCGCAACCTAATAAATTAGAATCTACTTAAGTAATTGCTCTCATGTACCAACACTTTTAATCTAAGTAGGGATGTTAGCTTAAAAAGCCTTGTGGTGGGTTGATTTCCATACACAGCCGGTTGTTGGTACGCAGATTAACTAATCAGTAATCAGTGATCAAATCATTGTCAAATAGTTCTTTCTCTATCTATTACCTACTTTTACACAGGAAAAAGCTTTATCAATGAATTAATTAGTCATAATAATTGGTATAGGTATAGCGAGTTCGTAATTATGTTGTTATGCGGTAAGTAAATCAAAATTGCAAACTTTCAATAATAAGAATTATAAAAGTTATTTATATCACTTTCTGAATCTTACACATTACCACCTACGTACTGGTACATAGATCCCTTTACTCTTTACTCGCTATGAATGTAAACGGGTTAACTATGAATCTAATTTTTGTTTGAAGAACACCAACGTGTCATCCTTATACTTACGAGGGACATCACGATGGTGAGTAACTCCGTTATTCGGTTTCGGAATAAAAAGAAGGGTATTACTCCAGGTAGAAATATTTAGCTGTGCAAAAATTTCAGCCCGTCCCATTTTGTAGTTTTGGCGTTGTCTTCGGACAAACATCTTCACAAACTTTTGCCTTTATGTTATTAGTAGGATACGCGTAATGCGATTTCACCTCATTAAATTGCATGAAGGTAAATATTATCATTTTTATAAACTCAATAAGTACTTACACAAATTTTCATATGTAATACTTATAAAATACTAACAGAGTGCCTTTTACACCTATGTATGAATACCAATAAATAGATAAATTGTATGAAAAAACTGAAAAACGCTTATTTTTTACTACTACTTGACCAGTTTACCTATGAATGTGCACAAACGAATTGTATGGAAATCGAACACCTATAATGGCATCACCATTCACACCCACTACACAATACACATATGGCTGTTTTTGCTAAAAACAGACGCTTTTGATAACATATCATTTTATTTCAACCACACTCTAAGATAATAATTTTTGGGGAATTATAAAACGATCGAATAAAAAAAAACTTAGCGACTGCTGTTGAGATACTGTTTCGAGAACTTGAGCGAGTAAATAACTAAGTGTAAAGCAATTCGACCTTGAGTTGACCCCACCTGTAGGCGTCCCACCCCCGCGAACTCTCTGTGACTGAAAGGGTGTGTATATGTATAATTGCACCCAGAGCCATACTTTGACACAATAAAAATTATAAGACTTTCCAATTTGTATTTTAAGCTTCTCATTTTGTATTTGAAGTAACTAAAATTAATGTTTGTAAGTTGCTGTTCGGTTGACTTCTTGACATTCCCAATCAGTCCCTGGCTTAGTAATACTATGACGTAAATTAATTATTTTTGTCACTTAAAACTTTAATTTACAGTCACTCGTTTAAATACTACACATATTTTTTTAACCTACTTATATCAAGTGCCTAAGTCTTTCAAACCAGAGAAAGCTTTAAAAGAATGGAATAAAGATCAAATTTGTTGGTACGCAAGTCAATCGTAGGGAGCTATATCCGTGCCTATAAAATCACGAAGTAATTTCATTAAATTAGAATATTGTTTGAGTGCTTTGATTACGTGAATAATAATGTGTAGGTAATATCTACCACACGATTGATTTAGTTTTATGATCAATTATCTTATTGATTTATTGTACTTCCAACACATCCGCAAAGTATTTTATCTTAAGAACCAATACGCCAAGTACGAGATAATTTAATTGTTGGTTGAATCCCTGCCGAGGGTAACGGGTTTTTGTGAAAAATATTACAGAAGGAAGGTTTAATAGGTATTTGTTCCACAGCGGAAATCAAAGCTGCAAACTGCTACATCAGTCAGCTAAAATTATTTACCTACTGTACCCTATAAGTCGTCGAAATGTAGGTATGTACCTACAAACGTCCGGCGGTATACATCCTTTATCTTGTGGATATTCCTTACAATCGTCCTAGGCGGTTATGGTAGAGGACCTTTATCATTCGCTTCTCGCGCCAACAACGCGAACGGGCTAAGAATGTGATCGAGAATACTTAGCCTTAAGTAGAGCTGAGTCGGTCATTTCCAACGACTGAACGCAAATAGATGGAGTCAAATCACCACGAATTGGTACCCCCGTGACTCGAACCGGAAAAGAGGGAGGCCGCTTACCTGTTGAAGATGATCTGGCAAAATGCTAGTATAATATTAACGATTTTATGACCAATACGTTTTGACATCACCTTATTTTACTTTTGCGCCTGTTACTAATATTAATTGTGAATTTTTTGACATTTTATAAAATTACAATGTATCGAGTATTAACTGAACTTACTGTAACATTTGCATGCTAATCTTAGTAGAACATAATTGAAACTAAAAAAATATTAACATCTGTTTTACCCACATTGTGTTCAAGCAAATAAACTATCTTTATCTTTATCTCTATCTTTAAAGACTGCAGGAAAAATCTGGTCTAGGAGAACTTATTGGAAACGTTTGGAGGAGGCTTTCACCGCCACAGGCTACCTTCACGTCCATACGGCGGTCCATACACTAACAACTCCCCAACCTCAACAGCCTGTGTTGGTCCACTGCTGGACGCAGGCCTCCGCCTGATAAGCGCCTTATTGGCTTTTATCTCATGGGGGGTAATGCCCATAATCCCCACACTGGGCATGCGGGTTGGGGATCGCAGTTCAGTTTTAGAATGTTCTGCAGGGGGCGCTGCTGCCCGCCCCCGGTGGATATTATCCCTGTCACTAACAACTAGGAGTAAGATAATTTTAATGTTATACTAACCCGTTATAACCTTTTTTAAAGTTCAAAATTTTTATTTTATGATCAATAACGCCAACTCAAATGATCACACATGATGACACAAAGATCTATGCTCGGAGTCTCTGAAGGATAAAATTCGTAACGAATACATCCGCCAGAGAACCAAAGCTATCGACATAGCACAAAGAATTAGCAAACTGAAGTGAAAGTGGCAGTGGGCCGGCCATATCTCGCGAAGAACCGAACCGACAACCGCTGGGGTAAACGTGTTCTTGAGTGGAGACCACGACTCGGCAAACGTAGGACGCCCTCCGGCCAGGTGGGATGACGATCTGCGAAAGACTGGAGGCAGATGCTGAATGCGGCAAGCTGAAGACAGGGCGCTATGGCGCTCATTAGGGGAGGCCCAAGTCCAGCAGTGGACTAATGTAGGCTGATGATGAATCAATCACGCCTACTACGACCTGGGTTTCTTCAACACAAGAGTGAATAGGTGTCTTTTAGACCCTCGTCGATACACCGTCAACAACATCGTCACTTGTTTTCAGCTGATAACGGTCGAATGAAGGTCTCCTTGCGATAAAAACTACACTCGCATAACTAAATCGACCTGAAATTGAAATCTATTAAAATCCAGAATTTCCACCCCTTTCTTTCCCTTGTAACTTGTGGATAACGGGGGCTGGTCATACTTTTAGTACCTATTTAATGTACTTAAGATAATCTGTTAATATTAAAGTATGATTGCTTGCTATCCCGGATTTCCACCACCACCTGCTAAGGTTTTCCTTTAAAATGGTCCATAGTGATCTTAAAAAAAAATTGGTTGTCTGTAAAGTCGGTTTACTGACGATAGTTGAACGTGACAACGTCTTAAGAAAATACTGATGGAATGGTAGCATTTGATACTCGATCAAAACATGTAAATGTACTATAGTATAGCAGCTGTCCACGCAGACGCATCGCTCACTCAAGTAGGAGAGAGACGGATGTCGAGCGCTCTCGCTTGCACTTCAAGCCTTACATGGAACGCCTCAGAGCGAGGTAACGCCGCATGACGTCATGTTTTTTCGTGCGTGCAGCCGGCTCTATTGAATTATAAGACGTTGTCACGTCAAAAACACAGGAAAAAGCTTCCCCATAACGCAAGCTCTGCTTAGCTTGGGGCTAGATAATGCTGTGTGAATTATCCAACATTATTTATTTCCAACTCTACCGAAAAGCTAAACCTCAGGCACAATCTTTTTACTTGCGCGGAAAATTGAATAAAGCTAGATAACTACAATCAGTTCTTATCAATGCTTCCGAAAGTTCCATTATCGATAACGTTACAACGTAATCGTAATCATAATCAATGTAAAACATGATTGTAGCACTTGAACTGTAACTGATATTATTCTGTGGTACCTACGCCGTATCGCTGTCGTAGCAGTATCTACGGGGACCTTTGATGACAGTTTAGAGTCTAAACTGTCATCAAAGGTCCCCGAAGATAAACTTGGTCTAAACTTTAGAAAAAATGGTCTAAACTTTAGACTATTTTTTTGCTAAGCAGGTACGTGTAACTCTGTGCTTTTCAATCCTATCACAACACAAAAACTATCATTCAAATAATTATGGAAACTCTAAAACTCTGTACCTATGTAGATGCATTTTACAGTGACAAAATAGCTTCCCACAGCTGTCAAAGAGTCTCGGTGAGCTGTCTGTCATCTGATGTAGTCAATTTAAATTCATCTAAATGTTACGAATTAAAGCCTATATTTGAATGCATATTTCTGTGATATGCCAGCGGTGTTTCCAGGTGTGCGACAAGCTTAAAACGGTGTAGTAACGTAGAAAAATCGAAAAAAATAATGAACGATCTATTTACTGCTATAAATCTCTATGAATCCACAAAATCGAAGTGTGCATTGGATAAGAACTTTACATCACTCACACTAATATTTATGTATATGCGAAAGTTTGGATGTTTGTTACCTCATCACGCCAAAAATAACGGATTGGGCTGAAATTTTGCATGGATGAAACTCTAGACCTGGAATAAAGCTTAGGATTTGCTTGGCTAACTCCATTTTATCCCATAAATCAGTTCCCATGGGATATAAATAAAAAAGTTATTGTTTTTTTAAACGCATCCATAAAAAATAACTTTTGCGAAGCCGCGGACAGAAAGTAGCTCAAAATATTTGGTTAATTTACTAAGCATCATGCCAAAGCAAATAACAAAGATTATAGTAGCACAAGTGTTATTTTTGTAGTGTTCTATCAACTGACCTATTAATTTTAGTGCTGGAATTCCAAGCAGTTTTCGAGATTTGGATCATTGACCTTTGAAGCAACACATCGACACGATTGCAAACAATTTACTCGACTCGCAATCGTCGAGGCCAAAGCAAATATTGCCTAAGCAAATATCACCTCAATTTAAATAAATCTCATTTCACTAAGCGACCCCATGGGCCGGGCGGTATCCTTATCAAACTTTTAATCACCAACGAAATCCATTTAAAGCTCTATCAAATTAAACGGCCTGGTTGCCGTCTCTGTAAAACGATTGTGAGCATTTACCGCGAAACGTTTGATCGTGCCACACGTAATTCGCGATCTGTTTTATTCATTATTCCGCGAACGCATCATGATTTTTCTTCTGCTATTTTTATCGGTGGTACGTGGACAGCCGTGTAGCGATACCGCTAGTGTGGAACTCACAAACGCGCAAATGTTCCACGATGGTACGATCTTCAAAGATGGTGTAACTTATTCAAGAGAGAACGTATTCGCGAAGAACGTTTCCGGTATCGTAAAAACTTTCGGCTGTCTGTGCAACGTAAAACGGTGCTTCAGAAAGTGTTGTCCTATCGGTTCTGTGCTTGAGTTATCGACGAAGCAATGTGTAGTGAAACCAGCGGAGGATATTCTTCTAGTGAACGGAATAGACCTGCATTTCTTCGACACGTTTACGAAGAAGGTTGGACTTGCTTCGTCCCATTTCGCTGTGACGATCGGCTATCCTGATGTGCCCGGGAAGTTTTATAGGGAGATTGCTCAGTGGTATATTCAAGAGGTGAGTTTTAGTCACAGATAAGGAATTATTTTTTGAAAAAAAATTAATAATAAAAACTTTGGTGATAATTGTCCATTTTCAAAAGAGCGTTTACGCACAAGAAATCATGTTTGTACATACACACAACACAAAATCCAAAGTTCTCGTTTTGTTGACCGATTGACGGTTTTGACAGAAGTTTTCACCACCTTTTCGTCAAAGTTAACCGACGAAACTGCTAATTGTCTTTTGGTGATTATCTTTTGGTGAACACCAGCCTTACCTACTTGCAACCCATTTGTCGAACGCTTATTAGCTGGCCAATGATTTGATAATTGGCCAAAGAAAATTGTCTCGATAACGTTTTTGGAAAACCAATGTCAACAAGAGCTTTTGACTTACCGGAGTGGACTTTATTGAATTAAACTTTATTGATAGTAAACTCATTACGCCTTTGACAAAAATTTTAAGTATTACGAGCCTCAGACCAAATAAAACAGTCTTCTTTAAAACATTTAGTGTAACAAAATTTTTGGAAGATTTAGTTATCCAGTTCAGTTAGGTGGCCGGGTCGGAAAATGAAAATCGTTTCTGATTAATTTTCGTGCAAATGCTATCTTATGTCTAAGTAGGGTAGGTTCTGCACGAAAACTAGTCAGAAAGCTCGATTTTCGTTTTGCAAATAAAGCCCCAGTCATATTTTGTCGTTAACTTGTCTACACTTCTCTTATGATTGCACATGTGATCATAAATAGTTTCGTATAATAATATACTTGACATTTATACCTACTGCAGTTATAAATAGGAGGTATATTACAGGATTACATTAGTGATATTCTAGTTATCAACCCACGGGCAAACTCCCGTAATATCCCGTGGTCACCCAACAATGTTAATGTAAAATATGTAGTACCTACGTTTTTGTAATTTTTAAAGAGTGTGTATAATGAATTATTTCTTTTACAAACCATAACTGTACTATATCTAATTTCAAGCAAAAGTAGAGTTCTGGAATAAGGACATACATGGGCAAAGTCATAAAACTTTCAGCACCTAGGGTAAAGTCTGGATTGATCCCAGACAGGAAGGATCCGTGTGGGACACGGATCCTGCCAAAAAAACACAACCTAGAAACCTAGAACCTAGAAAATAAGCAAAATTGAACCAATCAATGCTTGATTGCGATTATCAGAAGATTTTTTGCAGAAGCGGGGCACCACTGAGTCACTATCCAGACCATAATTATCCTAAACCTATAAGATGACACAAAATCACAAGAAACTAGGCATTTATGTTTTGAGTAGGGACTTAAACTAATTTGACCAGAGCTCAAGTTCGATATTTTGATAGTATTAAGACGTAATCGTCACGTTTAATTTTATAAGGGACTAGCTTCTGCCCGCGGCTTCGTACGCGTTCTTTCTATGGAAACGTTCAAAGGTAATTTCTATTCCATGGGAACTTATTCATGGGATAAAAAGTAGCCTATGTTTGATGCCAGGCTTGGAGCAACGTCGATGCAAAATTTTAAGCTCAATCTGTTCAATAGTTTTGGTGTGAAGACGTAACAAACATCCATCCATCTATCCATCCAAACTTTCGCATTTTTAATATTAGTGTGATTTAGTACAGCGTCTTTATCCCGCGGACATGGAATTGCGCAAATCTCTTACAAAAATGAGACTTCCCGATCACATCTTGACCATCAAACCGAACTCAGGCCTCTCGTTCAGGTCCTTTACGCGGTGTATACCTATTACGCAGTACAACTAACTTCATATCACAATTTAGGCATAACGAGAGTTAGGTATAATGAGGCTTAAGCATAGCCAGAGTGTGACATACCCCGACATAGGTCTGAAGCAAGGAAGGCATAAAGCTATTCGAGCCTTAGGGTCGAACCGTCGTTATTGCATTTGTTTTTAGTGTACGCATAACCAAGTCCGCCTTTTTTATTTTTTACGTATTGAATTCTATTCAATTCATATTGAGATAATAATTAATCACAACCACATCATAATAAAAGTATTATGAAAATGAATTTTTGTTGACATTTTGAAGTATTTTTGACATTGGAAGGAAACCACTCGCATCACAAGTGGCTAGATAGTACAAAAAAGTTTGTATACCTACGTAAACATATTTTAGGCATCGCGATGTAGGCTATGTAAGACCTAGGCTTATAGCGAAGTTGTCCATACGCTAAGCAGTCCTATAGCAACTCAGGTAAACAGATAGTGAGGCCGAAAGAGAACTGTAAATGACGTTTAGGCATAACGCGAGTTAGTTGTACTGCGTAATAGGTATACACCCCGTAAAAGGTATACACCGCGTAAAGGTATTATATGACCAGTTAGTAACAAAACCTGATCTTCTTCTTTTGACGTGACAACGTCTTATAATTCGATGGAGCCGGCTGCACGCACGAAAAAACATAACGTCATGCGGCGTTACCTCGCTCTGAGGCGTTACCTCGCTCTGAGACGTTACCTCGCTCTGAGGCGCTCTGAGGCGCTCGACATCCGTCTCTCTCCTACTTGAGTGAGCGATGCGTCTGCGTGGACAGCTGCTATACTATAGTACATTTACATGTTTTGATCGAGTATCAAATGCTACCATTCCATCAGTATTTTCTTAAGACGTTGTCACGTTCAACTATCGTCAGTAAACCGACTTTACAGACAACCAATTTTTTTCCATAGAATTTGGCACAGCGCCTTATCGTGCAAACAGGGAACTACGCAAATTCCATACAAAAAGGAAACGTCACGATCATATCTCGTTACAAACGTCAAATAGACTCACCCCTCTGAACAAACACTCCCTGGTCAACACCCTGACAGTAAAGCCTGAATATGCCCTTTGGGGTAGTATAACATGAACTAATTCTGATGAATTTGTTATAGGCAGGGGTACACATTTACGGATGGATGTCACGAATAGACACGTCAACTCCGACGACTTCTGTGGCGAGGTGGGCGAAGGTCCGCCTGCGACGCAGGAGGTTGCGGGTTCGATTCCCACCTCGGGACAAATATTTGTACGATCTGCAGATATTTGTTCAGGGTGTTCTGGTCGTTTTCTATGTATAATAAAAAATATCTATCTCGTATATTATTATGTATATCAGTTATCTAGTACCCATAACACAAGCTTTGCTTACCTTGGGGCTAGATAATGCTGTGTGAATTGTCCAGTATTATTTATTTATATTTAATATTACATATTTATTTATGTGTTATTATTTATTCTTATTTGTTCTACCTTTTTGAGTCCTTAATCTCTGAGAATCCATTACGAACTGCATACCTTTTGGCTTCTGCCCAAGGCTACACATGTACATTGGTACTTATATATAATTATGTTTGTATGTGTTTTATTTTTGTTAATGGTAAAGACAAGAATTAATAATTGTAGGTACTTACTTATTAGTATTATTTTTCTTGTTTTTCTGTAAATTTAGTAATTTAGCACTAGTAGTAATTTAGCGTTATGTATGACACTTTCAATAACACGATATTATTTCAATAATATTAGATTTTTTTTAAGTTAAGTATAAAAAATTCAGGAGAAGATCAGTCCGGTGTTAAGTGAAATGAAATGTTTTTTATGAGCTAGTTTTTTGCTCTGTATTTAAGTCGACTGACAAGCGGAGTTCCTTTCGCATTTATACATACATATTTGCAATTAATGATCCTATCCATCCACGGTTGTCTGGTAGAGAGCTTTTGAGCGATAAGACCGCCACTTGTCGCTTATTATTATTATTATTAAGCTGTTTTGTTGTATTGTTTCTATCTAAGAGTGAAATAAAGATATTTCTCTGTTTCTCTGATCTTTAATATATACTACGTAATAGGTAAGCTCACCTGAAGATATTTCCGTCACAAAAACTTATCTAGGTCAACGTTAAGCAATCTAAATCATTTAAAATAAGAAAGTTATTGACTTACCTATATCAGAAACATCTAACCCTTTCAATAATTTGGATCTCTAACAATATTTGCAATAAACAATTTGATATTTGAGCATATAAATATAACCTTGAAAAAGCTCGCAAAACAATGCAAAATGATAAGGTATCTCTACAGGATGCGTCATGGACGTATGTAGGAAGCGGATGCTGAAGACACGACCGCTTCAAGATATCTGATGACCTTTAGATCCTGGCATTTGTATGACAGACCAAGTGTAGACGTGAAGTCCAAATCCCTAATCATACAAATGGCAGAATTAGTAATTTTCAATAAGGCTTGAACAAAAAAAAACATCGTCCGCTTATTTTAAAATGGGTTAGGGTAAAAATGTCACCAGGTAAAATTGTCATCGTAAAAAACTAGTGTAATACGTCTGAAAACGGTTTTCTTAAATATTTCAAAATTTTCGGTAACGTGAAAAAACATCTCCGTCTTATTAATTTATTTTTACTCTATAAAAAATTTAAATGACTGTAATAAAAGAATTCTGTTAACTTTATCACAGATAGCTAAGACAAGTTTTATTAGATTGCTTACATATTATTTAAGTAAAATGAAACAAAAAACAGTTCACTTATTGTTTCAACTGCCCATTATTTGTTTTGGGTTTTTTCCCCAAAAACCAACTAATTCGTAAAAAATCTATAGTGTGACTTAGTCTTAGAAAACCATGGCCAAAATGGTTCTAAATGGTCAATTCTAGGAAGCTACAAGAATCCATTAAATACATGGTGAGTCAGGTGAGTGGAACTTGGGTGCATGGCTTTAAGGAAGTCCTTGAAGCCCTACACCGCAACTACAAATCACCAATAATTCACCATGTATCTAATGGATTAGCAACTAATTATCTGGTCGAAGCGACGCGTGACCCGAGAGCTGGTGAATATCTGGCACAGCGTATCAGCATTGCCATACAGCGTGGCAATGCAGCCAGCGTCTTGGGGACGCTTCCGACTGGTGTTGATATGGATCAGTTGAGCTATCTGTAGACTGTTTGCAACAGTCTGCAGTTAGCTCAATTGTTTCAATTGTAAATACTAGTATAATTTTCTTTGTGAATAAATTTTCAAATACCACTAATTATAAAATTTTCATTAATTTCATGAATATCTTGCAATCTTGGTGGGAAGAGTGTTTAGGTACCTACTCCAATAAAACAAAAGATAACGGTAACGTTTGCCATAAATTAAGAAGTTCTCATTCGAAAATTAAAAAGTTAGTGCGATTGTCTTTTGTTTAATTATCATCAGAAATATCAATTTTATTGAAGTGTTACAATACAATACAAATTACTTTATTGTACACCAACAAAAATACAAAACACGAGACCTTACATAAGATACAAGTATAGTCGACCAAGAAATTGGTTTACCACTCTAAGGCTGAATATCATTTGCACGTACAAAACATCAAGGGCTATTTTCGCTTGACAGATTAATAACTGCTACGACAGAATCTGTCATTCCTGTTTATTTAAACTCAGCACTGATGTCTTGCAATTTAACCTCCTGCTACTTTATGTGCAATAAAACGTTTTGTTTAGTTTCGACGTAAAATAATTAAATTTTGAATCCAGGGAATTGAACTTTATTATATTATGTTTTTAATAGATTTAAAAACGTCCCATTTCCTGCTAGTAGCGTAAAGGGTTCTAGGATTAATAATAAACAATGATTTATCATTTAAAAATAACATAAATTTATTGTCCTTCATAAAACGTAACAGTATCATTTAACTGTAAAAAAAAATTAAACTCCCGGGCAAAATTTAAACGAGCCGCTTTGTTAGCGTCGGTCAAATAAACTTTTTTAGCGTGACGTCTGTAATGCAATCCCATACTATGCAAATGCTGCCGAATAGTGTTGATCAATAACTGACACTTGACAGAACAACAAGACAGGTTGGTTTGTGTTTACATAAAATATTCTCTATTGCGTTGACATCACAGTTCAAGTTGCATGCTCTTTTAACCATTGCTCTGTGATTGGCTCACAGTTAACCAATTACGTTAATGTAATACAGTAATCCTTAGCGAATAATTATGTTACTGGGAGATGTCATTAAAAGTGGTAAACCAATTTCTTGGTCGCCTATACAATGGTAAGTGTTATTTATTAGATAGAGATAGTCTATCCAATATTGTGAACTTTCGGGCAATGCAATTATTCTGTCTTGTCTGTTTTATGACCTTGAATTATAACATAAGCACCACATATTGTAACCCATGTATATTTAAACTGACATAATTGACAAGTGTGCCTTGTGCTCCTAGAGCGAATAAATGAGTATGAGATAGACAGATATAAAATTCTTTATTGCACACTTATAGATAGAAACAATACAGCAAAACAGCTTAAAAACTAAGTGACAAGTCACGCGGTCTTATCGCTCAAGAGCGATCTCTATATATCTACCAGACAACCGTGGATGGATAGGATCATTGGATAGTATTAGGGGATCTGTGTGCTCCTGAAGGTTTTATAAATAAATACATTTAATATAATACTACGCTTAAACTTGAGTATGAGTATTGCACATTTTTATATCTTTGCCCGACTGCGCAAGAAGGAGGGTTACATTTATTTAGAATTTCTTAGGTGGAGTCTCCCATCATTAGCAGTTCCGGCAGGGCTTTATTGTCTAAATATTTATACTAAAGTTTTGCAGATTACATCGTAAAGTTTAAATTATGTGACACACAAAGAAATAGAACAGGGGTTACTCACTTTACTAGAAATAACTATTTCGTAAATGTGTTAACTCCTCCACTGGGATTACCAACTCGCCTGCCATTCGTTATAATTATGACTAAACCCCTCGTTTGGGGATGTCATGTTCAACGTGTTCATGAGTAGAGACCACGACTCGGCAAACGTAGTGTAGGACGCCCTCCGGCAAGGTGGGATGACGACCTGCGAAAGACTGCTGGCAGATGCTGAATGCGGAAAGCTGAAGACTTGGCGCTGTGGCGCTCATTAGGAGAGGTCTATGTCCAGCAGTGGACTAACATAGGTTGATGACAATGATGTTCATCTGTGGATGTATGCTGGTGAGGAATCAATAATAAATAATGCTGGATAATCCACACAGCATCATCTAGCCCCAAGCTAAGCAGAGCTTGTGTTATGGGTAATAGATGACTGACATACTTAATAAAATACAATCTCAAAGAAAATTACAATCAAATAATAGAAACAATTTAGAACTAGTATTTACAATACACACAATACATAGATAGATATTTTTTATTATGCATAGAAAATACCGGGTAACCCGAAACAAATGTTCTCATATTTTTCGCTCGTCGCGCCACATCGGTCGTCCGTCAAGAGATAGAAAGAGGTAGGATTTCACCACGTGAACGAACCTACGGGCAGAAACTAGTTTCAAACACTTCAGCTTTTTCATTTCATCTCTTTTAATCGAGTGAAGGAGTCAATGTATTGAGCTTTATAAATTCTTTCTATTTTAAAACACTTGTCAGAATTGTTTTGGCGAGTATCTGGCCTTCACCTCAATGCTGGGTTAATATCTGCTTCGAACAAGTAGGTAGGGTACCCACACGATTTGAGCTTTTTCCTCGTTTTATTTATTGTAAATCAACTTTGCAATAAGTATTATAATGAGGGTTTTAGATAATAGTGGTATTTAACGAATTACCTGTTTATTTTATAAAATTATATTGCAAGCAATGCAAAGTTTGCTAAGGTAAATATTTTTCTACTTTCGTATAGAAATATTGGGGAACATTGGGGTAAACGTGTTATTGAGTGAAGATCGCGACTCGACAAACGTAGTGAAGGACGCCCTCAGGTCTGGTGGGATGACGACCTGCGATCAACTGCAGGCAGATGCTGGATGCGGCAAGCTATGGCGCTCAGGGGAGGCCTTTGTCCAGCTGATGTCGTTTTTTTTCGTACGTGGCGAGAACCAAAAGTATTTTTTTAGTGAATTATCAGTGAAATTATTGTTATTACTTACTTAAAAAAAAATTATGATTTTCGGTTTATTTCCTTTACATGTGCTATACGAGCTTGCTTCATGCCAAATTTCAAGATTTTAGGTCTACGGGAAGTATCCTATAGGTTTTAACTTCGGTTTTAAAACGTCTGTAACTTCTGATTGCGTTGACTTAGTAGTTTTTTTTTTTTTTCTTAGCCAGCGTCTTGGGGACGCTTCCGACTGGTGTTGATATGGATCAGTTGAGCTATCTGTAGACTGTTTGCAACAGTCGGCAGTTAGCTCAATTGTTTCAATTGTAAATACTAGTATAATTTTCTTTGTGGATAAATTCCTTTGTTTATTTGATATCGAGGCTCCAAAAAGATACGGACATGAGTATTTGATATTAATTTCAACTCGATACCCTCCACGCGTTCCTGAGAAAAGGGGTTGACAGACGGACAGACAGACAGACGTACAACAAAGTGATTCTATAAGGGCTCCTATTTGTCGTTTTGAGGTACGGAACCCTAAAACCCGCGTCGACAGTGCATTTAAAACCGCGGTGTGCAAAGGCCCTTACCTACCCACACGTTATCTAACGACTTACTGTTTATTTTATTCAGTTCATCATCAAACCGAGACGAAATCAAAATAGCGTTTTATAGATCCGTCGGTATCGAATTCGAATCCCACGTTTTCTATTCGGAAACGAATCGAATGAATTAAAATACCCTTGCTGATAAGGTTCACGGAGATGAGGTACAGATTTAATTTAGTTATCGTACCTACCTGAATCTGAATGACCGTACAATGCAATGCAGGTACTTCGGACCCTCCGTATTTTACCATGGTATAATAATACAAGGTATGCTACTCCGACAAACAGCGGTCACGTGGGTTTTCCCAAGCCTACGTCATATCCGCTACGGTGGTTCTCCAAATTTTTAGTTTTGGGAGATTCGAGGTCTAGATCTAGGTTTTAGGTTTTCCATAAAAATTTTAAACTTAGTTTCCATAACTGGAGCAACGCTAATGAGCTCTCCACATGGATAAATCAATTTTTCCCTTGAAATGAAATTTATCTATTCGCAGGATCATTTTTCAGCTACTGAATCTCTTTTCGGGAATTTAAGGAACCTTATTTTACCGCCCTTCACACATAAAGTTACGGATAGAGTAACCGGCCAATTTATTTTAATGATTTATCCGATCAATAACGCGAGTGATTCACCGGCGTCACTAAAAGTTTGATAGTCACCGGCAAATGAACGTAACCTCCCATTTTTGTGGCAAGTGGACAGTGACGTAGGCTTGGGAAGATCTCGGAGTAGCATACCTTGTATTATTTTACCATGTATTTTACAATAGTCGGGGATTACCCCGTTATTTCGATTCAGATACGGTCCAGATAAAAGACTGGTATACACGTATTAGGTAGTAACTAAATTATGATTAAGTAATTAAATTATTTGACGACCTCTGTGGCGCGGCGGGCGAAGTTTCGCCTGCGACGCAGGAGGTTGCGGGTTCGATTTCCGCCTCGGGACAAATGTGTGTACGATCTGCAGATATTTGTTCAGGGTGCTCTGGATGTTTTCTATGTAAGTATAATAAAAAAATATCTATCTATGTAGTGTACTGTATTATGTATATCAGTCATCTAGTACCCATAACACAAGCTCTGCTTAGCTTGGGGCTAGATAATGTTGTGTGAATTGTCCAACATTTTTTTTATTTAAGTATAAATTAATTTCAATCGACTAAATTTTTAGTGCGCTTCCAAATGTACCTATTAAGAAGATCATCACATCGTGCATCGATAAATACCGAGTTAGATTATTGATGAAGTTAAAATAAATTATACGACAAATAACAATACCTCGAAGGCTTTGGGTTGGAAATTGGATACGATGAACATAATTGTCCATTTACTCAAAATCAACTAAATTTTAACTAAATTGTACCTGTCCAAACGCATCAAGTGACAAGCCGAAGCCATGCTCCCCACTTAACCGAAAAATAAAAAGATTTCTATCAGCTCAGATCGGTAACTTAATTTTAACTTGCAACTGGTAACATTACTTACCAGTTGCAAGTTAAAATTTAATGTAAACAGTCCATTTAGTGGTAGGTTACTACATTGACTGTTTACACGCATTAGGTCGCTTAAAATTAGTTAACTACTGAACATCGTTAAACGTGTAAACCAGCCATTAGAGTAATATTTTGCCACAGAAGCAGTATTTACTAACAACTCAGTGTTTCCACTGTTAGGGAAATTAGGGCGAAACTACACAGGTACTACTAATTTCATGTTCGACTTAGGGATTTTTTATTTTATTTATTTTATTGATTTAAGGGAACTTTAGGAAAAAAATAAATTGATGTTGTAACTCTATTTATTCTATGCTTATTGGGGATTCCCCAAATCTGTTTCGTGTTATAATCTGACAAAATATGTTAGTTTACCTTTTGGATAGTACCTACCTATTAATTACCATTGTTATAAGGAACATCAGAAATTATTGACATGATATTTATTGCCGTTTGTTATATTTTCTAGCGGTCGCAAAACAATAGCTACCTAATAATTTTATTTCTCATCTTTTATTCCTTTTTATAGTTTGACCATAACTAGGCGTCATCTTCAAATAGTGAAACAGAAAGATTCAGTGAGTTCAGTGTCCTGAAAATTGTAAAAACTGACAACTTCTCTTCTTTGTAGCCTTCTAGTGCCATTTTTAATGCCACGAAAACCTGCAAAAGTAATGAATCGCCTTCTGACTCTTGCAATCAATAAGATATTATGTTCAATTTTCGTTTTAATTAAAAAAATAAATAATTAATAAATAATGCTGGACAATTCACACAGCATTATCTAGCCCCAAGCTAAGCAGAGCTTGTGTTATGGGTACTAGATAACTGATATACCTACTTATTACAATGCACTACATAGATAGATATTTTTTATTATACATAGAAAACATCCAGAATGCCCTGGACAAATGTCTGCAGTTCGTACAAACATTTGTCCCGAGGCGGGAATCCCGCAACCTCCTGCGTCGCAGGCAGACCTTCGCCCGCTGCGCCACAGAGGTCGTCAAGAGGTTAAAATATGCAGAAAGATTTGTTTCTTATTTATCAAATAATATGCGCCATAAACAAGCCCTAAATAAAGGAATTTCAAAAATCATAAAGGGGGTATACGGGATAATTTCCAAGAATTTAGGGTAAAATTAAAATGGAAACACTGGTTGCAATCGCTAGATTGCAACCAGTGTAGTATTCTAAGTACCACGTCAACACCACCTCATACCTAATATACGGTACTCAGAGAAGGTTCTACGCGGAAAAACATAATAAGACGGTGTAGTTGTTAATTTATCGTTGAAATAAAGTTACATGCACTAACACGATTGTGAGAACAACGAAGTAAAGATTGGTAAATCCACGTCTAATAGTTAGATAGTCTGATAGTTAATAGTCGAAATAGTTTAAATCCACGTCAGTATCTCTTGTTTAAAGATGTGCTTCAAAGCTTTAGCGTCATGTATAGTAAATTGTGTTTGAGGACTCGTGGTGTGGTGTGGAGGACCGGTAAGTACCACTTTATCCATTCTGTTGTTACCGGCTGATGGGCTTATAAGATGGGTGGAATACCTTGTTTTTTGGATTGGTGAAATGGATATGGCTTACGAGCTAGGTGTTTGTATTGGTGAGCGAATTTCTCATAAACCTTATGGACTTTCAACAGTTTCATTTCAACACCGGACATTGAGCACTACTACCACACGGCAGAACAAACAATAGGCATGCGATAAGGGGTTTTGAATTCGTAATCTTTATACCTATGCAGTAATAAAATGACTTACCGCAAGCTTCAAGAGAGCTGTTAATATTTAATGCGGTCAAATAAAATGCATCTTAATAATTACGAGTTGGCATGGCGCAAACGTGGACACTTTTGTGTCTTGTGTCAGACACAAGCTACCGATGATTATTTGATTTGTATAGAACCAGTATGAAATCATCCACTCCCTGTGCATACGTACACATTTTTTGTGTCCAGTTGCTCCCATTTAACACATACTTACTCAGTGACAATCAAAAAGTGATGGTGACAACAAAAAGTGTCTACGTTTGGGCAGCGCCTTATAAATGTCCATTGCTGTGCGGCAGTGGCGAAGTCCAGATGTGCGACAACCTCAGTCCAGTCAGTCAGTTTGTGTCTGCTATAAGCAAATGTATAAGATGAGTCATCTGCATGTTCCGTCTATCTATAATCTGTCTTCTAATATTACTCTTGCCCACAAAGAATTATGAAGTCAGTTTTATTTTTTCAAAACAATCAAATTATTATATAAAAATATCCTTATAATATATAAAGACGAAAGTTTGTTGTGAATTACTGTGCTCGACGATTTTGAAAAAAAAAAAACAAAATGATGGCCGATGTTAGAGCCACCCTCCATACACAAATCTTAAACCCGTTTACACATTATAAAGATCTGGACTGGACCTACTTTTTGGAACGAAGTTCCTTATCGCGCATTGTGAAAGGGGGCTAGACGGAAAAAATTCTTACGAAAAGTTGTAACGACATAATTTGACGAAGAGAACCGAGGAGAACCGAAGCGACGACCGCAGCCGAGTTGAGCCGAGGTGCGCTTCGATTCGAACAATCGTGTGTTCCGCTCGCTCGCGCAACGTGTCATTGGAGTGAGCGGGATATATCAGTTTTCTGCGGCCTCACTGAAGATGACGCGAGGACGCGAGATTAATCGAAAGGAACTTCGTTCCATCCGGGTGTCCCTTGACACCTCTCAAGTTTTTTTATTCCAAAAACGCGTACTAAGCCGTGGGCAGAAGCTAGTAATATTAGAAGACAGATTATAGATAGACGGAACATGCAGATGACTCATATAGGTACATTTGCCTAGGTATAGCAGACACAAACTGACTGACGGGACTGAGATTGTCGCACGTCTGGACCTCGCCACTGCCGCACTTTTTTTACGCATTTGTCTAGCACTAATAATATGCTTTGCGGAAAATTCTATTTAAACAATTCATCGAAAACAATTCGACTAAAACACAATCATTCGCTAAGAGTAAGTTAATTGTATAGTTGACCCAATCCCCAAAGCAAGGTCGAATTGTTACTATTCGAAATGTTTTAGTCGAATTGTGTTTTAGTCGAACTGTTTTAGTCGAATTGTACTAGACGAATTGTTTTAGTCGAGTTTTCCGTAGACGACAAATATTTACACTATTTTCGGGACCAATATGTAACTAATCCTTTGGGAATAAAATTATCCTTAAAGAATTTTTCCATAAAATAGCGAAAGATTTTCCCAATCAGTCCATAATCGACGGATATAAATGAAAATAGGTGCGTACAGCCAAACATAGAACCTCCGCCTTTTTTGAGGTCGGTTAAAGAGGTTAGGTATCAATGAGATACTCCATTTATTTTGTACTAGCTTCGAAGCTAGATACGAAACGTCTAGCTTAGAAACGTTTTGAGGTTATTTCTATCCATCTATAGGAACTGATTTATGTGATAAAAAGCCTATGATTCCAGGGTTAGACTTACTTGTATGCAACATTTCAGCCCGATCCGTTCAGTAGTTTTGGCGTGAAGAGGGAACAAACATCCATCCATCCATCTATCCATCCAAACTTTCGCATTTATAATATTAGTGTGATTTCCAGTGCACCTGGATTCTAGGAGTTTTGGGATTCACCGCGGCTGGCATTGCGGCAGGGTCGCTGGCCGCTGCGGCCATGTCCTTCGCGGGGATCGTGGCCGCTGGGACGGTCATTGCCATGGCCACCAGTATGGCCATGAAATGACCAAGGAAACGGTACGGCAAGGAATCTCTACAATTGTTTACTATTGACGACCAATTTCGCGCGGCGAGTGAAACTCCGCCTGCGACCCAGAAGGTTTCGGGTTCGATTCCCGCCTTGGGACAAATGTTTGTACGATCTGAAAATATTTGTTCCGGGTGTTCTGGGTATTATCTATGTATGTTTAAGAATATCTAAGTATGTATATATTGTATATCAGTCTACTAGTACCCATAACACCATGCTCTGCTTAGATAGGAGCCAGGTGATGCGGTGTGGATTATTCAGCTTTTATTTATTTATTTATTACTTAAATCGCTTGTTGACATAACTCAACAAACATGATTTAAAAGCAAATTTTTGTCACGGCCTTTTGAAAAACCTTTTAATGATAAAATACTACATACTAACTTAATTCATTATTATCAAATAAAATACTTTAAAAATACATTTAAATTGCAGCCCCATGATGATTTTCTCCTAAAATCATAGGCCTACTTTTTGACACCTTGTGTCAAAAATGTCATTCTTACTAAAAAAATATATTTTATATTTAAAATTATATTATATTTTGTATTATTTATTTGCATAATACTGGAGAATTCACATAGCATCATCTAACCCAGTGGCGGATTTACCAGCAGGCTGAGTAGCCTTGAGCCTAGGGCGGTAGATTTTTGTACACGGCAAATTTGAGAACCGAATTATTATTTTTTCTTTGCTACCTCGTAGATATCAAAAAGATTTCTGCTTGACGGATTGCAGATGTTTTACAGAATGAAGTCTGCAACTCATTTTGCCGATGTCTTTTCCCTCTTACTTGCCATTGTACGTACATTTAAATGTGCAGCAAACTCCCATATTCTACAGTAAAAAGCCCGTTCGCCGCTTCCAACCAGTAATTGGCACACACTTTGTATGAGTGAAAAGAGCGATTTATTTTTGACGCTACAATGTCAATGACGTAAATTTTGCACGTGTAAGTTGCGAGGCCCATTTTCCATTCCAACAAGCGTTTGGGTAACCCCGGTTATCTGAACAAATGAAGGCGAAAAACGAAAACAACATCGAAACAAAAGAAAATAAGGCACAAAACTACAAAACCACGAGTTTTAGGCTAAGCGCAGACTTGAGTCACGACAGTTTTAAGACAGACTAAAGACAGACTATTGCTTTACAAAATGTATGAAGATGCAAGACAAAACAGTTTTGTTTCCGTTTTAAGGCAGACTTTCTATGTGAGGAAAGTCTGTCTTAAAACTGTCGTGACTCAAGTCTGCGCTCAGCCTTACGCTTGCAAAAAATACTGCGTCGTGATTCGAGACGCTCTCTGATTTAAATTGTGTCTGTGGAGTAAGTAAATGCGTACCTTTTTTGCAGCCTATGCCCTGGAAATGTGTAAATCCGCCACTGATCTAACCCCAAGCTAAGCAGAACTTGGGCTAATTTAGAATGATGCTTTATTCAAGAACTTTCTTTTTGACGTGACAACGTCTTATAATTCGATAGAGCCGGCTGCACGCACGAAAAAACATGACGTCATGCGGCGTTACCTCATGCGGCGTTACCTCGTGCGGCGTTACCTCATGCGGCGTTACCTCATACGGCGTTACCTCGCTCTTTTCTTAAGACGTTGTCACGTTCAACTATCGTCAGTAAACCGACTTTACAGACAACCAATTTTTTTGTTTCAGGTATTATCAATTTTATGACACTCCTCCCTCTCTGATTGTAAACGAAATAAAGAATATAATTTATAAACCTTTCTTTTGTTTCTACCAACTTAAATAATAATAAATTAATCAGATGTCTAGAATTATAAACAGAATTAGGACCAGTCTTCAAGCTCTAGGTCTTTAAAATGTAATTCAGTATTAGTCCAATAAATAATTATTAAAAGGGACAGTTAATAACCAAGAAAATTACAATCAAATAATAGAAACCAATTAGCTCAAGCTCAAGCTCAACAGCCTGTATTGGTCCACTGCTGGACGCAGGCCTCCCCCTGCTAAGCGCCTTGGTGGCTTTTATCTCATGGGGATAATGCCCATAGTCCCCACGCTGGGCATGCAGGTTGAGGATCGCAGTTCGGTGGTAGAATTGTTCTGCAGGAGGCGGTGCTGCCCGCTCCCGGTGGATATCCCATAGTCGCCTATTACCACACCCGCGGGAAGAGTTGGGGTGGTGCAAATTCTAAGCCGGCACCACACAGCTAGAAACAAATTAGAACTAGTAGATATTTACAATTGTAACAATTGAGCTAATTGAAGCTGAAGCTTACCTTGGTACTTAGTCGCCTCTTTCCTACGACATCCGCGGGAAGAGTTGGTGTGGTGCAAATTCTAAGCCGGGCACCACACCACGTACCTGATTTATTAAGAGTTGGGTATATTTGACGCTCTAAATGAGTAATACATACCTCGTATGGAGCGAAGGAGATTTCGTGCTGACTGAGACTTAGTTATAATAATATTAATAATAATAGTCATTTATTTCAGATAATAATTAAATCCATAATATAATAGTTAGTAACAAATGTCTTAAAAATTATGTTATTATGACCCTGCGTTAAATGTTATAGCAATGAAGCATGGTTGCTATGATTTTTGAATCAGTTGCTAGCTTCTACCCTTGGCGTCGTTTCCGTACATTTTGTTTTTCATAGGATACGAAAACTGCCAGTATTTTTTCACGTTAGCATACACGGGCCGTTCCGCTACCAGAAAGCATAAAATGCAGTGGTTTAGTTTCGTGAACTACGAACCGAATACCTATTTCTTTTCCAGCAAACCATATTGCAAGAGAGAGACAAAGTCATAAAGTGGTAAAATATATGTATCCACTTTATGACTTTGTCTCTCTCTCGAGTAGGTTTAAATTATGATGGTGTCTATCATCTCTGTACTTGAGATTATTATAACCGTCATGTTATTCGATTTTTCATAAAATTTGCTGATTTCCAAGTACCTAGTAGGTATCTTACCTACCATCATGATGACACACTCGATAGGCATGTAATCTTTGTTATCTCCGAGATATCTACATTTTCAATTAAAATGCATAGTAGGGTTTTATAAACAAGTCATACTTAAAGCACTTAATCATTTGACGTAATCAGAATACTCACACATAATTAAAGCTCTACTTATACACTAGCCTAACTCGATGTAGAATGTTTGTAAACAAACGACGAAGTCTGTGGCGCAGCGGGCGAAAGTCTGCCCGCGACGCAGGAGGTTGCGGGTTCGATTCCCGCCTCGGGACAAATGTTTGTTCGATCTGCAGAAATTTGTCCGGGGCGTTCTGGATGTTTTCTATGTATAATAAAAAATATCTATCCATGTCGTGTACTGTATTATGTATATCAGTTATCTAGTAGATACCCAAAACACAAGCTCTGCTTAGCTTGGGGCAAGATAATGCTGAGTTAATAATTGTCCAGCATTATTTAAAAAAAACCGCCCATAATAATTATGGGCGGCTTGTGTACAAATATTCTACGTAATAATAATTAACCTAAAATTCATTCTGTTTCCGCGTCTTTGTGTACATTAGGTAGGTACTTGTCGATTTGAGATCCTTCCTTCGATAAAATTTAAATAAAAAATTAAATTAATTTTTTTTTATTATTATTTTTCCTTCGATATAATTGTAAGCAATATTTAATATTGCTTAAAATTATATCTGAACTCCACGCCAAGCAAGTTAGTTTTAGTTATTTGTGTCGTGGTTTGCTTACAAACATTCTATATCAAGTTCGGCTAGTGTGGGTTTGTTTTAATCGTTATTGTATTAATTAATGTATTTTTAAATTAATACGTTACTACCTGCTAACATAATTATTTTCTTGCTATGTTAGCGCCAGCGTGGTGTAAATTTGTGTAGATTTTCATTGACGTCAGTAAAAATTATGTGATTATACTGTACCTATTAAAAACTAGTTTCTGCCCGCGGCTTTCCACGCGTTGTTTCTGTGGAAAAGGTTAAATATTCTTTATTCACAAAGATAATTACAATCAACTTATAGAAATAAATTACAACTAGTATTTACAATTGAAACAATTAAGCTTACTGCAGACTGTTGCAAACAATCTACAGGTAGCTCAACTGATCCATATCAATACCAGTCGGAAGCGTCCCCAAGACGCTGGCTGCATTGCCACGCTGTATGGCAATGCTGATACGCTGCGCCAGATAAAAGTTTAAACGTTATTTCCATCCCATGGGAACTGATTTGTGATATAAAGTGTAGCCTATGTTTAATTCCAGGTCTTAAACTTCATCTATACAACGTAGCCTATGTTTGATTCCAGGATTAGTTTTACCTGAATGCAAAATTTCAGCCCGATCCGTTCAGTAGTTTTGGCATGAAGAAGTACTTAACAAACACACAGTAGATAAATATATTTATCTATTGTGACGAGCGTCCATCATTTCAAGCATCATCCATCCCTATAAACATCTAAACTTTCCCATTTATAATATTAATGTAAAGTGTGATATTAATAATAATATTGGTACACAATGTGTCTACCCAAATGATACCATAAATAGTTAGTCATTAAAAAATGGCTTTAGTCTTTTTTTCCTATATTTTTTCCGCTGTGAATTTGGGAATCCCCGAAGAATGATGATAAGCTTTCAGCAGCATGGCAATTGGCAACCCGATCCAGCTGTCACTTGTCTCGTCACGCAACTGTCAAATATCAACTTCGACTCGATAAAATCTAGGACCTGTCTGAAAACCAGCGCCGCTACTAGCTTCGGCTTTTAGCGGCATAATGCTGAGACTGGGACCTTTTTGGCCTATGTAACACTACCACTAATTTGTATCCGTTTTTCTTTTATTTTGTTGTTTCCTTTCTATATAATCCTGTATGTTCATTGTATGTATAATTGTAATGTGTTGTGTTATGCATAGTCCAAATAATTGTATTTTCTTTCTTTCTTTCTTTCTAAATTATTATTCATCTTGTTTTTGTGTTAAATAATTGGCACACGTATGACCTCAATTTCATAAGACGCTTCTCTTTTTGCTGACTCCACCAGACTAAAAAAATAAATAAACTAATAATTTATTAAGTATACAAAGGAAACACCGAGAACCCCTGAAACAGATGAATTAATAAAATAAATAAATAATGCAGGACAATTCACACAGCATTATCTAGCCCCAAGCTAAGCAGAGCTTGTGGTATGGGTAGGTACTAGATGACTGCTGCACTAAATAAAATTCATCAGATATTTATTAATTATACATAGAAAACACCCAGAACACCCGGAGCAAATATCTACAGATCATACAAACATTTGTCCCGAAGCGGGAATAGAACCCGCAACCTCCTCCGCCCGCTACGCTACTGAGATCGTCATTAAGCAAAGTTCATCACATAAATCTAAATATTTAATTTTATCAATCTGTGTATCATAAAATTATTTTTAGGATATAAAATTTCCAAACCAAGATATTAAAAAATAACAAGAAGTCCAAAACCAGTTTCACCAGGGCTGGGTAGGTAGTTGATCAAACTCAATTCAATGGTACATGTCTACCTATACCTACGTACCAGCTCGATCACGGGAAAACATCGATGTAAGCAAAATTCGGGAGATTGGGTTCTAGCGTCTCGGGTAAAAAATCATTAAAAAAAACTTGAGAGGTGTCAAGGGACATTCGGATGGAACGAAGTTCCTTTCGATTGATTAGTGAAGGAATCGTAATCATCGCGACACCACACTGTTCAATGCGAATCAGAAAGACGAAACAAAAATAACTGGCTTGCTTTCTATAAGAGAGAGAGAGAGAGAGACAGACAGACAGAAACACGCGCACGCCCGCCGCACGGCTTACAACTATAGCAAAAAGTGTCGAAAGAAAAAAGTGTCGTTACAACTTTTGGTCTTAATTTTTTCCGTCTAGCTTTCGCAACTTTTTTCTTTCGACACTTTTAGCTATCTAGAAAATAGTACTAGTTTGTGAGGAGGGCGTCGTCATTCTGCGACACAGTGTTACACTTCTGCAGATCAGATGACATCGTTTCTCAAAACTGTTTCTGTTCCCTTGTTTCTATGCCAATATTAATAAATTATAATTAAGTATTAATAAGAGAGCTCTAGTTTCTTCTAGATAAACCTTTGTTAAGATATAAGACGCTATCGACGCTATAAACAACTATGAAACAACAAAACTTTAGAGGTGTCAAGGGACACCCGGATGGAACGAAGTTCCTTTTCAATGCGAAATAGAAAGACGAAACGAAAATAACTGGCTTGCTTTCTCTAAGAGAGAGAGAGAGAGAGACAGACAGAGAAACACGCGCACGCCGCACGGCTTACAACCTTAGCAAAAAGTGTCGTTACAACTTTTAACTTAAATCTCTATCTATCTAAAGTGGAAGGTTATCGACATAGCTCAAAGAATTAGCAAGCTGAAGTGGCAGTGGGCCGGCCATATCTCGCGAAGAACCGACAACCGCTGGGATAAACGTGTTCTTGAGTGGAGTCCACGACTCGGTAAACGTCACAGATATCTTAATAACAAGTATTCAGATTTCTGTGGGGGAGGCCTATGTCCACCAGTGGAATAATGTAGGCTGATGATGAAAGTGGAAGGCTTAAATAAGGTCCAATTAGGTCCACCCACCTCAGTCATTGTCGGACCGGGACGCCGCTGGCGGCGTTCGTGTTTCGCGTGCGTCTCGGTCGCACGCACTTCGGTCTAGGTACGTCTTTTCATCTTTGTTGATCATTAGGTACCCAAAAGATTGGAAATAGCGTATCTTTGCGTTTAGATGACCTCTGTGGCGCGGTGGGCGAAGGTCCGCCTGCGACGCAGGAGGTTGCGGGTTCGATTCCCGCCTCGGGACAAATGTTTGTACGATCTGCAGATATTTGTTCAGGGTGTTCTGGTCGTTTTCTATATATAATAAAAAATATCTATCTATGTACTCGTATATTATTATGTATATCAGTTATCTAGTACCCATAACACAAGCTCTGCTTACCTCTTGGGGCTAGATAATGCTGTGTGAATTGTCCAGCATTATTGACGTGACAACGTCTTATAAATTGGTTTGCCGGGTGACACTTCAAGAAACTGCGTTACGCTCCGCTCACTTCAAGAAACTGCGTTACGGTCGTTGTCACGTAAAACTTTCGCCCGTATACCGACTTTACAGGCAACCAATTTTTTTTTATTTATTTATTTAAGTTGTAACACAACGCAGGTCAATTGTTGAGTTGGGAGCACGTACCACATCTACAAAATTTTACTTAGATCTATGCGGTAAACGAACTTTTTTCCTGTAGACCAAACCATTCAAAAACCCCATTGTATATTGATATTTTTAAACGATACGGAAATGCTCGACTAGCAAATAAGCATTCATCTACTTTTAAAATAGTCAACGACAAAAATAGCTACGCTTTTCTGAAGAGTTTTTGGCTGTTCACGAAACTCATTCCAAGTTATGGAAAATTGACAATGGTCAGTAGAAATTTTTGCCAATGACTGTACCACACCGACCTATTTAGAGAATTCCTTTAAGTTTTAGTTATCACTATCAGCATAGGTTTGCAAACTACCAAAACGGTAAAAGTTTTCGCTGGTTTGTCAAAGTTTTTAAAGGGGTTACAAGTTTTTTGAATGGAGTTATATACCTATTTGGATAGAGGACATCAAAACAAATAAATAATGTCTGTCTCTGAGATATGTATACCAAAAAAATGTATACAAATGAAAATAACTCTATTTTTCTTCAAATGTTTATGTCTTCTATCCAAATATCTAACTTTGCTGGAAACCTGACGCTTTAGGACACTATTTTTCGAGACATTTTTATTTGTTTTAGTGTCTTCTATCCTATAACTTTTATTGCGCGCGGCGATTTCGAAAAAAAAAACGAAATGGTATCCGATGTGTAGGCCAAAATCTTCAAACTGCGTACTGCTAAAACTCACCCTAAATGCGTACCTATACCTTTTATTAGCGATGCTGGAAATTGATCGTCTGTTTTTAAGGGTTTTATCTACCGCTTAACTATTTTTATATATTCAGGCCAAAATGCGGGTATCCCAGCTTTGGGAATCACTTAGACGTTGCTGATAATCGGTCATTGTATTTGCGGGTAGAACGAAGATTCATTCCTTGGCTGTAATTGATCGAGAAACTGTCTCGCGTCATGGTAATGATTCTAAAAGTATCGTTGTTATATAAAAACTAGTTCTTTCACATTAATATAAAGTTAATAGCTTGATCTAATTGTATTATTTGGAATTCCCTGAAAGTAACCAGGTGTTGACCTGGATGGAGTAAGTATTTAATACTTCTCCGTTCCGTCTCCTGTAAAAATGAAACAAACTACTCAAAATCATACAAAAACTGTTTTTTTGCTGTAAGATAACAATTAAAGTTCCTTACGCAAGACGCTAAATAGTAAGGAAGGAAACTAAAACTTTTATAGTTTCTGTAAACTATACAAATCTCCTACTAAGGCCTCTGTTGTACGTCATATTCCTCGTAGATTAATAAACGCGGTTAAAACGAATAGACAGTCTAATTGCTTTCGTTGTGGCGCTTCAGTCAGAATAATAAATTTAGTGGAGTTATTGTATATCTACGTACACAAAACAAAATAAGGGGGGAAGGGGGGCACTTAATTACACCAGTAATGAGGATCCGTAACGTTAGCAATTTCAATAGAATCCACGTTATATTGATAGACCCATCGAATGAAAAAAAAAAACATTTTATTCGATGGGTCTCTCAAAACTGAGTCTAACTCAAACAAACATACATACAAACTTTCGCCTTAATAACTAAATGTATCTATGTGGAATGTTGTCTAGTCACAACTTCACAAGTCTAGGTTCCTCTCTTCCTCGAAATGATTTCATGTTGCAATAAAATTCCCAAGAAAATCATTATCTGATAAGATAACAGTGATAATAATGCACTTGAGAATCAATGAGATAATGAAAAGGATGATTTCATTATCAAGGTAGCTATCCTTAGAAGTTTGTTATGAAAATAGCACAATTTGTTTTAAAATAAGTGGACAAAAAATTTTAGTGAAAAGAAAATCAATACCACTTTATTTTTATTTGTTAATATTTAAAGTACATAATTTTGCTTGTCTTAGAGCTTATTTTGTACCTAAGCCTAAAGAAATAAAGTTATTGACTTCTGACTCGGTTAGAGGAAATTAAAATACACGTACTTAGTATACATGTATTTGCTACTTACCTTCCTAAGTATGTAGGTACTTAGGTAGGTGCATTAAAGTTTTAATATGTTTATAAAAATTAACTGTGACAAACGGACAGAAAGACAGACATACGGGTTTTTTTCAATAAGGCGTAAGGTACGGAACCCTAAAATTAATCATTATAAAACTAGTTGTCAACGAATAAACAAGTCTAGTTTTTTTTATAAAAATCCCCACTCTTGTGTTAAACTAATCTACAGAAATGGAAGTTCCGAATCAATTTCAAATCATTTAAAAGACATTTAATAATTACATAAAACTAGCACAGAAAATGTCATCATCTTTAATTCAAGGATATAAAAATAGTGTTTTGAGACATTGCGTGTCGCTGGAATTCCCTCAGTTATTAACTTTCAAACCAGATCCGAGCCACTCCAAGCAGTCGACTGACGACCGGTGTCGATGACGGTTCTATACGACGTGCGACGGGTTAAATTAAAAGCAAAAAAACACGCGACAAGTGTCTGTTTATGTGATAAAAGTGACAGTGTCCATGTGGTAGAAAATTGCTTGATTAAGCAAAAGTTTTGATAAGCAACAATACTTTACAACAACGTTGAGACAGCTGTTTTAACATTGTTGTCAAAGTGTTTTAGGAAATTAGACAGTTTTTAGACAATTTACATGTGAGAACAATGCAAGCTTATCTCGAATCAATCAGTTTATAGTAAATAAGAAGTAGGTATTTGTGATAAAACCCGTAGATAAAGTGAAAGCGAGAATGATAACGGAACTAGCAATTTTAATAGTGATACTACCTAGAACGTTATCACAACTGTGTGATAAAAAGGATGCAATAGACATAAGCACAGGAATACACATAAACGAAGTTATATTCCACAAAGGGCTAAATTACCAGCCAAATGAGTACTATGTCGACGAAAATGGAAGAGAAATGGGTTGTGTTTGTCAAAAAAAACAGTGTATTAGTAAATGTTGTCCGTTCGGGCAAGGATATAACACTAAAAAGAAATCATGTGTAGCGATCGAAGATGATTTCGATCCACCGTTATGGGACAAATATAAGAAGCTGGATCAGAAAGCGAATGATACGTTCCATTTCACGTTTGGGAAGAGGAACTGCACTCTTCCTGAACTGAGGATCGTGGTCGGTAAAGCTGTGCCTGGTTATCATGTCCGATCGGTACGTAATCTCATTTATATTTCGGATACACATTTCCCGCATCAGCCCACATATGCATATACATATAGGTAGATATTAAAAGCTGCGCGATCTTCTTTTGTTTTACGGATGCCTGAATTTGTGACGTCAGCGTGGATAATTGTCTAATAGACTATCACACTAATATTATAAATGCGAAAGTTTGGATGTATGGATGGATGGATGTTTGTTACCTCTTCACGCCAAAACTACTGAACGGATTGTGCTGAATTTTTGTATACAGATAATTATAATCCTGGAATCAAACATAGGCTTTTTATCCCATAAATCAGTTCCCATGGTATAGACATCACCTTTTAACCTTTCCATAGAAACAACGCGTGCGAAGCCGCGGGCGGCAGCTGGTAATATAATAATCTATAGTTATATTATATAGAGGAAATATTTGATTGTTTGTTTGTTTTGTATTGAATAGGCTCCGAAACTACTAGACCGATTTGAAAAATTCTTTGACCGTTAGGAAGCTTACTTTTCAGGGAGTGACATAGGCTATATTTTATCCCGGAATTCTTACGGGAACGGGAACTACGCGGGTGAAACCGCGAGGCGATCGTCTAGTATGAAATAATTTGATTGTTTTGTAAAAATAAAAACTGTAGTTTTTTTAAGTTTTAAGGGATGAATGTTAATCTTTCGGGAAAAGAATTTTTGTGGGACATTCTCGGGATAATTTTCTACGCAATAGTGAAAGAATTTTCAAAATCAGTCCACATACGGTTCAGATTTATTTGATATCACAACGGAACCACTATGTTTTCATTTTTGCTACAAACAAATGAACCTTTTTGCTTTTTTGTCCTTCAGCATAATTTTTGTTTTCAGTGGGAGAGCCTTCTCTTGGCTTTAATCTTTGCCGCCTCGGTTCCCTTCCCCATTTAAGCCGCGTTGACACGATCAGAGCCCTTGGACCAAGCTCGGACCGAGTGGACTCGTAGGAGTAGCTTCATAAGAGTGTACTAGGATAGCTGTTGATATTATCATTGTTCACTCGGATCATTTTCGTCATTATTCCAATTATTTTTATCAGTCAACATCGAAAAATGACGGATCGCGGCTTTAAAGCTGGTTAGCGTTTTACGTTTGGCATAACAGTAATAGGGGGAGGTTTTTGCAGATCCATATATTGATATCACTAGTATTATAAATACGCGAAAGGTTAAATAGATATTTGTGCGGTTACTTCTTCAAACCAAAACTACTGAACGGATGGGGCTGAAATTTGCATATCTAGATGGAGGTGTCTTTCTCTCTCTCTATGTATTAATCCCGATTCAGGTCACCTGAATTAACACAGGCCAAAACTTATCCCGTATCAACTTGACAGTGGACAGAAACCATGCGAAGGCAGTAAAATATGCATGTCAAACCATATCAAAAAGAGTAGTTTCCTACATGTCTACCAAACCGGTCGTGCTTTATTCTGAATTCTACCACCATGCCTAAATACTCCTTGTCCAATATAACTGCCTCATGTTTATGAATGGCGTGGACAAAATAAAAATACAAAACAAAATAATCATCGATCTAAGTAAAAAAACCAGCCAAGTGCGAGTATACTCGCACACGGAGGGTCTCGTCCCATTCGATCAAACCTATTTCTCAAAAAAAACTCTAAAATTTTGCACTTTATTTTATATATAGTATTTGTTGGTATTAAAGTTGAACTGTTACTTATAGAAAGTTTCATGTATCTACCTATTATGCATCAAGAGATAGTACAGCCTCGACAAACTTAGAGCAAAAATAGCCAAAAAAGCGTGTTTGCAAGGGAGAAAATTAGCAATTAGGTCTCCCCTACCTCAGTCATTGGCTAGGAAGACATCAAAAATTAATATTACAAAATGATGAAGTTTGAAATCTCAAATCATGGTTGATAAAATTATTCTGTGAAGTCAAGATTGTGCCTAATTATTGTGAGAATACTCAAGCATGCCGTGTCTAAACAATGAACAGTTTTTTACGTTAGTTTTTTTACCTTATTACTACAAAAACTGCTGCTTCAACAGTAAATAACTATGTACCTACCTACCAAATTAAGATGAAGTTGAAATGAAGATGAAGAGGCTAAAACAAAAGGTCGATTTAATCATTTGATTGTTTTGAAAAAATCAAAAGGAACCGAATTCAAATTCAAATATTTAGACAGACTTATTTTTTTTTTTAACAAAATAAAATGATTTTGTCGCTAAGTGACCACATCGCCCTATCGAGATAACACAAAATTACATAACAATTTACCCAACAACAAGACGGACAAAAACTTCATGAATAGGAACTTAATAAACAAAAAAAAATAACTTATTAATTTAAAACAACATTCAGCCAGGTCATACAGCTGTGCTGCTTTGTCCAACAGAGGTGACGCCAATAATACATAATATTAATATCTAGCTTATACCCGCGGCTTCGCACGCGTTGTTTCTATAGAAACGTTTAAATGTGATTTCTATCCCATGGGAACTGATTTATGGGATAAAAGTATAGCCTATGTTTGATTCCAGGATTAGAATTACCAGTATGCAAATTTCAGCCAGATCCGTTCTGTAGTTTTGGCGTGAAGAGGTAACAAACATCCATCCATCCAAAATTTCGCATTTATAATATTAGTGTGATTAATGTTGCACTGTCCGACATTGAGCACCTTGGAGGTACCAAACAGTTTAATTCTATCACTCAAGTTCCGACAACATTCCATCAACACGTGCTGGACATCCTCTATAGAACCACATACCTACATCACAATTGGGCGAATCAACAGGTTTTTTTACTAATTCCTGGGGAATATTCCTTTTGGGAACCATTTCGGGCTCATTCTGTATACAAAACTAAAAGACGAAGAAATCGGCGGACATACTAAAAATACATAAATACCTACAGCGGAACGTAGAACCTCCTTTTTACAAAGTTGGATAATTAATAGCGAAGAATGGTTAGATAACATGACATAAATGTCATACAGTGTTGTATGCCCAATGGGAATAAAGCACCTTTATTTTTTATTTGCTACTTGCAAATAAAAAATAAAGGTGCTTTATTCAATCAAGCTCAATAACTATTTTTAGGTAGGATGTTTTATTTGCAAGGTTAAATTTAATTGAGTGGTTACCAACAAAGTTAGATCTGCATATTTGTTTATGTGTTGGTACCTACGTTGTAATAAAATTAAATATAAAATTAAAATTAAATACGGACTCCGATATACCTAGATCGGTAAGTAGCGATTTTGTCTCTGGTGTCGATGAAATTCGACAATAATAGACAGTTCAGCTGACCGTTAGCCAAATGGCATGTATTTATTTATTTATTAAATAGGAACGCCAACAGCGTATACATAAAGCATTCTTATATTTAAATTATTTAAGCAGGCTCTAATGTATAGCGAGCTCTTGGAAGGCTTAGACAACATAATAAAGAATACTTTATCATCGGTTTTGAATATCGATTTAGATGACAAGGCATGGTCGCAGGCCTCCCTGCCTGTCAAATTGGGAGGCTTAGGTATACGCAAAATTTCAAGTGTAGCCCTACCAGCGTTCTTGTCTTCTGTCTACAGCACTAGTTCTTTAGTTGAAAAAATTTTAAATCCTTCTCTTTTGGTCCCACCTGGAATGTCATTGAAAATTTCATTTTTAGACGAAGCTCGAACGGCTTGGCATAGTGCTTGCCCCGATGCTGCTCCCCCAAAATCACTTTTGTCCCAACGGCAATGGGACGGGCCTCTGTGTGAGTTGACACGGAACTGTTTGTTACAAACGTGCTCCAGCTCTGCAGATCGTGCCCGCCTCCTGGCCGTTTCTAAATGGGAGTCAGGACATTGGTTGCAAGCATTTCCTTCATATAACACTGGTACTTTATTGGATCCCGTAACTTTCCGTATCGCAACATGTCTCCGGTTGGGTGCAAGGTGTTGCGCGCCTCATCAATGCCAGTGCGGTACTGCTGTCGAACAGCTTGGTCATCACGGATTATCGTGCACTAGGGCCGCTGGTCGGATATCTCGCCACGCTAGCCTTAACGACATCATCCGGCGGGCCTTTGTCACCGTTAACGTACCAGCTATTCTCGAACCGAATGGTCTGTTGCGTGACGATGGTAAGAGGCCCGACGGTATGACACTAGTCCCATGGGAGTTGGGGAGGCCCATTGTGTGGGACGCTACATGCGTCGACACACTTGCGCCTTCCCATCTTCCGAGGACATCCGTGAGGGCGGGTGCGGCGGCAGATTTGGCCGAAGATCTCAAGAGGCGCAAATATGCTGGTCTCGACAGAGCCTACACATTTGCTCCCCTTGGAGTCGAGACCCTAGGTCCGTGGGGTACCGAGGCTCTTCGGGTTTTCAAAAAACTATCTGAGCGTCTGGTCGAAGCGACGCGTGACCCGAGAGCTGGTGAATATCTGGCACAGCGTATCAGCATTGCCATACAGCGTGGCAATGCAGCCAGCGTCTTGGGGACGCTTCCGACTGGTGTTGATATGGATCAGTTGAGCTATCTGTAGACTGTTTGCAACAGTCGGCAGTTAGCTCAATTGTTTCAATTGTAAATACTAGTATAATTTTCTTTGTGAATAAATGTCAGATGATGTATACGCTAATAATAGGCGGACACAACATTCTTTAAAACTATAAATATTCTATGCTAAATTAAACAAATGAGATCAAATTATACAATATTCGAAAATTTGGTTAACTTAAGAAACATTATACAATAAATAACAAAAATAAAAATTTTATATTTCTTTAAACTGTAGGTAAGTATCTAAAATAGTATATCAATTGATAACCTATTTGATTCCAGCCCATGGGTTTGGTTCAAGTCCAATATTAGAAACATACCTATAACAACTTTTAAACAAAATATACACAGGTTTTATGACTAATAAGTATTTCCTGGTCAATTTTAATGGCACCGCCGCCTGCGCAATGCTCTTGCGCAGGTATTCACGTGATGACGTGACCTATTGTCTGCAATGTTTACTTCTGCCTTTCTCTAGGACGATTTTATGTCATCGGCCTTTCTTTTCCTTTGTCTGTAGGTATCCTGGAGGTCAGAATGGTTTTTAAAATATCCATACTAATAAAATGCGAAAGCAAACTGTCTGTTAGTTTATCTTTTTAGTATCAAACGGCTGAAGAATCTAAATGAAATTTGAGGGCATTTGGAGGTAAGGCGATACGTTGAATCATGGGGAAGGATTTGGGTTACTTTATTGCTACTAAACAAGATGAGTGCGTCGAAAGCATGCGAAGTGAAGCAGCAGGTAAAAGATAAAAGGCTAATAAATACGGAAGAAGTCGCTGGTCACACAATTTGTGGTTTTATTTTATTTTACGTTGGTGTTCTTCCAATATAAACTAGGGTCGTAGTTAGTAGCTGGTTAAGTAACTTAGTTACGTTACGTCCGCTTACATTCATAATGGTCACAGCTACTTACTTTATTTAGGTATATAAATTTAGGATTATATATATCTTTTTATTTAATTTAGAAAGTCTAACGGTCACTTCGACTAGACAGGTGGTGGTAGGTACTTAGAATCACAGGCTCAATTAACTTCTGTCTAAAGATTGTCTACAGACTAGTACTTCGAATTTGTTTCTAATATTGTAATTTTCTTTGTTATTAAATGTAGGTACATTAGCCTCTTGAAAGAGGTTTTGCAAAATGACCTTAGATGGAAAACATGTCATGTACAACAGTACTACAAAACCAACGTAAACACTGGTCTAACAAGCGTTCTAAAGAGTGTCTGAACAGTTAGACATGGGTTTAACAAGAGTTTAACTCTCGTTTAAACTATGTCTACAGCGTCACACTTTAAACCGTCGTAAAACGCAGTTTTGTCGTAACGCTTAAACACGCGCTCAACCGTTGTCTAACTTTTTTAGTACCTACCTACCGCTAGACAAGTCTATGAGCGTGTACTTAGAACCTAGAGAATACAGATTGTCTGTTACCTAAGTATTGATACTAAGTAATTGTTACTTAGGTACCGTGAACATCCGCTGAGGAACCTACTTAGTTCTTGCACTGCCTTTTCCTTGCACGCGAGATGACTGTATGTAGATAGGTATCAAATCTATAAATAGGTACCACCTACCTCACGAACGGCCTGGGCTTTTCCAACACAGATTATAAATAGATGTACCTTCACAGCCTTTTTCACATGTATAAAAACCAAAGCTGTTTTAATGCTTTTTGATCTATATCTAACGTTTAAGCTATATAGCCTAAATCTAATATTTTACAGGGCTATAGTTTGCAATAAATAAATAAAAAATATAAATAATGCTGGACAATTCACACAGCATTATCTAGCCCCAAGCTAAGCAGAGCTTGTGTTATGGGTACTAGATAACTGATATACATAATACAATACACTACATAGGTAGATAGATATTTTTTATTATACATAGAAAAACATCCAGAACCCCTGAACAAATATCTGCAGATCGCACAAACATTTGTCCCGAGGCGGGAATCGAACCCGCAACCTCCTGCGTCGCAGGCGGACCTTCGCCCGCTGCGCCACAGAGGTCGTCTGCAGAGGTCGTATGCAATCAGAGTCCTAAGTAGGTACCAATTGTGCATTAGTTAACGATGACCAGAAAAGTCTATCTTTTTCTATAGGTACAGTCGGCTGCAAAAATATGTATACACTCCCAAGTTTTCAATTTGACTAAATAGTAAGTGTATAGTAATTGTGATAATTTATGTAGCGCATTCTGACGAAGTACGATGACTACTTTGTACGAGAAACGTGTGCATGTCCTTTTATTTGAAAAGTTCCGAGTAAAATAAAAGTTAAACTTTGGAAGTGTATACATGTCTGTGCAGCTGACTGTACATACCGGATAGAGAAGGGAGGAACCGATTTTCGTAGTTTGACTGCGGTAGAATAGTTGCGTACAAGTGCATCTTTGATTAGAGATTTGATTATTTTGAGGTAGGTATAGCTGAAAAAAACCGAAGAGAATAAAATACCTTTAGTTAGATTTATTGCAGTTTTCAATGTATTGTACTTACACCGAGTCCTTGCCATTTTTGTAAACCAAGTCTATTTTGTTATTTTGCAAATAGCCAATAGTAATATTCTAATATTTGTCAGAAGACGTGTTATTTAAATTGTACTGGCCACTGCAGATGCATTTCAATTCATCCTGAATCATGATCTCAACAAGAACAAAGGATAATAACGCTAAATACCTAGCTTAATTTACTTTATAGCCATCCTAATAATTATACAAGGGGATTTTCAATGTATCATTCATCCGATGTTTCTTGACCTGGATTTTCTAAACTTGATTCACTGTTCCAATTAGTACCCTTACTCTAATTAAGCAAAACCTATTTACATAGTTACCTCTTATGTGTATTGATTATGATGAGTTTGACTCACCATATCACAAGTTTGTGCATGATGCATACCGTGGTACCGATCGGTAGGTATAGGTATGCAGCATACCTCTCACTTACCTATCAGTGCCGTAAATATAGGCTGGGTTATTTCAACGCCACCCTGACAGATTTTATGCCGTGGCATATCTTATCCAAAGATAGTAAGGATACTTTATTCACAAAGAAAATTACAATCAAGTAATAAAAATAGACTAAAACTAGTATTTACAATTGAAACAAATCAGATAACTGCAGACTGTGGCAAACGATCTACAGGTAGCTCGACTGATCCATATCAATACCAGTCGGAAGCGTCCCCAGGACGCTGGCTGCATTGCCACGCTGTATGGCAATGCTGATGCGCTGCGCCAGATACCACCAGCTCTCGGGTCACGCGTCGCTTCGACCAGACGCTCAGATAAATTTTTAAAAACTCGAAGAGCTTCGGTAACCCACGGAACTAGGGTCTCGACTCCAAGGGGAGCAAATGTGTAGGCTCTGTCGAGATCTGCATATTTGCGCAAAGATAGTTAAATTAATTTGAAATTTAAGCGTTAACTAAACTATTACCGACTAGGTATGCCATATGCCAAATATATGCATATAAACACAAATGTGGTCAGTTATATTCGTGTCGTCTAAAGTCGAACTAGAAATGTGAATTTCCGTACTTAACGATGAATTTATGATTTCAGTATGGTTGTGCATTGGGCACTCGTAACGAACTCGAGCGTTTTGATTGCGTCTAGTTGTTATTAATAACTAACATATATATATATATATATATACATATATATATATAGATATACCATTACGGTAAATGTTGATCAGGCGCGACTCACGACGAGTACTTTGTTGATCCAAAAACACATGTTGATCCGAGCCTCTTTTGTTGATCCATTATGCATTTCCATGAACAAGTGTGGCTCCAACCAGATCAACATTTGACCCCTCGTAGCCTTAGGCATTCTAATACCATTTGTTGATCCAATATACAAATCCATTTTGCACATGTTGATCCGATTCAAATGAACCAATCAGAACGCAGCATTGGTCGAAAATGGCTGCGACGTTGCCGCTCCGTCTGGGGGAGGGGTCGACTCGTGTAGAAACGAACTGACTAGGGAACGCCATGTTCCATGTCATTTATTATTTATTGTGACATCGCGTTACCTAGTCATTATTTAGTTATTAAAAATCCATTGTGTACACTTTTCTACTGTCAAATGTTGATCCGTCGATACTTTTGAACGATAATTCTGTAACTATTTTGTGTCATGCCATCGCTTTGTCTGTCCTTTTTCCCCTTTTTAATATCTCAGCAACTACCGCAGCTATAAACTTGCAACCAAAATAATATTATGTTTCGTGCGCCTTCACAGATTTAGAGAAAAATAAATGAAAATGAAAATTTTGAAAAGTATCGTTTTGTACATTTTTAACCACCGACGCAAAAAGAGGGGTGTAATAAGTTTGACGTGTCTGTCTTTGTATCTGTCTGTGGTATTGTAGCTCTCAAACGGATGAACCGATTTTCGTTTAGTTTTTTTTGTGTCATAGATAATTTTATCCCGAGTGTTCTTAGCCATGTTTTATGAAAATCTGTTCTGCCAATAAACGTCAGCGGGTTTTTTAAAATTTTAATTTTGTCTTGTTCAAAACTGCTTTTAAAATTTCTGCAGGCAAAATTTCAAACTTCATGAAATATTTTGAAAAGTCGAAAAATTACTTAGCGATCCATTTAAAAGGTAGGTCGGTACCTACTATTTTTAGGTATTCACCGCTACCTACAGATTATGTAGGTACTAAACCTACATAATCTGTATAATTGACAAACGTTCGAAACCCTCGAAGCGCGAGTTACACTCGCACTTGACGGATCTTGTTTGTTTGTCTAACTGAAATCATTAACCAAGGAAACAGTTGTTTTATGTACCTACTGAACTTGTTGGTATTTCGTACCTTGTTAATTTTTCTTTATAAATTTTGTAATTGTTATGTACCTATTGTTTGACTATTCAAATAAATTATTTCATTATCATCATCATCATCATCATCAGCCCGTATATGTCCACTGCTGAACATAGGCCTCCCCCAAACGACGCCACAAATAGCGGACCTCGCGGAGTCGCCTGCTTCTATCGATGAATGGATGGGTGGGTGAATAAATTATTTTATTTTATTTATACCTAAATATTATTACACAGTAGTGGCCCGAGTGGAGTCCACAACCGCCACCAGGAACCCTATTCTCGACCCATATCTGTCACTTTTCAGCATCATTGTTACAAATTAAACCTAGAACCAAAAATTTTTTAAAGTAGGTAGTACCTAAGCGTGGTTAACCGACTCTGAAAATCACTAGTGTCACTGTCAGTCATTCATTTTAGTTTGGCAAATTACCCTAACGATATCGGTGGTAGGTATTTCGTCATCATCACTCACGACCAATCATAAATATGTATAGGTTACCTTGATATAATCCAGCAGGCCTACATACGTGAAATTTGGAATGGGCATGATAAGTTCAGGTTCAAAATAAAGGAAAGTGTTTAAAATCATCTCACTTATATTATAAATGCGAAAGTTTGGATGGATGGATAGATGGATGGATGTATGTTACTCTTTCACGCCAAAACTACTGAACGGATCGGGCTGAAATTTTGCATTCACGTACTTTTAATCCTGGAATCAAACATAGGCTACTTTTTACCCCATAAATCAGTTCCCATGGGATAGGAATCACTTCAACGCGTGCGAAACCGCGGGCATAAACTAGTAATTTTATAGTGTTCTTAGTCGGCCGTGTGGTACCGGCTTCTGGCATAGGTTTTACCTACAAACTTCAAATTTGCAGGTTGTTTCTACTGTGAAAAACAAAGAGAATTCACAAATAACAATTTTTAGGGGTCTGTCATCAGAACCCCTACCCAAAATTTCTTATTTACCTACTTCTCATACCTCCTCAACCTCAACTTCAACAACCTGTATTGGTCCACTACTGGAGCCAGGCCTCCCCTTGATAAGCGCCTTATTGGCTTTTATCACATGGGGGTTATGCCCATAATCCCCAAGCTGGGCAGGCGGGTCGGGAATTGCAGTTTGGTGATAGAATTGTTCTGCAGGGGGCGCTGCTGCCCGCCCCCGGTGGATAACCCTTAGTTGCCTCTAACGACACCCGCGGGAAGAGTTGGGGTGGTACAAATTCTAAGCCGGCACCACACAGCTTCTAAGGGCTTGAAGTACGAAATAGGTAACTTGCCTATTTCATGGCCGTGTGTTGCCGGCTTAGAATTTGTACCACTGCAGAACTAACTCCACCACCGAACTACGATCGACCGACCCGCTTGCCCAGCGTGGGAATTATGGACACTCAATTCATTTGAGGGTACGAGGAAGCCAGAAAGATATGACCCCCAGTTTTTAACCGCCTCGCTATTCCTGGCTAATGGTAGCAGCCACGACAACGGCTGGGCAGGGGGTGCTAGGAATAAAGCAGCGTACTGGCAAGAATTCCAAACTCTCGCATGAGACTCTCGGGCTGATGACGGGATAGGGATGGGACCAAATGACGGTAAACAAAAGCGACTTCGTCAGAGAGGTCAGACCAGAACAAGCAAATTGCAAAGATGGTACGGCGCGAATTTCGGAGCTCCAACACACGCCTCAGAGATCTGATCTCTATCGCCTTGAAGAGGCGATAACGCGAAATCGAGGGTCTAAGATATTCACTCAGCAGCTTGGCAGGAGCCACCTGATAAAGTTCAAAACGCAAGAAGGGAGGACCATAATGTCGAAGCCGAAGATCTCCGCTGAAGTGGAGGATTTCTATGGTCGTTTATACACTGCACATGCCCGATAAGAAGACCATGATTCCAGAGCCACCCTGACACGCCACTGTACTGACAGTCAAGACGAGATCGTGTTAGCTCTGAGGTAGCTTAAAAAAGCCCCGGTGTGAACGAAATAACAGCAGAGCTTTTGAAATCCAGAGTTATTTAAATTCCCGAAAACAGAATCTGTGGCTGAAAAATGTTCTTCTTGATAAATTTCATTTCAAGAAAAAAAAATATTTATCCATGTGCAGAGCTCATTAGCGTTGCTCAAATTATGGAAACTAAGTTTGAAGAATTTCATAGAAAACCTAAAACCTAGATCTCGAATCTCCCAAAACTAAAAGTTTGAGAACTACCGTAACGGATATGACGTAGGCTTGGGAAAACCCACGTGACCGTTGTTTCTCGGAGTAGCATACCTTGTATTATTATTATTATACCATGGTAAGGGCATCAACATAAACGACTACATCTGCGATGCGCTGATGACATAGTTTTAATGGCGGAGTCTCAAGTGGAGCTGAACCAGATGCTGGACGGCCTAGCCTCAGCCTCACTGAATCAGAATTTGATGAACCAAAGTCATGATCAATGGCCTCATTGATCCGGGACCGGTCGTCGTACATGGCCACCTTCTCGAAATTGTTTCCGGGTATACTTGAGAAAATTCTGCAGTTAGGTAAAAATAATTATGAGAAGGAGGCCAAGAGGAGGATCCAGATAGACTGGCAGTGTTTGGGGAACTACGTCGAGTCTTCTCGTCATCCATACCGCAATGCTTGAAAACGAAAGATTTCAATCAGTGCAACACAGCTCAAAGAATTAGCAAGCCGAAGTGGCAGTGGGCAGGCCATACCTCGCGAAGAACCGAAAACAGCTGGGGTAAATGTGTTCTTGAGTGGAGACCGCGACTCGACAAACGTAGTGTAGTACACCCTCCGGCCAGGTGGGATCACGATCTGCGAAAGACTGCAGGCAGATGCTGGATGCGGCAAGCTGAAGACAGGGCGCTATGGCGCTCATTAGGGAAGGCCTATGTTTAGCAGTGGACTAATATAGGCTGTTGCTGATGATGATGATGATGAACGACCTTAAGTTGGGGCAGCATGATCAGTGAAGACCGTATGTCATTCATTTCAGCCTAATATGGAATATGGCTTAATTCGGCTAAAATTTATTTAAATCATGAAATTTGTGTGGCTATTATTAGTTTAAATTCTCGAAACGATCCCCACCACAGCGCGTGCGGCGGCGTTGCCGCTCTGAAAACAGACGATGTAGTCATTTGTGGCTCCAGAGTCTGCGGATCAACATTGTCTAAGCTAATGTTGCGCGTAGCTAAATATGTTACGGATGTAAAAAAGACGTTTCGGTGTACATTTTTTGACCGTTAGTGGATCAACAAAATTTTGATATCTTGGGATATTTTGAATGCGAGTATCTTGATAACCAGTTAATGTAGATCTAGCGTTGCCATGTGCTCTTCAAATGTGGATCAAAGTATATCTGTTTACTAGGTTTAGATTCGAATGTACACCTGAAATAGGTGGATCAACATTTCTTAAGAAATCGTACTGGATCAACAATTACCGTGAAGGGTTCATTATATATACATATATATATATATTTGTATTAGGTAGGTATGTTATGTTATGAGCTTGCCTACTGAACGGTTCCAAAGTTATTTTTATAGTTGTTTCATGAATTAATATACTTAATTATTAAGGAACCGTTCAGCAGGCCAAGCATTGGGGATTGCGTTGTCTAGGGTAGATTAGAGAAAAATAACGTCATATCGTCATCGAATGCGTAAAATATTTGAAGCTCATTCCTTCAACTTCAATAATTTACGCAATGTGTGATACATTTCGTAAATTATTGATACGAGGTCATTTTTAACCCCAGACGCAAAAAGAGAGGGGTGTTATAAGTTTAACGTCTGTCACACTGTCTGTGGTATCGTAGCTGCAAAACGGATGAACCGATTTTCGTTTAGTTTTTTTTGTGTCATAGATTATTTTATCCCGAGTGTTCTTAGCCATGAAAACTGTTCAGCCAATAAACGTCGGCGGGTTATTAAATTTCTTAATTTTGTCTTGTTATCTATTTTACCCTAGACAACAATCCCCGAGCCAGGCATACAGTCCTACTTGTAGAACTAGTAGAACTGAACGGATCTAATCGGTTATATCCGGTATATCTATTTAGATTTAGTTATATCGGTTATAATGTATCTATTTATAGCTAGTTGACGGATGACGTCGATCGCACGAAACGAACAACCTTACCACGAAGTTGCTTCGGGCGCGTCATGATTCATGAACGTCATCAATATTACGTTTCGGATCTACATATAATGTCAGAATCATTTTCATCGAAAGAACGGATCGGCCGTCCTGGTTTTGTGCGATCTGACGTTATCCGTCATCTTCGTTCGTTTCTCAAAGTAGACCTTTAGTACTTTTGGCATATAGACGTTACAAACATCCTAACATCCAAACTGTCGCATTTATTCGTGTGACATGATGATTCCATGGTGACCACGACCAACATAGGTACACTTACTTATCTTTCACTTACTTGGGGCTAGGTGATGGATCGTGTGTGGGTTGTCCAACATGTTTTTAACTACTAGCTGCGAAATTTATAAAAAAATGTAATGGGAATTTCAAATTTATTGCACACCCATATAGGGTTAGTTTTGTAATACTTAATAAAAAATACTTGATTCATATACCGAGTTTTCAGTGAATCGAACCAAGGAATAATAATTTTCCATAAAAACTTTACCACCCTTTTTAATCCTCTGAGGTTAATTTTTGAAGATTAGATTAGCCTATGTAATAATCTAAAACTTAAACTATCTAAGTACATATTTACATACCAAATTTCATCTAAATCGGTTAAGTCGTACGGACATACGTGGTAACAAATATTCACACAAACTTTCGCATTTATAATATTAGTAGAAGTAACAAAAATAAATAAACCGGAAAAGTGCGTGCGAAAACGAGTACTTACCTAATAAATCACAACGCAAAATATTTTACCAATCTTACGGGTGAACTACTACGGCATCTCGACGCACGCTATCCCGACAAAAAATTGGTTGTCTGTAAAGTCGGTTTACTGACGATAGTTGAACGTGACAACGCAGACGCATCGCTCACTCAAGTAGGAGAGAGACGGATGTCGAGCGCTCTCGCTTGCACTTCAAGCCTTACATGGAACGCCTCAGAGCGAGGTAACGCCGCATGACGTCATGTTTTTTCGTGCGTGCAGCCGGCTCTATCGAATTATAAGACGTTGTCACGTCAAAAAAACAAAGTGAACGCCATCCCGACGCACGGAATCGACATATTATGTTAATGGTTCTCTAGGAATAAAATATTTCAATAAACTATTTGTAATTTATTTCTATTAGTTAATTTTCTTTTTGAATAAAGATTCTTCTTAATTCCCTCAGTATAAATTAAGTTATAGAAAACAATTACACCTAGTATTTAGAGACGCCAGTTCACCCCAATCTTACACATTAGAAAGAGGAAAGATTTGTATTTTTGTATGTTTGCAACGTATCAACTCAAAAACTAGTGGCCCGATTTCAAAAATTCTTTCACCATTAAAATGCTACATTATCCCTGACTTATAGACTAAAAAATATATGTCCACCCGTGCGAAGCCAGGACGGACCGCTAGTAAATTGTATTTCTGTATCTACTTCTGTATTTCGCTTCTGACAGAGTCCGGGGTGCTAGTTTTCCATACTATATCCCCATAAGCGACATGGTAATAAAGTGTAACAGTTTACTGCAGACTGTAGTAGCCGCCTACCTACTAAGTACTCCCAGACTAAGTATGTTTTATTGACTAAGCAATGAATCTGCATGTAAACGGCTGGGCGCGGCGTACGATGCAAATGTGACATTATTTTTCTGTGCTTGTTATGAGTTTACTTCATCACGCCTGGAATACTGACTTATCCATACTAATCTATACTAAAATTATAAAGAAAAAAGAATTGATTGTTTGTTTCTTTGTATTTAATAGGCTCCGAAATTACTGGACCGATTTGAAAAATTATTTCACCGTTAGGAAGCTTACTTTTCAGGGAGTGACATAGGCTATATTTTATTCCGGAATTCCCACGGGAACGGGAACTACGCGGGTGAAACCGCGAGGCGATCGTCTAGTCTATCTATGTATATATCTACTTATTAGAGGTATAAATAACATGAATTTACTAAGTATAGTACATCATTGCCAAAAATAATGAATAGCCTGTTATAATAAAACACTTAATCTTGGATAATCCACACAGCATCATCTGGCCTCGAGCACAGTTTGTTTTTTGGTTGCTACATAACTGATATACTTAATACAATAGATATATATATACAGGGTGTAACTTGAGGGGTGGATCATCCCGTATACATATATACAATTATTCACATAAAACACCCGGACATAGAACAAACTGCAGATCGTTGCAGATTTGTCACGGCGCGGGAGTCGAACCCGAAACGTCCTGCTCCGCGGGCGGACTCTAGCCCGCTGCGTTGCAAAAGACGTCCACGTGAATTTCTTCAATGTTTTTGTGGCCTTCCGTCCAATCAAAATCAAAATCATAAACTCTTTATTTCCATATATACAATAAATGTACACTTAGAAAAGGTCAAAATATAAAAGTAAACACTGACACGGAAATAAAGTGATATTTTTTATTTCTGTCGCTTCGATATGTAGACTAAAGTAAAGAAGCGACGAAGAAACCTTTAGCCTGTTATTTGTTATTTTTCGAGTTGGAGCAAAACCCGTCCCAAGCTTTTTTATCCTCTAGATAATCTGATATTTTATAGTAAGCCTTTTTGCACAGCAAGGTTTTGACAATTTGTTTGAATTTATTTATTGATATTTTTTGCAACTCACTTGGAGTTTTGTTGTAGAAGCGTATATAATACCAACGGTGGACACATGGGTGAGTCTATTTGACGTGACGAGACGTGAACGTGACGTCACCTTTTTCCATACAATTTGGTACAGAGCGCCTCCATTGTGCGGACAGAGAACTACGCAAATCCCCATACAAAAAGGTCATCCTAACAATACAATCAATAATATTAGGTTATAAAAAAAAGTATATTATTTTATTTAATAATTAGTGTATTTATTTTATTTTGCATTAATCTGTGCTTTTCATGTTTCATGTTGTGTTGTCCGTTTGCTTGTGTTGTCCGTTTGTTTTAGCAAAATCATTTTGATGCAAAATTTTAAGATCTAGGTTCGCTATACCGATCATATTCTGTTCTCGAAGTTTATGACACTCCTACACAGACACTGGCAGAGTCGTAGCGAAAAGCAAGCGGCGCCATTAATAAAAGAAGTTGAAGTTGATAGACTCACCCGTCTGGACGTAGTAGCGGATTTTTGACAGCTCTCAAAGAACATACTCGCATGCAGTGGGCTTGCCTAATCGGTTATGTTCTTTTTCGCCCCCGCTTCCGCAGACCATCGAAAAAAATAGAAGATAAAAAACACTCCGTTAAATATTATTCGTGAAGTAAAACTAACAATTTTACAAAATTATGTAGTCTATTAGCTAATTGATTTAATAATGCATACTCTTCATAAATGAAAGAAATTCGTAATTAAAGAAGACAGTACTACTTAATTTTTTTTTTATTGTGGTTTACTTAACTTTACTTTTTTTGTGGATGATGGATAGATCGATAACTTTTTATGTAATTTTTTTTTATTGACATATTATAGTATAATTTAATATGTCAATAAAACAGTTTTAAACTAGTTCGGGAGCCTATGATCTCATTAGTTCATATGCTCCTGAACTAGTTGAAAACAGTGTTTCAGATGCCAGTGGTTTCTCCAGCTTAACTATTTTAAGGGTAAAAATGTATAAAAATAATTTCATAAACAGTGGTTAAGTGGGTACAAAATACTAATTATACCTAGTGAGGCACAATCGGCGGCCCGTGGTATATTATGTAGTGCTTTCCCAAGAAAGTACACAATGACCTATATAGGTACATAAATTTAACTGGTGTTCTATTCCATTCAAACCATCATGGCGATCAAAGGCGATACTCAAACAATATGTACCTACTGGAGATACATATTGTTTGAGTATCGCCTTTGATCCTTTAATATGATGTAGCCACAATGGTGTCGTCACTATAGGAACTGAGTATAGAGGCAACTGTTAAGATAATGTAACTATTGTTCCGTTAAAAGCTTGATCACCTATTGATGAGTTTTATAATTGGTTCGATAAAGCAATCAAATAACATTAACGATTTCATTTGTTTAAATTAGATCCGCTTAGTTAAGATCTTACTACCAATTGAAGTCTACCACACAGATATTATAATACTATATAGTCTACACATGGGCCGTCAACAAGTTGACAAAACATTGTTGGTTGTCTACAATATTCTACACTGAAATGTTGCACAGCCCGCCCGGGCTGTGTCGCCGTTCAGTTCAGTTCAGTTCAGTTCATTTATTTTATAATGGAATAATTACATTACAGGTCAAACAAAATATTAGCATAATTAATTAATAATTACACATCATCTTAAATTACTCATATAAAAAAATTTATAAAGTAAAGATAATTAAACTTATTCAAATAAATCACAGGTAGGTTATACATTTGTAAGTACCTAGGTACCGACTTAGTTTGTTACTCTCAGGCTTGTGAGCTCATTGACGCCGACAGCCTCTAACGGCAAGTCCCGCAGTTTCGTGATGTTTTCCCGTAGTTTCCTGTACGTGGGATATTTTTTAAGATTCCTTACCCTAAGGGTACGGTAAGAAAGCCGCTGTCATGTCGTTCAAAGAAGTAAAAGAGACCGCTGTGGAAATAGAAAAGTGGATGAAATTACATCATCGCACCGACAAGACCTAGGCTTTTTCATTTATGATAATACTAGTTTATGCTTCGCACGCGTTGTTTCTATGGAAACTTTTAAAGGTGATTTCTATCCCATGGGAACTTGTTTATAGGGAAAAAAATCCAGTATTAGAATTACCTGAATGCAAAATTTCAGCCCGATTCGTTCAGTAGTTTTGGCGTGATAACAAACATCGATCCATCCATCCATCTATCCATCCATCCATTAATCCATCTATCCATCCATCCATCCAAACTTTCGCTTTTATAATATTAGTGTAAATAACCCAAAGGCTGCCAACGGGACCAAATAACTAATGAGTAATGACTGTCTGTCCATCTGTCACGGGACTGTATATTTTGGACCGTACTACTTATTATGTATACATATTAATTTCTTACATCAACTATTCTTTAAAATATGTTGAGTTTAATATTGCACGGTGGTACGGCGTGGCTCCGTCTCACACTTGGCCGTCGGCTTTTTATCTGGTATCCCAACTGGGGTGTCGTTAGATAGGATTCACATTTGCATCTCTGTCAGACCTTCGACCAGAGAATTCATCAATCTAATCTACAGAACATCACACAATCACACAACTTTGGCAGTTTGTTATCTCTTTACGCCAGAACTACAAAACGGATCGCGCTGAAATTTTGCATAGATGTAGCTTTAAGTCTGAAATAAAATGTAGGCTACTTCTTGTCGCCGCGTTGCCGCGTTGCGAAGCCATTGACATCACCTATATTCCTCAACTAAAGATTGACTCATCAATTTTTCACCCTAGGTTGACTGGAAGAGATCGCTCTTAGCGATAAGGCCACCCATTGTACAACTCTGTATCTCTCTTTTCCTGTATTTTTATCGTTGTATTTTCTTGATGTGCAATAAAGTGTAATTGTATTGTATTGTATCAATTTCCAGGATGGCCAGCTCTTCATCGAGCTCCCCAACATTATCCCTCCATGGACGCTCCGAGGGCCTGACAAGTACTGCATCGACACCTTCGTGTCTGAAGATGACTCCGGAGCCAGGACCTCGCGGTTAGATGCTCTCATCTGTTTCGCGGATAAGCAGGATCAACCGCATTATGTGCTGAGCAGCACTTGTAAGTAACTAAATTATTACAAATGAAATTAAATCAAAAACGTTTATTTGTAAATAACCTCCTCAACCTCAACAGCCTATAATGGTCCACTGCTGGACGCAGGCCTCCCCCTGATAAGTGCCTTATTGGCTTTTATCTCATGGGGGGTAATGCCCATTATCCCCACGCCGGGCATGGGGGTCTGCGGGATCGTTCCAGTTCGATCAGTTCGGTGGTAGAATTGCAAGTTCTGCAGGAGGCGCTGCTGCCCGACCCCGGTGGATATCCCTTAGTTGCCTCTGACGACACCCGCGGGAAGAGTTGGGGTGGAGCAAATTCTAAATTTGTAACTAAAACATAAAGTAAATAAATTGTTAGGTACTTAATTAACAAAGAATACAATATAGCGATATACGATATAATATAACATTAATCTTAGTTTTAGCACAATAGATTATATTTATCTACTGTGGTTTTAGCTCAAAATGGTCCCAACTCAGCTTATGCAGGTGTTTAAAATATGCACTGGTTTTCTGCTGGGGCCTATGGTACCGAGGAATTACAAATTAAAATATATAAAAGCGAAGTGTACACACAAAAAAATAAATTTAATTACATAAAGAAGTATTTTAACCATAATTTCCATACCTAATTGGAGTCTCCCACCAATCTACTAGATTGATAGAGTGGTACTAGACCTGGCCAACGAACGCGATTCGTGGAAGAGTTTGGAGACACTAACCATGTGCGCAGGAAATTTTATAGTGCACAAGTGTGCACTCTCTATTTCCTGGCCCTCATAATCCGATGGGACAGACCGACACGACCGGGGTAAGGTCAGGCGCAGGACCAACGGTATAACGTGCTTTCCGAGGCACAAGGTGTAACACCTCCAACTTCCTGAAACCGGACTGCTACACTTTGCGACAAACAAAACAATAATTTTATGTTCCGACCCGGGACCGCATTATCAGCGTTTGAACACGCGGGCCAACCACCACCGGGCCAACAAGATACAAGATTTTATTGATAAATATAAATTTTCACGTCAAATTAAATTATATTACACAGTCTTCGTTACAATTATATTATTACTCACTTATTTTCGAATTATATGTATATAAGAAAGACTAGACTAGAGAAAGAAGAAGAAGAAAATTTCTTTAGATAAGATTAGTCTTATCCGCTATCGACCTAGGTACCTATAATTATATTCTTCGCTTTCTATGTGTTAATTTTATTATATTTATTATCAATATTTTATTTGCATTAGGCACGGGGCACATTGTACTCTACAGTTCCGGTAACTCTAGGAACTCCCCGAAGCTGTAAAATACTCTCTCCAGTAGCCATGTTTTTAGTTGATGCTTGAATATGTCGGACCAACGAGGCAGGATACCTACCGTATAGGTATGGTGATCAGTAACGAATGTTATGATGATGGCATAAAGAGATTATAGTGTAATTACTGTCACGCGAACCTGCGATTACTTTCACACCTATCATCTAGGCCTAAATGTAAGTGGGTTTCACAAAAACTGTTTTTGAGTAGCAGGCTATTGGCAGACATTCTGAGAACCGGTATTTAATCACCGTTATCTGGCATATTTGTATCTAAACACAAACAGATCTGTTTTGATGGAAGACCTTGACTCAAACAACTACTTCTAAATTGGATGGTTAATTTACAAAACCATGAACTGTGAAGATATTTTAACCGATAAAACAAGAACATCAACAAAACTAGATGCACAAAACGCAAATCCGTACAAAAAAAACTTACTTAAATGATATAAAAGTACAAAAAACTTGGTAACAAAATAATTATAAATAAATACTGCTGGACATTCACACACCAGCTGTGTGGTGCCGACTTAAAATTTGCACCACCCCTAGTCTGCTTGCGTGTTGTAAGAGTCGACCGGGGATATCCACCGGGGGCGGGCAACAGCGCCCCCTGCAGAACAACTCAAACACAATTCTAACAATCCGCATACCCAGCGTGGGAATTATGGGCATTACCCCCCATGAGATAAAAGTCAATAAGGCGCTTAGCAGGGGGAGGCCTGCGTCCAGCAGTGGACCAATACAGGCTGTTGAGGTTGAGGATTCACACAGCATCATTTAGCCCAAGCTAAAACTTGTGTTATAGGTACTAGATAACTGATATACTTAATAGCTACTTGAGTACTTTATTGACGAAGAAAATTACGATCAAATAAAAGAAACAAATTAGAACCAGTATTTAGAATTGAAACAATTGAGCTAACTGCAGACTGTTGCAAACTATATACTTTACAATACAATACAAATACACTTTATTGCACACCAAAAAAATACAAAAGTAAAAATAGGTAGGTACAGGAAAAGAGAGTTATAGAGTTGTACAATGGGCGGCCTTATCGCTAAGAGCGATCTCTTCCAGACAACCTTGGGATGGACACGAAGCAGTTGTGCTAGTAAAGACGGTAGTACTTTATACAAAACAATATTTTTTTATAAATATTTTTTATGGTGCATAGAAAACTCCCAGAACACCTGGAACTATGTAAATGATTTACAAAATAACTAGTTCAAAAGGTTTTGAACGGATCAAAACTCAATAACCTAAAGTAACAGTCCCAAGGTTATTGAGTTTTGATCCTAATTTAAGAATGTTTAAAAAACGTTCAAACTTTTTTAGAAGACAGGTAAGTTCATAAATCATGTTGTCATTAAAGTAACTAAGACATTCATGGCCCAAGACCCAGTATCGCGAGGCTGGGCAGTGAATGCGTAAAACAAATGTAACAGCAGCGCTAGACTTGAAACAAACCGTCCATCGTAAGGCAACAAGTGGCCATTTTAATCTTTATAAGCACTTAAAGCAGGATAATTAACCTATCAGAACACTTTGAACCAGTGCTTCCATTAAATGGAAGCACTGGTTCAAAGTGTTCTGATAGAAATTTTCTAGTACATATTTTTGCACGGTAGCGCTTCAGATGCGCCTTATCATGGAAAATAACAGTTACCTGATATAAATGCTTTTAGCGATAAGCTTGCTGTAGTTTAGTTGTTCTATCTTACGAAGTGCGTTGGGCTATGTATGTCATAGTGAATTCATGTCCACGGGAACGGGAAGTACGCGGGTGAAACCGCGAGGCGATCGTCTAGTGAATATAAAACGTATCTCTGATGCTTTTATCTTTTGTCCCCAGGCATGGTGATATCCTGCGTGTTCATCCTAGCCACGGTGGGAGTCTACGCGTGGCTGCCGGAGCTCCGCAACCTGCATGGAAGAGTCCTGATGGTCTACCTACTCTGCCTCTTCGTTGGATTCGCTGCTCTATCGTCTATGCAAATAATGTTGCATATCAATTACATCTTCCCGGTTACTTGTCTTACATTGTGTGAGTACTTCTGATTTATTTGCTGGAAACTGTTTGCACCATGACTCACTGAGTCAGGGCAAGCATCAAGAATATATTATACAGGGTGTTACTAGAGGGGTGGATTATCGGTTGCTGGGGGGTGGGGCCCTTCAATACCTAACGATTTAACAATTCAATATTTTTCAGTCAATTATTTTTTTTAAATCTAATTTTAACATTAGCTTTCTATGGTTTTGAGGTTATTTCTATCGCATGGGAACTGATTTATGGGATAAAAAATAGCCTATGTTTGATTCCAAGGTTAGACTTACCTGTATGCAAAATTTTAGCCTGATTCGTTCAGTAGTTTTGGCGTTAAGAGGTAACAAACATCCATCCATCCATCCATCCATCTATCCCTCCATCCAAACTTTCGCATTTATAATATTAGTGTGATGTGATTCTTTTTTCTACAGTTTATCTTAAAAACTACTGGCTTTCAGGAAATATAAACTGAAAAACCCTGACAATTTCGTTTGGCTAGTACTTGCGCATCTAGTCACAAGCTCTCGTGACTAGAAAATTAATGCAAGCGATAATTACAACCGCATTAAATGCATTTGGGTTTTTACTGATCTTTACCACAATTTACTGAACAACGAGCTGTATCGAATGGTTACACGTTTATTTTTTTGTTTTACTTGTGTTTGTATTTATTCAACGCGGTTAAATAACTACCACTCATGTTATTTTTTGAGATTTCATTATTATTGTGGTGATAATATGCTAATGTGTTTATTTATAAACCGAGGCAAATGAAGGTCAGTCTTGGGTGATCGTGGTTTATTTTCTACTTACAAAGTTAAACGCAAAATGGGCTGTGTGTGTGCACCATGTGGTTACTCAGATGGGCATGTGCCGCCATCTTGGACACAACTGATGATAAGATGTCTGGAAGTCTCCTCACTGAGGCAAACAACAGACAACAGGAAGACAATTTGAAACAATATTCATTGAAGAAAGAATCTCACATTGACAAGTTCTTTTAAATTGTGTTTAAAAATCAACAACAAGGGATATCGTTTTTGGTTTACTACTTGTTTGTTTATCTTTTTTGCAGATATCTAATAAAAAGTTTAGACATATTTTTATCCTAGGCTATTTATATAGCTCCAAATTCATAAGTTTTTACTAGACAAGATAATGAATCACATCTAAGGCAACCAATCAATTATTTGTCTATGATTCACAGTTATATTTCTTCCACGTTTCGTAGTTCATTGGCTAGCCACTTAACACTTGTTAGTATCAGTCGGTTCGTAGTTTATTTTTATTTCTGCTATTAAAACAGTCCGTGTAAAGAAATAAAAAGTTAGGTAGATATTTATAAAGTAGTTAAAGTAACTCCTTTATTAACCGACTTTGAAAAATGGAGGAGGTTCTATGTTAGGCTGTATGAATTTTTTTATGTATGTATGTATGTTTGTCGATTGCTCCGCCAATTATGGACTGATTTGGATGATTCTTTTGCAAATGTATAGAAGATAATCCAAAAGTGGTCCCGTAAAAAATTTAGTTTTTGTTCCGCAAAATTATAAAAAAACTGTAAACTAAGGGATTATGAGTCGGTTTTTAATTTTTTTCAAAACGATTAAATTATTCTGCATTAATTAGCAAGTATCACACTTATTAGAAATGCGAAGAAGTTTATAATGTTTGGATGTTTGTAACCTATTTCAACAAAATTTGTTGAGTTGAAAAAATTATGCATAAAATATAGTCCTGCCATGCTTTGCACGTATTTTTATCTTTATTTATTGCCATCATGCAAGCAGATACTATTAACTAGGTGAGTCAAAATAACTATCTAGGAACCCATTGGGTGCAATGGAAAACTGGCCACGTACTTGTAACATAGTTAATTATTTACAACACTAATTTACATAACTAGACTAGACTAACTGTAGACTGTTTGCAACAGTCGGCAGTTAGCTCAATTGTTTCAATTGTAAATACTAGTTTAATTTTCTTTGTGAATAAATGTCACCAGATTTACATAATGTATTACGAATCGCTAAAAGTATCATTATTAAGTCGTCGAGTTCGTTAAATCCGGAACGTAGTCATAGGATCATTGGTTAAATCATTTATACTCAAATAAATGATTGTACAAACAGCTCTTTTACTTTATTTTCGAACATGTTATCTTAGTCGAGGCTTTTTATGTTGTTAATCCAGGGTCCGGAACACCGGAACTAAATAATATATTATGCAAAACCAAACATCCAAACTTTCGCATTTTAATAATAGTCGGTTTTCGTTACCAGTCCGAATTATTTGGATCCATAATAAGAACACTTTAATGTTAGAAGATTTTGGTTTCAAATTTGACTGTATAATAAATTAATAAATTCGTACACATACGTCACGACACAACTAGTACCTAGATAACATGGTATTTTTTAAACCATGTTAATATTAAAAATAATTGCACGTGCCTTGTGCAGTGTGCATCTTACTTGAAGATTATAATCTTCACGTAAGATGTCCAAGTAATTTATGTACAAAGTTGTATAACTGGTTTTTCCTAGATCCTTGATTAATTATTGAAAATTATAGGTGCAAATTTATTCCATTGCTATAATGCTTTGCATTTTATATCAATAAAATGTGGTTTACAAAAGAACATCATGTTGCTATGATGCCTAGCATAACACAGTCCACAATTCAAGGTCTTTGGCTCACAAGAGGCACAATAATAGCCTATCTGTATAGAACCAAAATATGAAGGCCTTATACGAATACTATCTATCTATGTAGTGTCATCATCATCATCATCAGCCTATAATAGTCCATCCCCCTGTCTCACTCCTCTGCGCAGTTGGATGGGTTTAGACTGCTGGCCCTGTACTTGGACGTACATGGTGGCGGCCTCGTAGAGACATCTCAGCACCTCGATATAACGATAGTCTACTTGGCATCGCTGTAAGAATTCTAGAACAGCCCAGGTTTCGACAGAGTCAAAGGCTTTTTCATAGTCTACAAAGGCCAGACACAGGGGCTGATTATACTCTTCGGACTTCTGTATAATCTGCTTCACTGTGTGAATGTGGTCTATGGTGCCAAATCCTCCGTGGAACCAGTGGTGGTTGGGGTGGTGCAATTCTATGCCGGCACCACACGGCAATGTATGTAGTGTTATGTTTAAGTATTTCAGTTATCTAGTACCCATAACACAAGCTCTGCTTGGCTTGGGGCTAGATAATGCTGGGTGAATGGTCCAGCATTATTTCTTTATTTACGTCTATAAAATAATTTAAACTTGTAACTCCATAAGTTAAGAGAACGGTAAGAAAGGTAACAGTTTTGCATAGTTTATGAAAACTATGAAAGTTTTTATATTTTTCATTACATTATGCGCCTTGCATATTGGCTTACTTAGTTACTTACGCTATGGCGCTCATTAGGGGTGGCCTATGTCCAGCAGTAGACTATTATAGGCTGATGATGATGATGATGATGAAGCGCCTTGCAGCGCCGCTGCCGGATACTATAAAAATAAATAAATAAAATAATAAATAATGCTGGACAATTCACACAGCATTATCTAGCCGGCTGGCAGTCGTGTTTTAACGTTTGGTGGAGACACATAATTAAACGCTACGTTAAAAATGCCGCCTATGAAGATTTGTATTTTTTTGTATTTAAGTACTTTTGGCTATGTTTAATCGTAAACCCCGATATACGCGATTTTTTGCGTAACGTATCCCTCGCGTAAAGGCGGAGTATTACTGTACATAAACTTGAAACCCTAACTTTTTCTTAGCTAACAAAATATTTGATTAATTATAAACCAACTCCTGTTTTATTTCTAAGAACTGTACAAATTTATTACTAAGCTCGTTAACCTACATAACTTAACATAAATACGAATGCGAGTGTTGTCGCTGATGGCAAAATAACCCTAAAAATTGATGACGCGTTTTCAGTGACTATAGTTTGTATTCCAAGCGTAGAATTTTGCTGGTTTAATAAAGCTTATAATGAGTCTACTCTACGCATTCACAAACAGAGAGAAACAATGAAATTGCAATTTATGACAATACGTTAGAACTTATTTTCCTTTGCAACAAAATCAGACTTCTCAAACATCTAAAGTGTGATTATTGAACACCTAAAATGAGATCTAAGGATATCGGCTATAGAGTTTATTTTTGTTTCAGCGATAATCATCTACTTTTCGCTGGAGTCTGCGTTCTTCTGGCTGAATGTAATGTGTTTCGACATCTGGTGGACATTTAGGTAAGATTATTTATTACTAGACGATCGCCTCGCGGTTTCACCCGCGTAGTTCCCGTTCCCGTGGGAGTTACGGGATAAAACATTGTCTATGTCACTCCCTGAAAAGTAAGTTTCCTAACGGTGAAAGAATTTTTTAAATCGGTCCAGTAGTTTCGGAGCCTGTTCAATACAAACAAACAATCAAATTTTTCCTCTTTGTAATATTAGTATAGATAGACTAGCTTCGGTAACATTATTTATTACTAGCTTCTTCTAGTTTTGGAGATCCTAGGTAACAAAAATTCAGATTTTACAAACTTTCGGCTTTATAATATTAGAAGGATAGGATACGGGCGAACAACTAAAAAAATAACGTTAGAAATACGTGAATGTATTTTTAATGGTGCGAAAGTAACACATTGACCTTGAACGAGCTTTATCAAAGAATATTAAAATGTCGCAGGGAAATGGTAAAATCGGTGATTTCGCTAAATCCCTAGGATGTTCATCGCCTTTAGTCCCATCTCGTAGCCAGATTTGGTAGCTAGCTAGGAAATGGGAAATGTGCTTTCCCGTCTTGTAGCTTGCTACTAAATGGGAAAGATTTTCCCATCTTGTAGCCAGATTTGGTAGCTAGCTACGATATGGGAAACTTGCTTTTCCATCTTGAAACCAGTTACGAAATTCGGTGTTCGCGATAGGGGGTAATTCTGAACCCCATGTTTGTGCTGTGCGGTAGTGCGGTCTATGTCTGGGACAACCTTATCGCCAACAAGTTGCGACATAGTAGGTGTACTGAGAATAAATAAATATACCTAAATAAATAATGCTGGACAATCCACACTACATCATCTAGACCCAAGCTAAGCAGAGCTTGTGTTATGGGTACTAGATGACTGATAAATATTTTTTATTATACATAGAAACGACCAGAACACCCGGAACAAATATTTGTAGATCGTACAAACATTAGTCCCAAGGCGGGAATCGAACCCGCAACCTCCTGCGCCGCAGGCGGACCCTCGCCCGCCGCGCCATCGAGGTCGTCAAAATCGCTCGTTGACATAAAATGATTTTTTTTGTTACTTTTTATGCAGATTATTTATTGGTCTAGTCTGTTTCTGCAGTTAAAATGAAAACAAGATATAATACCTACATTATTTACACACGTTATTTTTGAGTAAATTTAGAGATCTTTTTTCTTTAAAGATCTCGAAAAAAACGGATCACGTGATTTGAAAGTAGGTTACTCGTACCTGCCGATGAAATGCGTATTTTAAAGTAATTTCTAACACATCTGCTGCCAACCTACGATCATTCCATCATAATCAGTCAACACCAGTCCACTGCTGGACCTAGGACTCCCCTGATAAGCCCTTTGTCGGTTTTTTTATAGAAAGGAAATGCCATAATCAGTCAATAGTAAAAAACGCTAAAGATGTTAGCAAACAAAAAGAGCCAAATTAGCGAGCGCGTTAAAATCTTTTCATTAGAAAAATCCTCAGGTTATGTTTGATAATTAGTACTCAAATATTTTTATTGTAAAATATATTCGGTTTGCGTGATTGACAGACAATACAATACACATGCAAATTTGCTCGTAAGCATTTACAATTTGAACTCGACTTCAGAAAAATGGGTTCCTCAATTAGACTGGTCTTATGTTAGTAATTCAGAACTTCGTCATTTATTCACAAATTTTTATACCATTTTGTATTGAAATTATTTTAAATAAAAATATCTATACACTGGCCAAACTCGATGTAGATTGTTTTTAAACAAACCACGAAACTAATATTTAAAACTAACATGCTTGGCGTCGAGGTGCAGATTAGCAATATTTGTTGTAGGATCTCAAATCGACAAGTAATCTAAATTGCGTATAAAAAGTCGCGACCACAGAGTGAATTTAAGGTTAAGCATGGGTGGTTTGTTTATAAAAATTCTACGTCGCTACGTCTAGTTACGCATATGGCAGGTGTATGATTTTGTTCAGTGTTTTTAATCGTTGTTCAAAAACAGCTCAATCTCTTGGGTAATCATAATGGTTTTACTCCATTTATTAATTGAAATATTTGTACACGTACTATTCCCTAATGGCTTTTCTACTTAGATATTAAAATAAATGAATTAACTTCCTATTCCCTTAATTGAGTATTGTGTAAGTAATTGGTAAACGTATACCCTCACCAATTACTTTTAACAAAACTCACAGCAAAAAGTTTCTAATTCGCGTTCGAAACTGGACGAGAGACGAATAAAAAGTTAAATGAAAGCGTTCAAATACAAAAATTTTTTCGAACTTATGCGATTGACTCTGATTCCAATGCCGTAAAATATTAAAATGGAGACGTCACTGCCAAAAGAAAATTTTTGGTGAGAGCACAATAGTGACAGTGTAAAACCACCAACAGAAGAGGTTTGTACATTGACAGTTCACAAAGGTGTCATGTTATAGAACAATGTTGCCTTAAGGCTTATTTTATGTTGGAATATTTTCAACAGTCACAATCACGTCTCGGTACTAACGGCCATCATAACGTCAAATAGACTTACCCCTGTCATCTTATTGACTCATCCGTCACTCCAGTAGAAGATGCTGTACATCTAGTTGAGCTAGGTGCCTCCTATAAAGAAATTTAAGATACCTAGTTATGCATCCAGCCAGTAGAGACATCGTAACATTGAATGCCTCAATTGCAAGCTTGCTTGATTGGGTGGGCTCTACTGCGCACAGAACAATTCAAATAGACTTACCCCTGTCATCTTATTGACTCATCCGTCACTCCAGTAGAAGATGCTGTACATCTAGTTGAGCTAGGTGCCTCCTATAAAGAAATTTAAGATACCTAGTTATGCATCCAGCCAGTAGAGACATCGTAACATTGAATGCCTCAATTGCAAGCTTGCTTGATTGGGTGGGCTCTACTGCGCACAAAACAATTCAAATAGACTTACCCCTGTCATCTTATTGACTCATCCGTCACTCCAGTAGAAGATGCTGTACATCTAGTTGGGCTAGGTGCCTCCTATAAAGAAATTTAAGATACCTAGTTATGCATCCAGCCAGTAGAGACATCGTAACATTGAATGCCTCAATTGCAAGCTTGCTTGATTGGGTGGGCTCTACTGCGCACAAAACAATTCAAATAGACTTACCCCTGTCATCTTATTGACTCATCCGTCACTCCAGTAGAAGATGCTGTACATCTAGTTGGGCTAGGTGCCTCCTATAAAGAAATTTAAGATACCTAGTTATGCATCCAGCCAGTAGAGACATCGTAACATTGAATGCCTCTATTGCAAGCTTGCTTGATTGGGTGGGCTCTACTGCGCACAAAACAATTCAAATAGACTTACCCCTGTCATCTTATTGACTCATCCGTCACTCCAGTAGAAGATGCTGTACATCTAGTTGGGCTAGGTGCCTCCTATAAAGAAATTTAAGATACCTAGTTATGCATCCAGCCAGTAGAGACATCGTAACATTGAATGCCTCAATTGCAAGCTTGCTTGATTGGGTGGGCTCTACTGCGCACAGAACAACAATTTGTCAATTTCCAATAGATTTCCTTTAAGGTTAGATTTTAAAAACATTTACAACGTTTCTGAATCTTTTACTATCTGTACTTTGTTTATTCTCTTAAATCTTAAGCTCATTTTACTTTACAAATGACTAGAGCCTACTGGTTAAAAGGTTACCTACATTTACCGCATTTCGTCACGAAAAACCACAAGGAAGATTTATTTCTAACGAGGGAAAAACAGGTCAAGCTCGAGTTACCTACCTGTTTCTTCGGATTTTCGCAAGCATGGGTTTTTTCGAGTGGTTTCAGAAAGGTCATTAAAATAGGTATGTTTTTATTTCCAATATTTACCGAGTAAAGTAACTTGCTTGCATACACTGTGCCAATGACACTGAGAGTAAATATGTAAATCTTTCTCGCTTCTTGCTTAATGCGAAATCCAAACAAATAAGGCCCCAACTCGATAACTTAGATTCTTGTAACATTAACTATGTTTTTTAACATACCTATGTAGGATAACTTTATTGACATAGAAAATTTATCAAATCAAACATAAATAAATGAGAACTATGTTAACAGTTAGGTAGGTTGCGTATTTGATACTTTTATTATCTGTCAAAAAGATAAACAATCGCCCAGTAGGTAGGTAGGAACTTAACCTTTCTTGAACACAATTTAAATTACTTCCTTCAGCAAATATTATAACAAAATAAAGAAATAAATCTTTATTCACAAAGAAAATTATACCAGTATTTTTTGAAATTGAAACTGATCCATATCAATACCAGTCGGAAGCGTCCCCAAAACACTGGCTGCATTGCCACGCTGTATGGCAATGCTGATGCGCTGGAAATAAAGATGTATATTTAATATTATATATTTTCGACGCATATGAAATTTTCAGGCATATTAAGTTTAGATTTTTTGCGGGATTTGTTGACATAATAATCGGCAGCTTATTCTAGAATCGGCCAACTGTAGGGGTAGGTATTTTAATTCATTCGATTCGTTTCCGAATCGAAAAAACGGATTCGAATTCGATTCCGACGGATATAAAACGCTATTTTGATTTCGTCTCGGGTTGATGATCGAAATAAGGAGCTCCTCCTCATTGACATGGCCATCAGTCAACAGATTCTCTTCGGATTTTTGATCATCAACCGGAGGCTAAAACAAAATTGCTTTTTATAGATCCGTCGGAGTCGAATCCGTTTTTTCGATTCGGAAACGAATCGAATGAATTAAATACCCTTAATTTTTTGTTTCTTCAGAGTCGGAAATCAATTATCATTATCACGTAGCGACTTGTGAAATGAAATTTTGCTTCTTTCTCGGGTTTATTCCATGTCTCGTCATTTATCGTGGGTTTAATTTTTTCATATTTTGTATAAGGATAAAATGTATCCCACGTCCTTTCTTGTAGTATGAACTCAAATCGTGCCAGGTTTCATTCCAACTCATTCAGCAGTTTCGGCATGATGCGCGGTGAAAGAATTTTACTTTCATCTCCTCTCCCACTGGAACCTGACTGAGTTCCAGGATAAAAAGTATCCTATGTCCTTCCTCGTAGTATGACCTAATATCGTGCCGAGTTTCATTTCAATACCTTCAGTAGTTTCGGCGTGATGCGCGTTTAAGAAACAGACAGACAGACAGACATGAATGAAAAAAATTACAGTTTTGGCTTCAGTATCGATAATAGAGTGCCATCCAAAAAAAATTTTAAAAATATCTTCAATGTACAGAATTGGACCTGTTACAGTTTTATTATAAGTATATAGATAGATAAGGCATGAATGCAGGAACTAAAGATTGAATATACTAAATCGAAGTTTCTGTCTCGTTTTCGTGCAAACGTCAATCTTATGCAAGCGGCATAAGAGTTGGTTTTGCACGAAAACGAAACTTCGATTTTCCTTTTCCGAGCAGGCAATGCACAATGGCTTGAATTTTCCCTTTAGTCCACGTTCGTTACTGATCTTTGATAACCAGATACGAACATGGAATTTTTTCCTTACTTTATAAGGAGGCTGTGTGGTGCCGGCTTAGAATTTGCACCACCCCAACTCTTCCCGCGGGTGTCGTAAGAGGCGACTAAGGGATATCCACCGGGGGCGGGCAGCAGCGCCCCTGCAGAACAATTCTACCACCGAACTGCGATCCCCAGCCCGCATGCCCAGCGTGGGGATTATGGGCATTACCCCCCCATGTGATAAAAGCTACTAAGGCGCTTATCCGGGGGAGGCCTGCGTCCAGTAGTGGACCACTACAGGCTGTTGAAGAAGTTGAAGAAGTTATAAGGATAACCAGTTTCAAACTATTTTTCGTTATTTTTCAGCGGTAAGCGAGGCCTTTCCGCCCGGTTGTCCTCCACACGCGCCCGCTTCCTGGCGTACTGCGCGTACGCATTCGGCATCCCCACCGTGCTGACTGTCCTCCTCATCTCGCTGGAGTTCTCGGGACTGCCGCCGCATCCGATGATGCCACTGCTACGGCATCAGGGCTGCTTTCTTTATGGTAATCTTCCATAACTGCTCTATGTGTTTTCATTTCTATCATGAGTAGAGGATTCGATCGATCCCGGTATTATCCCCGGATCGCGTTTCGCCAATCCCGAAATCCCGGGGTTGTAAATAAAGTCCGGATCGAATCCTCTAATCATTAGCCATAATATGGCTTGCCAGACCGAACCTTATAGACTCTACGACATAAGAAATCAAAAAATATCGCAAAATTTTTGCGACATTATTTGATTTCTTAGAAATTACCCTGAGTGTGGGGTTACGCACTATAATAACAAAGAACTCTACGATATGCATGACAATCCGTGATGTCTAGGGTCGCTGTCGTTGAAATATATGAGGAGGACTTTAAGTGTTTTTATACCGACGTGTACTTGAGACCTAAGGGGCGAGTCCATGTAACGTTAGTAACGAGACATCATCATCATCAGCCTATATTAGTCCACTGCTGGACGTAGGCCTCCCCTAATGAGCGCCATAGCGCCCTGTCTTCAGCTTGCCGCATCCAGCACGAGACATGACGTCTCCTTTCTGTAATGGGATTTGCGTAGTTCCCTGTCTGCCCGATAGAGGCGCTGTACCAAATTGTATGGAAAAACGAGACGTCACGATCACGTGCGTTACTAACGTGAAATAGACTCACCCCTGTGAACATTTCACTCAAGTTCTGCGGCATCTGATTATGATGCCGCTGCTGCGGCATCATAATCAGATGCCGGGCGCAGCTAGTAATAAGGTAAAATATGTTGGTGGCGCTGATTTGGGTCGGGTTAGCGCCTTAACTAATGTTCACAATCTTCACAATTTGGGCTTACTATTTCTTAAGAAAATGTATTTTCATTTAATTTTATTTTTTATATGACTTGAGGCGGAGAAATTCTCCTACTCAGAATAACAATAATATCTCTAAATACTTAAACTAGTATAAATTTACAATGACCTTCATAAAAATCAACAAAATGTGAAGTGAAGTTGTTTAAACGCATTTAAATGAAAGCATCTCTCTTCATTCCAGGGCACAGCAAGCTAATCTACCTCTACAGTCCAATGCTGCTAGTCTGTTTGTCAAACATGGTGTTCTTCGCGCTCACCGCCACGAAGATCAACCAGATCAAGAGACAGACCTCGGTGCTCAAGAATAAAGACAACGGGACTCATGACCAGCATAGGAACGATAAACAGAGGTAAGTAAAAAGATTTAACCGCCTGCTGCGGTAGCGGGTTCAATTCCCTTCTCGGGTCGGGACAAGGTTTTGCACGATCTGCAGATATTTGTTCCGGGTGTTTTCACTGTACCCACCTATAATAAAAAATTGGTTTTCTGTAAAGTCGGTTTACTGACGATATTTGAACGTGACAACGTCTTAAGAAAATACTGATGGAATGGTAGCATTTGATACTCGATCAAAACATGTAAATGTACTATAGTATAGCAGCTGTCCACGCAGACGCATCGCTCACTCAAGTAGGAGAGAGACGGATGTCGAGCGCTCTCGCTTGCACTTCAAGCCTTACATGGAACGCCTCAGAGCGAGGTAACGCCGCATGAGTCATGTTTTTTCGTGCGTGCAGCCGGCTCTATCGAATTATAAGACGTTGTCACGTCAAAAATATCTGAAAAAAAATCAAATGTCAAAATTTCAGCCAGATTCGTTTAGTAGTTTTGTCATGTATAAATAACAAACATGCGTTCATCCAACTATACATATAATCACACTATCCAAACTTTTGCATTTATAATAGGTATAGTTGTTCTATCTCACGAAGTCCGTTGGGTATGTATTACATAGTGAATGTATGTACACATTGTTTTAGTGTGCGTAAGCTCAGAAGCAAACAGTATCGCCCGAGACACGGTCCGGGTCACTAGTGCTCATTGTATTCACGTCAGATTTTGGTAGCGAGTACAACTAAGCGCAAAGTTGTTCGTAGTGAGGTAAGATAACGGGCTTTGTGAGATAGAGCAACTTTACCTAAGTGTTATAGTGTGATGCTTACATCCCAAACTAATTTATCATAGCCCTGTCGTTCGTTTCAGACTGACGCTCTACCTCAAACTGTTCATGGTGATGGGCATCAACTGGATCCTCGAAGTCATCAGCGCCCTCTACCCTGACATCACCGGCCTCTGGAACTTTACTGACGCTTACAACGTGCTGATTGGCCTCATCATCTTCATCATCTTCGTCTGCAAGCGGAAGATCTTCAGGCTTATCAAGAAGAGGTTCGTTGATGATGACTGTCATCATGTCACTGGTTTTTGATCATGTCATCGAACATTATATGAAAAACGAAAACTCATTTATATATTCTGTTTTATGATTCATTTACTTATATGTTGTCCGACTTTTGGTGACCAAATATGTTGTGTTCATATATCTCATTACTCATGTCTTACATGACTCGGCCAATATGTAATTGCACCACTAAGGTTATGCATGTTCCAAAACGAAAAACATGAACATAATTTAAAATAGCATAAAAGGTTTTTATCATTGTCATCGAGCATTGCATTGTGTATGAACAGAGATATTTATAACAATTATATAGGTAAGAATGTTAAAAACCCTAAATTATTGATTAATAATGGTGAAGGGTCAAAATTATTGGAATGCTAAATCTTTCGTTTTAAGTGCTTATTTACGGATTTCTATGGCTAAAAACTACTACTATCTGAAAAAACAATTCAATATATCTTAATGGATTTACAAACCTGTGTCTAGGATCAAGAACAAGTTTAACAAGGAAAACGAAGAAATCGATGAACTGAGGGACTTTAGCCACGCTCAACTCAGAAGGAGACAGATGATCGATCAAAGAGCAAGCCAAGAAACCATACGAACATCCATCGGGAGTGCGATGAGCAATAAGACCGCCGTTAATGTACTTTAAATAATAGAGACTGATAAAGTAAGACAAAAAAAACTAGACAAGACAATCACAACAAATTGGTGCATCAGAATAAAACCAGACAAGACAAAAAGAAAATAAGATAAAAATACCCACAAGATATATACAATAAAATAGATAGCGACTATTTTGGTGCTGTCAGTCTCAATAATACCAGATAAAGTTAAGTAAAATAAGCAGCCGGTGATAATGGCATGATGAAATTATAATGATAAATGAATATAATAATAGAATACTTGTAAGCTTAGATAGGAAACCAAATACAACATTACAAACAAAAGGACAATCATGGATATAGATAGAACTGAAACTGGAAATGAGAAGCAATGAAATTCTTCATAGAAACAGAGAAGGTACGAGTTTGGTGATTGGATTTGAACTTACCAGCCGATTGATTTAACAAGAAACCAACTAAAACATTCAGACCATAAGCCTTTACCCTTTTTAAACAAATTTCTCTTAACATTGGCATTGGCACCAACCGTGGAACTTTCGGAAGGCAGTTCTGGTTTTGGGACTTCAACTAAAATTTGCTTTTGCTCAATAACATTACCTTTATTATAAAATACTTCAGTATTAAACCTATTTATGAAATCTAACAGTGTTTTATATTTATTGCACCCTGTGACACTATTGCACCAGTTATTATTTACCCACTAATTTATGTACAAACCAGGGTGTATTAATACTTACTATAGGTTAGTGGCTTGCTAAAATACCTAATCCTTCTTTCGAAAATAACAGTTCAAATTATATTAATATGGTTTTCCACAGACGTTTGATATTGTTATTGCATTTTTATATAGAATGGGCCTGGAAACTGAAGAACCTACGAGGGTTACCTGGGAGAAATCCACAAAAGGACCACGAATCGATCTAAAGTATGTTAGCTCTATGGGGTTTTGTGAAGTCCTATAAATGTTAAATGTCTTGTGGATGTCTTCACCATTGCCGAAGTTATCATCATCATTGATTTGTACCTTTAAAAAAGGCTATCTTTGTAACATACTTTGCTGTATTCTGTCGAATTTGGTTGCAAATGGCGGTGGTAAACAAATGGTCCGTTTTGATTTAAATACAATACAAAGCTCTTTATTGTACACCACGATATTAAATAAAAAACATAGACATTAACAATAGAAAGCTACAATGGGCGGCCTTATCATATCACTTAGAAGCGATTAAATTTCGTTTTGCAGCAGGCTGGACATGAAAAAAGGGGTTTTAGTGGGGAATGTAGTTCCCGAAACGCTTGGCTTTATTTGTGTACATGCTCCTTCACTTCATGTTTGAAAAAGGTGCTTCAAATTTACGAACTCTCACTTATCTAGGTACGTAAAAATCTCGTCTACGGAAAATTGGACTAAAACGATTCGTCTAATACAATTCGACTAAACAGTTAGACTAAAACACAATTCGACTAAAAACATTTCGACTAATGACAATTCGACTAAAGCAATTCGACCTTGATTTGACCCGACTTGTAGGCCTCCCACCCCCGCGAAGCGGGGGGGGTCAACATTAACTTACTCCTAATGAAGCCCGTCCAACCCCCGGGAAGCGGGGGGGGGGGGGGTTCGTGGCGACTCTGTTACTGAAAGGGTGTTTATATGTATAGTTGCACCCAGAGCCCTATGATGACACAAAATTTTTCGTTGTTAAAACGAATTGTTTTAGTCGTTAGTCGAATTGTTACTAGTTGAAATGTTTTTAGTCGAATTGTGTTTTAGTCGAATGGTTTTAGACGATTTGTTTTAGACAAACTTTTTGCTGAACACAGCAAAAATCTAGCAAAACCACCAGAAGGCCAAGCGCGGGGATAGTTGTCTAAAAAATTACGTCACTTTCTTATCGAATGCGTAAATTATTTTGAAATTCATTCCTTCAACATCATTATTGTACGCAATGTATGACGATGCAATATCATTATTGTCCATTCTACCCTAGAGAACAATCAATCCCATTAAATTAATTCTAATTAATTAATTCCCAATGAAATATTTGTCTAAAACTGTGTGTGTTTCTATCTATGTACAATATTTTTATCTAATGCTATATTGTGTACCTTTAATATTTCTATGCTTAATGTGACTAACAAGCGCCCCCTATCTGCAGATACAAGCAACTTCGCGGAGAGCCGATGTCACGAACTCAAACCACGATTTCATCGCGCACTATGTCTACGCGGGAAAAAGAAGACGTGCCTATGGGCTCGATAAAGAATAAGTTCTAAAATAGTTCAGTTAAGGCTAAAATTAGCTTGCTTTGAATGCACTATATATGGTAGGAAATGACTTAAAAAATGCACGATGCACGTAGTCAAGAATAAGTTTCATAACTGTTATGTTAATGTTTAAATTAGCTTTAGCAAGGTTATGTTGAAATCACAATTAATCACCGCACAGGGATGAGAACAACATTATAATATGGACTCAAAAAAGGTAAGTACCTTCTTTCTTAGTAATAATGTTAAGTTATGATTCAAAAGTCTTTTAAATTAGGTATACGAGACAAGACATAGTGGTAAAAAATACTTTTAAAAATGAATACCTTCTTAGATGTGTATGGTTAAAAATGGTTCAGTTTTGCTTTGCCTTTGACTCATCAAAAAGGACTCCTTCCCATCTCGTAACATTCCCCTCGCGTAACCTTCCCATCTCGTAACCATTTTAAAACAACTGAAGAAATTTTAATTTTTATACAATAACGTCGCGTTTGGAAACCTTTTCAAGAAATATTTTATTTAAGTACATTCACCTCGAAGGATAATTTATCAAATATCA